>CM077481.1:44784014-45984014 GCA_039654755.1 Calcarius lapponicus
AATTAGGAGGCTTAGGTCAGATGCCCTCCAGAGATATAAACACAGCCCTGAGTTTAATGTCCATGAGGCCAAAGGGAAGAGTGAGTAAATATGAAGCAAGTAAAT
This sequence comes from Calcarius lapponicus, assembly GCA_039654755.1. Taxonomy (NCBI): domain Eukaryota; kingdom Metazoa; phylum Chordata; class Aves; order Passeriformes; family Fringillidae; genus Calcarius; species Calcarius lapponicus. The sequence continues at coordinate 44,784,120 of CM077481.1, forward strand.
GACTGTCAGCTCTTCAAATAAAACAAAAAGAGAAGAAGCCAAATTGCAAACTCCATCAAAAACTAAATCATGCCTAGGTAATGTCCTTTCTCAAACACACTAACAGCCTCCAGAGCAAAGGAAAGCACTAATCACATGTATTGGGTTTGTAAAAAAAGTCTTTTGATAAAGTTCCATGTAACATTACACACACCTTCAGAAGCATGAGCCAGAGGAAAACAGTACTGGGTAATGCCAAAATGCCAGTCGTCATTATTAGCACACTGTCAACACAGCTGTCTTGAGCAGAATTTCACATATGGTTTTTAAAACTTTACTCCATCATTACTCAGATTTTGAGGGGGAAAAATTGGGGAAAACCCCATATATGTTTATTAGATATAAACCAAAATGAAAGAGAGAATAAGCATGCTAGAGGACATTATCTGAAAATAAATTTATAAATTTTGAGTCAAAGTCTGAAAGGTACTACTTAGTTATATGAGTCTATCACTCTTATAAACTCACGATTTCTTACAGGTAGAAGAGTTTCAAATGTGTTGAGATAGAGATAAATTTATTTGTATATATTTGTGTGTATATAGATATCCATATGTGTGTAAATACATATTTATATGTTGTGTTTATTTGTGTATGTGTACTTATATATCAGCCAAGTCAGGTGAAAAATAACATCATGGACAAGATCCCCCCCCCCCCCCCCCAGGGAAGAACAGGAGTTATTCCATTCCATGGGATCTTGTGAACAGGAGTCAAATCAAGGCTTTAGGAAGTTTTGACAATCTGCAAGGTCTCTTAATAGAGTTATTAGCAATATCTCACTGGAAGTGGAAAACCTATGATAGATCTGGTAGGCATTTGACCTTTCTACTGAACAGATCATTACTATCAAGTAAGATTAAGAGTGGTTTCCTGTTCCTGTCTGACTTGAAGCTTAACCACACTGGGGAAGATCATATGCTGCAGGAATTGATTTACTGTTGGAAACAAAAACATACTGGAAACAGTAATGTAGAACAAAATTGAATCCCCCAGCCCTCCACCCAAAAGAAAAGAATAGAAAGAAACACTTTGTGAACATGCCTGCAGCATTTTCATAGCCATAAACTAACTAAATAAAAAAAAAATTAAATAGTATACTGAAACAGTTTGTCATCTACATGCACAGATATTTCAAAATAATTTTTCCTAATTTTCATTCTAATGAAAATCTTATAAGCCCAGTAATCCTTCCATACCATTGTTTTGCAACAAGTACAAAGATATTCCCTAGACTTAAGCTCTGACAGAAAAAAACCCAAACATCAAAACCAAATTAAAAAATAAGGGAGTCAACCAAAGTATTGCTACACCAAAATATAGTATGTATTCCTCGATTCTTGTTTCTAGTTTGTAGAATTTTGTTTATCAATATTATCCATTGCTTTGGAATTATCAGTTACATTCTTCAACAGAGAAAAGTGTGTGCATTTCCAAATGTCAACAATAAGCAGTAGCAGATGTATGGAAAAACAGGGCAAGCTTACTAACAGATTTCTGCTGGTTTGTACTTCATGTTGCAGTCACTGCAAGTAATCTAACCAAGAAAGTGGAGAGGTTATCCAGAATGACAGAGTTAAATTACTGGAAAAGGTTTTGCCAATTTGCACATGTAAATCTTATTTAGATGGTGATACCAGCAAAAGGAAGTGAAGTAACAGGTCATGATAGTACAGAACCTGAGGTACAGTGTGGGTGGTTATTGGAGGGGAGATTGATCCTTTTCCAGAGTTCTCAGTTTTGTACTCTGGAAAGTAAATAAGCAACTTGTGAGATTCATTTTAAAAGTGTTTCAACTGTTTCAGTTTTACTCAGTGATTTGTACTGTCCTCAGTTATGAAATCTATAAAATAATTTTTATGGCTTATTCATCTACAAATCAATAAACCAAATGACATGCAGAGACTGTACCACCTGCAGCATTTGATAATCTTCCTTAGGCTGTCTGTAAACATGAAATCCATTCCTTAAACAAGTCCAGGTGCTACATCACAGAAACCAGGCACTTGATTATTCACAGCTTGTTTGTCTTAGGATAATCAGTGCCTGGTGAGAAGTCAGGTCAGTTGGACAAACACTGCAATTTTTTCATGTTACTGTATGTCCTTGGATTCTTTTCCTGTGGAGCAATACAATAAGCAGGTCATGTTATCTTCCTTGAATCTTAGCATCTTGATATCCCATTCACCCAGGAGGGTAATCATCTGTTATATACATGAAAATCAGTAAAAAAAAAAAAGGAGGATTATTTTTCAATATTCAAAATGACAAGTGAGTCTGAACTTTTACTTTAGTAAGACAGCTATCATATGGACTAAATGGTTTGGCAATACCTGGTTTGTTTACTGCACAGAAATTCACTCAGCCTTTCAGGAAGAAGAAGCTACTGCAGGAATGTAAAAGAAAACCTCAAACAAGATGGTCTTATTATGCTTGAGAGGGAATGTCAGTATGGCCTGGCTAACTTTGCTTAGTCACTGTAGAACACACTGCTGGGAGGAATGCTTGCAGTGGGGGCTGCTGATAGGTAAAAAAATGTAGGAAGGGATTAAGTATTTTCACAGAAGTATAGAAATATAGTGAATTAGCCAAGCACTTAAGACAGCTGTTGCAAATGTCTGTCCTCTGGGAAGAAGTTTTCTCAACACTACCTAAAGTACAAGATTGTTACATGAGATGAAAACGAGAGTGCTCGGAATTGCTTACCAGCTGGCTGTGCACCAAATTTATGAGTCCATATGAGGCACAACTGAAACAGATAATAAACCATCATGTTCTAGTACTGAAGGCTTCCAGTCATTTGTATGATTCTTTCTGAAAATTAAATGTGAAAATTATTTATTAATTCTGTAATAGATTACTTCTTATATAGTTAATATCAGGTAATATCAGCAAGTAAAAGAGTTTAATGAAGCAAGTATTGATATGAAAGACATCTATAAATTATTAAAGAATTCTAGCTGAAATAAATGGAAATGAAAAACCAGATGTCAAAGCCTACCTCTCATTCCAGAAATTTACAACCAAAAAGCATCAAATAACTAAACATTTCAAGTAATAAACATGAAAAAGTCCACTTGAGGACTATATTCAGAAACTTAACAATACAGTCTATAAAAAAATTTGTGTTTCTTTTGCACTTGTGTGGAAAAGCCATGAAATACATCAGACATGGTGTGCTGATGCAACCCTGTAACTTTTAGGCAACTGAATTGCACCCAACTACTGAGGAAAATCTGCAAAGGTTTTCTTGTCTACTTGCCACAGAATTCTTAACAAGTTAGCACAGGTAACACATGGTAATTTATGAATTACTTAGTTCAGCAACTGCCTACATTTGCAAGTTAAAGGACAGCCTGTGAACTTATACGTGAAAGCAAATATTAAACTAAATTCTACCCTAATTATATGTTTTTGTTTTTCTCTTTTCAAACAACTGCATTTTTATATCTTTTCTACTATTAATGGAAAAAAGACAGTAAAAGAAGTTTCAGTAGCACCACTCATAACTAAATTCACACAAGAAAAAGGAAACATTATTGACAACATGTATCTAGGCAGTTTCTTGAATCAAAAATAAATAGATTACAAAGCATTTATTGAACAGAAATAGAAAAGAACGCTACCTGAAGAAATAAAACATTTTACATAAATTACCAACAGTAAATGGTAGAGAAGTTGGATTCCCAAAAATGTGCTTAACCCTGCCAGGATGCGCAGCTCTTAGCAGCTGTATCAGGTTTATGCATTGCAACTACCTCTGAAGTACCAAGGACACATGATCTCTGTTTCTTTTCTCGAGGTGCAGCGTGTCAAGGCACTGAGAGAATCTACAAATCCCTGGATGGGAACTGTAATATGCTGCTGTACCAACAAAGCTTTCTGACAGGTACGATACTAAATGTACATTATATTTGCATTCTGTTCTGGAATATTTTAAGTATCTCTCTAAAATCAAGTGATGAATTTATTTTAATGCCAGAATAACTGCAGATGGTTTATCGTAAGTTATTCTGTATGCAATGTCTGTGCAGAGCAGCTGTATCAATGTTGTTGAAGCAGAGCCTATTTGTATAAATAAGTGAATATACTACACAGATAGAACTCAGTAACTGATAAAAGAGGTCACTAGGTGCATCACTACAGATCAAACGACCTCAGCCAAATCCTGGAGGGCCAACACTGTCCTGGGGGTGCATCAGGCCCAGCACCACCAGCCAGGCAAGGGATGGGATTGTCCTGCTCTGCTCTACACTGGGGCAGCCTCACCTCCAGTGCTGAGGGTTTTGGTGGCACAATATTTAAAAAAACCATTAAGTTATAGGGCAGCGTCCAAAGGAGGGCCATGAAAAAGGGGAAGGACCTTGAGGGGATGCCATATGAAGAGTAGCTGAGGTCACTTGGTCTGTTCAGGTTGGACAAGAGGAGACTGAGGGGAGACCTCATTGGAGTTACAATTTCCTTGTGAGGGGAAGAGGAGGGGTAGGCACTGATCTCTTCTCTGTTGTGACCAGTGACAGGACCTGAGGGCATAGCCTGAACTTGTGTCAGAGGAGGTTTAGGTTGGATATTAGGAAGTAGTTTTGTACCCAGGAAAACCACTGGGGACTGGAACAAGCCTCCCAGGGAAGTGATCACAGCACAGTCTAACAGAGTTCAAGGTACATGCCGTGATTCTTGGTGATGGTCCTGTGCAAGGCTGAGAGGCAACTTCTATGATCCTTGAGGGTTCTTCCAAGGCAGCATATTCTGTGATTCTCTGACTGTTTCGAGGCCCTTTTGTCTGCTGACCTATTGCAGTAGTCTACCATGGCTGTATTTAGATGGTATGTTATGATTAAATAATTCTCTGTTTCAAACTTGTGACTCAGATACATGTTTTCTTCTTTCTTACTGCTTAACTCTCTTTTTTTTTCTCTCCTCTAAAATCAGAGGGTGTGCAGAGTACAAAATAGGTTACTGGAATAGTACTGGAACTATTTTACAGTATAAGTTGCTTTCTATTTCTGTCATAATTATGTCCTATCAATCATGCTTTCCCTTCTCATTTTGTGATATTTTGGGTTGCCTGTTATGGAGAAGAGCAATGAATATGCCTTAAATACAAAAGACAAGACCTGATATATCATTCATGCCTGGTATATTTTACTTCTTCTTAATACTTACATGAATGTGGGCAGCTGCTGAAAGGCCCTGAAGTATAATCTGAATGCATTCATTGTAACCTCTTAAAGCTGAGGTCTGGGGGATATGCTTCTTTTCCCTCTACTGATCAGTTGACTATATGCATCAGTAATTTCAACACAACCATGCTGTTCTTATTGATCTTCTAGTAAGGATCAAAAGTTTTTATTTAATTAGGGTCACTTACTCAAGAAGAGGTACCTTGCTACATGGTTGATATCACAAAATTTTCATTGACAAGCACCTGCCTCAGGCATTTTAAGAAAATTTTCAGGCATTGCTAGAGACTTCATGTGTCATGACCCAAAATAATCCTATTACAGAAAAGTCCTTCTGTTATAAAAATTGTCGGTGTGTGTTAAAACTACCAGAGTTCTCATACTGCTTGAAATTATTTATTTTAAAAAAGAAAAAGAATTGCAAAGACGATTGCATGGGGTGCATTTCTTCCATTCACTTTAATGACTGTAATAATAGAAGCCAAACAAAATAAAAGGATAAAGCTGAAATGTACTGGAATTGGAGTGAATATGAAACAAAAAAATACAACCTCTCATGTGAACACTGTCAAAACCTTTCTATGTTTTACAGATGCAGAGGAAATGGCAGTGAAATGAGTACTAGGCTAATACTCCATCTCCTGCCAAAAAACCCTAACCAAACCAGAAAAAACCAAAACAACAAAACCGCACAAAAAATAAAAAACCACAGAACTCTCCCTACAACCTGTTAGTCTCATCTATTACTCTGCACATGAAATAGTCTTTGAAATGTCTTAAAGATTTCAACTAAATGTCCATACCTCATCAATAAAGAAGGAAGAACCTTGCCATAAACTTGCAGAGGCATTGATTGTGTGGTCTGCACTCTGAAATATTTTTTCTGTGTATTAGTAACTTGCACGATTTATATACCAGTTCTAGAAATCTTAAACACTGCTACCACCTGCTGGTTAGTTTACATTTGAATCCACTAGCTTACCAGAAAAAAAAAGGAGAAAAAGAGGAAAAGCATATCCTGAAATGCTTTTCAAAAATAATTTTGCTTTGCTATTCGATCAACATTATATAATTCATCTCTTCTGTTCTCATGGATGAAAAATGTTAGCGTCATAAGTTGGAAAATCTTCTTATTTACAGAAAGAGTCACTTAGAGTGAATGGCCTGTGATATTGCTTTGCTCCATTCACTTTTATTTCCTATAATATACCTTGTAACTAGGTCTCTGTTGTCTGCTGTGTAGTCTTCCATGTTAGAAGACAAATATGTCAGTACTCCATACTGCTCTTTTACCAGTGTTGAATTCATTGTTATGGTGTTTATAGATCAGAAAAGAAAAATAAAAAACATCTCTTGAAAAAGTTGAAATCATCGTCAGTGGCATTTCCTTTGTATTAAAAAGACAGAAACACAGTAGTTATCATGACAACTGAACTTTGCAGGGTTATGCCTAAAAAAGTTCTTATCCCTCAATGTTAATTAAATTAAATGATAGCAATATACTTCCACATTTTAAAACTTACTGTATCTGCCTTAACAATTAGCAATTCATACAAAAAAGAAAACACTACAAGTGAAAAGTATACTGTTTCACTAGAAAAATGTTGAAAATCTTGCCTAAAATGATTTCTAATAAGGTTGTGTATCAAAAACTTCCATTAAATATCCAAACAAAGAGGAATAGAAGTCCCTGTTTAACTATCTGCTTGGAAAAACCCCAGCTAGTAGCATCCAGCAGTGAAATCCACAGGCAAAAGAACAATAAGGAGTCTAAGACAAGATATTTGGATCAGGATCTACATTTCTTTACATTTCTTTTTTTTCAAATATGATTGTTGTCCAACCCAGATTACAGGTTCAGATCAGAATGTCTCTAGATACCAGGTACTCTTTGCTGACTCTAGCCATTTTTAAAGGAGGTATTTGGTCAAAAACTGGGAAAATTATGACCAGGGGTGGTGATGCATGTTTCTCTAGTTCATCACTGAAGAACTGTATTCCTGCATATAATAATTTCTTGGTAACATTAAATTTTTCTGTAACTTTTTCCAGAATTCTATAAAAATTTCAAGATTTTGGTATTTTCCTCAGGTTGGAGTGAGATGTTAGACTAGTTCTTGAGTAGAGGTGGTTTGGTTTTTTTTTAGTTTTATTCCCCATGTTTTATAATGTTAGTGTTCAGCACAAAATACAAAAAAGTCTCTGCAAGATTCTAAATTGTTTAATGCTTGTATATTATACAAGTGAAAATTCACTGCTTAACACTAGCCTTGTTGTGGTATAATCAAGAACAGCATGTTAGCCTTCAGTTTTAGATCAAAGGGGGAACTTTTGCCATTACATTCTTTCTCGATTTATCATCCTACCAAAAAAGCTCAGACCTGAGCTTATAGAAAAAGGTGCATTTAAACCTTACATCTCCAAAATATTTAAGTGCCTCTTTCATTTTACCCCTTTAAATATTCGTTTTGGAGAGAAGAGAAGCAATCAGGCAAAACTAAAAGGAAAAAAAATATTGTTTTTGCTGTCATCCTGACAGCAAAGTTGAAAGCATGATATGCTAGCAACATCATAAAAATATCTCACTGGATTTTTAAGATTTTTAGACCATTTTGTATACTATATAGCTCTGACCAACCATCCTTTTTTTAATGCTTATGTTAACAAAACTTTTGTTGTAAACAAAATTTTTGTTGTATTAGTCAGTATTATGCCGTGTTGTTCAGATAGCTTCTGAAACTGAAGACATTTGTCCTATGTTTCCTAAAATCACCAAATCTTTAAAGTGATGAAGTAACAAAATGCTTTTAGCCATTGAATATTCCTGGCTAACCAGTTTGGAGAGTAATCAAATTTAAATGGACTACCAAATAGAGAGAAAAAAAGAGGAATAACAAGGTGTAAGGCATAATATGAGGTATAAATTCTGCTGCAAAACATGTTAAGGATAGTGTTACCAGCATTGGCTTATTTTGCTCCTGTTGACGTCAGAGGGGCAAAGAAAGGCCACAGCTAGGCACTTTCAAAGATTCTATCCTAAGGGTTCATAAGCACTTATAACATGGTGACCAGGCCTTTTCTTTCCTCTTTCATCAATGCTAGTTCCAGAGGAACAGAAACAAGAAACTAGTTAGTGTATGCAGTTCCCATGTTAAAAATATTTTTGTTGTTATTTGATGCTATGTGGCAGTGGCTGAACCTAAAACTGGAAGTTTTCTTTCTTACATCCACACATATGTCCTACTGTGGGATCTAGCAACATGTGGTTTACATGGGAACACCGGTTGCTCTGTCATTTTGTGTGCTGAACAGAACAAGCTCCAAGAAGTGAGCCATTAAAAGTTTGGAAATGTTGTTCCACTGCATCAGTTGTTCCACATTTGGCTCTTTCCAAATATTTCCTGAGGTTGCTACTATGCATACTAACTAACCAACTTCTCAGCTGAGCCTGTTCAGGGTGGTTTTCATATTCTATAGCTGGAAAAGAACCCAAACCCCAGCACTTTAACAAGAGTTGGATTGTTTAGACTTGAGTATCAAAGCGACTTTAGAAATAACTCAGCATATAAAGGGTTCTATTTTATTTCTAACAACATCTCAACATCTGATTCATTCTTCAAATAAATTTCTTTTGGCGCAATTTGCACGTATCTGAAAACCACCATGTAATTTGGCAAAGGCTACACATTTGGCAGCCTCTGCTCGAGAAAGGTCCAGAACAAGAGCCATGAGGGATATCACAAGCCAGCCCAGAGGTGCATTAGGCAAGTTACATGGGGAGGATTTCAGAGTGGTTGCTTGCACCATCTCCAATCAAAGCCATTGCTATTGTTTTCTTGCTTTCAGAAGCATTAAAGCCATGTAGAAAAAATGCATGCGTGTATCCAAGCCTTTCTCACTCCATTCAGAGTGCCCCTCCCTACCTCAAGCTCACTTAAGATACAGAATTTTCCATTTTCCAGAGGACATTTTCAGAGTTGTAACCTCAGGATATAGAAGTGTATATTTTTATTTATAAGTAGTCAATACAAATATTTTGGAAATTCAGGAATTTGACATTTTGTTAGGGCACCCATCACAGACTATACATACACTGAATAAAGTCCTATCTCATAGGCATTTCATAGCCATCATGCAAAAGTTTGTATGATGTAAAAAAAATGCTACTTCAACTGGGGAAAAAATAATTGCTTCTGTGTATTTATTGCCTTAGTGCGCAGAAGGGAAAAGTAACAAAAAAAGAAGAAAAAAAACCCAAAAAACCCCCCAAAAACAAAACCCAAAACAAATCCCAAAGCAAAAACAAATAAAACCTCATAAACAAAAACAAACCCGCAAAATACAAACAACCAAACAAAAGAACAAATAAAACCTAAAACCAACAACCTTGCAAGCATTTAAATCCATAGATGATTAAAAGTTCTAGAATTAAAACTAATTAGCTTCATATTCCCATTTGAGGAAGGAGTAACGTTGTGATCCAGCTAGTTGGCTCTAACCTCCTTATTCCCAAGGAAAGCACAAAAAGAAGTTGGTAAAAGTGACCAAGACCCAGCACCAGCTCCGGACCACCATGTATGGTCAATGCCTGGTTACACAGAGGCATGAACCCAGCTTTGGCTCATGCAGAAAGCAGCACCTCAATTGCAGGAAGAGGATTTTTATTCCACAAATTGTAGTCTAAATAATGAATGGAGTTTGTGAAGTTCAGTTCTTAATAAAATGTTACTCAACAGCTTTACAATAATTGGTGGGGGGGGGGGGGGGGGGGAAGGATAATATTTCATGTGTTATTTAAAACAAATTAATTTTATATCAGTTTGTTGGTATTTTTTTTAATTCTTCTTAGGCTCATTGTAATTTGATTATACTTTTTAATGAGACCCCTGAATCTTCACACTGATTCTCTGGCCAATGGAAACATTACAGAGATTCTGAACACCTTTTAGAAGAGATGGGATTTTGAAAAGGCTAGGCGAAGGACATGGAAATAAAGCCTTCTGTCTGTGGTTCTGGCTGCTGAGGATGTGAGATAAAGAGGGAAGGTGGCCCTCCAAGCACCTGAACATATGACTTGAACATCCCTCTCAAGTGGTGTGGTAGGTGGTTCGATTTCAATCATGTGACATTTTCATTTCCAGTTCTGTTTCTGGGACACATCTCTGAACCTGGAGAATTCCCCTGACAGCCAATTGGATGAGCTCGAAAGTTCACCTGGAAAATTTGCATGAAAATGACCACATTATCTATGTTTTATATTCTCCAGTAATATTGTCTGCTATCATTTCAGTGGAGAGACCACAACTAGACCACACTAAGCCATGCAGAATTAGGGATCTGCATCTCTCCTGAACGTTTGTAAATTCTATTTCCCTTAGAAAATGTTATGCACAGAAGTATAGATCTGTCAAGATATTCCTGCATTTCCTCCAGAAAATAAATCTTTCCAATTATAAACCTCTGAGGAGGGAATGATACTCAGTGAGAAAGATGAAGCCCAACATGGAGGCCTATTCCTGCACCTTCTGCTTATTCTTGAGAAGGTACTTGATATTTCATGGGCTTTCTCACAAGGTGGAATTTCTATTTCATTGTCTGCATAGGCTTTATAGGAAAGCATTTCTTACCTTTCTCAAGAAATCAGTGTAAAGTGAAAATATGAGCTTCTTACATGCTCCTAGAGAAACTGGTTGCCTTTGCTAATTAGTGAGTTGTTCCTTATCAGGGCAGGGAATGGGAAAGCAGCTTATATTAATCCAACTCAATAACTTCAGGGGAACGTTTTTTTTTAAGATAAAGCAGTCTCTAAAGGAAAATCACAATAAATAAAATTGCAATTCCTACACATTCCACCCTTACAAAACTGTTTTGAAAGATTTTTCATGTTTACCTGGTCAAAACAAGATTGTTTATTAAAGTATGTTATTTTTTAAATCACTTATGCTCTTAAATAGCAAATCATATCTCATCCTGTTTTTTCTAACTCAAATCCTACCAGCTGCCTTCAAAAGAGGGTTTTTTCCCTTAGACCATCTAATTTTTGAATCTTTGATCAGATCTAAAAGCATTCTGTCCCTACTTCTGGACTTTATTCCAAAGAGCTATTTTTAAAAATGTGTTCATTTTACTTCTGTCATTACTCCACCACTACCTTCAATGATGTGGGTTTGTTTCTTAATTCTTTGATATTGGGCATATCCCCCATCTTCTGGAATACCACAGAGATGCTTTTTTCAATCAAATACTTACATCAGCACCTGTCACTGAAACAGGACTTGTTGTTAAGTTGCTTCATAAGGCACTTTATTTCAAAAAGACATCTTCCAAATAATATTTTCATCTTGGGCACCAACATATTTGGGGGTGTGTTTTAGTTGGGATTTTTTAAAATACATATGAAATATAAATTCGTATTTCAGGAACAATGTCTTTCTCCAAGTTTTAAAAACCATTCAGCTGTGTGTTTTCCATCTTTAGTAAGAAGAGCAAATCAGTAAGGGTGTACAACAAAATGTGTTTTTTCATGGGATCTTTCTATAGTAAAGAAAGATGCTTTTAAGGAAAAACTATATAATGCTATGGTAAATTCATGCAAAAAAGCAAGTAGCATGAAATATGTGAATAAAATGATCTGAAAATATGATAAGGTAATAGCTTATTAAATAAACTTTAAAAATTGATAATTACAAGGGCCTAGGGGAGAATGGCAGAAACACCTGACTAAATCCATTGAGTGGGCAACAAAACACAGGGTGAATGAAAGACAGTGTCAGTAAACACAAGGTGATGTATACTGGCAGGAAGAATCCCAACTCTACTTACAAAAAAGGAGGTGAAGGCAAGTGCCTATTACCACTCCTGAAGCAGGATTTTTGAGCTGCAAATCTCATAAAAGCATTCTCTTCTTCCTTTTTAAAGCCTCTTTATAGTACAGAAGGCCACAATGAAGAAAAGGCTCCCTCAAATATTTTCTTCTCCAGGCTGAACCACCCCAGCTCTCTCAGCTTGTCTTCAGGAGAGGTGATCCAGCCCTCTGATCATCTTCAATGACGTCCTCTGGACCGGCTCTAACAGGTCTACATCTTTCCTGTGCTGAGGACCCCAGAGCCAGATGCAGAACTCCAGGTGAGGTCTGTATCTGTCAGGTAGAGTAGGAGGAGAGAATAACCTCCCTCAACCTAATGATCACTTCTCTTTTGATGTAGCCCAGGATATCATTAACACTCTGGGTTGGGGGTGCACGCTGCCAGTTCATGTCCAGCTTTTCACCCAAGACAACACAGAAGTCCTCCACAGTGCTGCTTCTGTGACTTCTTCTCCCCATCTGTACTTATATCTGGGATTGTGCCAACTCAGGAGCAGCACCTGGCATGTGGATTTCTTGAATTTCATTAAGTTCTCTTGGGCACAATTCTCAAGTTTATCCAGGCTCCTCTGGAACACATCCCATCCTTGCGTTGTGTCAGCTGCCCTGCTCAGCTTTGTGTCATCTCCAAACCTGCTGGGGATGCCCTCAATCCCACTGTCTGTGCCACTGATGAGGACACTGAAGAGCACCAGTCCCAGCCCCGATGGACATCATTTGTCAGCACTCCCACCTGGACAGAGAGCACAGCTCTCTGGTGGCATCCATCCTGCCAATTCCACTGAATCAAATACATGATCAAATCCACCTATTAAGTCTGTGTCCCTCCAATTTGGAGATGAGAATGTGATGTGGGACCATATCAAAAGCCTTTCAGAATTCTAGGTAGATGACATCTGTTGGCCTTTCCATGTTGACTGTTGACGTCACTCCATTGTAGAAGGTCACCAGATTGGTCAGGCACAATTTGCCCTTAGTGAAGCCATGCAGGCTGCCTCACAACACTTCCTTGTCCTTTATGTACCATAGTGTATCTTCTAGGATGGTCCGCTCCGTGATCTTCCCAGGCACAGAGGAGAGGCTCACGGGTCTGTAGTTCCACAGATCTTCCCTTCTCCTATTTTCAAAAACTGGAGTGATGTTTCCTTTTTCCAGTCATCAAGGACTTCGCTTACCACTATGACTTTTCAAATATCATGGAGAATGGCTTGGAAACAACAGCAGTCAGTTCCCTCAGGACCTTGGGATGTATCTAATCAGGTCTCATCAACAGGTGGCTCTTCAGGTTCAAGTGGTCCTGAACCTGCTCTTTGCTTATAGTGGGAAGGACTACACTTCCCCACAACTGTGTCTATAGAGAAAAAATTTGTGCAGCCAAAGCTCAACTGGAGTTGAAGCTGGCCATAACTTTGGGAGACAATAAATAGAGCTTTTTCCAAAAGTATTAATGGCAAAAGGCAGTGTAGAAATTACATCAGCCAGTTACAGGATGAGGATGGTCATGTCACAAACAGGGATATGGACAGGGCAGAGGTGTTTAGTGCATTCCTTGTCTCTGTTTTTAACACAGATGAGAAACCAGGGGGGCTCAGTGCCCTGACCTGGAGAACCATGGATGCAAGAAAGATCAGTTTCCTGTTGACCCTGAACTTGTGCAGGATCTGCTGGGTAATGCTGTCCCAGTTTTTAAGAAGGGCAAGAAGGAGATCTTACAGTAAGTCCCACTTAAGTGCTCAGTAAAATTGCAGAAAATATTATTCTGGGAACTACTGAAAATTGCCTGGACAAAAATGCAGTCATTGCACCCAGCACAGCTTCATGAGAGGAAAGTCTTGCTTGTCAAATATTATTTTCTTCTAGGACAGGGAAACCCATCCAGTTGATGCGATCTTTTTGAATTTCATAAAGATTTTGATACTGTCTCTCTCAGGACCCTTCTGGAGAAAATGTCCAGCCCACAGCTGGATAAACACATCATATGATGGGTGAGCAGCTGGCTCATGGGTCAGGCACAAAGGGCTGCAGTGAATGGGGTGACATCAGACTGGTGTGACCTGTCACTAGTGGGGTTCCACAGGCCTCCACAGGGTTCTGTCCTTGGCCCATTTCTCTTGAACATCTTGATAAATGACCTGGATGTGGGACTGGAAGGAATAGTAAGTCAGTTTGCTGACACTAAATTGGGAGTAGCTGTCAATTCCCACGAGGGCAGAGAGGCCCTGCAGAGAGACCTGGATACATTACAGGCCTGGGAAATCACCAGGTTTAGGTGGGATGTCAAGAAAAGGGCAGTGGAACAGGCTCCCCAAGAAAATGGTCACAGCACTAAGCCTGACAGATTTCCTGAAGCATCTGGGTAATGCTCTCAGGCACATAGTGTGATTCTTGGGGTGTCCTGTGTAGGGGCAGGAGTGGAACTTGATGATCCACTCCTGGATCCACTGATGGATTCCTTCCAACCCAGGATATTGTATAATTCTACAATTTTAAGCTGAAAAGTAGCAGAACTCAAAACAATTTTCTGAAATACCTCTAAGACCTCCTACTCCTTTAACTGTATTTATTAGAGGATGCTTGAAACCTCCTTGAAACTTGGCATTCTTATTTCAGTGTAAATATAGCCTTTTACTGAATACTAAAAAATAACCACCTGCTAGATATACTTCTCCTGAAACAAAATAAGTGCCTGACCTTTATTGGATTAATATGTGTCAAGTTAAAATAACAAAGTCATGGGAATTTTTTGAAGTTTGTGCCAAGTAGTCCTTAATAGTTACAACTAGGAAACCATTAATAATACAAAGCAACAACCACTGATGCCTAAATATTTCTGTGTTCAGTTACGTCACATTAGCAAAAACTCACTTACAATTTAGAGATTCCATTCTTTAGCCACAGAAGGCCATGTGAACTGTACCTGTCTCTCACAACACCACCAATTTGTCGCATGTGCCTTTGGTTTAAGCAGATCACCAGAACTCTCTCGCTGAAAACATTCAGATGTTTCACTGATACTGTGTCAAGAAGTTATTTCAGATAAGGGGCAAGACAAAGCTCTTACTTAATGTAGTGAGATATTTCTGAGTGAAAGAGCTTGTCAGCAAAAAGAGGTCTGAAAATGGAAGACTCAAGAGTACTCATTGTCCTCACCAAACAGGGGAATAACTTAAGCCTCTTTATTTTTTTTTTTTTCAGTGAGGGTTTGCAGCCAAGATTATACTCCAAATAACCTTTTAACCACAGCTGTTAGATGGAGGCTGAGAACATTCATTTCTGAGCAGCTTTCAGAGACAACATACCCCAGGCTCCTTCTCGTATCTTCTCCCTTTCTCTGATAGAAAATCCTTGGTTTTCTATCTATCTCACCCATGTTGCCATGAATGTAAGGATAAAGTTTTAGTTCATTTTTTCTAGACAAAATTAAAGGAGGGATTGTTAATGCAATGTGGATGGCCTGACCCTTGTCAGCGATTACAAAGGAAATAGGTGTTCTGGGACCTGATGTCCAAAAGTCAGATCTGTGGCAGACATGTGGCTAGTAGTACAAGGTACCCAGTCAGATCTCTCATTCAGCAGAGACCAGATACATAAATGCACACTGTACAACTCACAATGAATGTGTTATGCATTAAAGGATCTGTCCTGATTTTTCCCACAAACCTTTACTGTTCTCTCAAGAAACCAAACATAGCTGCCATCAGTGTATCAATTCGGTCACTATTCAAATGGAAAAGCTTTCCTTTAGACACCTTTGACACACATTCTTAAAACAGGGAGGAAGTAAACACCAGGACAGTTCTATAAGGCTCGCTTATTTCTAAATGTAGCTTTTTCTTTATAAAATGTCTCCATAGGGTTATAAGTCATGGTACACAAATAGATATTTAAATCATTTTGTGGCCTCTGAAATGCATAAAGCAATTAAGGCGCTTCATATTTCTCCAGTCTGTGTTTACTGACTGCATCTTGGCAATGATTATGTTGTTTTCCATTGATATTTCTTTGCTAGGTCATAAGTTAAAAACTTCTTGTGTATATTTCCTTGTAACAAATTTTCTAGGGAGAATCTCATCAATTTTCTAGTGAAAGCCAAGCATGGTGGTAACAAAAACTAGATTTTTCCTAGATTTTTAATTTCCAATTTATCTTCCAGTCAGAAAACCAGTATCTTTTTATTAAAAAAAAAAATAAAACAACAAAACAAACCAACCAACCAAACAAACAAACAAAAAATCCAAAAAAAACCCATGCAGAAAACCAAATTAGCACAAGATAACAGACAGAGCTCATAAGGAACTTAAAAGTAAGATTTTCTCCAAAGGTTTATAACATCCTATTTCTTTGAACTACTATGTACTATCAGATTCTACACCTTTTCCCAGGAAACAAAAAGTGTAAAAATAAACTAACATTAGGGGAGAACTTAAGTACTGGTCTTCTCTATGTGAAGTTCACTGTTTTCAGAAATTGTATTATTACATCAAACACACATGTTTTTCACTGCACCTCACATCACAGCTATGAATCTGACCTTTTTGGCAGGTTCAGCTATAAAGATACACAAACTAAGGTCCCAAATAAAAACACCTACAAATCACACTAGTTCATCTGTAAATACGGATGTTTTGTAGCCTAGGTGGTTATATCTCCAAGGGTTAAATATATCTTGTAAAAGCATTGTTCTCTGAATAGAAGTTTACCTGTGAAGAATTGCCCAATTGTACTTTGCTCCATCTCTTCACCTTTTCAACATTTAATTCCTTCCAAAGTACTGTATGTGCCAGTTTCCAGAGTATCCTGCTCACATGGTTACTGATTAACCTATGAGTGCACTTAAAAGATTATCCTGAGACCACATACCTTCAAGACCCTTGTGGCTTTTGTTAACAGAATGTGGTTTGCCTTTGACTATCACAATCCAGCTGTGATTGATTATGCAGCTCTGAGCATATTTTTTTAATTTCTGGAAGGGTGTGAAAAATAGCCAATTGTCCACTCTATATATAGATTTCAGGTATTACAGCAACAATTGGTTGATGTAACTTCTGTTATCTTATCTTTAAGCAAAAAACCCCTGCTTTTTAGATATGTGGGCAGCCTAGATCTCCATTATGAAAAGAACATCAAGTGTTCATTAAATTTTAAGATCAAAATCTGTGCATTACAGACTGAGCATGTACAATCCTTTACTTTTTAAAATGTTCTTTAAATTGTGGTTTATGTCCACTCAGCCTGAATTTGAAAGCGTAATATTGTTTTGCATCTTGTTGGGTGTCTATAAATTGGTGGTTTTAAAATCCCCAAAAGCACAATCAAATATATTGACAAAATAAATATAACTCTTAAATTCAAGAAATTATGGTGACTTGCCATAAGTGGAAGAATAACATAGCTGTTTGACAAGTAGTTCAAGAGACTGCTTACAAAGCAAGAAGCAGAATAACAACATTGTGATCATGAGTCCCCTCTCCATCATCATATTTATTCGTATTTTGTGAAGTGGTAATCCTATGGATACTGGTCTGAACACAACTGTCTCTCCCATATTAACTCCTCACACAGTACTTCTGGCTGCCTACTGATTTCCCATTACAGTATGCTGGGGAAACTGGCAATGGAGGTAACCATGCATTCCTTGGTTTGCTTCTGCTATTTAATACCCTTCCCCATCACGATTTCTTCAGGGTCAGCCTCAAAGCAGACCTCATGCAGCCTGATGTGTATCTATCTGTGCATTCTGTATCTGTTGGATGTGCTAGGCATCCAACTCTTAAGCGTCTGATCTGTATGGCTGCTTAGTGAACAGAGTCAGAATGAACTACTGCTCACAATCAGACCATGCGGACTCACATTTCCTGTGCTGCTACCTTTTCCAACCAGCTGTGCAACTGATTGTAAAGGCAGCAGAAAATACTGTTGTCATCTGCAAGATGACAGAAGAGGTATTAACATGGGGACTGCACACTAAAGTGTCCCAGTGATACGTGTGTAACACCACATTACAGTGGAATCAATATGTCACAAAATTTAACAGCATGTGGAAAGCACAATTTATATTCAAGCGTTAAGATTTATAATAGACATTAAGTTTTTTAAAAGTACTTAAGGTCTTATCACTAAGTTAAGATGCTAAGAAATAATTGTTAGCACTGCCAAGGCACTGTCATTGGAAGCTAACCAATGCTAATCGGATCATCATGCAAATTAAGAGTGAACTGCACCAGATTTGCAGCATAAAAGTTTTTATGCAAAAAGCTATGAAGGTAAATGAATAATCACAGAATCAGAGGACAATTTAGACTGCAAAGTACTTTCAAAAATCATGTAGTCCAACCCCTTGCCATGGATCTATGGTCCATAAACTGCAGGGAGGGACACTGTCTTCTGGAGCTGAGACATTCTAGAAGTACAAAAATGCTATGAAGAGTCACCAAAACCCCCCAGTTAAGACATCTGAGGATGTTTATATGCGCTTGGGTGCATGCTGGGGGGATTTAAAAATAGAAAACATAGTAACTTTAGCCTTGAACATTCAGAGTTTTGAATTCAGGACTCCTACAGTAAATACGCTTTTCCTACACCAAGTATCCAAGCCAGTTAGGAATGAACATAAAGAATAAATTAAATTTACATTTCTCTCTGGGATAAACTACACTTGTTATGAGATGTTCCAAAGAAACACTAGTACGTACTTGAAATGCTCAGGAGCACATGTAATTTTGAAATATGAAAAAAAAGGCAGGCTGTAAAGCAGCATACCTAAATTGGCTTACTTTAATATGACTGAAGTCCATTCTGCTTAAAATTATTTTTTTTATCTAAGATCTCAAAATTTGATACCTTGTTTTAATGATGCCATATAAGATGCTTCCATTTACATATGAAAAATTTAAATATTAACAATCCTTCAAAAAACACCCTTGAAGCAGAATTATTGTAATGTCATGGAAAAGAACATATTCCACAAAAGCAATTGTTACTCTTGTGGAAATCCATGTTTACTTTCAAAGATAATACTGTTTAACATAGTTTTAAAATAATAATTAAGTATTAATTTAAAATTTTCATTACAAAGCCAGCATGAAATAAGCAAGCAATCTCTACCTTTCTTTTATTTCAGGTACTTAGAAAGCAGAAGACAAATTGAAGGGAACAGAACTGATTTCTGTTTTCCTTCATAGGACTAGAGGTACCAATGGGACTAATTTTGTCAAATGTCATCTTGTTTTAATGGGTTTTAAGTCTTTTATTAACCTTGCCTGCTCAACCTAGATTTTCCAGTTTACAACTCATGCGGACAATTTTTCCCCAGGTTGAATATTTATTAACTACCATTCTCTTCTCTTCAGACAATAGTAAACAATGCCAAGAGAGTCAATTCTTAAAAAGCAGCAATGAGACAGTATTGAGGAACTAATGGCAGACTTACTAGAGCTGGTAACCCTGGAAAAAATGAAAGCATTGCCTCTTTCTTTTGTCACCCTTACTTGCTTTCTTGCAAGCAAAGATGAAAGCCATCAACGCAACAAGTCACTTCCCTGTACTGCTATGTGGATGTTCACAGGCACATGGATTGAAACATAAAAGTCATCAAATTTTTGTTGGTACTTGTTTTCTTTATGTATGGAACGTTGCAAAGATCTGATTACTGAACTGATTTTGTTAGGCTACACAACAAAACTTGTATGCACACCCACCAAAGAGCACAGGGTGACAACAGCAGGAGGGGGATGCCCCAGATAACCCTGTCCTGGCTGCACCCACCCATCAGAGCGCATAGCACAAGCCCAGTTAGGAGCCCAGTAGCAGGATGGCAGGCAGGAACCCAAAACAAGGCTTCCTGAGAAAGAAACCACCTTGCCATGGCCCTCCTAGGGCTGTCACAGGACATGTTACACTCCTGTCCGCAGCCAGCAGGAAACCCATCACTAGCCATCAGGAGCACCTCCAGGCCATGTTTCTCACTCTCTCTTACAGATTGGTGTGACTGAGGGAATTTTGGCTGTTTTGATCGTGGGATAGTTCCTATGGCACTAGGCCTGATGCAGACAGGTGGTATTTACCCGTTTGAAAGGGGGAAAGCATTCTAGCTCATGAGCTGGCAGCACTGAGTGAGCAGGTTTAAAGGGGAAAAGGGACAAGTCCAGGCTCACTAGAGATGAGGCTGGGGGACACGCCTGTGTTGTGGGTGGCATGGACAGCCCAGCGAAGTGCATCTGCACCAATGCACCCAGCATGGGTAACAAACAATGGAAGCCATTGGCAGCAGGAAGCTGTGGTGTGGTTATCACCACAGGAATGTGGTGGGATCACTGGAGTGCTGCAGTGGATGGCTACAAGCTCCTCAGAAGGGACAGGTGAGGAAGGAGGGGCTGTGGGTGGCTCTGTACACTGGGGAGGGTTTTGGCTGTACAGAGCTCAGGGACAGAGGGAATGAGGCTGAGTGCCTGTGGGTGACAGTCAGAGGGGTGGCCAACAAGGCAGAGATCCTGCTGGGAGTCTGTCACAGACCACCCAGCCAGGATGAAGTGAAATATTCTATCAGTGCATGTTTCATGATCACTGGCCCTTGTTCTTGTGGGAGACTTTAACTTGCCAAATGTCTGCTGGAAGCTCAACACAGTGGAAAGGAGGTTCCCAGAGAGAGTGGGAGGTAACCACACACAGCTTATAAGGGAGCCTACCAGAGCATGCCCTGCCAGACCTGCTGCTCACAAACAGAGAAGGGCTGTGGGACATGCGGTGGTGGGGACCATCTTGGGCACACTGACCATGGAATCAATCATAGAGTTTTGGATTCTTAGAGAAGGAAGAGAATCAGCAAAATACTTGGACTTTGGACTTTCAGAGGGTGGACCTTGGCCTGTTCAGGCCACTGGTTCATAGAGTCCCCCAGGAAATAGCATTTCATAACAAAGGGGTCCAGGAAGGCTGGACATACTTTAGGAAGGAAATATTAAAGATGCAGAAGCAGGACATCCCCATGTGCCAACAGATGAGCTGGCAGGGAAGACTAGGCTGGATGAACAGAGAGTTTTAGCAGTAACACGGGGGAAAAGAATCTCTGAGCTCTGCATGAAGAGGCAGACAGCTCAGGGAGAGTAAAAGGATGGTTTCTAGGTCATGTAGAGAGAAAATTAGAAAAGGAAAAGCTGAGCTAGAACTTAATCTGGCCACTGCTGTGAAAAACAATAAAAACTGTGTTTATAAATACATTAACAACAAAAAGAGTGCCAAGGAAAACCATCCTTTATTGGACCCGGGGTGGAACATTGGAAAAGGCCTAATACCTTAGCCTTAGGCCTAGCACCTGCCAAGTCTTTAGCAGTAAGACCAGTTATCCCCAGTGCAACCAGCCCTCTGAGCTGGTCAACAGGGACAGGGAGCAGGACAGACCCCATGCAATCCAGGGGGAAATCATTAGTGATCTCCTGTGGCACTTAGCCCTCACAATCCTGTGGGACTGCATGGATTCCAAGGGAACTGAGGGAGCTGCCAGAAGAGCTCACCAAGACATCCCACCAAGAGAGGCTGCACTGGGCGAAGTTCAGGTTGCACATCAGGAAGAATTTCTTCACTGAAAGGGCAGTTAAGTGTTAATACTTAAGCATCATATGCCCAGGGAATGGTGGTGTCACCATACCTGAAAGTGTTCAAGAAACTACTAGATGTGGCACTTAGTGCATTGGTCTAGTTAACGTGGTAGTGTTTGGTCAAAGGTTGGACTCAATGACCTTTAAGGTCCTTTTCAGCTTAATGATTCTATCATTCTGTGATTCTGACTGGGGCTGCTGCAAAGGGTTGGGAACACATTTTTCACGCAAGGGAAGAGCAGCTTGGTGTTCCAGAGGATTTACTATGAGATATTTGGGAAAGGATCAGAGGTTGAGGTAATTTGGGGAAGACCAGGAAGAGGAAAATGAGGACAGAGGAGGCAAAAAGAGCTAATGATAGGTGAGTAGTTGACCAGTGAGTGTGCTTGTCAGCCATGCCCCATTCCTAGGTAGTTCAGCCTGTCCAGTTGCTCACCAGAGTCCTTCCTTCTTTGTCACGCTTACAACTCTATGTCTACATATGAGAGTGAGTGTGTGTGTGTACAGCACGTGTGCACATGTATGTGCACACAAATGGAGTCTGAACGCAGGGCTGGAGTCAGAGGGTGAATGGGTAAACCTACATCTGTGGCACAGCAGCCACAGTGGGAGTGGGTGTGCAAGCACCAGCGAGGATCATGTTGGATGACAAGCTTGGCTGGTGAAGTGGACAGGAGTAAGTGGGTGTGGGGTCCTCCAAGGGCAAGAGCACAAGGGGCTTGGCTATGGAGACAGAGGAGTCCCAGCTAGCTGCCATTTCCATGGAGGAATATTTATAAAGCACATTCTTCTGATGATTTGCAATTGTCTTTAATTTCATGTTTGAAGCCACTCCTGGCTGATGTCTTTGTCTTTTGTGATTATAACTCTTAAAGTTCTGACGGCTTTCTTTTTTTGCTGGGATTTATCCCCATATGCTCTTCTAGAGAGCAAGTATTGCTTTTCACCTCACTAGTTTAAAAATGTCAACCATTTAAAAATTATGTTCACGCTGAATATGTGGCTGTTGCCTGGGACTACTAAATTTTTACAACATCCAAAATAAGACACAGCCAGACATCAGCCTTTCATTTTGTAAATTATGGCTAACCAATGGAAAACAGTGAGGAACAGCTCTCCAAGCTGTCTGTCAACTGTAGCCAACTGAGGTCTCCATTTTAATACAGCTGGATCTAGCCAGACTGGTCCTTTATCTATATTGCTGAATATAGGAAGCAAATAATGCCTGCCTAGCAACTTTCTGGGCTCCCTTTTCACTGATCCTTGAATGCTATTGATTTTTTTTTTCAAGGATGCAATGTGGTAATGCAGATGTGACCTTTCTGTCTTACAGATCAGCAGTAGGTAACACTGTACAGAAGAGTCTACTCCATCAGATTTTAAAAAGACTAGAAGAATAATTGAGTCTTTGTAAGTTTGCACATAACAATAGAAAGAACATAACTAGAATTTTCAGAAAAAAATGCTTTGGGTATTAAAAACAATTGCTAAATAATAATAATTATTCTGAGAGAATGTAATTGCTTCTGTTTATTCCACACATTATTTGGGAAAGTAAAAATTAATTACTTTCCCTGGGAAAAAATGAATTTAACTTAATAAAGACTGTGGAAGCAGTGAAAGATCTTCAGTATTTGTGATAACCAGTAATAAAGAGTATTCTAGCTAACCCTAACCCTGACCCCATCTCAATTTACAGACTGGACATTAGTAGATCTTCAGTGTTTAGGGACTTTGGACTGTCACTCACTGCTGGGCTCAACTCCTGCAGATTGAGTATCCTCCTGAGTACTCATTAAAATAAAATAGCTGTCTAAAACAATAAAATTGATGCTCTTTAGCTTTTCAGTTTCAGTCTTCTGTTTGACCTTATCACCGAGGAGAGAAGAGTGGTTCCATAGCAGACTTTAGCCTCTCCTCCCTTTAATGTGACCCCAGGAGAGAGATGAAATTCAATTACTTCTACTTCCTAGGAAGAAATTTGCTATTTTGCTCTCACAGGCTTCTTGCAATGTTTCCCTGGAGTGACTGATACCATGCTGTGCAAAGGTCTGTCTCCTCGAGAAGGCAAAGGCTGCTCTGAGACTTTGGATGGTCCTGGCATTGATGTTTCTTGTCCCCTCCAGTCACTGTCACCCATGGATCAAGTAGCTCACTGTTATCAGCACCAACAGAGCTGACCGTTGCCAGCAAACAACACAGTAATCAATACATTCCTTGGAAAAAAGAATTTTTACTAGGAACATCCAGCAGGGTTATTCAATGTGACAAACCCCCAAGATTTCCAGTGCCTGAGTAGAAATATAAGAAAACTGAACAATACCACCATGCACATACACACACAAACAGAAGATATATAATGGCTGAAATTACTCTAAGTTTGTGGGTTTTAAGCTATCCAGAGACCTAAAGTGGAAACACTGAATCCACAAGTTGACTAAACACTTTGCTGAACAGTTAGCTTATTCCCATTAGCAGACTCCTACTTTATGAAGTCTTTCCTGTTTGCACTACCTCAATTCATGCCCCCTTGAAATTATTAACATACCAAATGAAATCCTTACATTCCGAATCAAAATCTGAAGGTCACACTGTCATAGCACAGGTAATACTTGCCTTGGGCACATCAGTGCCAAGTATGTGGTGATCTTCAGTCTTCGTCCAACACCTGCTCCTTTCATTTGATAGCAAAATATTTGCCCTTCCAGTTGGCAATTTTTGTGTTAGTTAGAGCAAAAATAAGCTTAGCAGTCTACTTTTTCGACAGTTATAATGAAAACAAGGAAAAATCAGTACAGGAAGAAAATAAAGGGCACAGTAAAATAGAGGCAATGACTGCTGTGACCTACTCAGTTTTTGAAAATTAAGGTATGTAACTCTGTATTAACAATGTTCCAGCTTCCTAACACCCTATGCAAAAAAAAGAAGCAAACCAGCAATAATTAGAAAACTTTTCTTTCCCATTTTGCCTTTGCACTTCACCATCTATTCTCTATTAACTGCTCTGTTCATTTGTTTGCTCAATTTTCTCTCTTGAGCAGATAAAAAGGTTTCATTAAAGTAAAGCCTAATGCTGTCAGTGGCAGGAGAGCTGCCAACCGTGGCAGTTTTCATAAGTCTATTAAGCTGACCTAAGCATGCTAATACTTAATAAATCCCCTCCATTCACAGCAGTCCTTTGCAAATATCCCTCTATCTCAATGGAAAATTAGGTTAGGCAATGCAAATGAGTAATAAAGGACCAGACCCCACATTTTGGGGTGTATTTATGTATACATACAGTTGCATCGAAGAGGAGCAGCACATACAATCAACTGCAATCTCTGCTGTACCAGAAGAACTAACTGAGATTACAGAAAGAGCTAACAACAACTTGATGAAAGTATTCAAACTACTAAGATGAAGATGGCACTGGACAAACACAGATCTTTTTTTCATGGATTTGCTTCAATAGTTCATTTGCTGGGCAGATTTTCTAAACCTTTTTGAAGGACACCTGCTATACCTATTCAGTACATTTTATCTCTAGTTTATCCAGCAAGCAAAAAAACCCCAAACCCTAGATTCTAAAAACCACTGCCATCTTCTGCCATTACCAGTTAAAGTGGAAAAAAACCACTTGGAAGAACAAGCAGACTGCAAAGCACTACTAGTCAGCATCACCCCTTACCAGAAGAAAAGCCTTAAACATCATTTGTCACTATTCAGGGTTCCAGAGGTCCAGGAATTACTTTTTAATTCTAACAAAGCTTTTAAAGCAACAAAGTATCTAGCCTTCATCTCTTCCCTAAAAAAAAAACAGTCTGTAGCAGTAGAAAACGACTGATTGGAATTCTCTCCTGAAAGGCTAATGTAATTGTTCAGATAAAGTAATAAATATGAGGGCAGGGCTGAGAGAGGGTTTCCTATGTCTAATAAGAAAGGTACTCAATAAGCAGCAGGATTTAAGTAAACATGTTCCTGATAGCTACTAACAGGCAAGTGCAAAAATGATGGTGAAATGGTCCAACAGCATAATTTCTTCACCCATAATAGAAAACATTAACTCACAATAGCTGATATTTTATTCATTCTCTGTTTTCAGGTTTTGCAAAGGTTACTGGAAACCCTATTCAGTTTAGTTCATACAAAATTATCATGCACATGGAAACATAATAAAAGGACCATAGTTCTGTGAATAAACAGGATCACATTTTAAACACAAAACCTAAACTGTCCTAATAAGAAAAAAATACTCATCTTTGTAAGGATCTAGCAAATTAAAACTATTCACACAAATATCTTGCTATACTTAATGCAGCATTTATATATCAGCTACTGCAGTGAGGTAAACAATTTATTAGCAACCTTGCACAGAACCAAAACTCCTACAAGGGAAAATAAACCACCCTTCTCCATCAAGAAGTGTCCTTCTGCTTCCCCAAGAAATATGCTGAAGCTACCTACAGCAGGTGACAATTGTATTGCTTAGCCATAGCTGTGGTGAAATTTTCAAATAAAGAAAAGTTGACAGAGAGCTCCTTCTCAATCAGCTGAGTATACCCTTAAGCAATCCTCCTCCACTTTATTTCATTAATTTATTTCCTATCCTTGCAGAACAAAACAGTACTTACTCTACATAGTGCAATAGCCCACAGACCTCTTCTCTAACAACTCATTTCTGCTGTTCTGCTGCATTGGAACAACCACTTGTCACAGAACAGAAAATATGGTTGAGAGCAATGAAGAAGCAAAGGAAATTTTGTCCTGTGAATAAACTTACTTTAGGGTAAGAGAAACATGGCAACTTTTTTTTTCTCTTCTTTTTAAATAAACACTCTTACAATCTCATCTGAATGACCTACATGATGCTGAATAATGCATCCATCTAACAAAAGAGGAATGTATTTCATCCCTAAATTCTCATCTAAGAGCTCCATTTTATAAGATAACCCTGGGTATTTCTGAATTCTTATAATTTAGGCTTATGGGGAAAAACCCCACAAATTAGGGATCTTGACAAAAATCTAGTGTGCCACAGAAGGCAATGCCAATTAAAGGGAAAAAAAAAAGTAGAATCATCATGGAGAATATCAATGTATGTTATAGCTTCTTCTTCAGTGCCATCTTGCTACCCAATGATTCCCCTTGTGGCAAATGAGAAATGTAAAGGAAGATGCAACATCTGTCCTCCGGTTCACTTTTCTATGGAAGAGGTAAAATTTTAGTAATAATATCATTACTTCTTAAAAGTCCATGCATTTGTTTTTGAGGCAACTGATAGGGTTTCAAAAGTAAATGTGGGAAAAAATGCTACAGTTTTTCCTCCAATTACTGTCTCTTGGTACCATCAACACATAACGGTAAGGACGGCAATAAACTCATTATTTTGTAAGATATTTACAGTATTTTTGTGCACAGCTGTTGATTTGATTTATGTAAGTGAATTTTGTACTGCTAAGAAACACAATTAATATATGAGGAAAGAAGGTTAAAAGTAGGTCAGCAATAGAGAAAGTGTTCTTAACCCAACTAGCATTCCAGCCTCCAGCCTGAAGCACAATGTTCATTCCTCATATTCTAGAGTGTTAAATAACACTGTAACTAGATGCTGAAGACAAGAATCATTCAACATTATCCACCCTTGATCTTTACACAAAATTCCCATGACATCCATAGAACTTCCACAGCTGTACAAACTAGAATAAGGTCCATGGCAAACACAGCTTTCAGGATTTTCTCTACAATAAATATCACAAGCAAAAAAGAGACAGCAAATGTTAACTTTTTATTTCTTTTGAACATATAAAGGTTATATGAAACAACTGAAATTATTTTTATTTATGAAACAATTCTTTTAGAGCCATCTTGTGGGGAAAATAAGCAATTCAAAACAATACATATATTTTAATAGCTTTTCTACTAAAAAGATCAGTGGTTAGTATGACATCTTCTAGTATTCTTTAAAAAAAATAAATGTCTCAGGCACACTGTAAACTTTATACAACATTGTTTAATCCCCTAGAACATGAAGGAAGTGCCTTTATGAATAATCACTTGTTAAAAGATTAGTTCTGGATAGAAAAAATATATCATTATGTTAAAGATGCTATTTTTCTGAAGAATATTTTTAGACCAGATTCTATTCAAACTCCACCCAACTATAGACCACAAAAAAAGCACAAAAACTGAAAGAGGCTAAACCTTCTTTCAGAGCCCTCTTGAGTAAAGTAGACAGAATTATTCAATCTAACTAAACAGGGGGTAAAACAAAGCAAAATGAATCTAAACATATTAGTAGATTTAGCACATGAACCTGTAAAGTTTTCATTATTAAACATCCTTAGCATTTCCAATTTAAAGCTTTGGTAATATTCCTAAGTTCTGAAGGAGTTTACACCAGTTGTTTACAAAGAACTCATTACACAACAGTCTTCTGTTTGTACACACTTAAGGAAAGTACAGCCTTGGGCAGGCAATTTCAGTATAATCAAAAGTCATGATGCAGACTTCAGCTACCTAGGGCAATCAAACATCAGCTCTGCTTGATTTATGTGTCTTGCCTATGAAGCAAAGTGCTTAAATTTTATCCTAGAGAACAAAAGCGCACATATAGGTCATGTATCTTACTCAGTTTAAACTTTTGCCCTAATAAAATACTTCATTTATATAGAACATTAAAGGATATCACATCACATTTATCCAACAAGTAATTATCTTCTATTAATACAAAAATAAAACAGGACATCACAGAACAATTGCAAAGCACACAATCAAGGGGTGTCACAGAAATATGCATCTTTTTGAACTGCTAAAATCAGTGTATAGCATGGACTAGCAGGCACCTCTGTTAATTTATCTTTTTTAAATAAAGAAATTTGACAACAAAAGGGTTCTATGATACCTGACACTTCTGTCAGCTGTAACTAAACAGAACACACTGGCACCCAGACATATAACCAGACAATTTTGCTAAGGCAAGCACAAGTATGTCAATTTTTATTTTTACACTCCTACCAAACTTTGAGCGAAAGAACATGTACATGTGCGCTTATAGCCTTCCTTCTTCTGTAAAGAGGACAGTGAGATCTGCTTCCTCCATACCTGCTTTAAACTTTGGAGAGGAGCCCTGACTCAGGGGCACTTGCCTTAATGAGATTTTGAATTTCTTTGAATTTCGGATGTTCTTTATCAGCTACCAGCTGCAGCAATATCGCTTCGCTAGTAGTAACTATAATTCCAGTACGGGCAAGACGCTGAAAAATAAAAGAGCAGAGAGAAATCATGTAAGGTATTTGCAAATGTGAATGAGTGAATTTTGAAAGAAAAGACGGATAGCATTTTTAAAAACATCTCCTATGAACAAAAGCACTGCCAATTCCACTCCAGCATTTCTCAGTGGTATAATTTATAAAGCTAGGACAAAAAACTGACAGGGCTTAGACTTTCCTATGGCAAAAGGCTGCCCTGGATTACAAATAAGGCTTTCTACTTGAACTAGATTCTTTCCCCAAGTCAGATTTAATAGGCAGCAGCCCCACACATCTTAATAACAACCCTTTTCCCTTGCATAACCCAGAGGACAGCTTTCTTCACTCTCATGCAGATGAAAGGCCTAGGGAAAAAAATAAAATAGCAAGGTCCAACCTAACAGCATTAAGCAAGAAATTTTAACAATTTCTCTCTCAGTCCTTGTTATGTACGACTACTTCAGCTTTCGGACTACAGAGCACACTACTAGCAATAATATCTGGAGAAAGAGGAAAAATCTCTTCTACAGACATTATAAATCATACTGGTACAACAGAGCTCTATTTAAATGATGTTTCATTACAGACAGTAACTCCAGAGTCAGTTCTCACAGGCTACAGGATAAAATATATAGCTGCAGAGAAAGCGAAACCAAAAGAAGTCTGCTAGATCTTGTAAGTGTGCAACTCAACAGGGCTTGGGCTTCACGTAGCCCGAGGCACAGGACTTACTGTAAACTTATTGGACTTTTAAAACTGTGGTTGTTGCTTACATAACAAAGTTACCTTCAGCAAAAGCTAATCAACCCATGTCCCCCATCATCTTCCCAGCCATCACACAGATGTTTTGGCAGTAAACCTCTTCACAGAGTCAGCTTTCCCTCCCTCATCCTCTACTCAGCTGCATGCTCCACCAAATCTAATGGGATCCTGAACGGGCTAAGGGAGGGCAAGTGGCAGAGAATAGACATATGTACATACAGGTTTCAACTGTAATCATAAAAGCAAAGAGAAGCTCCAAACTTTCTAGCTCTTTAATAACAAACCAACTGATGGGTGAAAGTTGATAACTTTAAGGGACCAATCAGTAAAGTATATGTAACTACAGTCTACATAACAACAAACTAACAACATTGGATTTACTGAATTCAATACTTCCTACCTGCCATTACAGCAACAAACCTCTCAACGTTCTTACACTGAAACAAAGTAACTACTTTCCTCAGCTCTCCTACTCAGTATAACCGTATTTGTTAAACTTCACATGCATACAAAAAAGAAGAAAAATAGAAAAATTAATATGAAATGTTATGACAATGTTTTGAACATGAGCCTCTCCAAGAATACAAAGGTTTTGGTTTTAACTAGCATGGATGAGAAAAAAAATCTAGACCCTTAAAAAAATCATTTTTGTCTGTGAAATGTTGATTGAAAAGAGAGAACATCTTCTCTTTAAAAACAAAACACACCATATCATGTTAAAAGAGTCTGGCATTGCCTTATATCTTCTCTAGGACTAGACATTATTTTTATTAATTTTAGATTAACAGAAAATAAGAGATGCATTTGCTAAGTATATTGGATGATTTCCAAGGAAATCACAAGTTTTCTTAGAAGAGAGTCTTTGAGAAGGAAAGTATTGACAGTATGTTCCATCCACATGGCAGAAAAAAGTAGAGACAACAAAGAACAGAAAAGAAATCCAGCAGGAGCAGATGAAGCTGTCTCAATCTGAGACCAAGCACTGACATAAGACATCTTCATCAGTCAGGGCAGATTCAGAATAGTCACATCCTTGAACTTTTGGGCTGAGTTATTTCATCAATGAAAATTTCGAGAGTTTTTTTGTTTCTGAGGGTTTTCTTAACTAGAAGTTGTTGCCTGATGTCATTTTTAAGCACACAACAGAAGTGGAAACAACCTGTTATCCAAGCAGACATTTTGTTACCAATTAAGCTTTCGTTACCAATTAAGTCAAATTGCACTTCCTGAGTAGTACACCTACTCAAATATTTGTATGTTCATCACCAGCACAATCAAAACACATGCTATGTGATGGGAAATGTGGAGAACTGAAGGGGCAGGTGGGACCAGATGGGAGTTATTTGGGGCTGCTGAGGTTATCACTGCAAAGTTCCTCTTTATTATTCTTGAAAGGTCACTGTGAATAGAGAAGGCCTGTGTTATTGTGAAAAGGCAAATGTTACATTCATCTTCCCACAAAGGTATGGAAAAGGGTCCAGGAACCCTGGTCAATAAAACTCACCTCAGCTCACCAGCTTGCATAAATTTGCACAAGAGACGATGTTAGACTCATTCATTAAAAGAATGTGACTAGGTACTGTGAGCTGTATGGTGAAACTAAAGCAGGATTACCCAAGACTTTGGTACGTTGCCCACTTCCCCCATAATTCCACAGTCAATCAGGATTAAGGACGTGTCCAATACATGCCCGTTTCTCCTGGTCTCCTCCTCCCAAGCATGCCCATGTCTTGCTTGCTCTAGCCCACACCCCTCGGTAGCACTTTTAAGTGAGGCTCTGTAACACAACAAGCAGACAATGCTGGTATGTGCTGCTGCCATGTGCAGCAGAGAAGGTGTTACTGCTGGTTCAACTCCACACAGCAAGTGTTGGCTCACTCATATTGTAATGACTGACAACACAAGGGACCGCAGAAAAATGCTTTCTTTTGCTTACTGAGAACGCATTGCCAAGGTGTACCAAAAAGTTACCAAAAATGGAAAAATTTACAGCTTTTGCAAGCAATCACACTTCTAAGATCAATACCTTTTTGCCTGGAAAGTAAAGCAAAGCTAGCTAGTCACTGTTTTAACCTATATTACATTGGCCCAACTTATATGCTTACAGACATATTTTAAGTAATAAATGTACAAAAACATACACAATAAGGCCATAATAAGGCCAACAGATTTCAGGTTTTCTATATTTGTTTTGTCTCCTACTGCTGCTGCACTACATTGATTTGGGAAGTCCATGACTTCAGTCTCTCCTGTACTCTGTGTGTGTCCCTATGCTCTATGTGACAGTTGACATTAGGTTTCCACTTAATCAAAGTCACGGGTTTCATCAATCACTGTATGCTGGGGATTTCTCTTTAGCCTTTAAGAAATTAAGTCTTCTCAAAATCTATGAAAAAGTATAACATGCTCTGGTTATCATTAGTTTCTACTTCAAATAATTATTAGGGCCTGAGGCAAAAAATTGCAATATTTAATGTATGTATTGGGTTTTGACTTTCAACAGTGATGCCTGTAGGCAAATTAGGAGTACACCATCAAAAAATCATTTGAATGAATTTGCTATGACATAGTTGTATGTGCTTTTAAATCTTCTTGTTACATTTATCTCCACTTTCTCAACATTTAGTTTGCCTAAGCTCCTAAAAGCAGGGGGGAGGGGAATCTTCACTATAATCAGGGTCTTGTGATTAAGCTTTAATTTGCACTGATGAGGAAAAGCAGGAGGAGGGACAGAGGTACAAGGATATTTGAACAGGATCACATACTGTATTTCATTGCACTTCAAGAATTTCAACACCTGAATAAATACTCTTTAGAACAACAAAGCCAAAAGCTTTATAGCACTTTTACTCTGCTGTAGAGATAACACTGCATAAAGGGATATGCTAAAATACTAATGTCTATAGAGAGTAACCTATATTGTACGGAAAAATCACTGTTAAATTCCAAACATTCCAAACTGGGTTATGCATATTAAATTATAATTCAAGGAGATTAAAAAAAGCCAGTACTTCTTCTCAATTTTCAATGCTATTTTAAGAATCAGAGTACTCATCTCTTCTCAAATCTACTTTTTTCCACTGCTTTGTCCATAGAAATTCCTTGTTAGCTTACCATAAGCAGAGAACTTAACATACCAACGCAAAGTGAAGAAAGCCCTGACTAAGAAACTTACTTCAAGAGCAAACATTCTGTCCATCATACTTCTTGACGAGGTGGCATCAGCTACAATATGAACTTCCAGACCTCTGCCAATTAATTCCAATGCTGTTTGCTGGATACAGACATGAGTCTACAGGGGAGAAATCAAAGGCAGAAAAGCCACCAACAAACCATTATTATGAAATGAAAGTAACACAACCACAAATTACAGTACCTCATTAATTAGAGTTCAAATACATATTTTCCTACCCCTGGCAGTATGAGGAACTCAAATGCGTTTTAAATGCCATTTAAGATTGTGACAAGTGCCTGTAGTTTACAAGTATCTCATCTCAAATTCTTTTATGAGATAATATTAATGACAACCCAAAAATAATTTATGCTGTAGAGGATATCTAAGCTCTAAGTAATATAAATCATATAAATTGAGTTGGTTTGTTTTAATTACACAAAGCGATGCCCCTTTGAGGGCCAACAGACATTACCATAAACCAGTGTCAGAATGGCAATGCACTTACTTCCACTCCAAAGAGGACAACACTCCGGACGCCAGGGATCTCTGCTAATGCTGCTTCAACTTCTGGCAACACCATTGAAAATTTTGTCTTGGGAAGCACAAGTTTAGCTCCTGTTAAATCAATTTCTTGCACAGTGCTGCCAAGACCTTTCGGATACTGTTCAGTGACAATAACTGGAATTCCCAAGAGCCGCGCACCCTGGAGCTGTAAGAGGACAGAGAGGAAAACATTTTTTAAAAAAAAGGAAAAAAAAAATAGACCAACAATAACAAAGACATTGTTATTACCTAATACTAAGTAATAGTTAGACTGTATGTAAAATAAAAAAAGTTTGCAATGAGTGATCAAAACTCACTACAACATACCAGTCGTTGGCCCACGCTGATGATATCACCGAAGTATTTGATGGCAGGCCGGAATCGCTCTTGCATGTCACAACAGAAAAAAACAGTGCTTGAGGGTGTCAGGTTGCCCAAAGTAGTAATCTGAAAAAAAGAAAAAAAGTAATGTTTTCCATGGCAGTGGATATCCCTTCAGAAATGCAGCAGAATGAGGAAGAGTTTGCAATACATCTGCTAGATTATAGATTTATGTTCCTTTGAGTCAAAATAGGAGATAAATTTTTCAAGCCAGATTTTGGTATGTTTCTGAATTAAAACAAACAGCTGATACTGAACAGTACGGTATAGTCATCAATATGTAATCACAATTTTATTAGGTGGGAAGCACAAGTCCACATAAATGTACATGGCTATTTCTGAACTCTGAAGGGGGCAGAGGAACACACCACCTAAATCATAGCAAAAAAAAAAGTACCAAAAGCAAAATTACACTCTTCAAATTAATTTTTAAATCCACAATTCTTGGACCTGAAATAGACTAAGGATAAATTAAAGTTTAAAAAAATTCAGACTTCCACTTGCTTTCAAATATTGTATATACATATATTTTCAATACTTCCATTGTGTAGTCAATTTGATTTGTCTGTGACATCTTTTAGCACAAGTCTGATGAAAGTCCAAGGCTAGTAAGAAAGCAGAGAAGACTGTAAATATTAGAAACCAAACAAAGTATGACAAAAGTAATCTCCTAGAGTCTCCTTTATACAAGGTACCAAGTAGGGTAGAAGGAACAGGATAATAAAAATAAACCAAATACTTAACTTTCTTACACTTAGAAAGAGTGCTTTGTATTTGTATAAATAAATTACTTGCACTACCTGTCGAACCAAAGTATAGGGCTTCAGATGGAAGCTACAGGGAAAGAAAAGAGCTACATACTATCATTTAGTTGTAAGGCAACTCAAGAGAAATTACATCCATTCAGGAGCTTTTCAGCAGACAGATAAATTGAATTGAATAAAGAGCTTCTGGGAAGTACCCATTAATTATATACACTTCATTTTCTGCAATCTGAGGTTGTAATGTTTTAAACTGAAACAAAATTACAAAATCTGTAAAAGAATGTATTTTGGAAGAGTGCAGATGTATTGGGTTAACATGACAAGGTTTTGGTAGTGAGGGGAGGCTGTATGGGTGGCTTTTGTGAGATGCCAGAAACAGCCTCATGTCAAGAGAGCACTAATGCCAGCTGAATCCAAGACAGATCTGCTATATCAGTGATGCTGGTGACAACTCTATACTAACATATTTAGGAAAGTGTAAAAAAGCCCACTGTCCAACAGCAGCTGTGAGAGGAAGGTGAAAATATGTGGGAGAAAAAGCCCTGCAGACACCAAGGTCAGTGCAGAAGGAGGGGCAGGAGGTGCCCCAAGTGCTGGAGCAGAGATTCCCCTGCAGCCCCTGGTGCAGACCATGGTGAAGCAGCTGTGCCCCTGCAACCCATGGGCTTCCACAGTGGAACAGAAATCTACCTGCAGCCCATGGAGGACCCCACAGTAGTGCCTTGAAGAAGGTCTGCAATATGCCTTCAAGAAGCCTGTGACTCTGAAGGGCCCCACTGAAGTGACTCTCTGAAGTGACTTGTGACTCTAGAGAGGAGCCCATGTGCAGAAAGTTTGGGAAGGAATTCAGCCTGTAAGAAGGATGCATATTTGGGAAGTTCATGACATACTATCTCCCACAGAAGGGACCCCTCTCTGGAGCAGGGGAAGAGTGTGAAAAGAATGAGTGGGAGAGGTGAAGTTTTATGAACTGACCACAAACCCCATTCCTCATCCCTCTGTAGTGCTTGAAGGGAGGAGGTAGAAAAGTTGGAACCAGAGCTAAACCAGGGAAGAAGGGAGGCATAGGGAAGAAGTCTTTTTACATTTGTTCTTATTTCTGATTATTTTACTTGGTTATTGATTAGCACTATATCAAACTGATTTCCCCAAGTCTGTTTTGTCTATGATGGTAATTGGCAAGATTCCTCTCTGTCCTTATCTTGATGCGCAAGCTTCTTTGTCATATTTTCTCCCCTCTGTCCTATTGAGTACAACTGATGGAGCAGTTTGGTGGGCATGTGGTGGCCAGCCAAGGTCCACTCACCGCAAAGGAATTGGGAATTGATAAATATTCATTCCAAAACTTTCACTGATTCACCACCTCTCCAGAGTAAAATGCTGCTGATCGCAATTCCCAAGGCCATGCTTAATAATGGCAATGCTCAAACATATCCAATGGCCTGTTCAAACTGTTGGGAAAATCACTTGTATGCTAACAATTGCAAATACTAAATTCCCTCAGTTCTCAGATTCATTACACCACTACTGCCAAAGCAGCAACCATTCATAAACATGGTTCCTCCAGTCCTTGTGAGCCAAACAGCAACACTCTTAATACAAGCAGCTATAGAGGCAAATGCAGTAACAACCACAGTGCAGATTATTAACACTGGGCTCACTGATACCACAGGAAGACAGAAGAGCATCACAACAGGCATCAGGGAAATCTTTTTCACCAGGAAGATACAGCTGCACTGAAAAAATTTACCACAGATGTGAGATTTTCAATCCTATGAGATTTTCAGCATTCAGCAATGCAGCAGCTGATTTGATCAAGGGGTTAGGGAAGGCAACCTCTAGATACTTTTCCCAAGTAACACTTCGGCAACTCTACACCAGGTAATGAATGAGGCCTGGCACCAAGAAAGATTGGACATAAAATTAAATAACCACCTTGTTCTTGAATACCATCCATCATACCCCACCATTTGCTTGAACAATGAAAAAGGCAGATGGCAGGCAGTATTAATGTACAATTCAACACCACAGGGAACACATACTGTGACCCATTCCAGCTCTGGCACTTACTACCATCACAGAAATCAATCATGACATTAACTTTCCTACTGCTCAGCAAGAAAAAAAGAAAAATTGGAATAAACAATATTTATAAGTGTGGTTCCTACTCATAAAATGTGCCATTTTGTCTTAGCATTTATATGACAAGCAAAGACTATTATTTTCTCCTTTAAATATTTCCATCACTTTAACAGCTGCACCAGAGGAGGTTTAGGTTGGACATTAGGAAGAATTTCTTCACAGAAAGGGAGATTAGATATTAGAACGGGCTGCCCAGGGAGGTGGTGGAGGCGCTGTCGCTGAAGGCATTGAAGGAAAGACTGGAGGTACCATTTGGTGCCATGCTCTAATTGATATGGCAGGGTTCAGTCATAAGCTTTACTCGATCTCAGAGGTCTTTTACAGTCTAACTGATTCTGTAATTCTGTAACTTTTTAACATCTGTCTGAACCACAAACCATCATAGACTATAGAATGACCGATGTGAAGTTAATCTACTGCCTCGATAGGCACCTTCCTCTGCCAGTGCAGCAGATGGCACTACCACCCCTAGCAGAGGAACAAATGTGAATAGAGTTGAAAAGTCTTCAAGAAGCTTCTGTAGTCTTCCCCTACAGAAGGATCAAACAAACACAAATAATATTCTTCACAGATGACCACATGGTCTGACCCATTAGAGAGAGAACTCCTACAAAACCCATCCCACAGCTCTGTTACCTTTGACTTTCAGTGTTTTCTCATCTATAGCTCCTTTGCTCACATTTATGAGTATTACTTCCAGTTAGGTCCACAGTGAATTTGAAACACAAGAGCGTTACAACCCTCCCTCACATGGATAACCATGTGCAAAACTTATTACCAGACCTCAAGAATCAGACCTTTAGGTCTCCCTTTAGGCCTTCCTCTCCCACTCCTTATTCTAAAATGTATCTAATGCTTTTAGGAATTCTTCCTACAAATTGTTTTCATGGTCCTCCCTGGGGTAATTTTCAAATTGCACTCAATACTACTATCACAACAGTGTTTCTCTGCCCATACTACTTCACTGCTCTAGCAGGGCCTCAAAAATCAGCCAATTCACAGCCCTTCCAGGCCCTGTTTATTCTGTACTTTCCAGTACAGTATTTGCTCTTTTCATAATGGACGATACTTAGACTCCTGAGGTGCATTTTAGCCTTATAAATCATCTCCTGAACTCTCCCTCATCTTCTCTTTGTCTAGCTGATTATTTCTACATTGCTACTTCCATTTTGAAGTAGCGCATCTTATTGCACCCTGTTTTTCCAGCTTGTCCTGAAATACCTGAAGTCTGCTTTTTCAGATGCTTGCAGTTCCTTCCAGCCTGGGATCTTCTGCAAAAACAGTATTTGCCCTAAGTTTTGTCAAGGAGAAGAACAATGGAATAATTAAAAACAGTGGATTTGGAAGCCATTTTATAGATCACAATTCAATTTTATTCTGATTTGACAGTGAAGTGCAGAAGAAAACTGTCTTTCAAGCCACAGAGTATTCTTACTATAGACTTCCATGGAATCTCATATGTTTATGTCAAAAAGCACAGGGAGCTGGAGGAAAAGCACTATATCTGCTTTTCTTTACTGTCAAGTTGGTTTTATATGATTTAATTTATGCCTTCAGATTCACGCCAGCAGCTCTCTAAAATAAAGTTGCGTCAACCGTATACTTCCTAAATAAAAGCTTTTACAAAGTCTAACACAAATAATTCATATATTGATTTTATTATTTATTTCTGTTTAGCTTGCAGTCTGAATTGTGGCAGAACAAGAGGAAACTGGAAGAAAGAGAGGCTAAGATCAAAGAGTCAACACTTGCTGGTGTTACATGGAACACCAGATGTGGGAAGGGCAGAGTGCAGCAGAAAGCAGTTTGAAATTAAGTTTCATAAATAGTAGCTAATAGAGTCCATAAATAAATTCATGTAAGTATTTGCTATGTATAAAGGAAAGGTTTAGTTTACTAGTTCTTTAGTGTGCCACATAAATCCTACAACTCACTTGCTTTCAATGCCATCGTCCCCTTCTACAAGAACGCCATGACACCTCCACTTCACATCCGGCAGTGAAAATCACCCAGACCTCCCCAGTGCAACATCCCAAAGAGCTGGGGTGAGGGCAAAACTACACCTAAACATCAAACCTGGGTTGGCACATCAGCACCTGTTTGATTTCACTGCAGAGAGAGGCAAGCTGAGCAAGGATTGTGAGCCACTGCAGCGACAAAGTATCGGCCTGAATCCACCCTGCATATTACATCTACTCAGCCACAATACCATTAAACAACTTGAACTCAAAATAAAAGTAAAAAAAAAAAAGCATCAAAACCAAATGACCCGAAGTTCCCCTCAACAGTGCATAAGCATTTCCACTTGTTGCACTTAATTTCTCTTAGTTAGGATTTTCTGTCCTCCAGCTGAAGGTTACCCACAGCACAACCAGAATAGGTACATCAAATGGTCAAGTAACCTGATGCAGCCCTTTTACCCAGCTAAAGAAGTCATCTCTAGGACCTTGTCCAGACCAGGATTTAAAGGTATGCTGTCACGAGTTACATACAGCTTTAAATCCTACTCTAGAAAAGACCTAGGTGGGAAAGGAGAGGTGATTTTTCACATCTACATATCGTCTCTGCTGATTATTATTAATCAGACAAAAACGTGATTGACATGAAATACTATAATTGTAGGTTCAGCTTTACAAAAATATTCACATATACTAACTGGCTTTTTATCTGTCCATTCCTGTTCAAAGTCCAGGAATCATGAGACTTA
This sequence comes from Calcarius lapponicus, assembly GCA_039654755.1. NCBI lineage: Eukaryota > Metazoa > Chordata > Aves > Passeriformes > Fringillidae > Calcarius > Calcarius lapponicus. Next base: position 44,823,503 of record CM077481.1, read on the forward strand.
CAAAATGAAATTTCCTCACAGTATTTGCAATGAACAAGAAACTGGAAGCAAAGAAATACCCCATTTGACATCACTAGTGACGTCATAAATCTCATGTCACATACTAAAGGTTACATACTAAAAGGGCAGACTGGGGATGTTGCAACCTTGGTATTTCAAGAATGACATAAAAGAGACAACAACAAAAAGAAGCTACCACCTTTTTTCTGTATTTCTTAAAGAAATTTGGTAAGATTCAGTTGTACCTTGCTGCCTATATTTCAAATTGAAAATAATTAATAAATTCAGTTTGATGCATTTCAAGAAGAAAAATAGGTTACAAGTATTTCAATTTAGAAACATAAATATTTATATTATGCTAAGCTAATGTGCAGCCTTTTACATGTAATTCAGCATTTAAAAAGGACAGATTTAGTTAAAAAACACATGATGTACATATAACTAATGTAGTACAAAATTCTAAAATTTAAAATTACTAAAATGCTTGTTGCAGAGTAGAGATATACAAACAAGGAGTCTGGATTTGAGGAAAAAAATCCTCTTTCAGTATTTTCAGCCCCTTTCCCCCCTTCTTTAGGGTCCCACATGCTGCTTTTCAAAAAACTTATTTATTTAGGAATGTAATAATTTATCAAAATTTATCATTTCACCCTAAAACCTCCAAATAGAATCCCTACAATTTATGCTTTGGCTTTTCCTGGTCTTCAGAAAACAGACTTGCGTTCCTGAGTTAGTTAGTTCTGGTTCCAGACTATCTGAGCAATATCAGGTACGTGCAATAAGAGTGAAAATCTGTGTATAAACTGTTATATTTTATTTACCTTGTCATTCAGCAAAAGTTTTTTCAAGACAGATATGCCTGAGACACCAACCTATCTCAAAAAACTTTCCTGAAATAGATGTGCTTTTATGCAATGGTTTCAGCAATAATTTTACCCTTTTAGCTTCAGTATCTTAAGGTTTACCAGTTTGTAAATACAGAGTACAAGTCCTCCTGAGGAGAAATCACCTTGAAGTTATGACAGTAACTGTGAAATAGTCTCTCTTGGTTATGTATTTGAAAGCTGCCTGAATTGCTCTATTACACAGCCGTAATGTGCATATAGTGTCTTTTCTTTGGATATCACCAAAGTCTTTTTCCTTACTTCTCTCCTCCAAAGGCAGGTACAACACTACAGGAAAATACAGTAACTTTTGTAGCACTATTCAGTTGTATGTAGAGATGATTAAAGCAGTCCTGCATATCCTCAACCAAACTACAAATGTTATAGTCTCCTGTTAAAAGACTTTTATAAGACTTAAAATTTATGAAAAGCAGATGCAGTCCCTCCGTTTGAGAGAGGCCTGAGGAAACGTTCCACTTCTCTGCATGTCTGGGGTGGAGGAGATTCGAGTTGGAGTAGTGGCAGCCAGGCAGAACATCACAGTGCAGTGCTCCCTACCAGCCTGCCTAACACTGCACGGCCATCAAAAGCTTATGTGGCTGTTTCATGTCAGGACATCTGGACCAAACAAATGTACATATATGAGGATGGTACAATGGCATAAAACAATGAAAGAGCAAATGTCCCTGTACAGATCAAACTTTGAACTGAGTTCATGGAGTAGCTTTCCAAGGGCAGCATATGGTAATTCCTCCAGAGATTACTGCCCCCCTCAGCTGCAGGGACAAGAAATTGAAACAGCCCAGTCAAACATCATTTGATGCTGACATTTTGTGAGCTACTATACCAAAAGGCATCCTTCTATGACAGGCCTGCACAGGAATCAAAATGGAAGGATAACATACCAGAGATTAGCTGCCTTAAAGGTTAAAATCCTACCTTCAACTAAATGCATACATATACCTCATAAAACATGCACATAAAAACACAGAAATTATTGTCTAGTGATACAGCTGCTAGCATCTCTGAATTTTAATTTTAAACCAGAAATATCTTTCTAAATATGAAAGCCCAATCACATCAGCAAGCAAAAGTTGTCCCTCTTGAAACATACATCCAAAACAGTGATTCCACTGACTATGCCACACACAGAGTTGACAAATCAATGTTGTGTGTAGCTGCAGATAAAACATCATGGAGGGAGGAAAAGTGGGAGGGAACAAAAAAAAGGGCATATAATAGTGGCAAAGCCTGAATGAATACACAGAAAGTATAATATTCCCATCACTAAGTCCTAAAGGTCTTAAAAAGCTCAGCTGTGTCTGTATCATACCAAATGTTTCTCAAACAAGTGATCTCTGAGCACCTGTCTCTGGCTTAAGGCAAGCTAACTGACATCATTGTGATGTCTCATTTGAGACATCTTCAGCTCATTCACAGCTGCTGAAACATATCAAGGAATAACCCACAAATACCATCCTTTTCACATCAACAGCTGCAACAGTATTGGTGTAAGTAGGCAATCAAATAGGCAATAATGCACAAAACATTAGTTCATCCTGAATCCCTGCAGTCAAAGCTGTATAGCGCATTTGCACCCTGGGAGTGATGTATCCTTGTCTCAGTACTGACCTTTATTCCAAGACGTATGTCCTGCTACAAATGCTTGAGCTGCATTTACAGTTTCAGTGCAGAAGGCATCTGCAAGGGAGTCTTTGCAGAGTAGTGATCTGCATGCACAAATGAGAACCAAATTTTGACCTGAAACACTGTTATATGCCCAGAATACCCAAATTCTGTTTTTAAAATCCTTGCTTTAATTAACATCTATACCAACTCTTTTTGCAAGCTGGAAAGACTGCAAAAATGTCTTTTTTCTGATTGGGGCCCCATAAATTACAACACAGAAACGGAAGTTTTAAACTGAATATGATGAGTGTATTTGGTAAGTGCTAATCATTTATTAAACTAGTTTGCTCTTCTTAACCATTCTTTCCATACATAAAGTTAAGAATATAAGATGCCAAAGGCATCCTTAATGTACAGTGAAAGCAAACAGACCACCTTGAGAGTTTATGCAGACAAGACACTATGATTAAGCAGAGTTTACAAACAGGATTAATTAGACATTTCTGAAAATATTAAGAGAAGATAAGCAATGTTTCAGCTCTCATGATAACACTTTTCCGACATCTGAGAAGTGTCGGCTAGGCAAAATAAAATTTCCTAATTATAATTTTTTTTTTAATGTTCTGAATGAAAACAGCAATGACATGGGGTTTAATCTTGGGGTCTGTTTTGGCTTGTGGGTTTTTTTTAAGCTGAATTCTTAGATACTGGAGAAAGGAAGAAGCAATGTGTTTTGAGTGGAAGTTATTACAGCACAACTTGCACCAATCTCTAGTGGGCATAAAAGTATCTTCATAGAAGAGCACACGTAACTCCGTCTGTCAGTCTGGCTTCCTGCTTTGTGACCACAGAACTACCAAGCTATAGACCTGCATATCAGAAAGAGCTTTTTCAGGCAAAGAGGGATACAGAGGTCCTGATGAACTACAAGCCAAGATACCGAGCTCTGGCAGAGCCCACTTTAGGGGCACTCTTTCCACCTCGCAGCATTACCCCGGCTAAGGCCGGGTACGACCACCCGCCTGATTTAACGGAGAGCATTGATTACTTCAGCGACCTGACTTGTTTTCCCATTCACGACGCCAAGTAAGTTCGGGCTAGCCGAAGGCAAAGCCCGGAAACCACACGCGCGTGGCGCAAAGCGCACCTGCCTTCCCGGCTTGGGAAACCAAAAGTTTCCACGGAGAGACAAGTGAGCGCGGGCTGCGGGGATTGCGCCCACGGTCCCAGCCGGCTCCAGGATCCCTCACTTCTCCCGGAAGGGGCCGGGGCTAGCCGCGGCAGGACGGGACGGACTGCCCGCCCTCAACACGCACCTGTGGCGGCCGGCTCTCACCTGGATCTGCAGCGGCACCAGGCGCACCTTGCAGCGCTCGTTGACCAGGAAGCCCTTCGGCAGGTCGATGTACTGGCTCCACTCCTCGGCGAAGAGCTGCACCACGAACTTACGGTGCATGTCTATCTGGTCCCCGTACAGGCTGAGGAACTTCTGGATCAGCAGCTCGTAGCCGGCGCCGTGGGGCACGCTGGAGGGCCGCGCGAAAACCGAGAAGCAGAAAAGGACAGGCACGGAGCCGCCGCCCGCCGGCGCGCAGCTCCCGCTGCCCGGAGCAGCGCCCGGCTCCGCCGCCGCCATCTTCAGGGACCGCCGCGCCGAGCCCCGCCAGCTCGCTGCGGTCCGCGCCACCGCTCCTCCTCCCGCCGCCTCCTCCCCCCCGACCGGCCGGGCGGTGCCGGCGGGCCCCAATCCCGGCTGCGGCTGCTCCTGCTCCTCCTCCCCGCCATGGGACTCGGCCCTGCCCCGCAGCCCCACGGGGCTCAGAGGGCTGCCGGGGTGACTTCGTCGGGCGGACGCGGGGTATCTTGGGCGGTGGCATGGTGCTTTCCCTGCTTAGGCGGACGGTGAGAGGAGCAGCCCCACACGGCGCACTTGCCCTCGTCCGGGCGGAGAGAGGCCGTGTCTCCCGGAGAGGGGCAAAGAGACACCGTCGCTGTGGCGGCCCCGGCGGGGCCCTCGCAGGGTCGCGCCCCGGGGCAGAGCGCGCTGCGGGGTGCCCGGGGCAGGGCGGGCTCGGAGCGCGGGCCGGCACCGGGCCCAGCCACGGCGGGCGCGGGCGAGGCCGCGTCCCGTGCAAACTGGGAAGGAAACCTGTTGGTAGAGCCTGAAACATGACCGGTTGCTTTGGAGGGTGGTCCAGCCCAGATCTGTATGGGGGACTGGTAGTTGAGTTCTCTACGAGGCTTCCTTCGGAATTGCCCTTTTCTGAGCAGCGGGCGGTGCCCAAGCCGCGGCTCCGAGCTTCCAGCTCCATCCACGGATGAGGGGAAGTGAGCAGGACAGAATATATTTTTTCCTTCGTAGCTTCATGCTCTCTACCATATTTACTTTTTCTCCAGGGATGACTGACAGCTGAAAGTGTTGCCCCTATTTTTGCTATAACTACCAGAGTTTCTGTTATATTAAAGTGTGTTTGGGGGAAAGATCTGAGTAGTGTGAGACACGCATAGAAAGAAAATACTGTGTTAAAAACAAGTGGATGTTTTCATGCACTGTGCCAATGCACCATTAAGATTAATGCATGTTTGCGTGGCACAGAGTTGATTAGGAAGATGGAGCACCTCTCCTATGAGGAAAGGCGAAGACATCTGGGATTGTTCAGCCTGGAGAAGAGAAGACTTCAGGGTGACCTAATTGCAGCCTGAAGGGAGCCTACAAGAAAGATGGAGAGGGAGTTTTTTTCAAGGGCATGTTGTAACAGGGTGAAGGGAGTGACTTCAAATTGAGAGTAGGTTTAGATTAGGTTTGAGGAAGCAATTCTTTACTATGAGCGTGGTGAGGCACTGGAACAGGCTGCCCAGAGAAAATGGTGGATGCCCAATCCCTGGAAGTGTTCAGGCCAGGCTGGATGGACCTCTGAGCAACCTGGTCTAATGAAAGGCATCCCCCTGTTCAAACCAGGGGGATTGGAGCGAGGTGATCTTTAAGGTCCCTTCCAGCCCAGGACATTCTCTGATTCTATGCAAATTATTCTCAGGCTTTACTGGTATCAGAAATTTGGAGCTGTCATATTACATGACAGTATTATGTTTCCAGTAATTTGTTGGTTTGTTGGGGTTTTTTTCACTGGAAAATACACTGTTGATATTATTTGATTTAAAAATTGGAAGGATAAGTAGTCTTTTGCAGTTATTTACTTACTCACTCGTGTACTCACTAGGCACCAAAGCAGCATGAAGTGATTCTTTTATACATTACCCAAGAAACAAATGTGCAATGGCACCTGCACATTATAGGAAAAACACTGAAGTGATTCTGTGTTTAGGCAGAAATTACACATATTAAGGTTTTAAAATAATTCTATCACAAGCCTAAAATGCTTTCTTTTTTGCCGTCTCTTAACTGCCAGTGAATTCAGTGGTTTCATACAGAATTTCCACCGCCTTTCCACATTAGATAGTGTCAAACTTATGTATTCAGTCTAACTGAACACATCTCTGTGTTTAAGATATGCTTTGAAAAGAGTGGAGGGCCTGTCCATCTGCGTTTGGTTTAAGCACTTGATCATATCCTGCATACGACAATATGTAGCTGGGGAAAAAAATAAATTTTCACCTCCAAAAATGAGGTGAATACTTGGGAATGTTGGGTGAATTATGTACAACTCTGTTCCACCTGGCAGCTGTAAAAAATATAAAAATCCCAGTAGCCTGGGTTCAGGGCTTATTCTAATTATTTGTCCATGCTTACTGTTCTGCTGATTTAATTTATTGATACAGACATTCATTAATGCTGTTACAGTAGAGGAATACAGGGTGAAAAATTTTATGGCCTGCTCATTAGCTGACTTGAATCAGTTCCAGTTTTCCAAAAGAAAAGATGACAAATTGCACACCCAGTGAATTCTGTTTATTTTCTGTGACTTAAACTGGTTCCCATTTCTTAATTTGTACTTTAGTTTCATTGAGTGCAGTTCTAAAATTAAATATACTTTAAAACATAGCATGGGTAGTGGTTTTGTGGATTAATGATGCCTTTTAAATGGATTTCCTTTCTCCATTATAGCAAGATAGATACATCTGCATTAACAAAATAAGCCATAGCAGGTTCTTACCTTTCTAAACTGCTATCTGTAATGAATACGTTTGAATAAAAATCAGTTATTATGCAGAACATACAATATTTTAGTATGTTCACCAGATTCAAGCTCACTTAAATAACAAGAAGTTTTGCTAACAGGATTAAATGTGTGCAGTGACAAGGAATTGTCAAGGCAGTACCCACATTCGTCCAAAACCTGGATGATGAGGGACTTTTCTACTGCATCTGACCATTGCTTCCCCTGTTGCCCCTCAGGTCAAGGACCCAGAGCAGGGCCTGGTCCTCCCTGCACAGGAGGTCTTGGAGGCAGAGGAGCACAGCTACCAGGCCCCCTGCACACACATAGAGACAATGCCATAGCTGCTTTCTTTACCACAAACCCATTTGTCTTTACCAAGTGACAGCTAATCTTGGCCCTTGGTCTGTGTCTTTTTTCTGCTGGTATCATATTGTACAGCCGTGGATCTTTTCACATTTCAAATTCTGTCTCTTACACTGCAATTTCACAGTCAGTCTTTTCACAGGTAGTTTAATCTCTCCTCTCTCCTCTCTCCTCTTTTTCTCTTTTCTTTTTCATTCTTCTTTGTAGCGGCCTGTAGCTTGGAGAATATTGTCCTGTTGAGGAAATCACTTCTGGTGCAAACACAGCTCAGACTATGCTATTTTTCCATGCCAGCTTTGGTCATCTTCAGTTGTCAAGGGATCACCCTGAGATCTGAACTTGAGAAGGGATGCTTTCCAAGCATCACCAACTGAATATAAGTTGGATTCAGTAACCTTTTGTGTGTCTCTTAATCATACAGCTCCTGTAGCACTTGCAGAGGTATCATACCAGTACAAATTTGAGGCTTAGCACACCTATAATCCAGCATATCATTTTTTGCTTCATAGTAAGACAAGAGTATGATGCACTACACAGGAAAAGTGCCCAATGATCCCCATTACATTGACGTGAAACAAACATGGTACTTTTAACTTCGTTTGAATAACACAAGTGTGTAACAGCATTTGTAACACATCTCTCTGGCATTTCACATAGCAAGTAATGTGTCATCAGTTCTGGTACACAATTACGAAAAATACTGCTTTTGCTATAAATTCAGAGTTAGCCACATCATGTCATGTAGTGTGTATTTTGGTATCTTTTGATACCCTTTCCTATATAACAACACTTGGAGCAGGATAGGAGAATGTGACATGAATGGTAACCATGGAATCAGAGACTCATAGAATTGTTTATGTCTGAATAGACCTGTATGATCATCAAGTCCAACTGTAATATAGTGCCATGAGGCAGAGCCAAAACATAGACAAGACCCTACTTCTATGTTACTAGTACAAAATATGTGAAAATTCAAGTTCTCATGGAAAAAAATATAGTGCTGTCAAAGCACTCTGCTGGATTTTAACTGGTTTTTTCTTTGTTTTGCTAAAGCAAATTTATTAAAATGATGATGCCTAATTATGAAACTCAGCTGTATTTTTCTGTAAGAATGTAAAGAATTGAAGTTGGGAGCAATTGCACTATTATGAGGCCGCCATATATAAAGAGCTTACTCTCTGGATAGTCAATATGACTGTTTTCACTGTTACAATAAAATTTCTTAGAACTATTTTCAGATATGGTAGCCCCACATTTCTATGAATATAAATAATAACATGTCTTCATTACAAGCATTACATACATATGGTATGGTAATTCTATTAAAGCACAGTCTTAATGAGTATGTTTTGCCTTTAAATCACAAAGCATGACAGACAAAGTTGTAAAAATTTGTCAATTATTGCTTCAAGATTAAGTATTGCAACTATTTATTTTCAGGACACAGAGTAACCTGGAATTACACCAGATGTCAGTCCAAAAATACAGTTAAGTTTACTTTGGAGATTTATTACCAAAAGATTTTCAACATTGATGATGTAAATGTAAAAACATGCTTTGCCAGGCAGACAGAGACCAAACAGAAGAGAGCTTTTTTCATCTCCTTCCATCAAGCTGGCTAATGACAGTGACTGAGATCTTACAATCCATTTTGTTGCCTGAAGGTTGATAAGCCTGAAAACTTAAAGAATTTCTTTTATGATATAATTGATCTTCATCTCTTGCAGTCACTCTTCCACTCTTAATATACATTAGCTTTTGGGGGTTATTTAGTTTCTGCTTAATTTTTCCTTTGAATCAATATTGTTTGGTCACATGGGACACCAGTTTCCATACTGAACACCATTTTGAGTGTTGTCTGTACTGTGCCTCTTGTATGTTCCGTAGTTTATTTTTGTGTCTTTGATGACTTGTACATGTTTAGATCAAATAAGCTTTAGTCACAAGCCACTCTTGAAAGAATTTTCTATGCAAGTCCTTCTTTGGGTCGTGTGTTTGTCTTTAGTTCAAAGTAACTCTTCTAGACCTGTAATCCTGTTAAATACTAAGATGTCACTTTGTTTTATTGTTGTTGTGATTTCTTTTATTATTTTTTTGTTTATAACCTGGAAGTGTTCCATTTGGGGCATTTGTAGAGTTTCCACAATGTCAACAAATCTTTTGCATTGTTACTTGGGAGAATATGTGTACTACCTGTGAGGCAGTATCTTTTCATCTAGTCATATCTTAGCAGTTACGGGCCTTTCCAGTTTTTCTAGTTGACTAGACAAAGATCTAGGAAGCTATGAGACAAGTTCCCCAAGGAACCAGTTTGTCAAACTTTGAAGATTTTCTCCTGCAAATTAGGTGTTTCTTCATTAATGAGTGGCTGCCAGGTCACCTTCCTTTTCAGTTTTGTTGCCACCTCTGCTGTTGTCTTCATGCTTTGGCATCTAGTTTCTGTAGCCAGCTATCATGGCTTTTGCTTTTTTGAACAATAGCTGTAATACGTGTATACATATGTGTTCATATAACTAATATCTAATAGTACAAACCTGATGTAGTTTTATGTATGTGTGGCCTTTCTCACACTGGAAGGTATACACTGTGCTCAAGGACATTTGTATAATGGGACACTTTTTCCACAAATGGAAGTAGTTCAATTTATTGAATTGTACTGTCTTTTAAGTGTTGTACATGGAATCACAAATGCTATTAATTTTCTCAAACTATCACTATTTTATTAATTTAACACCTACTTTGCTTCTAATTGTAAACTGTATGACCTTTTTGTAATAATTCCAGCACTAGTTTACTGATTAGAGAAAGGAAGTAATTTGATACATTTTAATAATCAGAACATTTGAGCTCTTCAGCTATCAGAGATGAGTTGAAATCATTCCTGTTGCCACACTCTGAGGGCAGAACCAAGTTTGAAATAACTGGACTTTTCCTTTCTGGTTTTATTTAGTTCTTAGTCAGCTCCTTGAAGACATTAAATTCAGCCAATGGCAGTATTTAAATTAAAAGAAGCCACTAGGAATAGTTACTAATGGCATTATTCATAATATACCTCTTTTTATGGGCTGCAAAACCTTCTGAAATGTCTGTTTTGGGATCCTAGAAATAGGTGACTATGTGAAGAGTTTGCTCTGTATTCCACCAGGAAAATATTGCTCAGGCACTGAGTATGGGAGCAAGCTAGTTTGAGGCAATGCTTTGACCATCAAGGACACAATCTGGCGGCAGTCAGAATGGAAAAGCAGAACAGTTTAAAAACAGCCCAATCTCTAGTAATGAGGCAGATCCCAGCTCAAGCCAAGGAAGTCAGGACAGCAGCTCAGGGTTAGAATCACAGAATTATAGAATGGTTTGCGTTGGAATGGACCTTAAAGGCCATCTAGCCCCATACCCTCTGCTTTGGACAGGGACACCTTTCACCAGACCATGTTGCCCCATCCAACCTGGCCTTCAACCCCTTGTGGGTGAGACACCCACAACTTCCTGGGCAGCCTGTTCCAGTGCCTCACGACCCTCACAGCACAGAATTTCTTCCTAGCAAGAATTTCTTCCTTGTTGCAGTCTGGTCTGGGCCCAGATAGCTTTAGACCGGTGGCAATCCAATTAGGTGACTTTGGGGAGAGAGACACATTTCCAGACTAATGGCTCTAAACGCCTCAATAACTGGTAAATAACAAACTGGAAGGCAAACAAGCTACACAGGAGCACACTAGAAGAGACTAACTGGAGCTTGGGGTCCAGAGTAAAGCAGGGGTACATACAGACATATATAGATTAGGGTTTAGGGCGGAGTCAAGGTGGGATCTGAGGATGAGGTCCAATAGGAAAGGATATGAAAAACAATGCAGGGGTACGTTGACCAATTGAGGGTAATGAGGTAACTGGGAGCAAATCAGCTGGGGGAGAACAGAGAACTTTCTAGCACAAATCTGCATATAATAACTGGGGGAATCCTGGGACTAGCCTTTTTGACTCACTATGAGTCTGAAGGGTTTTCCCATGGCCTTATGCCCAGCTCATCTTCATCTTGGGCCAAGTCAACCCCAACATAATATCTAATCTAAACATACTCTCAGTTTAAAGCCATTCTCCCTTGTTCTGTCACTACATGTCCTTGTAAAAATTTCCTCTCCAGACTTCTTGTAGGCCCCCTTTATATCCTGGAAGGTTACAATCAGGTCACCCTGAAGCCTTCTCTTTTCCAGGATCACCATTCTCTCAGCCTTTCCTCATAAGAGGAAACCATCCCTCCAATCACTTTGATGTCCCTTCTCTGGACTCACTTCAACAGTTCCATGTCCTCCCTGTGCTAGGACCCCAGAACTGGATGCAGGGTTCCAGGTGGGCTCTCAGCAGAGCAGAGCAGAGGGGCAGAATCCCCTCCCTCCCCTGCTGCCCACACTGCTTTGGATGCAGTGTTCTTAGCCAGGACATGTTTGGCTCTCTGGGCTGGGAGTGCCCATGGCTGGGTCATGTCCAGCCCCTCATCCACCAGCACCCCCAAGTCCTTGTCCCCAGGGCTGCTTTTGATCTGTTTATCCCCCAGCCTGTGTTGCTGTACATCAGGTGCAACACTTTGGTTGCATTTGGTCTTGTTAAAAATCATGAGATTCCCATGAGCAATGGGAATTCTGTCTTGCCCAGCTCCCTCTGGATGAGATTCCATCCTTCCGGTGTGTCAGCTGCATCACTCAGCTTAGTATCATCTGCCAATTTGCTTAGGATGCACTGGATCCTTTTGTCTGTGTCATTAATGACACGTAAAGCACTGATCCCTGTACAGACCCCTGAGGGACTTGTCACCAGTGTCTGTCAGGACTCTTTGCTGTTGACCACTACCCTCTGGATGTGATTGTCCAACTAATTACTTATCCACTGAACAGTCCACCAGTCAAATCCATCTCTCTGCAATTTAGAGATAGGGAAGTGGTGGGAGACCATGTCTAAGGCTTTACAGAAGTTCAGATAAATGACATCTCAGCTCTTCCCTTGTCCACTAACATTGTCACTCCATCGTTCAAGGCCACAGGGTTAGTCTTGCCCTTGGTGAAGCTGTCTTGAATCATCTCCCTGTTCTCCATGCTGGAGCACGGCTTCTAGGAGGATCTGCTCCATGATTTTCCCAGGCACAGAGGTGAGGCTGAGAGGTCCCTGGTTGCCAGGGTTTTCCTTTCTACCCTTTTAAAAGATGGGTACAATGTTTTCCCTTTTCCAGTCACTGGGGACTTCCCCTGACTGCCAGGAACTTACAAAAACCACGGAGAGTGGCTTGACAACATCAGCCAGTTCCCTCAGGACTCTGGGATGCACCTTGTTGGGTCCCACAGACATATGTACTTCCAGATTCCTCAGGGGGTCATGAACCAGATTTTTACTTACTGTGGGAGGAACTTTGCTCACCCAGTCCCCATTCTGCTGTCCATCCACTCAGAGATGTGAAAACAGAGGTTGCCATTGAAAACGGAGGCAAAAAATTGTTGAGACTTCATCCTTCCCCTTGTCCCTTGTTATCAGTTTGTTTATCAGGTGATGTGAAAGTTCTTTGACCTTCCTTTTCTGATTAATATACCTGTTGAAGCCCCTCCTATTATTCTTTGTATTTCTTGCTACGTTCAGTTCCAGTTTTGCCTTCGTCTTCCTCACCTTCCTTACCAAATCCTACACAACCAAACTTCATGCCTATACTTTTCCCAGGTTATCTGTCCTTGTTTCTACAGCCTATGCATTTGCTTCTTTCCCTGTATTTTGGCCAGTTTCCCATGTTCAGGCAGGTGTTCAGCTGTTTCCAAGAGAGCACGACAGTTACTTGGGAAGGCAAATGCATCACTCCGAACCTTCACTTCCTCCTTCCACCCCCACCTTTACTTACTGAGCATGATGTTGTGTGATGTGTATACATGGGATATGATATGAAATACCCCTTTGGGTCAGTTGGGGTCACCTGTCCTGGCTGCATCTCCTCCCAGTCTCCCATGCACCCCCAAATTCCTTGCCATTGTGGCAGTATGGAAAGCAAAAAAAGCCTTGGCTCTTTTGTGTAAGCCCTGCCCCACAATATAATCTCTATATTGTCAACCCTGTGCTCAGCACAAATCAAAAACACAGCCCCATACTTACACTGTGAAGATAATAAATTATATCCCAGCCAAAATCAGCACAATTACTTACAGCTAAACTCTGTAATGTGAATTTTTACCTAACAGAATTCTTGCCCTCTGCTCCTTTCTTGGAGTGAATAGCTACCCAAATCAACAAGGTGCTTCAATCACATTGTGCCTTTGCATTTTCATTTGGCATGCTTTTCTCTTTGGCAGGCTTTGACCTACATTGGAAAGTGTAGTTCCACTCATATGAGGTATATCAGCCAATTGTAAGACAGAGGAAACTGTCAGAGATTTTTTAGGAGAAAAGAAATATTTTCTGTCCTTTTCGTGTCAGCATTTATCTCCATTTTATCTATTTTTAAATCTGTCACTCCAGTCCTCTGTTTCCCAGTTCTAAATATTTTATCTTGAGGAGGATGTAATTTACTAACTCAAGAGCTCTTTGAAAAGCTTTCTAACTTGATTACTGTCATTGGGAACATCTGCCTAACAAACTTCTGCATTAGCAGAATGTGGTTTTCATTTCTCAGGAGATTCATAGGTTTAATTCCAGGACTCCTTAATCCATGAGTGATTTTGCATTAACAAAAAATTATTCTTTGCCTCCTGTTTCATTAAAAGTTACTTTTTTTAAAAAATTGAATAGCAGAACATAGGAGGAAAAAAAAGAGGTCCAGAGCACAGATATTTTTAGCTAGTATCTATTGTAAGTATCTCTGAGAGATCAGGATGAATGGCCTCATCATCACTCCAGGTCTGCTGCCACCTGCACAATTAATAGATCATATTCATATGAGCGAAGCTGCCTGACAGCTGACCCATTTTGCAAACACATACATAAATGTGTATGAGACCTTTATTTGTTGCAACGCTGTTTCTGGAGTCAGGCTTTATTGCTGTAGCACCCAAATAAAAGCTGAAGCAAGAATTTTTCTTTAAAAAGTGCTTTTTGTCTTTCTTAAAGCTCGTAGTCTTTGCAGAAATTTCTACCACTGGGAACAGGGTTTCTGTGACTCTTTATTCAATGATGGGCTCTAAAATGAGTATTTGTTGAAAGTTAAGACTAAAAAGATCGTTAATTTGGACAGGGTCTTATTAACAAAGAATGATGCAATGGAATATGCAGGGGTAATATTATTTCCTCTGTGTGTTTCAGTGGGTTCCACTGAATGGCATCCTCGCTGTTACTTAGTTTCAATAGCTGAAATCCTTTCCATTTTTTCTTAATAATCTTTGGGGGTCTGTGTCAAAATGGAATGACTGACTGGGAGGTTTGGGGTTCAGAAAATAAAAATAAAGCAGAACTCTGCTGTTAAATGCTATGGCTTTGAGCTGACGGTTTCTTGGTGTAACATGAGAATTTGCAGTAACAACCTCTGCAATGACCACCAGATATGTGAATCAGCAGTTATAACCCAAATCCTATTTGTTTGAAAAACTTGTAGTAAGGTTTCTAAAACCTGCAGTTTTGGAAACTACTGTGTTTTCAAGTAACTGCTTCTTAGTGACTCCAATTTTAATATCACAGCAAATAACTAATTCTCTTGCAGATTAAGAAACATATGCGTAGAACTATTTTTACTCATCAAAATGAGTCAGCTATTTTTGTTTTAATATATTATTGAATGCAACAGGCCTTTTACTAAATGCAACAATGCTATCTAGTGTATTGCTTCAGTTGATTTCACTGAGCAGTTTTAATGTATTACTGGCTCCTATACTTCGAATATTTATTTTTTTAAACAGAGACTGGATGATGGTGACAGGAAGCAAGATACTGTGATTTATGGGTTGCAGAAAGAATGATTTCCACTTAAATTCTGAATATTCCTGAATGTACAGGTTCTGAACGTGGCTGTAGAAATTGCCAGCAAGACATGTACAGTGCAGCTACCACGAGGGTAATTGTCATCCACTGGCTGTGTAAATAAAAAGCTATTAGTAATTCCCTGACTGTCCTCAATCAGTCCTGGAAACTGTTTTTTAGGATGTATTTTTCTGACACTATTTTTTATGTACAAAAGCAAGGCAGAGATTATCTTAACTAGGTCAAAAGTTGTCTAGAAGGAACTTTTACTGAACATCACATAGAGAGGTTCAAGAAAAATACACACTATAAAGGATCAACATTTTAGTTAGGTAGTGTTTAATATTATGAACTAGATGAACAAAGTGAATTATCTCAAAAACATTTCTCAAAAATATGGTTTCTGTATATATAATTTCTCTAAAGAAATGTAGTTTTTAATATAGCAAAAGAGGAGGGTCTTTAAAAATAGTCTTTATCTCTGGAAAAAACTTACTACCTCAAGGTAGTTCTGAATATACCTGAAAAATGGCACAGGAACTACTCGTAGCAGAAATCTGCCAAAACCAGACTGAGACAATGGTGAATCATGCTTCTTACTGTTTTGATCTGCAGATTTCCCAACAAAACCTCTTTGTTAATGGCAGATTAGAGGCATTTGGGTAGATGTAAGCTTCTCTTCAGGAAAATTGGATTTTTGTGACTAGCAGAATGGAAATGGAGTTACATTTTTTTTATATTCCAAAAGAGTTTCTCCTTATCCTGTGACAGAATATGGCTTTGTTACTGCAGAGATATATAACTGATTTCAGGGTTTTCACATGTTATCAATAAATAATTTTCTCTCTTTAATGTATGATTCTAATTAAATGCTTGGATAGAAGTTGAGCTGAATGTATATGGCTGCATTTTTCATGGCAATCTGTAGAATTTTTTTGCATTTACAAAAAAAATTGGTTTTGTGTAATTCTAGGTGAGAGCTCAGTTATCTCTGTGCTCCCAGCAAATGAGAATTAGACACCTACGTGTTGACAGGAGATGGATTTAAGATATAATCTTCTTCTCACTGTTCTCTACTAGTCAATTTAGGCATTTCTTTGAACTGACTTCTGTGGATCTTATTTTCAGGCATATAACTCACATTTTTTAAGGCTCTGTTATGGTGTCCTGTGAATTTCACTCGGCATTTGAGCTCTTAAGCTAGGCACTGAAACAATGCCTGCAGCAACTCCATTTCCTTCAGCTACTCAGCTGTGAAATGAGCAACTCTGCTCCTGAAGCATGATAGCTGCAAATGAAGCGGGAACTTAGATTCTCTTGTTTAGTATCACAGAATCACTGAATGGTTTCCACTGGAAGGAACCTTAAACGCCATCTAATTCACAGAAACAATCTGCTTCATTCTAGATACACTGCAAAAGAAGCAACCAAATGCTGACACTCATGAACAAACCTTTGGGTTTTGTTTCTCTTTTTATATTTTTAATGGAAAATTGTTTTCTTCTTTTTTATTTCTTTTTTCCCCTCTCATTTCTTGCATTTGTTGTATTTAAGTGGTTGAACCTTTTCATTAGTCATAAATAGGATCATATATTATAAAGCTAAATAAATTTTAGAAGTGCTAAATATATTACCAAAGCTAAGCAATTGATCTCACTAAATTCTTTAGTATTCTTCTACAAGATTAAACATGATACTGTGGATGTCAGGGTGCCGTATTAAAAAAAAATCAGAAAATAATTATTTTCCATAGAAAGGAGAAATTGCTGTAATAAAAGGGCTCCTGAAGTATATTCAGGAGTAATTCAGTGTAAGAGTTAAAGTAGTTTTGATTTCAACAACCACTCCTTTGCTCAAAATTTCAGCCTAACATGCAAAGTTGAGTTTAACTTTATAATAAAATACCTCATTGTTAAATTTGCAGTTCTTGACTAGGTAATGGCACTTCCATCTGTGTCAGTAAGTGTCAAACATCCCCTGCCCCAGCTTTCAGCCACAGACAGCCATTTGGGCACCTTAAAGAAACACAAAAAATGGGAGTGCTCAGGAAATGCTAGATCACAGTGACCCCCTTCCATCTTTATGGAAGTTCTCTTCATTCCCCAGTATGTACTTTACATTAACATATACCATAAGGCATGATGTTGATGTAAGTATTTGTTAGCTCTCACTGGTTTGTAAATTGCAAAATTGTAAACTTCCTTATTTATACTGGCAGCCCAATAAAGAATATTGTGTTCAAAAATATAAGTTATGGTCCTTATATATTTTTCACTGCATCTTTGGTTTGGGTTTTAAAGAAAATCAATTAAAGTGATAATCAAAGTTCAAAAATTGACACCGGTTCTAACGTCTTGTTAGATAGAAAAGGTAGAAAGACACAAGAAGATTATTTTTAAAGTGTGTTACATCCTACTCTTTCATGAGAACCTAGTTTCATACCACTGTTATGATGGAAGAGAGACTTTTGATGGCCAGTGTTGGAGAGAGCCACCCTTGCAGTATTCTCTGATACTGCTTCTGGCTGATCAAAGTGGGCATCACGCTGCATTAGAAGAAGGTATTGTGCAAATAAAGTATCAAAAGAAGCTGGAAAACAGACTTTGTGCAATCAGACTTAAATCAAACTGAGACAGAATGCTATTTGGTTTAAATAATCTTATACTTTATTTTAAAACTTATAAAAAACAATTATTAGAACATAAAATCTAGTGTTTTAAAAATTCAACTATATTCTATACTCATAAAATAATGATCTATAGCAGTCATTACTAAGAGTATGGAAGCTATTTGGTACTCAATATGCATGACATAAAGTGCTGCAATAATTCTTTTTATACTATATAAATGATTTTCCCCATTAAGCGTGCAGATTTTCTCTGCCTTTTGTTGATCTGCTGCTACACATTTCACGACTGTTTGCTCTGTCTTCAGAATTTGACACTCCAAACAGCCAGTTTAACAAATGAAAGAGCACAGATTATGACAGAAAAAAAATTCAGCAGTGATGTTAGTATTTGGGTTTGTTTGGAGGACTTTCTTCTGCTTCAGTTTTATCAGAAAAGTCCTCTGCAGAAAATATTTTTTCCTCCAAACAGTATCAAGCTTTTACTTCTTACAAAACATATTCAGAAGTATGTAAACTACAGAAAAAAATGTTAGTGGCATATATTTTACCTTTAGACACAACATGTGACACAATATCTTTATATGATGATTCTTTTTCTATCACATGTCATACCATGCATCATTTATGTTCATTTAGTACTAAAAAAAGTATCTGATTCAGCATTTATATTCCAAAGTAATATAAAATAGATTTCAGTTAGGTTTTACAGGTTATTTGCTTAGAAATTTGTCTCAAGAGGTAAAAAGTGATTAGTAAAAAATAATGATCAAGTAAGTAAAGACATATCTGAATGTAAATATCAAATATAAAAAACATTATTCTGGATAACTTTGTAAAAGTACTGGTTGATAATTACATTGTTTTCTCATACAATAGCTTGTACAGACTGTATAGCCTTAATAGCCTATTAAATGGTCAATTAATTAAAGCTTTATTTTCCCAGATAAGATCATCTCATGTAATTCTTTGGTTAACAAGACATATGCTTTCTTAGAATTGTCTAAAAAATAAAGGGGATCAGTAATTGTAGATGGATTAAAACCTTCATCCACAAGTTGAAATTTTTGTTGTTTGAATGTTCCTGTCATTTCCATTTTTTCCTGCAGTAGAGAGAAAGATACATTATTCAAAAACAAGCTACTTTTCTTTTTCTCACATTCACATTTGTTTTTCAAAGTCTTACTTGATGTAAATCTGTTTATTCTCATTGAGCTGAAAAACTGGAGCTTGTGTGCTGCTGCAGACCCACACCAGACACCTGGCTGACAAAAGCTAGAGCCCTTTTCTTTCTGCATCCGCGAGCCATTTCTCTTTAGTGTCACATGTGGTGTATGCCCAAGACAATCGATCTTCTTTACTGGGCACATCATAAAAGGAAACTACACACCATGAAGCTTCTAAGAGTAAAACCTGTTATTACCAAGAACTCCTTTATGATAAAACTCAGGAAAATTGCTGTATCTATGACTACTGTCTCCTCACAAAAGGGCTTGAAAGAATCATGTACTAATTCAGCTATATTCATATTCAGGTCCAAAGGAAGATGGATCTTGACTGTACATTTTGTTTTCAGACAGCTCCAGTGCTATGGTATCCCTTGGAAAAGTGGTGTGAGGTATCTGTAGTAGGACTGTCTTCTCTGTTCTAACTACCTCTACTCAGCTCAACTTTATGACCTCTCTCATCATCTTCTCTTCTGTCTTTATATTTTTTTATATATGCAAACAATCTCTGAAGAAAAAAAATTAAATATTACGTTTTAAAAAAAGTCAAAGAGCCCTTTTATCTACTCCAGACATACCTACAGATTTTATCTACCTTGGTAGGTCTAGGAAATGTTCTGACATCTTCTAAAGTATGATTATATGTCAGATCAAGCTTCACAAAAATCACAGAAGGTTGGAAGAGACCTTCAAGATCATTGAGTCCAAACCGTTCTCTGACACCTCAACAAAACCCTGGCACTGAGTGCCACATCCAATCTTTTTTTAAACACATCCTGGGATGGTGACTCCACCACCTCCCTGGGCAGACCATTTCACTCTTTCCATGAAAAACTTCTTCCTAATATCCAACCTATATTTCCCTTGGCACAGCTTGAGACTGTGTCCCCTTTTTCTGTCAGTTGCTGCCTGGAGAAAGAGACCAACCCCCACCTGACTACAGCCACCTTTCAGGGAGTTGTAGAGAGTGATAAGGCCACCCCTGAGTCTCCTTTTCTCCAGATGAAACAACCCTAGCTCCCTCAGCCATTCCTCACAGGCCTTGTGTTCCCAGCCCCTCTCCAGCCTCGTTGCCTCCTCTGGATGTGCTCAAGCCTCTCAATGTCCTTCCCAAACTGATGGGCCAGAACTGGACACAGCACTCAGGGTGTGGCCTCACCAGTGCCGAGGGCAGGGGAAGATTGACCTCTCTGTTCCTGCTGGCCACACCATTCCTGACACAGCCCGGGATGCCCTTGGCCTTCTTGGCCCCAGGGCCCACTGCTGGCTCATGTTCAGCCGGCTGTGGACCAGCACCCCCAGGTCCCTTTCTGCCTGGGCACTGTCCAGCCACATTGTCCCCAGCCTACAATGCTGCAGGGAGATATTGTGGCCAAAATGCAGGACTTGGCACTTGGAGTTATTAAACTTCATCTTATTGGACTCTGTCCATCCATCCAACCATTCCAGGTCTCTCTGCAGGGCCCTCCTACCTTCCAACAGATTGACACATGCTCCCAGCTTAGTGTCATCTGCAGATTTACTAATGAAAGACTTAATACCCTCATGCATGTAGTCAGTAAAAATATTGAACAGAACTGGCCCCAGCACAGACCCTGAGGGACACCCCTGGTCACTGGTCACCATGTGGATGCAGCACCATTCACCAGCACTCTCTGGGCCCAGCTGTCCAACCAGTTCCTAACCCAGCAAGGAGTGCTCCTGTCCAAGCCGTGGGCTGCCAGCTTTTCCAGGAGTGGGCTGTGGGAGACAGTGTCAAAGGCCTTGCTGAAGTTCAAATAGACAACATCCACAGCCTTTCCTGTATCCACCTGACAAATCTCCTGGTCATAAAAGGAGGCCCAGTTGGTCAAACATGACCTACCCCCTTCATGTTGGCTGGGTCTGATACCCTGGCCATCCTGTAGATGCTGCATGATGACACTCAGTATAAACTGTTCCATTACCTTGCCGGGTATTGAGATCAGGCTGACTGGCCTATAATTATCAGGATCTTCCTTCACACCTTTTTTGTGGATGGGTGTCACACTCGCCATCTTCCAGTTACCTGGAACCTCCCCAGTGAGGCAGGACTGATGGTAAATGATGGAGAGAGGCTTTGCAAGCTTATCTGCCAGCTCCCTCATCACCCTGGAATGGCCCATTTGGGCCCATAGATTTATGAATATCCAAGCATCTCAGAAGTTCTCTGACTGCTTCCTCTTGGATAATGGGGGGACCATTCTGCTCCCTAGCACCATCTGTCAACCCAGGAGGACAGTTGTCCTGAGTGTTTTTACCATTAACATGTTTGTAAAAACACTTTTTATTATCCATTACAGAAGTCGCCATTTTAAGTTCAAACTCAGCTTTGGCCTCCCTAACTTTTTTCCTACATGCACTAGCAACCCCCTAAAATATTTCCTGAGACACCTGACCCTCCTTCCAAAGATGATACATTCTCCTTTTATTCCTAAGCTCCTTCCAAACCTCCCTGCTCATCCAAGCTGGATGTTTACCTCGTCAATGTACCTTTCAGCACACAGGGACAGCCTGTTCCTGTGCCCTCAGGATCTCTGAAGCACGCCCACCTTTCCTGAACACCTTTGTTTTTAAGGGCTGCTTCCCAAGGAATTCTCTGAATACGTCTCCTAAGTAGGCCAAAGTCTGCCCTCTGGAAGTCCAATGTAAGAGTCTTATTGGTGCTCCTCCTCATTTCACCAAATATCGAGAACTCTAATTTCATGATCACTCTGCACTAAGTGGCCTCCAACCACCACATCTCCCACCAGCCCATCTCTATTTGAAAACAGCAGGTCTAACATATTCCCTCCCCTGGTGGGCCCACCGACCAGCTGCAACAAAAAGGTGTCCTCCATACACTCCAAAAATTTCCTGGACTGCCTCTTTTCTGCTGTATGAAGTTTCCAGCAGATGTCTGGTAGGTTGAAGTCACCTACAAGAACAAGGGCTGGTGATTCTGAAACAGTATCTAGCTGCTAATAGAAAAAGTTCCCCATCTCTTCTTCCTGGTTGGGTGGGCAATAACAGACTCCCAGTGGGATATCAGCCTTGTTGGCCCTCCCCTTAATTCTTACCCATAGGCATTCAACTCCATCTTCATAAGTTTCAATACCTACGGCGTCAAAAGCCTCCCTAATATAAAGGGCCACCCCTCCACCTCTCCTCCCTTTCCTGCCCCTCCTGCAGAGCTTGTAGCCATCCGGTGCAGAGCTCCAGCTATGTGAGTCATCCCACCACATTTCTGTGATGGTGACTACATCATAGCTCTGCTGCTGCACCATGGCCTCCAGCTCTTCCTGTTTGTTACCCATGCTGCACACATTGGTATACATGCACCTCAGCTGGGCCGCTGATTTCTCTCCTAACACAGTTTTACCACCCTTGGGTCTGCTTCCAGACAGCCCAGATGCATCCCCTTCCCCCTTCAGACCTAGTTTAAAGCCCTCTCAGCAAGGCCTGCCAGTTCATGAGCTAAAAACCCTCTGCCCTTAACAGAGAGATGATTGCCATCTGGTTCCGGTAGAGCAGGTGCCGTAAAAGTTTCCCCATGATCAAAGAATCAAAAATTTGGCGATCACACCAACCCTTGAGCCACTTGTTAATGATGTGAGTTCTCCTATTTCTTTCATCATTTTTCTCTGTTACCAAAGGGAAAGCAGAACACTGAGCAGAACACTACCTGTGCCCCTGTCCTATCAACCACTTGACCCAGTGCCCTAAAGTCCCTTTTAATCACCTTGACACTGCTCTTTTCAATCTCATCACTGCCAGCCTGGAGTATCAGCAGAGGATAATAATCAGAGGGCTGAATCATCCCAGGCAGTCTCTCAGTGATATTTCATACCTGGGCCCCAGGGAGGCAGTAGACCTCCCTGTGGGATGGGTCTGGTCAACATATGGGGCCCTCTGTTCCCCTCAGCAGGGAATCACCCACTATGATTATCCTTCTTTTTTCCTTGATGTTAGAGGAGGTGATCCGTCTTACAGATGAGTCATAACTGGGAGGCTCACTGGACAGAAAATTTTCTTCTAAATCATCTGGCTGGCTCTCTAGATACAGGGCCTCATACCTATTCTATAGCTTAGTATGTTTTTAATTTTTTTCCCTTCAAGTTCCAACCTCTACCTTCTTTCTTTCTTGGTTAATGTGGCAGCTGTACCAACAGCAATGCATCTGTAATGGAGGCATTTAAATCTTGATTTAAATTCAAATTCCAGATACTTGATATAAATGCAATACTCAAGATTCAGATTTCTTCCATCCAGTGTGAAGGTTTTTTTGTACAATTGTACAGGAGTGAATCTAGACTAGGTTCTCATAATTCATAAACTGACTACTGCAACATTCTCAAGTCTAATCTTGCTTTCTCACATCAGAATGCTGCTGCAAGATATCTTCCTGGACTTATGAGATAGCTAGTTACATACATACATATTTCACTTCCAAGGTCTTTCACAGGTTTTTTGTTTCCCCTCTTTATTCTGAACCAGTATTCAATCTCTGGGTGATTTAAGAAACCAACTTCCGTAACTTTTCTCTTTAAACAATGACTATTTTTTTCATCTGCTTCTCGAATGTAGGGGACTCCCCCATAAACACCATCAGAAACATTTTTCTGTTTGTCTTTACCATGATGTTTGCAAAACACTTAAGAGAAATGAAAGTGCTCATCAGACTTCATGTATCATGATTATCAATATTGTGTGCTTTTGATACTCTCATATTTTTTCCTAGCTCTATGTAGTCCACTCTATGATATTTATATTTCTACACTCTGTGGGAGGGACTCTTTTACACCAAACTGGACAGTTTCCAGAACAAAGTAGTGCACAAAAAAGGATGATTCTGGTGATTACTGTGGTGGCAACAATAACATACTGTTTTTATTCGCCTTTTCAATTTACCTAGTATCTTTTCAATGCTTTAATATTTGTCATTGTTACATAGAAAATAACATTCATTTTATTGTGTACAGCCCACTGTCTCCTGTTTTAGCTCTATTTCTCTCTCATTTTCACTGAATAAAATTGATTTTAGATTATTTTCTCCAGATGCAATTGTTCATGTTTTTAAATCTGAATCTTTTTCTTTTACCATGATTATGCTTCTAATCTCCCCAAATCCTTTTGTATGATCTCTGTCCTTGCTCATTTGTACAGTTTCTCTCATTTAAACATTATCTGCAAATTCATTGACTTTTTGTGTAATCCCTTTCCAGGATCTCATTAATGAAGACAGCAAATAGAACTCAGTCTAAAACTAATCTAGTGATACATGAACAAGCACTTTTTGTCATTCACTTAGCTGTCTCTGTGTTTAAATTATGTAGATGTCTGTATACGCAGTGCAATAATGCAGCTTACCTGGACTCTTAAGAAGAGGGGACAAGCATAATTTGGTAGATAGGTCACCACATGCTTATACATTTGCTCCAAGTCTAATGATGCATTGTGCTTTAAAATAAGAGAAGCCATTCCTGCTTTTCCTTCATGATCTGCACAAAAGGAAGTGAGATGACAATTTTGTAACATGAATAAGGTTGACATTGTAATGATAAACCACACAAAAAAACCCCGTAGTGCGTTGACAAACCAACAGTCATATATCATATTCTGAGTTTCAGTAAAGCTGCAAGATCTCATTCATATTTTATGCAGTATTACATGTACTTGGAGATCACTCAAGTGTTCAATTAAGCAATAATGCTGTAAATTAGTATGGAGGGTAAGACTAAATGGAGTCCTGTGCTTGATATAATCGATAAATGTGGATAAACATCAACATTCCTCTCTCGAAAACAAGAGTGAAGAGTGTCTTTCCTGAAGTAGCCAATTTTATCTTCATTTCTGTTTTAGTCTCTTTCTCTTGCCAGTATGTTTTCTCAAAACTGTGGATCTGAATTAAGAGAGAGAGCAATTAAAAGTTCTTACTCTTTAGTCTGAAAAAGGAGAACACTATGAGTCTTTGGTAAAGAACAAAATGGGTAAAAGGTAAAAGCAATGAAATTCAGCTATCAAAATTAACTAAACACTTCAACCTAGTAAGTAACTAAGCACTTTAGGCTAGTAGTAACAGCAGAGATGTTCTGCCAACCTTATCATTGTTTCAGTTTGTTTTAATTTTTTGCTATGCTATAAAATCTGTAAGGAATTGGATTTTAAGTGTAATTATCTAGACAGATAAACTGAGTAGGTAAACAGGTAAGTGTTGTACAGGAAATTAGCATCTCTCATACTTTTGAATCTGATTTTTAGACAGTCTTCTATGATGTTTCATGTTCTATGACTTTAAAATACTGTTCAAGTGAGTTCATGCTTCACATGAGAGAAAGTGGCACCTTCTCTCATTTTAAACTCCTTTATCATTTTGTGGTGGGTTTATCCTTGCCAGCAGCCAAACATCCAGCCAGCTTTGTGATCAATCCCTTCTGCTATGGGATGGGAAGGGAAGGAAAGCAAGGCTCAATAGTTAAGGTAAATTGCAGTTTCATAGGGAAGGAAAAAGAAACATGTACAAGCAAAGCACAACCAGGACATCATTCAATATTCCCCATCATCAGATAGATGTCTATCTACTTCCTGCATAGCAGGGCCTCACTTGGAGCATGCAGTGCTTTTTCAGGGAGACAAGCACCACATCCACAAACCTCTCATCCACTTCTTTTCCTCCAGATTTAATAACTAAGCATTGCTATCATATGATACAGAATATTGCTTTGGTCAGTTTTGAGCCACTGTACCATCTCCATCTGCTCCCAAGTTCTTGCTGTCCACAGCATTCTCATGCATGGAGAAAGCACTGTACTGTGCAAGATCTGGTCAGTGGTAGCCAAGCACTGCTAAGTTATCAACACTGTTTAGCCATTGTTTCAGTTTGGTGCAAACAGCACCAAAGAGTCTCCTATATAGAAACTTATTTTTATTCCAGTGAGCCCAAACATGCATTTTAAAAAATATTTAGCATCAATGACAACCAAACCCATCCAATCTCATGAAAAATAACAAAAAAAAAACATTAAAAAATTAGTATATTTTCTTCCTTATAAATTTAGTTTTCTCTTTATATTCTTTTTCATTTTCTTCTTGGTTTTATAACTTAACTGTTTACAGCTACTTTATGAGGCGAAGTGAAATAAGACAGCAAAATGTCTCCATGAATTTTTCTTTAGAGTTACTTTAGAATTAGCTTGTTTACATTTTATTTTGACACATACGTCTGGATTTTATGCAGATGTGAATTTACTAAATCTTTATATTCTAATTTAGGTTACGTAGCTATCACAAATGTGTGCATGGCAGATTTTCAAAAATACTCCTCACTGCACACAGATAAATAATGCGTAATTCACTGGCTCATTCATAATCGGGTGGTATTTTCCTTACCTGCATCTACATTTTAGCTGGATATTGAAGAGATGACTCAATCAAATATGATTCATAGGTTTAAAACACAAAATATAAAGAGTTATGAGGGTTAACAATGAACCTGGGAGAAGCAAAATGTATAACTCAAACTTTTACCTGGCACAGACACACCATACACATTTGCTTCTTGTATGAAGTCCAACATTGCAATGACATCAGAAACTTCTGTAGTGGCAACATTTTCCCCTTTCCATCTAAAATGTGTGAAAAAATAATTTAATCCTATGACATCTGTCCTTTTAAAAACCTTTAGTAGAAGCTCCATTCATTTCAGACTGACACTACCTCACATTTTTTCTCATTTGCCACATTAGAATTTGATCACCAGAAGACAATGTTGCAACTCATTGCCCTTACTGTGCATCATAACACTGCAAGGGCCACTGAAGATCAATACAATTGTTTCCAAGTTTTTTACATATATATAAATTTATCAAAAGTGACCAATCTCTGCTATTTGATACATTTTTCTCCACATCAGTATCTGACTTCCTTGCCCATAGCAAATCCAGCACTAGTTATATGCTTATTGAAAAGCATGATCAAAGAGCTGGAATTCCTACAAACTGTTCTGAAAATGAATCATTCAATTCCACAGGAATATCACTCACAGAACACCTGTGACAAAACTAAGCCTTCATCAGAGTCATTATAAACTACATCACAATAGCAATAAATTGAACAGTTCCAGTTGAAAACAAATCCAACCACATTATTCCGTGCTATGAATCTTTAATTAAGAAATCTGAAAAGAAACAATAACTGTACCTGAAGGTATCTCCAATCCTGTCCCAAAAATACAGAAAATTGTCATGGTCTTGAACCATTAGATCTCCAGTATTAAAATAAAGATCTCCCTTCTTAAATACCTCACAGAGTAATTTCTTTTCTGTGTGTCTTTTGTTGCCAGCATAACCAAAGAAGGGGTTCTTCGCATTGACTTTGGAGATCAGAAGACCAGCCTCACCTATACAGAGAAGTTGAAAGAATATAAACCCAGAATATCATTGGACATTTCTGTACCTGACATTAATATCACTTACAGTGTTGTCCACACAAATTCACAGTCACTTGTATTTCTTCCTGGTGGCTCACCAGTTTTCTCCCAGAAGGGTCATCTATCTATTGTAAGCTCCCAAGTAGTTTATAATCCTCTGAAAGTGCACCATTCAAGTTCATATTGAATTGACTCCCCACGTTACTGAATTTCCATGATGAGTGTCAGCTTTATCAGCTTCCTAATGAAAAACTAGTGTT
Organism: Calcarius lapponicus; assembly: GCA_039654755.1. Taxonomy (NCBI): domain Eukaryota; kingdom Metazoa; phylum Chordata; class Aves; order Passeriformes; family Fringillidae; genus Calcarius; species Calcarius lapponicus. The sequence continues at coordinate 44,850,945 of CM077481.1, forward strand.
AATCAGAAGTAGGTACTCAGCCCAGGTACTGTGTTCCTATTTAATCTCTTTTCAGAAGTTCTGAGAACACTGAAATTGCCTCACTTGGTTGGAGCCTGGTGTTAATAACACTGAGCTTGTGGGTTCAATCCATATGGGGACCATTCACTTAAAGAGTTTGATTTGATCCTTGTGCGTCCCTTCCAACTCAGAATATTTTGTGATTCTGTGACTTCTCAATATTCATTAAAGTGATATAGCATCATCAGTTTACTTTTTGGTGTAAAATACAAAAGTTTAACACAATTTTTTTCCTCAAAATGTAGGGAAAGTAGGGGAAAGGATTATCCTCTTATGCTTGTAGAGTACCAGGGTGTTAGCTTGCACAGTATGGAATAATTGTATGAAATAACCTTTTTGGGAGCAGGTTCTGAACAATATAGCTCAAGAGTTCCATTACTTTGTAACAGAAACAAGGATTATAAATATGAAAATATATCAAAATGCTTCCAAAAGTAGGCACAATTTTTAATTTAAGACTGCCTCCTTAAAAAAAGCTGTGCCTTTTTTTCCCATAAACTGGTAGTGTTTAAAGTAGAAGTATTTAGTTCACTGGTAGTATCACTGCAGCCATAATGCTCTGAAGAAATAAGACGTGGGTAAGACAAAGATTATAGACAGAGATAATACTTTTCATTAGACTGAGTGGTGTAGCTGGAAAAAAATTAGACCAAGTGTCTAATTAGAGCATGTGTTCCCTTCAGAGGTCACTCTGGCATCCATAGAGATAAATTCCCATAAAATTTCAGCTTTTGGTGACACATCGTCTTCAAAGTGCCTATGTTTTATTACTAACTGTTAGAGAATCTCGTAACTCCTTTGAAAAATCTGTTTCAGCTCCCCATTAAAGCTGTCTGCCTGACCTTTAATATGAGTTTTTCTTCCTCCAGTTTCAGCTGTTACCTTCCTACAGTTCAATGCATGCTCCAGTACGTGGGTAATACTTTGAAAAATTGTGTGATCACGATTTTTGGTAAATATTTTTAGGACAGCTATAATCAAGCAGTTTTGGGGTTTTTTTTCTTTTTTTTTTGGCTTGTTTTTTTTTTTTAATTATTAAGCTAAATCACATCACCTAGTCAGAAACACTTAATCTCTCATCAAAAAGCATTTTCTCTAATCCACCAGTCCTTCCTGTAGATCTCTTAGGCAACCATTTCCTTATGTTAACCTCCTTTAAAAAACACAGATGTCACTATGTATAAATTCAAAGATAATGCCATAGCATCACTTTTGAACACTACTCTTCTGTAAATACATCCAAGGATCTCCTGAGTGCTTCTGATATCAGCACTAGTATGTTTAATGCTGTTTTATCTGAGATCAAAAATCATATTGCTTTTTTTCAGAGCAAAGAGTAATAGTTAATTTGGTAAACTGCAGTAACACAATAGCAAGGCTCCTTAAAACAACTCTCTGAAGTATTTTTATTAAAATCAATAGGCTGTAATATCCTGTTAAAATACATACTTACCTTTCTTAACTTTTTCACACCAACCATGCTTATTTCTAATTGGTTCATCTTTTTGGAAATCATACTTGATTAAATCAAATGGGAAAAAAAGCTAAAAAAGGGAAGAAGTCATCAGTTACTCATCTACACAGTGACATCTGGTGGCAGCAAATACACATAAGGAAACCTGTACTCCGGTCTTGCTCATCTGAAAGGAGAATGCAGTTTCATTTAAAACTGAAAATACTCTGTATGTAAATTTATGCCATTTCCTGAAGGTAAGCAGCATCAAAACAGGTTTGTAAATGAAGACACAGAACTGTCCATTTGTTAATTTTCTTACAAGTAAGTTATGGGATCTACATCATCAGGGAAAGAACAATGTGAGTCAGCATAGTAGAAACATTATCTCTAGTATTTAAGTGACATTTAATGGTTGGTGGCTGATATGATGTGTTCTTGGGGTCTTCTGGCACTGAAAACAGTTGTCAAGGGAAAGGTCTCACAAAGGAAAATCTGTTTCCTGTTAGGCTTTACTGTTGGATAACAGTACTGTTGGATAGCCTCAGCTCTTCCCTCTTGCCTTCTCAGGCTGCTGTATGGTGATGGGAAGTGAGCACCAGCGGTAGGGTACATCCTGCCATGGCTCCAAGCAAACTGAAGGAAAAGGTCCTTCTATCAAAACTAGCAACTGCAACACATTTTTTCCCCTTCTTCTTTCTTCTTCTTTTTTTTTTTTTTTTAATATACAGCATGTGACTATTATTCTGCTTTACTTTTCTGCTATGATATGAATCCAAACTGGATCTTTAAGAGACACTTCCTGATACTATTCCCTCATACTGTGTTTGCAGTGGTTCAAATAGTCTCTTTATTATTCTAAAGAGACATTAAGAATAGCTTAAAATAATGCATCATACAGAGTAGTATTTTGACAAGATACAGTTTTTGAGCTCTGAAAGAATGAAGAATTATTTCAAGTTGTTAAAAACACTCAGAAACTGTAATTCAGTATCTGAGAGACTATTATTATACATAACTATACTGTGTTGTATACAACTTCTTTTGCCTACAACTTCAGAATATTAACGAGGTGTATTCCAATTAGGTTTCTGAAATTATCATCATGAAAACACATAATTAAAAGAAAAAAAACACATCTTGTATTAAATATGCATAATGGAACTATGCATAGTCTGTGCAAACAGCTGTGCCTGCAGAGAAGTCTTTTCCAAGCTAAATAATTCTGTGATTCTAAGCAGCTTGCTTTTCACATTAAATACTAGAAAATGAAAGCCCCACAGCAAAGTACTTAGTCTGGGCACAGACTAACATTTGGTTCGCCTCATTATTTAAATTCTAATGGGACAAGGACCTGAGCTGTTGAAGCATTACCATATTATTTTCACAGAGTACTGCATGCAACATTCATCATTTTAATCTACATCTTACTCTCTGAAGCACAAAATAATGTAGCAAACAAAAAGCATCATTTAGCAAGCTGAAACTGAAAGTGCATTAATGTGCAACATTGTCTACTACTATGCTGCTCAGATGTTATCTAATACCAGCTTCCCTCACCTATTTTATTTTTAATTGATTGGAAATATGTGAATTTAAATATTGTTTTGAAAGTAGTTTTGACATTCCTAGCATTTCAACTTGCAGAGAATGCTCAGAGAATCTTTACCAGAAAATAGAGATCACAAGCTTTTTATTACTGGTTGTAGAGATGAAGTATTTTTGAATTCTCATGGAGAATATCAGTTTCAAAAACAAAGCATTACATGTACTAGATTTAGTTTCAAGCATCTTTAAAAACTGAAATGTAAGAAAAAAAATGGAACACAGTGTCATCACATCTTAGAGAGAGTTTTAAAAATATGCTTGAAATGCCTTATTTATGCTGTAAAAAGCAGAGGCATAGGTACTCCACACAACTTTGTGAGCCAAAGTAAACAAAACTAAGAAACAAATATTTTAAGCTATGTTTGATATTAACTGAATCATAACATGTAAGAATATAATACTTTAGAAAACACTTGTACTTTAGATTATTTTTGCTCAAAATTAGTCAAAGGAGAAGAAACATTAATTTTCATTGGCCAAGGAACTTAGGAGCATCCATTGCTTGGATTTACACATCGGTATTCTTCCTTTAAACCATTTTCCAGGATTTTAAAATTTGTTTAAAACTAACTTTGTTTATTTTTAAACAAAATAATTTGTCTTCTGGCACAAGTTCTGTGACTGCATGAAGAAGTGCATAATACTAATTCTAAACAGCTGTGTGAAAGCCATCTTTTATGTTGAAATTATTTAAGATTTGTTATAAGATCTAAATGTTTCTCAGCTCAAAGTTGATTTTTATCTACACAGTTTTGTGTAAGAGATTTGGATTCATGTGATATTTTGAGTATGTTTGCTTAAAATAATGAGAAATTACATTTACAAATAAAGTTTGGGTGGTTTTTTTTGTTTGTTTTTTTGGTTTGGTTGGTTTGGGGTTTTTTTTTTTGTTTGTGTTTTTTTTTTTTTTTTTTGTTTACATAATGTTTTTCAGGTGAGCATGGCCTGGGTTATTTTTAGCCCTTCTTATAAGCTTCCTTGGATCTCATTAATCCCAAGCTGCCTTGTTGTCTGTCATCACTCAGAATTTATTTCAGTATAAGAAAGCGATTTATATATTGATAGGCACAGCTGAGGGTCTTCAAGCGGGTCTTCAAGACTTTTCCCATATCACATCTATATAAATACACACATAATGTACGTCATATATAACACAATTGATTATTAACATTACCTAGACATATGTATGTCAGATGTAAAGATTAAACAGTAATTTATTATATTACTGTGTTAATCAAGACATTGTAATTTTTGTAAAACATTTTAAGTTTCACCAGCTGAAAAGCTATTCAGAGGCTTCTACTTTTCTGTTCATTGACTCTATGTAAACATCTTTATTGAAAGATTTATTCATATTCTACAGGGAGGCTTTAAAGCACATGAACCAATCCCTCTTATATAAAGAGCACAGTGTGAAAAGAAAGAAGTGCAAACAAGAGCATTGCTTTTAGTTAACATCTTAAAAACAGTGACTTCTGCCAACTGCTGTAGCATTCATCTGTTTCTTTGTATTACCTTATGTCTTCCAATATTTTTATAAAAATAAATGTGTTCTGTAGAACCTTAATATTTATCACAAGCATCTATCCCCAGTCCCTAGCAGTTACTGGTAGAAAAGTTTTTTGCTCACTCAGAGCTCAGGTTGCCTCTTAAAGCTGTAATTTTTGTATTGCACCTCTACAAACTGCGCCATTGTCACTATCTACAACAGAATGCACTCCTATTTTTTTTCCTTTCCTCCCACCCTACCCCCTCACTAAAAATGTTATACTTTGAAACTTTCTGCTATTATTCCCTCTATATTCCCAACACCTCTATCTACAGGGCTTTGTACTGCATTTACTTTGTTGCAAGCTGTGCAATTATGCTGTAGGAAGAGAGCAAGTTTCTTCCTTCTCTTTCAGTATTTCACATGTATGAACACACAAACCTATTTTTCCCACTTTCTCAGTTCTGTTTCTTCCTGTTCTAGAAACAGGTGTTCAGGAAATCCCTAGAAAGCATGTTAAAGGTTAACTCATGTTTTCCTGCCTGTCAAGAGAATGTTCCAAAAGATGTTGTAGCATTTATTTGAAGAAACAACAAATGTTAAGGGATTGGATTGCTGGGCCTTGTCTGTGCCACTGTCTGCTTTACAGCAGGAGACAGATTTTCTTTCCAACCTCAGGAAAGGTTTTTCACAAGTCAACAAATCAGAAATTATGATGCTCTCCTTTACATATCACTAGTTGTCAGTGGATGTCATTTAGACTGAAGTAAAACAAATAACAGCTACACGTTAGAAGGCATTATTTAGTAACCTGTAAGCTGCAAAATGTATTAGAAAACCTCCCAGAAAAAATGCCTGAAATAAGTAAAAATGAACTTATGTATGGCATTACAATATGCATTTAGTGTCACATGCAAAATTCCCACATAACTTGATTAAAAATACAGATGATTAAATAAATATGCAGGTAGTTTCAATTTTAACCTTTATCTGCTGTAGACTTCACAAGGTATTTCCAAAAGGTTAATGACTTACGACAAAAATCCGCCCAAAGTTCTGTCATACTGAAAACAAGTTTACTTGAGTTTGGAATACATGCAAAATCTTGTAATATTATAAGGCATCAGGCTTAGAAAAGTCTGAAACAAAAATTAACCTCAGCTGTAAGGCTCCTGGTTCACTTACTACTCCCTGAATTCCAGATGTCTGATTTCTGGCAGCAGTTCTGGACCCTTCTGGAAATTGCCAACAGCATTGGATGGTCACTGAATGGAGCATCAGACATGTAGGACAGAGAATCAGTGGAATCAGCTGCTTAAATTCCTGAGCTCTCTGTGGTTTCTGAGCAACACACCAGCTCTTGTGGTGCTTTCTGAGTGGTTCCAGACTACTCACTGTAGTCTGAGTTTCTGTACAAGAAATGAAGGATTCCTCTGGCCCCAGTGTGTAAAGCAGTCTGTGGAGTGACTGTACTGTGGTGATGGAGTATTGAAGCTGAGACCCCTGTAATATATGCTGCCTAGAAACCTATTTGCATGGCATCAGAAGATACCTCCATTGTATTTCCAAAGAATGGTTTTTCATTACTCATTTAAGAAGTTTTGTCAGGACATTTTGCTATCAGTTCTCCTAAGGAGCACAAATGTCATTTAAGTCAACAGGATTTGTATACGGATAGGTGTCCCTCAATTTGAAATTCTAGGCAATGCACAAGGTACTATTTATTTCAAGAAGAGTAAAAACTGGCATAAATAGCAACATAATGATAAGTAGGCACTCTCCTTTCAAAAAGGCTAGACATCTTTCATATTATTAGCTAAAGGTTGGGACATGTGTTACTTTGTTTGTGACTTTCAAATAATTTAAAAGATTGTCCTTACAGCATCAAAAAGAAAAAGTCCATCTGTGAATTTCAAGCATAAATAAATTCTTCATTTACTCAGAAGGATGGAAGAAAGTCATAATGTGTGATATAAATAACATGTAATCCTCCTCCCCAAAATATATGACTGCCATTTTCAAAGCTGATTAAATACAGAATGGGTTTCAGTAGCCTAGAACACAGCAAACACCTACTGTTGACTGTAGATAAAGGGGTATAGCATTTTAAAATTAATAATCTTGCCAAGTATTCTCTGTCACAATACTTCAACAGTAATTATATATGTTTTGTGTTATCTTTAACATTTCTAAATACTGATACAGGCTAGATGTAGTTTGCCTCTAGGTATAAAATATCTATTAAATTTGTACCTGTCTATATGCTACTGTATGTAATTATTACAATATATTAATTATTATTATTTCCCATTTATGCCAAATATTTACAAAGCAGAATGCAATACAAACATACTATATAAACACATCTCTAACTATAACTTGTAGAACAGTAAATCAGAATAGGAAATTTGTAGTCTTATTTCAGCCGTGAGGAGTTCTTAGGTATTAAAATAAATCCAACTTCTTCTTTTGTCCTCTAATGTAGTAGACACCTGAAACTATACTTGGCAACTGTCAGATTACTCAAAACTTTCAGAAGAGAGCCAAAGCCTTTTTGACTCTTGTGAACTCTATAAAAAATCTGTGTTTCTGCTGAGTGTACAACTGGGTTGGGTGCCTAGATTTTACAGAGGGTCAACTAATTTGCAAAAACCAAGCTAGAAAATTTGTCTTGGACTTATGACTGCACTACAACTAAGAAACACAATTTTTCAGCACTCCTACTAAGCAGAATGTAAATAAATAGTCACCTTATAGAAGAAATTGGTGCGCCCAACAGATCCAATTTTTCCTGTGTGGTTCATGAAACAAATGTTTCCTTCAGTAGCACCATAGAACTCACAGATCTTAACAGCACCAAATCTGTCCAAAAATTCCCTCCATACATCATTTCTTACTCCATTTCCAACTGCTAGTCGGACTTTGTGATTTTTTTCTCCTTCCTTCTGTTAAAAAAAGGGAAAAAAAAATATAATATACTGATAACTGCATTTTATTGGTGCATACATGGCAGGAAAAACGTACCTTCTTCAGAATACATCCAGTAAAAAAAAAAGAAAACATAACACTCAAGAAGTTAAAGAAAGCTGGCATAGCTGGTGGACAGCTGCAAAGCAGTAAGCTGCAATCTAAAACCTATTATCTTGTTGAACAAAAAATTATTTCCTGAAAAAAACACTACAATGATTTATATAAACATGTCCATATTTTAAAAGTTGTGTTGTCTCACTCTATTTCTCCCCAGAGGAATTAAAAAATTGGGAAGAACAGAGAAAGATGTGAATTATTTCTGTCATGGGAATAAAGTCAGAAGAGATTAATAGTTACTTTCTTCTGTCTTCAGACTGATTATGAGGAAACAATCAGATTTCACACACTTGTAAAATATGTTCCTTCCCACATATTGCATATGAGTCATTTTCCGTACTTTTTTCAATATTAAGACTCCAATGGTTTTGTTCAATGTTACTGGAATACATTATTTCTTAGTGATCTTGAGTCTTTAGTGTTGTCAGGTCCCGTGTTTACCATAACAAACACAATAGTATGTATCCAAATCAGAAAGATGTTCTAATTTTATTTGTACATTTCCAAACATTGAGATTGCATGGATGACCTTTAGAGCGCAATCATATTTAAGCTGAAGTACCAGAAGGCAAAACATCTATACTGTTTGGATTTGTTTGGGTTTATTCTCTTTTAATTTCACCTAGTTTAAACTACGACTCCCTTTTCGATCATTTCAAGTTGCAATACAGAATACTCTAGAAGGGAGAGAGCTCAAAATAAACATAGGTACAGTTTATTACCACATACTTTCAGAATCGCATGGCACTCTGCCACTGCAACTGTCACTATACACCTCTATCTACCTATACTCACATACATATGCAAACACCTCTCTGTATACAAATGCACACATCTGCACATGTTCACATTCTTTTCAAGCATTCATATATGTATACATTCGCATACATATACTATAGAAAACAGAGTTTCTATTTTCTACTTTTCTATTATGCCCCTCCCCACTCCCCACCAAACCAGTGTGAATTAGTTATGGCTTTATAGTAAAAATCCATCTGAACACCTTTAGTCTCATATAAAATCACAGTAAATTATTTTTGCAAAGAGATCTGGTCAGCTGAGTGAAACAGGAATCTTTTGGACAATTTGGATATCAAAACCAGTAAAGCATCTACTGACTAGATAGCAGTGTTCCTCTAAGGCTTATGTCTTGGATGAATTAGATTTTTCATGAGCATGTGAATTATTCCTACTGTAACAAAAAAATTGCAAACAAAATGGAATTTTAGGCTCCTCCAAATCACAAAGACCACTATGTTTTCTTCCTTCTTCAAAATCAGTAAGTCACAAAAAGATAAAAATGTATTCATTAATCTTTAGAGTCTTCCTTCTGCAAAGTTCCCTTGCTGAAATGATTCAGCAAGGAAAGTACCTATTTCACTAGATGCAGGTAGGTGTCGGCAGAATACAATCTGAGGCATAATCCTGCAATTTTACCTCAAGACTACATCATTCACCCGCCTCCCCTGGTCTCTAACAATTCTGTTTCTACAAGAACCCAATTCCTGCTTTTTCTCTTCTATCTTTAGATGTGAAAGTAATTTCTAAGCACATACTTCACTGAATTAATGCTAAATCATTATTAAAAAGTGCTGCATTACACAACACTAAAATCTGACATGGATGTAGCCTGGAACAAAGTATCCAAAGTGGTTTGTTTTTTCAACTTCAGACACAGTATCACAATGAACCAGTGTAGATTTAGGTTTTTACATACTTGAAATAATAATATCTGTTATATATTAAAATTCATCATATTGTCAATGAACAACGGTTTTTTTTTTACACTGAAATGTTTCCGTGTTACTTTGAACTTAATTAGGAAAGCTTTTAATGTTTTTTTTTTCTTCCTCCACAAAATTGTTCACCATTTTTAGAATATTTCTGTCAGCTCAATATAAAATTCAAAGTGGGTTATTTTCCTTGCAATTTCAATGCTAAACTGAAACGAAATGTTAAACTGAAATGTGCCCATAGCCAAACTGCAATTATCTCTTGCTGATGCCACCGAATTATTCAAATACACCGCCTCTGCTAAGATACAAAAAACAGCTCAAGAGATACTTTCAAGGAAATTCTTTGTTCCATAATGAACAGAAAAGACAAACATATGCATATACATACACACAGTAGTTGAGTCTTTCATCAGGCTAGGAACATTCAAAACCCCTAGAGACCAAGCTAGTAAAAAAACTTTGCTTCTACTATTTTTACTTTAAGAAAAATAAAAGCATTGATAACTGTTTGCTGAAAAGATAGGTTTTCTCCTAGTCTAGTTCACCTTCTAGGACGAACCAGAAGACAGTGGCCTACATGGATTATAGTGCTTGGGATTTTTTCCCAAAAGAACAAATACCATATCATATAAAAGTGCAGTAATATCAGTTCCTCACATTATTTTGGCTGGTTTATATTAATACAGCAGAAAGTTGTTTCTCTAGTGGAAAAGAAGCAGAGTAGTCCTGAGAGGACAACATCATCCCACTTTGCTTGCAATGTTAACACCTATCATCAATAATACAATGTAAAACAACTTCACTTTAGGAAGGGATGCTGCCACAGCAGTCAGGCTTTTTGCAAAAATACGAAGAAGGTGTATGGTGTTATCAAAAACTGGTCACAGAAAGCAGATTTCTTAAAAGGTAGAGGAGTAAATCACTTCTTCACAACTAAGGTAGATCCACTGTTAGATTGCATTGCTGCAGCTGCTGCATTTGTGATTTAGTCACCCCCCTATACCTGTCTGTCAATGCAAGATTCCCTGAAGAGTACTGCAGGGCTTTCTGATAAAGACATGAAAACTGTCATGAATTTAGCAGTCTTTTCAACTGTAAGAATGAAAATTGTATGTAATTTCATCTCCTGGCAGGTTTAATAACTATGAAGAAAATTATTAAAATTAGGGAAAATTCAAGCAGTGAGTTTTACTCACATTAGTTTTATATGTGAGTAAATTAATATAGAAATATTTTATCTATTTTTATCTTTTTTATAATTAATATATGACATTAGTTCATGTTATCTTTATGTGTAACTAACTTCCAGTGTAAAGTGACCCACAGTAAATAAAACAGAGTTAGCCATTCTAACATCTGTCATCTGTTGTTAACATCAAACCTCGGCACATATATTATTGTCCAGATCACTGCTGAAGTCCAGCTCTTAGGGCAGGCATGTTGGTATCCATGGGCATGGTGGCTGAATAGTTAATGGAGTAAATCAAATGCTGCAAGTAGTAGAAGAGAAGGAAAAGAGATGATAATTCAACCAAATTACAAAAACAGGATTGAATGATGAATACTTTGCGTCCGAATGAAAAAAGAAATAAAATAAATATGCAGAAATTCATGCTTTAAACTGACTAGACCAAATAGGCTTTGAACTTCTGCCATTTTCAGATGGCATTTCATTTACCTTTGGTACTATAAATGAAGGAGTATAAGGAATTCCAAGGAGTCGCTTATACATCTCTCTCTACTCCAGCAGAAAAGCTCTGCTATCCCTGTGCCATTCTTGACACCTGATCAAGCTGTGGCATGTCAGCCAGCTGCCCTGCAACAGTTGGTATGCAGCAATTGTGTGCATGCGTATTCTTAGCCCACTGCAAAAACACTGTACCAAATTAACACCTCCTACGCTAAAAGCTGTATTTCCTCACAAAATCTCCTTTACAAAGGCCTCGGTGCCTTATCCTGGTCACCTACCACAAATAAGTTCAAGCTGCACGTCCTCTGACAATTCAGTTATGATTTGTGTTTCTGAATTGACTAATAGCTCTCCACTGATAGTTAGGACAAGAGATTTTAGACCAACAGAAAGTTGTAACATCTTCCCAATGTTTCCAAAAATGTCTATTTATTTTCCTGCACTTTGATTTTATTTTCTTAATTCAAAGTGAATCTTAAATAAGGGGGTTCAGTTTGCATCCACTTATTTCTAACAATAAAGGTGAAGCACTTTTTCATACCTTTTTCATTGACATCAATGCATTAATATGCAAGAATAGTTCTCACCATACACCTGGAATTTTTTTTTCCATTCGTTCTGCCAAGATCTTTGAACTGTGTACCAAACATCTGCACACATCATAAATCAGTTTGACACAATATGTCTCCATCTCGCCTGCTTGTTTCTTACATATATTAACTAACTGACAAGTCAAGATCTGCCTTACTACATTAAACACAACATTCCTGGGATTTTTCATCCAGTAGTCTTTTCTCCTTAAATGCTCTCAATAAACGACTTGGACTATCTACGTGATTAAGTTGTTGGTGAATGCCTCTTAAGAGTGTTATCAGCAGTACACTAACTGATGCAGGAAGGATTCATGATTGCAGCTACAAAAAATGTGCCGCATTTAAAGCAGCTGCTTCAAACAAACGCAAGAAAACGAGTTCATTGCCCCGCTTTTATTATTTCTGCATAATGAATATTGTCATGGTTTGACACTGGCTCAATGCCATTCCCCCCCATGAAAATCCCTGGTGTCTGCCGTGAGATTTTTGACCAGGAATAAGAAAAAGTAGGCTCTTGCTTAAAAAAGGAATAAAAGTTTATTAACTAAACTACAGAAACAATTACTAAACTACACACAAAAGGAAAAGGAAAAAAAACCAAGGAAAATGAAAACCTCACAAAAAGACTCTCCTCCTCCTCCCCCCTAAATTCCCAATACATCACATCTTCCCAAAAATCATCAATTCTTGATCTGGCACCACCCTTTGAATACTCAGTCCACCAAGAGGAGAAGGAGTCTTTCTTGGTGCCATAGGCTTCCCCTGGAAACACCGCTGAAACCTTTTGTGTTTCCACGTCACTCTGGACCCCTCGGAGATAAATTCTGCCACCGTGACCTCTTCCTTCCAAGTGTAATGCTCTCACCATTACACATGGACCAAAGCTGCTTCTAGGGTTTTCCTTTTAAGGATGCTTTGTCCAATTCCAGAACAGCACAGTCTCTCACCTTTGGGATACCAGTCCCTCCCATATTTATACACCCCCTGGGGCCGAGGGGTACCCACACTGAAACTTGGCTCTGGGACGTTGCTTCCCCCTAAATGCAGTCTCTGTATCACAGGAAGAAAAACTGGTTCTGTCCATGGCTACACATGAAAAGTCCAGCCAAAAGGCCCCTCCATCATTCCCCCCTCACTCAAGAGTCTTCTCCACTTGCTTTGTGGCCCAGTCCCTTCTTATCTCACCCCTTATTTCTCTGCTCATTCGGCTTCAGGAGGATCAGCATTTGTAAGGTTTCTGGTATGCAAGAAAAGGGTTAAAAGGTTCAGTCTCTGCTCTCTGTGGCTCTCCCAGACTCCCACGAACTCCCACTGCTGCCCTGCTGGGCCCTTTCGCCCGCACCCCCCTTCTCCTTCTCAGTCGGCCGCTCTCCCTCTCTCTCTCTCTCTCTCTCTCTCTGCCGGGGAGGGAACAGCTGCCCGATGTCTCTTGGGGTCTTGGGGTTCTCCACCCTTCCATGCTCAGGGGCCTCTTCACTCCCACCTCGGTCCAGACCCAGGCCTACCGCGTGGGCTGCCCCTCCCAGCCCAGCAGCCGCGCCGGACGGGGGAGAGCTCTGATCTCTGTCCCTCCCAAGTCCCAAGAGGGCGGCAGGGGAGCAGCTCCGGCCTTTTAACCAGTCTGTGCTCTCAGAGGTGGAACCAAAATTTCAGTGGTCAAACTCAGTGCTAATGTTAAAACCTGAGCAGTCATTGGCCTCTGACCCCACAGCATCCCAGAAATCCTGTTTCCGGATCAAACCATCACAAATATCCAAATGGGGAGAAGCAAAGATAATTCAAGGAAAGGAAGCATGAATTGTTCTCCGTATCATGGCCTTGATGAAACTGAAAGCAATCTCAGTGCCTGAGAATGCAAACATCTGTTAAATATAAAATATGATAAGGCAGATGACACAGGATTTGCATTCAAGTATTTACATGGTGTGTATGTAACAATACATTCACCAGTTCCTCTATTGATACATTAGCCCTGAAAAAGGGGCATCAGGTAGTTTATTAGACTGTAAGATGGGAGATACTTTACTATTTACAGATATATTTTTCAAGATGCACATCCATGTTCATTATTTAGTAATGCCTAATCATAAACTGCAACTAGATTTTTTGAGTAATACACATACCCAAATTTAAAAATACAAATAAAAGAAAGAGGAAAAGGAAAGTGTGTGAAGAGATGCACCATAAGAAAGGCCAATAAAAGCAGGAAAAGAACAGATCTTTCTAGTTCAGAAACTGGTTGCTTGCTATTTAATATAGCTCATTCTCACCACATTTTTAATAATCAATCTCCTGATAATCTATTAGAATTATATTCTAAAAGAAGCTTTCTTCAATTAGCTTCAAAGAGGAAATGTTTTGTTTAATTGTATTCCCATCTCCTCAGAAACAAAAAAAAAAAAATCACTTTTGTGTGTGTTCCACCCAGTAATATGAAGTAGATAATTGTATTTTTGGTGATTGTCCCAGGAGCACACCAGTCAAAACAAATCACACAAAACTTTTCAAAGGTCAGTTCAGAGAATTAAAGTGCATACAGATCATTTCTTGTGGTGCATGTCACACACACTCTTCTGTGAGCAATATGAAGCTTCCTTTTGTGAAAGCATGGCTGTGATTTCCAGGCTTTAATATAAGCACATTTTTTGCATGACTCCACTTGTTTAACCCAAAAGACAAGTCTAGGAAAAACTGGAAGGAGAGAAATTGGTCAAGTTGTATGACCTCTTAGGTCATGATCCACCATGCTAGATTCAGTAGCTGATGTTCTAACTAGCCTTCAGTGTTGTTTGTATATAAATAACTAATGCTTCCTAAGACATCACAGAAACAATTTTCCACAAAGAACACCTCAAAACCTTTTACCATTATTACTGGGGAGGATGAGAAAACAGACACAGGATCATCTGTGGGTACCAAGAGAGGTATGCCAGAATCTGTAAGTTATCAGAAGACAGTAAGAAAAATAGGTGGGTTTATAATCAGTTTTAAAGCCATTTTTCAAAAATAATACTGTTGTTGTAGTTATGGCAGTTGAAAACAAGATGTTTGCTGTGACATACAGTCTGTTCTTCATAAGGTCAAATGATACAGTCTAGAGAGAAAAAACATAAGCTTCCAAATCTCGTGGCCTTTTCTAAGTTTTAATTTAAGATGTGCTGGATATGTTCTTAGTCTAAAAGTTATATTTTCTCTAACAGTATGTACAAACAATGCTCAATTTTATTTTAGGCACTGCTGATACTGCAGTAAGAAATACTTAGATTAAGAATGGTATCTTATGACACATGCAGATGGTTTCAGTTTTTTTTTTAAAGGATAGGTCACTACAAGAATAAACAAATTGCAAAATTCACCCCTATAAATTAAATTTTAATGACACATACAGATTCTTAGAAGCCTTCCCCCAGATGTGGCTGTTTGCAACTGTGTCACATTACTGGTTTAGGATATTCAATAAAATATTTATGTCAAAAACTTGCAAGGGGCTTAACACATTTCCACTCCACATTTTACGGATATCAGAAAGAACAATTTCCAGTACCAAGCATAAATTAAACTAAACTTTAATGGGAAATAAAATGTGATTACAAGTAAAACCTGCATTTTAGAAAAGTGCCTAGTGACTAATTTCTCCTTGCTTATGTGACCATTAAATTCCCTTCCTTTAAGGAAAACTGCTTCTTGGTGAGAGACAGTGCTATCCAACTACATAAACCCCATCCTTACATCACTTTCCACAATACTTTAGTCAACTGCAGGGAAATAAATATTCATCCTGTTTTCTTATCCCAGTAGCACTGAATTCCTTATTTTCACCTTTTAGACTGCTACTGTTCCAACACAGAGGAGTTTTAACACAATAAATCCTAAGCATCTCCTCTGAAGCAATTTCAGAGAGCTTAATCCTATCCAAAGAACCCGTGGCCAAACTGTATCTAGTAGAGAGACTGTCTTGCCTCAGCTTAACAAAACAAAGTCTGAAAGCTGATAAGCATGGTCTTATACACTTAGGTAACCCGAAGGAAATAAGAAATATTGCCTGTGCCAGAGGATAACACTGTCTCAATACCAAGTGGACATAAAACAGGACACATATTAAATGGGAAATTGTAAGCAATGATACAATTATTTGTGACACAGACTTTGAATAGAAGCAGAAGTGAGCTCTGGTTTTAATAGAGAGTTTACCTAATTCATGCAAGGTATCACAAATCATACAAATACTGTCATACTGCATCACAGCTTACAAAAGCAGAAAACATGACATAATGGTTAAGGACACTGATTTCTAATCTCTGTTTGTAACACTTTTCAGGATGCAGGTTTTCTTTACAGAAAAGCAGGAAAGAGATGCTGCATTACCATTCCCATCTTTCCGAAGGCTTCAGGATACAATGCATTATTAAATAGATCATTACATCAAATTTGAAAAAATTCTGCAACTGCCTTTGGAAGGTTTCGCTTACAGTTCAGATGCTAAAATTTAAATTAGCTGCGAGTGTCTAAGGAAAATGTATCCACGGATTAGTAGAGAAGCATTTCCAAGGCTTTTGCTAAGACACAATACAGGGAGCTCTGCTATGCCACGCTTTTGTAGTTTTTCAGATCACTGTTAATAGAGACTTTGAGCAATGTCAGCCAGCAAGACCAGTTTATCAATTTTCTGAATATTCTTCTTCACTGGAGTAGTCATGCTTGTATCTTACAGATGGATCCATTTTGTAGCTACTGATGGCTACCATCAATGCTGGTCATTGTATTTTCCTACGATCAAAATGCTGCAGAAGTGGTGTTTGGAAGAGGGCAGGCATGAGGATTACTCACTTGGAAAGCCAGCAAAATCTATAAATGTCACATAAAGCCAGATCTTTTTGTACTTGTACCTAAGGAAAAAAGACAACTTCCTTTTCTAACAAATGTTCTTTGCAGACAACAGATTACTAAACCAAACTGGATACAGAATAACCTCAGAAAAATTTGCTGCAAGAGTCTTCAAGAACTTTTGCAGATGTGAGTGGGAGGCAGAACGATGAAACAAGACAAAACCAATAGGGAAAGCTCAGCCAAGAGCCTACATGCTACCACAGAGACTTGCCCAAAGTTCAATTCAGAATTTATGAACTTCAAGGCCACAGCATGGACTCCAACTGTAAACAATATACAATTTATTTCAAGTTTAGTGTTAAAGAAACAAATTAAGAAAATAAGGTAATTGCTATGGATTTTATCTGGGTTGATTAGAAGGGCTTTGTAGCACTCTAATCTCACAAACACTGCCCACATAATATCCTGACAGAACTTCAAAATGCACCATATCTTTCTCATGCTGCTAGCATACATAATACTTCTACATTAATGAAACTTAAATAGGGAATCCAACTTAGGCAATTATTTTGCTTACTTGAAAACTAAGAGTAAATTGCATAAGATATTTTGAAACCTTCCACTTATTTGTGTGAACATGTTTCTCTTCCAGTTTTAACATGACAGATACTTAATATTTCTCTTCAAGTACCTAGCTGTCAAACTGATTTGTTTTATAATTTGAATTTTTCTTGAGGAGGCTTAGCAAGCAAGCAAAAACAAAACAAAACCCTGTAGCCTCACAGAAGAAAGAGTTTAGATATGCCAGCTCCTAGAAAGTATGCACATAAATTAACAAATAGAATATTTATACGGTTAATGAATAGTTAATGATTATATAACCACTGTATGCAGTATATAAATAGTTAAGGATGGTATAAATGACTTTATTTGCACAATTTAAAATTGCTTTTACTTCACAGTGGCTTGGTAAAGATTGAAAACTAGAAGAGTTTGTTTCAGAAATTAAGTATATTAATCTATAATTTGTGCTTTAACATAAAAAAGGAGTGGGAAAAGAAGTCACGCTCTCCCTGTAGAGTAAAAGAATAGAAAAAGGGAATAATTAATATCTCAGACTGCACACAGAGCAGAAGTTATGAAGTTTTGGTGAGTAGGGAAATGACATTATGGCAATCAAGTTAGCCTACAATGAAGAAAAGAACCCCACAATTTATAAAAACTATGCCTCCCCAAAGCCTTGATTTTTTCTTATGATTTATAACTTGATTTCTTTTTGTTATCAACTAAGTTTTTGCTTCTTTTACTAGAAATTTAAAATCCCCCAAATAAATAAAAATTAAAAACAAACAAAATCCCAAGACATAACCCCCACAAAAAGAAACAAAAAACAAACAAACAAATAAAAAACCCCAAACAAACAAACAAAAAACCCCCAAACAAACAAACAAAAAACACCAAACCACAAAAAAACAATCAGAACGGGTATCATTATTCTGGTTTCTCATCAGCACCAGTGGTCTTCACCAGGCCATCATCCATGCTCCCTTTAATTCAAGAACTTCTACTTTACTGGGGCACACATGGATAGAGCAGATCCATGACCCACAACTACATTGCTTAAATACACATTTGAAAATTTTCCTCAGGGAAAAGCAATCCAATGACCTTTTCCATTCTTTGTTCAGCAACTCTGATATTAATGCAAATTATAATTCTTTTGGTAAACAAGACTGATTTGCATTCTCTTATTTTAGAATACTCCTTAAGGATGATGTTAATAATTTTCAAATTAAATACTTTGAGTTACTGGTACCTTTTTCTAAGAGATGAGTCATTTTAATAAAATTCACTGAAAAGGAAATAAACCACTGACTATTTTTTTGAAATAACAAAATGAAATTATGATAGTGACAAAGGGAGGCTTTTCAAAGAGATAACAGCTGCACTGCATCCAACTTCTGTAGATTTTCACAAAACTCTTTCTGTTCTGCTAAATATTTGTTGTCTAGAATAGTTCTATAATTGGGGAAAAAAAGCAAATTGTTCACTTTGAACAAAAAGCTGCTAACCTAGACCAAGCCCCCTCTACGTTTAAAAATATTATTTAGATGGTCTCAGAATATGCACATTTCATAAAACAAAACATAGTGTACAAAACGTGAGACCTCTGACACAAACAGGTACCAAGAAAAGAGTCCTGAAAATTCAGAAGAGGCATTGAAAAGTACTCCTGTTTTTTTGAACCTACCTTGCAAAATTCCATGAAACAGCACTTTATCACAAATGATACTGAACCAGTTTTTAGTGTAAAAATTGTTCCTTATAAAACTTTTAGTGTATCTTCATGATTCAAGCCATTCTTTTTATTAAGCATCTACATATCACCACATATCACCGCAGAACCCCATATAAAAGGAAGGGCAGAAGTACATGCCCAATACAGCTTGATTTCCCTTTTAGCATACCCACATGAAGAAAAATAAAGGTATGACAGAGAAATAGGCGTGACTTGGATTCCACTCACCACTGGCTGATTGCAAAGGTAACGGCAGAGTTCTCCAATGTACTGGATGACAGTCACATTGTACCTTCTGCAGTCATTCCAAAACTGACTAGCTGAGAACTTCTTTTTTAACACACAGGTTGCACCTTTATGGAAACAGTAGGGAAAATGAAATTAGGCAATTGCTCCATGTGGCAGCTTAGCCATAAAACAGATCATCTCAGGAACTAAGAGAGCCTTGTCCAGAGCACTATGCGGTATTTTAAATCAGCCTCCTGGCTGAGACAGCAATGTAATAAAAACAAGTCAGCTTCTCTTCTTAAAACCCTGTTGGTGTTGTAACATATTTTAAGAGTGTAACCTGAACTCTTGTGTTCAAGCGTTTAACTGAAAATACCCAGAAGATTCAGGCTGATCAGTAAATCATGTGAGTATCCCTGAAGCCTTATTTCTCAAGAAAGTATTCATTAATGCAGATTCAGATTGTATTATTAACCCATAATACAATGATCTTTCCCTTGCTCTGACTTGAACTTGGCGCATAAGGAAGCAAAGTATTTGCCTGTGGAGTTCTAAATAAATCTTTTATAAAAGAGCCACTGAGGACACCTATATTGTCTCAGTAATACATCTGATTTTTTGCCAGTGTTAAAACAGTACACAAATCAAATGGATAAGTTAAGGGATTTAAAAATACATGACAAAGATTGCACAGTCTGTAGTAGTCAATATATTTGTCAATATTTTAAGTTCAACATACATTTTAATTCTATTCTACTGTACAATGCTTAGTCACATATACACTAATGCACCATACACACTGCCAAAATATTTTATATGTCCTTAACCTCCTTTTGAGCTAAATATGAAGAAGTTGAAACATTTGTGATGCAAATTTTAACTAATTCTTCACCACAAAGAGAGCTTGTAGAGATCACTTGTTAGTACAAAATATCCCCTCTCCCCAAAATACACAGCTATTCCAAAAAAGAATACTCACTGAATTTGAGCAAAGCATTAGCTTTCCTAGGGGTAGTGAACCTAAGCATGTTTTAGACATTTTTATATTAACTCTCTATTAACAACAAAAGCAAACAAGCCTTACCCAGCTGAATGCATCCACCAATGCCAAGAAGAGAAGCTGCACTGTGATAAAGGGGCAGAGTAATATAAATGATGTCTTCTGAAGTAGCACCAAAAGCCCACAGTCCAGCAGCTCCTTTAAGAATCTGTAAATGACTAATGACTGCTGCCTTTGGAAGACCTGTAATAAAATCAAAATAATGCATTAAAGCATTTCTTAAAGGGAATCTGTATGAAGTCTCTAAAATCATAAAATAGTCAATTTTTACTTCTGCCATCAAATTGTCAACCATCTTTTTAGATGGCCATAAATAGACAATTGGCTGTTTCATATAATATTGCATGTTTATATACACATAAAGATTAGCCAGTTTGTAACCTCATCTCTTTGCTATTTAGTTTGATGTCACATTCATTCAAATAAGTGGAAACATGAAGAAACTCACTGGTTTGCTGCTAGCAAATTATATAAAGCAAGAAGGGACAAAAAATGTACTGTAGATACTTTTAACATAAAGGGCATCACACCAGATCTTGTTCAGGCAAGAGTCATAGCGATTGTAAGGCAAATGAGAATGGTGTGGGATCTACATGGAGTAGGTCACACAGTGGGTGCTTATCTAAGAATCATACATCTTCCTATTTGTTTTGGAACTCTATGAAGTCTATGATGAATTAACAAAAAAGAAAAAATCTGTGAGAAGACCACATCTGTTAGGTTCTTCTGAAAGAGTTTCTTCAAGTTCAGCACAGCACTTCTCTTCAGCAAGATGCAGACTCACAGGCAAGGGCTTCTTGTGCTTATACTCTCGTAACTATTAATCTGAGTAGGGGGTGTGATCTTGCATAATATATGTGTTCTCAAACACACACACAGATTTCAGGCTGAGTCAGGCTGATGATGAACAGTGAGAACAGTTCAATACTTCAAAAAATATAATGATTCATAAATTTTTCTCACCTATTCTTGCAATGCCATTGTTCATTTGAAGACATAGCTAGAGCTGGAAGTATAATCTGTGGAGAGCTGAGCTACCCTCCAGGCTATTCCACTTTTTTACACTTAAGTGAAAAGGGAATATGCCTAGGTTGCCAATAAATTGCTTATAGCAAGAAGTTTTCTACAGTCTTGAATTTTTACTTCTGCCTTTACAGAGAGATTACTACAGACTGTGCAAAACACTCCTTTCTTTTAACTAAGATTATCAGTCAAAACATATGAAAATGTTCAGTAACTCAAAATTAGTTATTCCATACTCTTCACAGTACACAAACCTTATGATTTTAGTTCCATAGTACATAATAGAAATTCAATGTAAATTCATGTATTTCATACAAAGTTTCAAAAATATTTTGAATTCTACATAACTGTAACTTGAGACTTCGCACAGATACTCTGATTCTAATTGTAAGAACAAAATCATCCCACCAGGATAATTCTGCAATTTTTTTTAGCTAATTTAACTCCCATTAACTCCCAACTCTTAACAAGCAAGCTTAAGCATATTTATATTAGTAGAATACAAATAAAACCTCATCTCTTGACAATATTTATAACTTCCTAACTTATTGGAGGCTGATGTTCTTATCTCCTAATTTTTCCTGAGAACCTGAAGCAAATAAATAATTATTTGTATGAAGGAACAAGGCCTCAAACCACACAAGTATTTTCAATCATCATGTGGCTAAAACTGTTGTGTTCAATTGAATGAGAATGCCAATCCACTCAGCTTAAAAACAATGCTGCCTTTCATGTCAGTGATCAGTTTTTTTTAAGTCTTAGCTTCTTAGCTGCTGAAGCACAATTCAGACATCTGCTTCTAAACTAAAAGGCTAGTAACTTAATCCTATTTTCTGTCTCTACAGTGACCTGCATAAAACATGACTTAATGAAAGAAAAACAAATGTCTATTTGTGTGTTTCAAGATTATTTTTTAAAGTTCTAGGTAAAAATCTTAATAAAGTTACCTAGGGAGTGTTATGTGGTCACAAAATTATCATTGTAAACCGACCAAAAAAGCTATGTTTTATAAACACCTGAGGTGTGAAGTAATAAGAGGTAAAGCCTCTCATAGTATTTGTACAATGTGGCAGGAAAAAATAAAGAAGAGAAACCCATAAACCATTGAAGAGAAACACAATATGGGCGGTTTTCTATAGTAATGCTTCTAGATGAGAAACATGACATTTTGCTATTGAGATACCAGAGTTTCAGAAAAATCAAGTTTCTAGATGAAAGCTGAAGGAAAACATGGACTCTTAAGAAGATCTGTACCTGTTGTTCCCGAAGTAAATATATATAAAACAGCTGACTTGAGGCTGTTGGCAGAGCATCGATTAACTGGAACGGGGTCTTCAGATGCAGCTTCTATTTTGTCTAAAAGGGTATGCACATTTGGAAACGTGGAATCCTTGGCCATTATCCAAACACTAACATCTTTTTGAAGTTTAGGGAGAATTTCTTCCAACGTCCCAAGCAAATCTTAAAAATTAACATGAAATAATGTTAATTCCATTAGGCCTTCACAAAACTAGAGAATAAAGTATTTTTTCTTATAAAGTTTTACTTTTTCTAATAGAAAGAGAAATGCAAGTTTCCTCCATGGGTATAGATTCAATACAATAACAATGAACTAGAATGAAAATCCACTGAAAACAAGATATAATATGCTAAAAATACCACTGATCCCATCCCATAGTAGAATGGTCAACTAGCTCTCAAGGCAAACTTGTGAGTGTTGATTACTAGCTTGTATTGTCCACATGATTTTAGGTAACCCTTAGTCATTGTTAAGACCAGAATGAAATGTGGTTAGGTTTCAGATTCAAGTAAGTCTTGAAGAAATCCATGGAGGCAGATATATACACAACTGATAATTACAGTACAGGTTTCCTCGGGTGCCCTCAACAGCAATCTCTTATTGAGAACTAATTTTTTTTCAAAAGCATAAAAGTGACTAATTTAAAAAGAAACAGCAGTTCAACTAAGTTCTATTCTGTTGGCTTACCAGGAAAGAAACAATGAGAGAAGTTGCCAGAGTAAATAAAAAAGAAAATATATAGAAAATATAATCCTTAAATAACCTATTTGGTATTTATATTTTGAAGCATTTTTACAATGCCACTTTCTCAGAAGACTGCACAGTACTAATCCAGGAAACATACCAAGAACAGGAACAATACTGTTTCCAATAGAACTCATTTACACCTTAGGGCCTTGATACATCTCAGTCTAAGTAATTAATCTTACAAATATACCTGTGAGTATAAATTTATTTTATTATCTCAGTTCTTATAATAAATAAAGTTGAATAAACTTTGAATAAACAAAGTTGATATGACTCACCCAGAACCTCACAATGAGGCATTGCCAGAGCCAGCATTTGAAATCCTGATGTCAACTCCAAACTCACTTCACAAATATTAAATATGGATACAATATGCATAAATTTTATGCCAAAACAACTGAAGATTTTTAATCTTTTAGAAAGCTGCTTTAATAATGACAGACTGATGTAGTTATTTTAATTAATAACATTCAATTGCTATTACAGATATGCAGCCTACTATCATCAACTAAACATGCTTTACAAACCACAGAGTACAAGTTTTATATATTTCATGAACACTTAGCAAATAGATGTGACATAGTGTAATATTAAAAATTTTGTTTTCTAACTTCCTAATACTGCAGAATGATTTCAGGGAGAAATCACCCAAATAATTTTAAAAATCTGAAAGTTGCATAGCATCCTGTTTGAATCACTGGAGTACACTCCCAATATAGACAGCGACAGAGTAAAAAAATTTGAACAAAAAATAATGTCAAGCACAGTAGTATTAACTGCAGGAAACCTGATGCCATGAATGTCCAGGTTCATTGGCATATTAATTCTGTCTAGCTGTGGTATTACAGAGTTATGGCATATTTTTGAGCAATAAATTGAAAAATACAACTGCACTATTTCTAACACATACTAATAAACCAAGTGTGATGGAATAGCTCTGTACACATTACCTTCTCATACTGATTTTTGTCTTCCTATTATGCATATATGTCTCTCAAATATACTAAGGATAGCTTGTGTGGAACCTAGCAAAAGAAACAGAGGTGTTGGAGGCAGCTGGAGCTCTATTTCTATTTTCAAAAGTAGTAGAGAATATAGATTCTCTACCATTCTTTGTTAATGCACTAGCTTCATCTACAATGCAAGTCTGTCAAAAAAGAAGAGGATTTGCTTCTTCTTTTTCTTTTTTCCCCCTTTTTGTGCAGCAAAGGAAGAATGATAGGAACTATTAATTTCAACCCTGCAGACACACTCATTTAAGATTCAAAAATGACATGAGGACACAGTTCCCTTTTGGTAGACTGAAACATATCTACCCAAAATAGTTAAGATTAATCATCATACTAAACATAGACATTCTTAATTTTTTCTCCAAACACTCACTCTTAAAACCAGTGGCTCTGGAGCTTTTTACTGCTATTGAACAATCAAATGATTACACAGCATAATTTTTCTTCTGTGCTCAGGAGTCTAGTACTTGGAACAACACATGAACAGCTTGTAATTAAAAGTTATCGTGAAAAAATTCTTCTCAGTAGATAGCACAGAACAGCAGAAACAATAAATTATTTCCTGAACAAAAAAAAAAGGTAAGTTAAAAGAGCTGTATTCAAAGAGCCAGAAACTGAAAGTTACTTCTGGAACACATATGAGATGGGGTGTTTGGAGATGACTCTCAGTTTTACTAACATATTTCCAAATAATAATTCTAATGATGGTCAATTAACATTTTGTTCCCCAAACAGAAAACTTCTGTGCCAGACATTGTGTAGGACTGCCTAGGCTTCACATATCATCTTTTCCACCTCTGTCAGGAAGACACAGCCCTCTTGGAAGAGCTATAATTTGTATATTTCTAGAGGTGCACTTCATATAGAAAAGCAATTACAGTAGAGCAATTCTGCTATTTAAACTCGGAGTTTTACTCAAATACTACTTATTTACTCTTTACACTACAAAAGTATATTCAGATTTTGGATTACTTGTTTTGGGAGAAATATCTCCTCATACAAAATTTAGCAAGTTCCATCTGTGCTGTTTACATTGCTTGTATACAAATGTTTGCCATTTGCTAATTATTTGGCTCCTACTGCGAAAAAATATCTGGAATTGATCAGGATGGATATGTTTTTCTGCTTTTGTTTGCTTTTTTTCTTCTCTTACTTTTAAAGCATTATTCAGTAAAAGTTTGTGAAACTGTTACTTTATATTCCCATGAATACATAACTCAGTTACATCTTTTGAGAAAGCAAGGAAAATATGTTTTGAACTACTGTCCCAGGCTTCTAGTTGCACAAAGGTTTTTTATGTTATTTTCTAGTAGAGAGATCATGCAGGCTGTTGGCAAGGACACAGTCCCACGCTGATGAAAGGAATACATTAGATTATGAGATCAGTTTGTACTGAACAGAAAGTTACTCAGAAAGAAAACTCCAAGAAATGGTTCTTACATAACTTTGATGTGTACCCTGGCTGATATGTTCAGGAAGTTATATCAAGTCCGGACTCTTCCCCACACTGTCTGGCCTCAGAAAGTAATTGTTACTTGTACTTGATCCCCCAAGTGACTCAGCATGGCTTCTCACAAAGTAATAATAGTAGAAAAGTCAGCTGTAGCTCCTACCTGTAGGATCAGCACTGGTGTCTTGAAGTGCCACTGAAGGCAGTAAGGGTAACAAAATATAAACCACCTTGCAAATCACAGTCAGCTCTTTTTTCCCCTCAAAGACCATCTGAGACAAGACACAGACTAGAGTAAGAGCAAGTGATCAAAGAGATATGGTGTCTAACAGAGCAGGTGTCTTCCACAGTCCTCTTGTACTAAATGTTTAGGTTTAAATAGCTTTTTATTCCAAATGGATAAGAAAAGGTTGTTTCAATACAATCCATTCTTTTTTTTTTCATTCAGTGACTAACATGACAGATGAGACTTCAACTTGTATATAACATCACATGACTTTAATTTACAAATTCAAAAAATAGTTTGCTTACTGTCTTTCTCCAGGACTTAGACATGCTTCTGTCTAGCTCAGAATACACTCAGCAGCAGCAGCAGAAAGCACTGCTAGTGTCTCAAGAGTAAAAACTTCTGGCCAGAAAAATGCAATACAGCTGGGAGATGTACCTCTGTACAGAACTGCAAAATCACAAGATGGCTGTGAGTAGAAGGGGCCTCTGGAGGTCACCTCGGTCCGATCTCCCTGCTCAAGCAGAGCCACGTAGAGCAGGCTGCCCACACGTGTCCATGCAGCATGTACACTCCCTTAATAGCCTTTGTTATCAGGACTGATGTAAATCAATCTCATGGAGTTTAGAAAGCAATCCTTTAACAGCTGAATCCTTGCATCAGAAGTCATGATGGCAATCTGGGATGTCCTGCTCTGGGCTGAACTCTTCCCAGTAGGAACAGACTAGAGATGCCCTGGCAAATAAATTCCATTTGTGCATTTCTTGTGGTTCACTAAACTGCATGTGTTGTTTAGTAGTATTGCTGATGTAGATACTGCTATAGATACAATGATAGAACAGATGCAATGTAATCCCTTCTTCAAGCAAGTCTTCAATCAATAGAAATATTCACCAAAAAGGACGTAACGCCTTAAAAGATGTCTTCAATTTAAGAAGTGCCTTACCTCCTCTGTTTAACCAGCAGCTTTTAAACAACTAAGGGTGGCATAGTCTGGTAACATGTAGTAAGAATGAACAGCTTTTGAGAGAGAAGAGCATACAGCTTCTTTCTTTCTCTTTTACAAGTTCCTCATTGACATAAAAGTTAGTTAGCTACTGTTTTATTAAAAATGCAGTTTGAAAGTCTAGCTCTTGAACCTCTTTCAAGAAACATTCCCCAAAATGGGAGTGGTGGGAGAAAATGTTTCTGGGAATGGAAGTGTGAAAAGGTTAAGCAACAAATTGAAGCAAGAGCTAAATATTCTGGGAACATAGCAGACAAATGAGAGAAGTTAAAGTAAAAAAACTTGGTCTCTCTGACCAAAGGCAAATGGAAAGGAACAGAAAGATTAAATATTAGCAAATAATATAATCCATGTTTGCCTTTTAGCCAGAGCCTGGATGAGAAGACAAAAAATTTACTTGATTGCACTAAATTAATTAAAAGAGCATCAGTGTCATAGGAAAAAACCGCACACTTTTAGAGACAGCCATTTCATATAGGAAACCAACAAGAGGAAGAAACCTTGAAGTTTTTATAACATATCTGGGGCTTAAGAATAAAACATTCAGTTGGTTAGTTCATAGAATACATTAAGACAAAATCAAATCCACAAAACTGAAATATTACTGAAACACTCTGATCTAAAGTTAGAAAAAGCAATCCAAGTATGAGAGAATTGTCAGATCAGAAGAAAGTCTGATTCCAAGCACTGAAGCAAAGACAAGATAATACTAATTGGATGGGCTTACCAAACCACAATGCCTGACAAATATGCAGGCACACAACAAAAGTTAGAAGTAAAAAAAGGCATATGAGAGTGGTCTTACAAGAGGCACCATGAAAAATGGAACAAGGTATGGAAGACAATGCAACCATAAATAATACCAAACCTAATTGTATGGAGGTATCACATTTGTAAGAAATAAAAGTGTTTTTGAAAATGAAAAAAGCTTCAAGATGCAATCATCACACACAAAAGGAGGCTACATCAACAGTCTGAGCAGCGAAGATTTTGCCATAAACCATCATCAGTGAGAATTGTTTCAGGCAGCAGCTGAAGGTTCTTCAGCATAAATGAAACCTTAATATTAACTAGATATACAGTAAGATATAACAGCAGAACCTGTACATAGGCTTCTGTTTTAATGTGCTATTACAGACAAGAATTTCAAGACCAAATTTGGTCTTGCTGAACACAAGGAGTCAAATTGTTAAGGGGATCATTTCTCCCGTGCTGCAGTCTATGAATAAGACCAAAGGTCATCCAAAACACTGAAGAAATAGTTTGTAACTCTTGCAAGAAATAGAATTGCTAAGTTGACCTGCATTTCTTTGTGGAGGGTGAAAAACCTACATAGTTTTAAAACAATTTCACTATCCAGAAATACTGCCATTACATACTATTCTCTGATTAAAAAAAAAAACAAAACAGTCTCAGTTGCCAGACATGATGCCTGTCTATGGCAATGACAAATATTAGACCACAAGTGGATTGGTTATAGTGTAAATGCTTTGAAAAAAATATATACACCACGTTCAAACTATCCACAGTTCTGTGAAAATGGTGCCACAAGAGGAAAATGAACAACTCATGTTTATTGATGAGGAAGAATCCCTTGATATTCACAATAAAACTGGATGAAAAGATGTTTAATAGATCTCTAAGAATTATGTAGCTGACTGTATAATCCCGGTGTTAAACATTGCTCTGAAATTTTTATAAACATTAGGGGGAAATTATTATCTATAATAATTAGGTTCAATATGTTTCTTTCAAGAGTGGTATGAGTTAGGCCTCACAGCCACTGGTCTGTGTATAAACTTTCAGTTGCCAAACCTGGACTCCTTTGGAGAGGCTCCTGTATTATATGGTCAATAGCTGAGGACATAGCAACTCTAACTTCTTTCACAGATAAAAATAAAAAGGAGCCTCTAAGTCCTGAAGGCTCATGGGACCAGCAGACTTAGAGCAGAAACTAAAAGCCATTAATAAAGTAAAAAGTCCAAAATGTAGAATACCAGCTAAGAGATTAATTTGTTGGTATTTGTGTTGTATCAGCTATCTGCACACAGCTCTTCCCTTGCGAGCAGAGGCAGAATCCCAGAAGAACCTAGTTCAACACATTCGCTCTCACCGCCAGCTGCTGGTAGCAAATTAAGAGCAGAGAAACACAGTTCCCAGCACTGCTCTGCAAATGCTTTTTTCATCCATTAGTTACCTCTAACTTAAAATAAGAACTTCTCTCAGATACAAGCTCTGATACAAAGTTTCTCCCTTTCCACGGTCAATGAGCAGAAAGGTCCTGAACATTAATTCCCTTCCTTAATCCATACATCAAAAGTACATATTCATAAGAAGGAACTAAACAAGATTTTTTTAATTAAATAAGAAAGCAAAAGGAAAAGCTGTCAGTTCAGAACCCTTGTTATCATGTACGTAGATTATATTTAAATTGGCTTTTTTTTCATTGGCTTGTTTTAATTACCAAACATCTTAAACTAGGAAACCATATAGAATCAGAATGAGAAGATTTATAATATAAAAATATGTAAGGGAAAAATCTCAAATGCATTTTTGAAAACACAGCTCTGTAGCAGTAGAGAAGAGATGGAAGAAAATTTTATCATTTAGGCGTCATGGGCAAACATGACACCTTTACTGCTGTTACAACTTGTGTAAGAGCAGTAAAGCAAGAAAATGTGCAACAGGAAAAAGGCAAAGGAGACTTGAAACAATACTTTTAAAGAGATGGGACAATATGGGACAAATAATATGCAATATTAGTTATATTTTCTTCCAATCAAGTATCAAGCTTCTGTGCAGTTTTTGAGCTTTGCAGGTTCACTTTCGCTTCATCATAAATGAGTTTTGGCAAGTTAATGTTTTGGATCTGTCTTCAGTTTATACACCTATCTAATTAAGCCCAATTTGAACATACAATGCACAGGCTGCCTACAACAAGATTTTAAATTCTTTTGAAGCATTTAATAAAAATGTAATACTCCAGAAAGTTGCACCACACACACTACCTATTCAAACACAGCAATTTCTTCTACAATCCAACACCAGCAGTAAGTTTGTTACTATGAATCAACCTCCTATGCACTCTACTCACGAAACTTTATTCTTGGAAAACTGTCATACCTCTGCAAACAGTAGAACAGCAGAAGCTGTACAGTCCAAGTTTAGACCTTCCAGTTTTGCAGTGTGTTTGATCAGTAGAAGGATGGGCAGGTAGTACAAGAGAATAAAGTACATGACTTAAGTAAGACTAAATTTGATTGTTTGAGAAGTAATGGAAAATTATTCTTAACAGGTAATTTTAATGCTTTCAGAGACACTTCTACTGACACAACT
This sequence comes from Calcarius lapponicus, assembly GCA_039654755.1. Taxonomy (NCBI): domain Eukaryota; kingdom Metazoa; phylum Chordata; class Aves; order Passeriformes; family Fringillidae; genus Calcarius; species Calcarius lapponicus. The sequence continues at coordinate 44,881,173 of CM077481.1, forward strand.
AAACACTCGGAACAGGCTGTACTCAGATGTGGAAAACTCTCCCGTAATACACATTTTTTAATAAAAGGTTAAATGGATGCTCACAAAGCAGGGATATAATTGATTCTGCCTGAGAGGCTGAAGCTTCATAACATCTTGAAGCCCCCTCCAGCTCCGTGTTTCTTTCATTCTGTGAACACTTCTAAATCAGGTTTCCAACAAACGATCTGGAGGGCCAGGTATGTGGGAGATACGACATTAAAAGCTTTGGATGTAGGAATGAGGAGTATACCCTACCTGCTCCCACAACCAGTATCTTGGGCTCACAGCTACTGACACAGTGCAGGAGAGATCTGAAGCGGACATTGAAGTTGAGGAACGCCACCACGCAGCCCAACTTGGCCAGTCCGAACCACACGTGGATGAAGTCTGGCTCGTTCCCCATCAGCAAGGCCACCGTGTCCCCCTTCTTCAGAGCCTCGTGCTGCAGGAAGACCTGCGCTATCCTGTTACTCCTCCGGTCCACATCTCTGTAGGTGTGAACGGTCCCTTCGTAGATGAGGAACGGTTTGTGGGGCTGCTTCTCCGCCAGCTTCACAAACTTGTCCAGGACGGTGACAACCCTCCCTTGCAGCCGGTACATCTCCATTCTCGCCCCATAGGTCAACACTTTGAGCAGGTATCTCAGGTCGGCCCAGAAGTAGGGGAAGAGGAGTTTCTGGATGAAGTGCAAGGAAAGAATCCCGACAGCAGCTCCCGGTACCCATGACGGCGGCACTGGGAGCGGGTAAAGGTCGTCCCAGCCCCGCATCTCCCCGCAGCCGGGCCGCCGGGCACACGGCCGGGCAGGGCGCGGAGGCGAAGGCCGGCACGGGCTGGGGCTCTTCCCGCCCTCACCTCCTCCACAGCGGGACGCCCGGGCCAACACCGCTCAGGAGCAAGGGAGACAGGGAGCTCCCACGGCACGGCACGGCACGGCACGGCACGGCACGGCACGGCTGGAGACCCGCACCTGCGGGACGGCCCGGCGGGAGCGGCGCGGAGTGCCTGCGCTGCCCCGCACGGCTGGGGCCGGGCACCTTCTCCCCCCTCGGCCCCGGGACTCACGCACGGCACCGGGCTGCTGCTGCCGCTGCTGCCGCTGCTGCTGCTGCCGGCGAGGCGGCGGCGGCCGCTCCCCGAGCCGGTTGCATAAGGCGCGATCTTCCGCTCACCCCGGCGGCGGCCGCAGCCCGGGACAGGCTCCCGGGACGGGCGAAGGCGGCGGCCGAGCGCAGGAAGCCTCGCCCCGGGCCGAGGCGGCGGCTGAGCGGGCGGCGGGCGCGGCGCGGGGCGGGCGCAGGGAGGGCTGGGGCAGGTGGCTGCCGCGGCCGCCCCGCCCCGCCCCGGGAGCCCGGAGCCGGCGGTGCCCCGAGCCCGGCCCGCCCGCAGGCCCGGCCCCGCAGGAGCGGAGGGGAGCCGGCGCCTCGAGAGCTGAGCTGTGCTCCCAGCTCTCTCTGGTTTTTTCTCTCTTACCGCTAAGATCGAGGTCTGGTTAGATTAAGAATGTACAGACACAGGTCTGTTATATGAACGCTGACTGGACATGCGCTGAAAACAAATTCAAGCAAATTAAATAGTGCAAAGCTAGATTATGGTAGATTTCATGCCTCTTTAAAGGCGATACTGTCAGTGGCGTGAGTGGTTTTTATTGATACTGTAGTGCTCCTTACTTGCAAAGTGCAGTGGATGTGTATGTTCTGTCCTAGCTAGGTGTAAATTTACAGGAAGAAAGAAATATTTAGGTTTTCAGCTGATTTCAGAATCACTTCTTCCAGAAAGACATTCTGTGAGAATACAGAGTTCTAGCTTACTTTTCTTAGGCGGAGATAACTTAAAGGGCCAGTATTTAAAATACCTTCAAAGTAACTAATAGGCAGATTAAATGCTGCATTAACTTGTGCCTAACATACAAAAAGTTACAGTAGTTACTTATTTGACTGAGTGGAGTTTGGCTGTCGTTAACTGCCACAGAAATGTGCATAAATAATGAATAAAGGGAAAGGCTGTGACTCATAAGGAAGATGCATACTTACGTATTGATTTGAGGGAAGATAGAGGTTGACAGATACTCTTGTTTGCAAAGATTGCTTTTAAGAAGGCAGAAAGAAAGCAGGAGGCAGAGCAGTTCAGGTCAATGAAAAGCTCTTGGGGTATGGATGGGAGTGAGAGGAAAAGAAATAGGTAATTGATAGAGCACAAAAGTAAAAAAAATACAGAATTGGCTGTGGATAAGAGAGATGTATTTTAAATATACTATGCTGTGAGCTAAAAATCAGCCAGGCAACATTGTATTTACTATAGTGACTAATGATTAGTATGTCGCCACATGTCACATGAACAGAGAAGAATAATTTTTTATCTTAGATGTTATCAGTGCTGCTAATCCCCAAGAACTGAAAGGATGAGCAAGACCTTAACATAAAGACTCTGGTATTCTGAAATACACAGTTTCAAAGCAAGATTGTAGGTTTGTGGTCTCTGAATTGTCCCTTTTTCTGTTAATTCTACACAGAAATTATATTGATCCTCTTTACTCAGTATCCAAGTTTCTGGTAAACATGAGCAATAACTTTCTTCTTATATCCTCCTGAAGGGAGACAGGACAATTCTCAAATGCATAAATTTTCCATTAATTTTCTGGTCTGTTATAAAAATGGGTAAGACATGCCAAGAAACATCAATAGGCAATGGAAAAGTCCCATAACTCAGGTAAAAAGCCTTGCTGGAATTGGATTCAAGCCTTGCCTGTGCCAGAATTCCTTTGGGATATTGGGTTAATCTCTTACAATGTCCCCAGACTGGGTTATTTAGTCAAGGCACATGCCTAACCCTACACCTTAAGGCCCTCTTAGTCCCTCGATTTGATGGTTGCACAAGCAACTACAGATTAAGACACAAGGATCTGCAGTTTTTATTCCATGCTAAGTGAAATGGTAGCTGGTCCAGCACCAGGTGGGTTAGGAATTAATTAAATTCACCTTCAGTATTTTTGCTCTCTATAGTTTTGGTTCTTAATCCAATGGAAATACATGCACATTTGTTTGGTGGTTTTTTGGGTTTTTTTTTAGTAAACTGCATAAAATTTTAGTGGCTCAAATTATTTTTTTTTCTTGTTAACTACTTCAAATCACCAGAAGTAGTTTTTTTTTTATCTGCACACAATTATCTGCATGCTTGGGTTGTTGAATGTAACATATGAACAGTTAAGAGAGCATGAGTTGCCATATGCATTGAATAAGTTATTCGAAAAAATAGTTGTCTGGGGAAAAAAGCATCTTATTATGAGAATAAAATTACTAACATAGCACGTACTTGCAAGTGGTGCATCCATATTGTGAAGAAACCTTAAAACTATTCCAAAGGTTAACTCAAAGAAACCCCTAGAAAGAAATCCCCAAAAGATATAGCAAGAAATTACCTGTTCATCAGGTTCTTGTTAAATGTCATGAGCTGGGATCTAATTTACTTTTGACATTATGTAGGACACGTAAACTCGTACTAGAGACAAACAACTGAGCCCTGAATTATTTAGTACACTCTAATTAGCTCAATTTTGCTTCAGCAGAAAACATTTTGACGCCTGAGAGTATGCCATGACCCAATAGTGAAATATAAAGGAGTTTAATTTTCTATTGGTGGAATTCATATGTGGAAGTATTTTTTTAAATGTGGTTAGATAAAACATTTCCCTGTACCAAAATCTCAGTGTTGCAAGAAAACACAGATTACAGGAATGCTTCTGTAGCATAAAAAACCTGTAGTTTTGATGTTACCATTTTAACATATTGTGCCTTTTAATATCCAGACAACACAATATGGTGCTGTACATACATTTTATTAATTCTGAACCTGACTAATATCCCCATGGGAATTTGCTTGGGCTATTTTAGTGACATAAGTATCAATTTGGGGGGCAGGGGAGAAGCTATTTTAAATAAGATTTTTTTGATGTATTAAGTTTTTGGGTGCCCTCGGGGGAAATAATAGCATAAACACTGAAGTGTCAGCTATTTTCTAATTTCTTACTAAAGTAATTTTAAAGTAGTGAATTTTTTTCATCTGAAATAGAAGATTTGAAATCTACAATGGAAAGAAATTAAATAGAAATTCCTTCAAGATAAAAAGTCTATGACTTAAAGACAGATTCCTGACTTTCAGATTGCCAGAATGCTGTAATATGGAAGAGGAAGACAATAGCATCATATTCTGAATATTGTCTTGCAGATTGTCCACCACTATTGAATTTTTCCCTTTTTATATTTCAAAATATATATCTTGCATCTTTAATATATATTCAACTTTAAAACATAATCCAGGATATTAAATAAAAAAATAAAAATACCTTAAAAATGCAATTTTCAGATTCTCATATCTCACTCATCAATTCTACCACCGTTAAAGTAAAACTATAACATCCAAGTAGTTGTGTCTATTCATTTCCACAAGTTAGCTGTGAAACGTGTCTAGCAAAGTCTAAAATCTTAAATCTAAAATTAAACAAGTAATAAGCAAACCAGAATTTGAATAAGCAAACCAGAATTTGATGTCTGAGTGGCCAGTAAGAAAGTCATAATGCTGAAACAGCCACACAAAATAGCTCTTGACTAATAATGTCTCATGGAAATTTGGGGAATGAAGGGTGTAGTGATACTTCAGTTATTACACAGACCTGAGATGGTAAAGTCTAAAGTTGTTGTCATGACACAGACCAGACATTATGGAAGATTTTTGTTATAGGAAAGCATTTAGAGTTCAAATCCATAGGAAATTAAAATTAATTTTTATAATATTTTGGAATGCTTGCTTATTCTGTAGTTGTGTGAGGACATTCATTTGAAATACTTACATAAAATAAAGTGCCTTGTCTCAAGTCATTCACTACAGCTTGTCAACACTACAGACCTGTGGCAACCTTTCAAAGATGTAGAGAAATATCATCTCTGGTAGATGAAATTTTATTAACAGAAAACTTTACTATTAATTTAATAGATCATTTTAAAACCACATTTTATTTTTAATTTTATTTAGCTTTGAATAGGTTCTACAAATAAATTTGTAGTTTTGCCTGAATTAATGAAAATGTATTTTTACTAGGAGCTATACACACTAGCACTCCAGTAAAATTTAGCCACAAGCTTCCAAAGAACTATACTGAAATACTGAAATTTTCTTGCTCCTAGAACGACCTCATGGACTGCTGATGGAATGAGTTCACAACAGTGAGTCTTTTTGGTCCTGAAAAGACAGAGTTGAGGTTCAGTCCCACTGTCATCCAGAAGTGATGTGAATTGAGCAAGCTACGAGCTTGTACACTTGGTACGAAATAATTATACAGAAGGATTTCACATTGTAGTCTGGTAGTCTCCAACCACTGGTTTTGATTTTACTCATTCCACAGCTCCTTCCCCTCAGGTATTAAACATGGCACTGACCTGTCAAAGGGATGCATACTTTACATGGCTCTAAAGAACAGGTCATCATTCAAGCAGAAAGATGAAATACGAGCCAGATGAAAAGTAGAATCTGAGTATAAATCCTTGATAAAGGATATTCTGGTGTCATCTCGGGTGTAAGGTAAACAAGATTTGAAAACATGGGCAAACCCCAGTCAGGACATGAAATGAAATAGAGCAGGAAACAGACTTCTCCTCAGTATGAAGTGCTATCATTTTCACATCCTTTAAGCAGGTATTTTTTGACCACTAGTTTGATTTGACTCATGTTATGGGTGATTTGAAAATACCTTAACATTTTTTGAGAGTTCTACACCTTAATTTTTTTGGTACTCTTAAAATTTTTCTAGACTACCACTGCAGAGCATAGTATCCCAATTCCTTTTTCTTTTTGTGTCAAATGACAAAAACATTCTTTTATACAATCTTAGCTGGCTTGGAATAGGATGACAAAAGGTGTAGAAGAAATCTTCCAGTGATTGTCAGGAAAATTTTCTGGCATGTTGGCCTGTGTCAAAACAGAATGGAGCAGATGAGGCATGCAAATATGAGCAAAACTTCAAAAATATGTAATTGTCTCTAAGAAATCACATATGATCTAGATGCCTACCATTTCCATTTTTTGCTTCTGCTTTGTGGGTATGTCTAGGGAGACAAATTTTAATTTAAAAGATTTTTTTTAATAAGCATCTTTCAGAACAGGGTGTTTTCAGAAAGTACCAGTTGGAAGCATTCAGTGTTTTCATTATCACGCTGAATTTCTAGGTGAAAGGCTGCTGTACTCATCTTTCAAAGGATTAGAACAGGGTGTCTGCTTTCTGTGCCTTCAGGCACACATAAGATAGTTTTCAACTTGCCTCTGCTTTCTGAGCTTTCATGTTTGCAGCGCAGTTAAACAGTATGCCAGAGAACATCTGCCCCTTATTTGTGCTTTCATTGTTTTGTGCTTTGATTGCGTTTGAAATTTTATCTGATGACCGTGACCATAGTATTATCAATGTTAGCTGGTATAATAGCTCATTGCTGTGACCTCTTCTTTCTAGAAGCACTTCCCGTACTTGTACTACCATTTCTGATATTGTCTCTATGTTTTAAGAACTTAGGTTTTCTATATGGAACAATATTTTCAGAAATACTTTGCCATCTGGTATAACTGGGCTATATGCTAAAATAAATGCTTCTTTAAATTCTAAATAAATAAATACTTCTTTAAATTCAGTAGCAAAAATTTCCACTCATTTTCTTTCTTCTCACATGTTCCTTTTCTGTGGTGCGGAAATGAAGAGGGAAAATTACTCTCTTGAAAGCCCAAGAAGCAACTTACAACAGAAGAGGGAGAAAAGAATTTAAAGTACTTAAGAGTTACAGGTACTTGTACTTCTCTGCACGTTTCAGCATTACTGAATGCTGAAACCATAGTCATTTTGTGGTGCAAGAGACTCATTCCTCAAATATCTTCTACGTAGATCCTGTTCGATGTGATTTTAAATCAAAGTGATCTTCTATTAATTTTGCTGGATTGAGTTGGTGCATTGCTGTGCTAATAACACAGCTAATAACTCTTTCTGGCACATATGAATTTTGCTTGTTGGAAGCAATATTTGACATGCTTTTATGCTTCCCTTTTTTCCTGGTATTCCCCTTTCCCCCTTCACAAGGCAAATTACTTTGAGAGATGACAGAGAGAAAACCCCCTTTTCCTATTCCTGTGGCTCCATTATGCGTAATCAGAGTCACCAAGCAGCAACAGCAGAGCTACTCAACAGCCTGAGGAGCAAAACAGGTGCTGAAGATGCCCCTAACACAGAGAAAAGCACCCTCCCTGACCAGAGGGCAGTCTGGCTGCACCTGAATACACGGGGGGGCTGGGGTGCTTCCATATAGGAGCTGCCAGCAGTCCCAGACATAGTAATGGCTCAGGTCCAGAGTAGGAGATGAGGGCAGAGGTGGGACTAGAGACAAGAATGTGACAATGTCCATCCACAGGGCAGGACAGCTCAGTTCAGGTAAGTGTGGCTGCCAGCCCTGAACGTAGACCCTTTGGAGCCTTTGGGTAGATGGGAGAGCACCCCAAGTGGTTGCTGCTCAGGGGCATTAGGAAAAATTTATGTCGCTACTTGTTACTTGATTTGTGCACATTCTAAGAAGCTGGTGGAGCCTCATTTCTTCAGCAGTTTTCTGAGAAGTGTTTCTGAAAAAAAAAAACCTTTTATGTTCATTCATGTAACTTGTCATATGAACTGCAGATGAAATCTGTCATATTCAATCACCTTCACTGATAAACCTCATGAGGCCAATGGGGAACAAATGTAGAAAGAAAGTTAATGTGGAACAAATAAAGTGACTCAATCACATACTTTACTATCATTAACTTTACTTTTTATTTATGTGATACAATCTCTACTACATGCAAAGAAAATAACTTTTGTATGTGTCATTTTATGTTGTTTGTAAGATTTAAGCCATGAACATTTCAGACAAATTGTCCATTTTCTTAGTTTCCAACTGCCTGGAGTGTGTCTGTGTTATTAAGTGGTTATCTTAAAAATGAGGAGGTAAGTATGTAGGTATCTTCAAATACTAGTCTGGTAATAAAAGAAAAAAGAACATGGTAACCACAAGGCAAGTATAGGCACTTTTAAAGTCAGCATTATCTGAGTAAATAGCTATGCTTTTATTTCTGGAAAGGACTTTCTTGCCAAAAACTTCATCTGGATGGAGTTGAATAACTTCTTACATCTATATGAATGATCTTGTTGCAAAATGATTTCATGCCAAGAAAAAGAAATCATGCTGAAAAAGAAATTTTTAAGGATATGTCTGTGTGCAGGGGCCATTTTTTAATAAATGACTTGCTGAAATCTACATTAGTAGCCTGTGCTGTACACCAGTCCCTTAACCACCTAATAACAATTGGCCTATTGGCTATTTGCACCCTCATAGTCTTGTCTCAATGATGTTAAGAGACCACTTGCTCCATGAGTGGTAGTGGTCAGTGAGATACTAGCAAATGTCAAGACAATCCCATTTTGTCTTCTCTCCATTAGAATACTGTTTGTTCAGGTAGCACTGGGCTAACAGCTTTGAAAATGGTTTTAACATAAGGTAGTGAGCTCTACTTTCCACTGAAAGCAAAAGAAATTCTGCAAGATTTCTCAAGGTCAGCTGATTGTGGAACGATGTTCAAAAATGACCAGCCAAAATGGTCTCACTGGAATAATTTCTTGTTGATATGTTTTTCTACATTTCCATCTGCCTGCAAACCACGATAACTGAAAACCAGCAGCCCAGGGAAATCACCTTACAAGTTGCTTTTGCAATTGCAACATTGTGCAAAGACAGGAAAGTTTTTGCCTGACTAGCCCGTGTAATAATAAAGCAGACAATTTCTTGCCTGGCTGGAGCAAGAAAAAGCACAAACTGCAGAAGGGTTTCACTTTTGTGATGGCAGTGCCTACAGCATTCTGCCTAGACAGCACAGGCTCTGGAATGGCAATAAGTCTTTTCTGTCACACATTCTTTTCTGTAAGTAGCTCAATGAAGACATCTCACCTGATAAAGGAGCAAGACGTGGATGGGGGGTTAACTATTTTTTTCTTTTTTTGGGGGGTTTTTTTGGTTTGTTTTGGTTTGGGGTTTTTTTTTTGGTTTTGTTTTGTTTTGTTTTGTTTATTCTTTTTCCATTTTTTTCTTTTTTTTTCCCTTTATTCCTTTTGTCTTTTTTTCTCTTTTTTTTTTCTTTTTTTCTTCTTTTCTTTTCTTCTTGTCTTCTTCTTTTTTTTTCTTTTTCAGACATCTTTCAACAATGGGGGCAAGAAAGAAGGAAGATAAACAAGGGGAAAGGTGCACTAGGAAGGCCAGAGAGGCCAGTGATGTGCTGCACATCCTGTGCCCTGTCCCTCAGCATTACATTGCTTTCCAAGCATTGGGTATAGGCTCTTGGCATTGTAAGAACTCAAGGAAGGGCAGTGGTGGTAAGGAAAGAAGCAACATGCCATGGTTACACCATAAGGCTTGAGAATTATTCCAACATTCATAGTGACTATTCGTTTGCCTGACATTAAAGTTCAGAAGTCTTTACTACACCTATATACTTCAGGAATAAAGAATTTCTTTGCATCAGTTTTTCTGAAGGGTTTTAGTGCTTTATTATTACTTTTGGGCTCTTGCCTGGCAATGTGAAAAAGGGTGTGTCTGGAAGTTGCTAAAAATCCATTTCTAAAGGTGTTTTGAGTATGCTTACAATTTGGTTATTCCATCTTTGTTTGTGTTTATTTAATAACAAAATTATTTCATTTGTGTGCTTTGCAATACCATATTCATGAACTAGTGGTTAGTGAAGTATTTTGAAGAAGGTTTCCATAGTAATTTTAGTAAAAATTCCAGAATCATCTCCTTGAGGCTCCAAAACCAGAAAAATTATGTGTGAGGTATGTCTAAATATAATCTAGGTAAAGGATCACCCATTTAATATGCTTCTCTTTTAAGGGTTCCACAATGAACAGTTCAGTTATTTTTAAACAGTTTTTCTACAAGGAGCATATTTTTAAAGCATTGTCAGTTGAAATTGCTAAATACTGCTGAGGGTGTAGAAGAGCCATTTGACAGGTCTGGCAGAAGATAATACGGACTTATTGCTAAATAAAATTATTTTCCTTTCCTGCTCCCAACAGGCAGACTCCAGATGTTAATATACTGTCTCTAAACTCAGAAGCAGAATAAACTTGTCATCATCCCTACCACGTTTCTCATGAACGCCACGGAAAGGCTGTGTAAGTATCTCTGTCTCTGAAAGCCCTTAGCATCTTTGCCGTACTGTCATTCCTCTTCCTTCTGAAAAATACCTCAGGCTTCAAGTCAAACTATCAAATGATTAGGGGATTTTGTAATAGAAGTGGTACTTGTCTTAAGATTATCTAACTCTGTTCATTTTTATTGTATTCTTGTCAATCCCGTATATTTAAAATTTTTGGCTCAATGCGGCAAGACTCTTGGTTTATAGATATTGATATTGGTGCTTTTTCTCATTATTATTTTCTTGTTTTCCTGATTTTCTTATTCAGGTAAGTAGATCCATGTTACGGCTTTGGCTTTCTTTTTCTTTATGTCCAGAGGTACAAGCACTGAAGTTTTTTGATCAGGATTCCCTTTAGTGTAATCAACATAAAATGCATATGTATTGATCATATCTGTGTGGCAATGCAGCTGTCCAACTAAGAGGAAGTAAAAAGTATACAGAAAATAAGCTTCTATACCAGAGCAAGAGTTTTATATAATCTTTTTTGTATAAGTAAGTAATAGTTTTTATCAATGTGGGAAGCTTTGTACTGCTAATCCTTGCAATTCTGTTTATAAGTTAAAGTCAGGACTGTAGGATATCATGTGCCTTAAAGGAAGAAGCAGCCTGTGCTGGAGATTATTTCTAAAACAATCAACATTTCTTCAGCACTTTTATTTCAAGAGCTACAACTGTCACCATATGCAGAAATGTGTGAGCTCTAAGACACACATGATATTGAAGACAAAATCAGTATCTGTTATGAAAGGGGCCCAAAACTTCATATGGCAATTGTTATTTTTATAATGGTCAAGAAAAAAATGAAAAAAAAATTAGTGCTTTTGGAAGACCTTCTAAACTGGATGAGAGTATTGCTTTCAGAAAGTGTTTTGTGGAAATTTTTTAATTCCTATGTGGAGGATAAATGAATCTGATAAATGTGTAGTAAAAAGGTAATAGAAGCCATATTGCTATGAGATTTCTGGTATTCAGAAGGCTATGAATGACTTTATAAACACTTTGCTTTACTCATTACTCCACATTCCAGGGTAATGTAATTTTAAAAAATCTGTATATGTCATTATGTAGTTATTTACAATGCCAACATGGTTTAATTTAAATATATTCTTTCAAGGCTTTTGAAAGAATTCTTTGGTGGATTATATTGAATTTGATAAAATTCAAATAAATACTCCAAGCAAAAATGAAACTCAAGGAAAAACAACAAAAAAGTTGCTAAAACAAATACTAAAGCAAGCATTATCCAGCATTGAAATGAATGAAATACATTTCGGTATTTAAAATATCCTCATATTTTTTTAATTTTTGAAGTGTTAAGTCTGCATACTGAGAAATATGGATTAATTTTAAACTCACATTAACCTTTCTCTTTGACTTGAGGAGTTTCAAAATTTTATGTATCTGTAGGACTTGTAAGGATAGCATAAATATGATTCTTGAATAGAGACTTTAGTAAAGTAAAGAAATATCAAACACTTTACTTTGAAAATGTTTTGTTTATGTCTGTTTGGGATTTACCCATCTGCAATTAAGGGAAGATCCCTCATCTTAAAACTTTTAAGTCTTTAACTCCTACTATTTCAGGATATTTCAGCACCAACAGGTCAGAATACTTGGACTGAAATTTGTGCACCCCTATTCCTCTCTGCTGTGTGAAGGACATGAATATATTCCCAGCAGCTTCCTTTGGCTGTCAAAGTTTAATAATCATGATGCACAGGGTAAAATATGCCTTATTGGTACTCTTCAAAACAGCATATAATTTTTTTAAACAAGATACAAAGGAACATTTTAGGTTTTTCCTTCTCAATATAAATATATTTTGCAGCTTCTAAGATACAATTTTTCTTTAAAGCTTTTAAAATCACCTGTATTTTTGTTTCTTTTGACTTAAAATAGCCCATTCTGTAAAATATGCCAACAGTAACAGAATTCTCATTTGATTTCTGTAACTGTTGTTTTAATTAAAACCCTACTTGTAGAAAGCTTTGGAAACGTTTTTGACATGTGTAAAAATTTTATAGTTAATCTAGTCCAAGGAAAGAAAACAGAATAAAAATTGGTTTTAGGCCTGAGGGAACAATGGCAATTCCAGATAAAATTAGCAGTGCCACATGAAATCATTAGAATGCTTTGAAATCAGCAGGTAGAATGGGGATTAGAATGCCACGCAACCCTCCAGTTGTCCTGGAACAAAAACAGCCTGAAACAGGCTTTTTAAACATGAACCTGTTTGCTGGCAGCTTGGAGCTTCTGCACTGCCTAGTATCTCCACAGGTTAAAAACATCTCAGGTTTCTGGGTGCACAAGGTTTTCAGGTGCCTGTGCTGCTTAGCTGTCAATACTCCAGATATTTGTGGCTGGATATTAAGAAACTTCTACTTCAGTATCTTCTAGGGGAATGAGTGGGAGGGCTGGTTTTCCTTTTAACGCCTTTCCTCCCTTATGTAATACTCTCTCTTTATCTCCCAGAGAACATTTTGAATATTTAACTTGCTTTTCAACTCAAAAAGAACAGATTTATTCATAGGCAGTGATGGTTCATGTGCAAGTTAAATCACGTACAGGGAAAGTAAAATAATTAATTTGTAGTGCTGCACATCAGCCTAAATATGAGGATTCTCTGGAGGCCGCAGGACTGCTCTGTGCATGACACCAGCTTGGGCAGGAACACTGAGGGTAGGAAATGTATTCAGCTGCTGAGCAGGACAGACCACAGAACCTGACCAGCACTGAGGTGTCACAGAGGTGGGTAAAAGTGACCAGTGGCAAGAACAAGCTCTAAATCTTAATAGTATAAATTTTAGAAGTTTCTTGAGAAAAATGAAGAAAAAAAATGTAAGCAAATAGTTTGCTCATATTCAAATTGTGGCTATCTCTTTCTGTCCTTCTGGCGCATAAGCTTAACATAAGGCAGCATCAAGCTGATAGACTGACTCACTTGTGGTACGTATAGACATTTATGTAAATACTGTCCGTAGTTCATATATCCAGATAGCAACAAAATTACTTCCAAACTTCTTTGCAGAGGTGATTTTTTATGCTCCTGGCATGGTGAAAGCATGTAAGTATGAGCCTCCTTCTTCAGATCTCAAAAAAAGGCTCAGCATTATTAGCAGATTGAAGTCCTTGCACCTAAAAAGTGTCCAGGCTTTGAATAGAGAAATTAGTGCCCTCCCGATTTATTGTTGAAATTGAAAATGTGCAAAGGATATTTTTTGCCTTTTAAAGGATTCTTTTCCTATTGCTAGAAATACTGCGATGTGCATATGTAACATTCAGTCCCTCAATTTCTTTAAGGGTCTTCTTGTTTGATAGGTTACTGTTGTTTCACACCCATCTATGAGAAAGGGTGCTAAATTATATATTTAAAAGCTTTTCAGTACTAAAAATTCTTATTATAATACTTGGCAGTAATTTCTGTAATGGTAATTTGACTCCAGTTTAAACACTAAGTTTCAACTATTGTAATTTGTTTAAGGCTTTTGTACAGTCCATGACAGAATTCCTTTATGAAAATAAGTTTAAGTAATATCATTTTCAAAATTGAATGTATGTCTTGCTCCAAAACAAAAGCAAAGTCATCACATTTAAAATAAGAAATGAAGAGATGTTACTGATACTCTTTTGAGCTGGTACAAGAAAGAAACAATGCAAAAAAACCAGACAAGATGCCAAAGTCAGATACCATTACGGAAAGTACTGAAGGAGAAAGAAAAAACATGAAAGAAAGATCAACACTGGGAGGTGACTGAAGGCTTTGAACTGTGAAGCAAATGAAAGTCTAGGGGAAAATACCCAACTCTGCAATCTGTTTCTATTCTTACCACAATAACCTTACATATCTTGAGTTTTGGCAGGTCACCTAGACCTTTACTGATGCTTACAGAGGAGATCACTTTTAGTCCTGAGATAAAGTTCCTCCTATTTTTGATCAAAAATACAAAACAGGCCAAAAGAAGTCATGTGATATGTCTTCACTTTAAAATAAATTCAACAGTAAATAAAGTATATACCTGATATTTCTTTCACCAACACATACAGCTTGTGAGAACAACATAGGCAACTGATCCCTGTGCTGTGTGAAATGTGGTTTCCTGTGAATGCTGACCATGGCTGGATGACTGCTTCCTTTGAAGCACAGTAAAATGTTCCCAAGTAACTCCATACAAACTATACAGTGGCATGTCTGAAATAAATTTTTGAAACAACTTTGAACAACATTCATTTCACAGTCTTCTCAGCAGTCTAAGATTTCTTACTGGCGTATGAAAGTGTTTCAAAATGCCCAGCTCTCCTGACCTTGAAAGTATGGTTTGTTTCACTGTTTGAGCATAGGGAGCTTTTCACCTAGAGATACTTCTATGCTGAAGCAGGCTTTGCTGCTCACAAAAGTTCATTCTCTGCCTTTGCAGGCCCAGGGGACAGTGAAGGGAGACCCATGTGCAAATGAAGTCCTTTTTGGGGACCCTTACTTCACTATTGTCTGTACATCTAATAAAGGTGCAACTCAAAGGATTTGGGTTTGAAAACTTTATCATTAGTTGAGAGAGACTGGCACTCCCAGAGCCAGCTGCCATGCTTAATTATGTGGGTGGTATGCACTGTTGCTGCTAGAGGCAATTAAAATTACCTGTCAGCATTTTTGGTTGTACCTTCATGGAGAGATGCAAACATAGCTGAATTCCTCTCTGTGCTCTACACTATTCTAGAAGCTCTTAGACTTGCAGAAAGAACCAGGTTTTGCTCAAAGTCAAATCTACTTGGCCATTGTGCTTCAGATCCAGGGTAACCTCAGTGGAAACTTGCTTTATGCAGCCTTCTGGAGAACAGAGAGCCTTGGTTTGTACGTGCTGACTTTTGAAGTCATTATCACTCTACCCAGTGCAGCTTTCTATTCACAAAGTTGCTGATTAATTATTTTCCTCTTGTGTAGATGCAATTCCTTCCTTATTGCATTTCGTTCCTTACATGCTTTGCATCTTACTGCTTCGCTAGTTTATCAAGGCATTTGTGCTAGTAGCAAAAGAAGTACTGGTGCCTTAAAAAACATAGTGGGTAGCTCCATCACTGATGGAGAGGAATTTATTAGCATATCTTTTGTTCCTTAAACCAGAAATTAGAATACAATTTTGAACTGAACTGTAAACAAAAGAGATGTAATTTCTTTTCTAAGGCATTTTGAAAACATTAAGGATAAACACTCCCAGGTGGAGAGAAGTGGGAGATAATTTGTTCTTCACATATGCAGATGAATAAACCACTGGCTTTTAATAGTGAAGGCGGGAGCAGAATTGTTGTCTTGTGCTCTTCTTTAACATTTTCTGAAGATTAAATGTTGGTAAAGATTTGAATATGGAGGAAAAGGGTGAGGAAGAATGGCAGCAGTAATGGGCAGACAGGGTACTGTAATACATGTTCATAGTGAGAATAAAGCCAGATCAGTGACCAAACTTTTCTCTGGGCTTCCTGGAGCTCTCTAATATTATCCTTTTTATTAGAAAATAATTGTGTCCTGAGCTGCATTAGGGGAAGTCTTGCCAGCAGGCCAAGGGAGGTTCTCCTTCCCCTTTCCTCTCAGCATAGTTATGCCACACCTGTAATGCTGTGTCTAGTTGTGAGCACATGGGTAGTATTTTGGGTACTGAGGAGAGTTCAGGCCAGCATGAAGATCTTTATGGATCTTTATTTCCTACAAGGAAAAGCTGAACAAGCTGGGGCTGTTTTGTCTGGAGAAGAAAAAGCTCAAGGGGAATCACCTCACTGTGTACAAATACTTGAATGTAGTGTGTACAGAAGGTGGAGCTGTGATATTATCAGGAATACCCAGTGACAGAACAAGAGGCAATGGGCACGTACTGAATCACAGAAGGTTCCTCTGAACACTAAGATGTTAACAATAACAACATTGGGAAAATGTTTGGGTTTTTTTTTTTTTGTCTGAGGGTGACCAAACACTTGTGCAAGCTGCTCAGACTGGTGTTGAGTCTTCCTCTTTGGAGAGGAGACTCAAAACCCATCTGGGTAGCTGGCTCTAGGTATTTCTGCTGGACTTGAGGGATTGGACCAGAAGACATCCAGAGCCTTCCAACCTCAGCCCTTCTGTGATTAGAAATGAGGCCACTGGTAATTTATAGAAATCTGTGTGTGAAAGTACAAGAGAAGGCAGCCAGCATGAGTAATGTTCAGAAATGCTACCACCTTGTGGTGCTGGAATGGCTGAGCACACTGACAGTGCTCTGACACTCATCTCCTTACCTGCAGGGTCCCTGAGTACATGTAGTGTCCACACACCTTCTGAAGCAAGATTTCAAAGTGCTTTTGTTGTGCCTCCGTACTATTAAAGTAATTTCTTTCAGTAGATTGGGTAGTTTAACATTATCCTCTTATTCATCTGGTTTAGATAGGCCTGCAAGGAACAGGGAGCTGGACTCAATGATTCTGAAGATTAGTAAATTTACATGGATTATGTAACAAGTATTGCTCTTTTATAACCTCACTCCAAATTCAGAAACCTTGTATCCCATGGGAGATGTCAATGTACCCTAGGTGAAGGTAGTATTAGTTATTATTATCATCATCATCATCATCATAATTATTTCTGGTGTTTCAATGCATTATTACAGTAGTGACAGTATTAGCACTAGTAGTGACAGCACAGACTGAAAACCAAGAGAAAGTAAGAGTCATCCTTGGGAAATAGCTAACCAAACACCTCTGCAAAATGGGCTCCAAATGGGGCAAGAACTAGGTTAATTCAATACCTATTTTATCCATCTGGACAAAAGATCATGCAAATTCAGGAAAATACACAGTGGAATATGCAGCAGACCAGTTTTCCCTCATGTAAGTGTGGAGTTGTTTAATTTTTAAATATGTGCAGTATCAGATATGTGCAATGAAGGAGAGTACATCCAGCAGGTGTGCTAATGTTATATTCTGTGGTCAGCTTCTTCCTGCAAGACCTTATAGCACCTTTAACAGGGCATAGGTGTCCAATTCCTGAAAAGTCTGGAACTTACAGTCATCTCAGACCAGTTTTCATGAAAACTCTATTTCAGCAATATTGCAACTGCTAAGTAAAGGAAGAAATTTTGTGCCAGAATTGATGAGTTTTTGCAAACTGTTTTATCTGTGTTGATTCTGGTGTAAGTTGTGGAAAAGAATGACCACTAAATGCTTCAACTGTATTTAGACATTGAATGTTTATTTTCCACAAAAAATCTGATACTGAGCATTACATAAAATATTGTAATTAAATATTACATCATATACTTAACAAACATTGAACTCTAGTCTATATGCAGTGCTTGTGCAGTATTTTGGTTATTTTTCCAACTGCATATTTTGTATTTTATTAATGCCTAGGACATTACTAATCTAATAATTTATGCACTTTAAAAGCAGAACCAGTATTATGAGCTGAAGGAGCAAAATATTCAACTAACTAAGATACTGGTGGCCTAGACAAAAATAATTCATATCAGTGAAAAATGTAAAATAATGCTGTGCAAACAATTGCTGCACAGCAGTTTTTCAAGTGCCAATTCATGAGCAAGTTGGTCTGCACTCAATAGTCAGTGTCTGGAAGCAGAAGTGGATATAAAATAATCTCATTTAAAATGTGGCTTACCTTAAGGGAAAAGTTCAAAACAGAATGTTCTCAGGCATTGTTACCACTTTTACAATGTTTTCAACAAAGCAAACACTGTATTTTATTCTCAAACTGAAACTAGCCATGGCTTAGCTCCACACCGCTACTCCCATTTCCCCAATTCCCAGATCATTTATGTTTTGGCTCCAGAGCTCAGTCAGTTTGCTGTTAAGTTTGCCAGTTCGTACTCTCATTTGGCAACACTTGTTATACAAAGCACACTTGGACGACCCAGTCATTTCACACAGACACTGAGCAGCTGCCAGGTGGCAATAGCGTTCCACCACTACCAAGAAAGACTGTTTCCAACTGAATAGCTAGCACGAGTTTTTCTTGCTAACTACCTAAAAACTTGCAATAATAGTATTAAAAGTTTAGTAAAAAGCAATTAGTTATTTTGAATGTATTAGGAATACATGTTCCTGAGATTTTCCATTTAAATGATTCCTTGATGGTACTTTAATAAAGTAAGGCTTTTCTACGCAGAAATACAAGTTTGGGGGAAAACGAAACCACACCAAACCAAACCAAACCAAACCAAACCAAACCAAAATACCCAAACCAAATACAAGAACTCCTCAACATAACAAAATGCAAGTAATGCAAAAATTAAATAACACCCTGCATACACTTAGAAACCTCTTCCTAATGTCTTTCTGCAAACAAGAAATTAAGTTAGGCAAAATCAAGTGAAAAATACTGTCTTGGAGCCACAGGGAATGCCAATTCTTTGTGTCATTATCGCTGGGCCTCTGCATTTCTTCTAGAGTCAAGTCAGAGGTGGAGAAGAATGACTTTCAGTTTTTCACAAACCAAATCAATCACGGTTGGAAGTCATATTAGAGAGAGCCTACATGAGATCTGCTGGAAACCTTAAAGACCAGTCTTATCTTATATCCACTATTGCATGGGCATTTCTTATGTTTGTCTCCTTTGATTAGGATGAATTTTTTCTCAAGACATCTTTCCACCAACCACCCTCACCCCAAAAAGGAACTTTTTTTTAAGTTTTTGTTTTGCTGTGTTGTTTTTGGTTTTTTTTTTAGTTTTATTTTTATTTTTAAAATTGATTTTACCCCCTTTAAAAGGAATTTACACACGCGCAAATATTAATTGATTAGTACTAACAGAAGGTATGGCTGCAAGCTCCCTTCAGCTACGTCTCGGCGCTGTCTTTCGGGCGCACCGATAAACTCTGGGAGACGGGCATCGCCCGGCACCCATTGCGCAGGAAGGGCGATCGGTGTGACCGGCGGCTCCCGGGGCGGCGTCGCTCCCGGGGCGGCCCAGGGGAGAGCGGCCGATCCTCCCGCACAGCGGGACTGCGGCCCCGGCACAGCGCCGAGCACCGCGCAGGGAACAGCGCCCGCTGCGAAACCCCGCCTGCGAGGGGCATCGACCGCACACACTGACACACTGACACACACAGACACACACTGACACACTGACACTGACACACACAGACACACACTGACACACAGACACACACTGACACACTGACACTGACACACACAGACACAGACACACAGACACACACTGACACACTGACACTGACACACACTGACACACTGACACACAGACACACACTGACACACAGACACACACTGACACACACTGACACACACTGACACACACTGACACACACAGACACAGACACACACACTGACACACACTGACACACTGACACTGACACTGACACACAGACACACACTGACACACACTGACACACACTGACACACAGACACTGACACACACTGACACTGACACACACTGACACACTGACACACACTGACACACACTGACACACACACACACAGACACACACTGACACACTGACACTGACACTGACACACACTGACACACTGACACACACTGACACACTGACACACACTGACACACTGACACTGACACACACTGACACACACTGACACACACAGACACAGACACACACACTGACACACACTGACACACACTGACACACTGACACTGACACACACTGACACACACTGACACACACTGACACACACTGACACACACTGACACACTGACACTGACACACACTGACACACTGACACACACTGACACACTGACACACACTGACACACTGACACTGACACACACTGACACACTGACACACACTGACACACTGACACACACTGACACACTGACACTGACACACACTGACACACTGACACACACTGACACACTGACACACACTGACACACACTGACACACACTGACACACTGACACTGACACACACTGACACACACTGACACACACTGACACACACTGACACACACTGACACACACTGACACACTGACACTGACACACACTGACACACACTGACACACACAGACACACACTGACACACTGACACTGACACTGACACTGACACACACTGACACACTGACACACACTGACACACTGACACACACTGACACACTGACACTGACACACACTGACACACACAGACACACACACTGACACACAGACACTGACACACTGACACACACTGACACACAGACACTGACACACTGACACACACTGACACACACACACACAGACACACAGACACTGACACACACACACTGACACACAGACACACAGACACGCACACTGACACACTGACACACACTGACACACACTGACACACACTGACACACACAGACACACACACTGACACACAGACACTGACACACTGACACACACTGACACACAGACACTGACACACTGACACACACTGACACACACACACACAGACACACAGACACTGACACACACACACTGACACACAGACACACAGACATACACACTGACACACAGACACACACAGACACATACACAGACACATAGACACACACACTCATACATACACTCACACACACACAAACACAGATACACACACCCACACAGACGCACACACAGATGCACACAGATGCACACACACAGACACACAGACAGACACACAGACACACTCGCACAGACGCACACAGACACTCACACACACAGTCGCGCACAGACACAGACACACACACACACAGACACAAATATACAACACACACACATGCTCACTTACACACACACAGACACACACACAGAGACACAGACAGACAGACAGAGACACAGACAGACAGACAGACAGACAGACAGACACACACACACACACACACACACACACACAGACTCTGCCCTGCAAGAACGCCACCAACTCTGAACAAATGCTGCCCCAATGGAGGGTCTTGGATCTACCCTTAGGCCTGATCCGGGATCTACTCAGGAAATTTCAACACACGCGCTTTGGCTTCCCCCTGCTCCGAAGATCCCGGGTGGAGCCGGGGGCTGTGGCGGCTCCGGTGGCCCGGAGGGTGTCCCGCTCGGCTCCCTGCACACCTCACACTGCCCCGGTCAGACCAGCTGCTCTCCCCGGCTCGGCCGCAGCTTTTCCACAGCACATTCCCAGACCTCTCGTCTCTTGGAGCGTTTTGAATCGTGCTGCAGCGACACGAGGACGGCTCCAGTTGTTGCACAAATTCCAACGCTGGTGTTTAGTCTGGGGCCTCTTTGTGTCCTGCAGAGGCCTCTTTGTGTCCCACTAGCTCCTGCAGAGTCTCGGGATGATTTCCCCTTCATCCTCATGTCTTCCTTAGACGTAGAGTCCTCCCGCATTCCCAGCTGGATTCCTACTTTCCAGGGCACAGCCTGCGGCTAGCACCTTGCACACCGAGCTACCTGCACCACGGATATTTGTCAAAACCCCCAGCGGGGAGGCTCTGCTTTCACACAGAGCAAAAAGGGCATTTGTTAAGCATCACAATGTAACCAGCTGTGTACTACAACAATAGTAAACAAAGACATGTAAGGGAACCACAGTCTGTGTAATTCCTGTCCGTGTGAGCAGGCCAGGGCTATATTTCTGAAAATACATGAGAAATAAATCAGACAAGGCCCATTTAAATGAAGCAAAGCAGTGTAAACATGAATTAATCAAGTATGAAGGTCTGGTAAATAGGTATGATTCGTGCTGATAAAAATTGAAACAATAATCAATATTGATACAGTAATCAATATTTGGGAATAATAAAGCAGTTAAAAGTTGTAATGCCAAAGAAGAAAGGGAAAGGGGGGGCTCCACCCCCCCGCCCCCGGCAGATGTTCAAGGACCAGAGGAAGAAGCAAGAGATACATGTTACTAAAAATTAACAGAAAGAAAGGAACAATCTGGTTGGGTCCCAGGAAAATGCCAATTATAAGGGATTTATTGCCTTGTGTTATGAACAAAATTTTGCCAGTGTTTTTTTTGTAAAAGAAAAGTTTTAAAAAGCTCCCAGGCCAGTTCACTGCCGCTTGTTGCAAAACTGACCAAACTGGTTTGGCTGTGAAGGAGATTTTTGTTATGGTAATCACGAGCCATTAAGCGCTAATGGCTCTCTTTGTATTAGTAGAAAACCTTAGCCGAGCCGGGCTGATATCGTCTCCTAGGGCAACAAAGGCGGAGATCTCCCCAAGAATGAGAAGCAGGGGCAGAGAAACATGCAAATTCCCCTCCAATGCATGCTGGGACTGCTACAGATAGACAGAAAAAACCCCAAAACGGCGAGCTAACAGAGAAATTAGAAGATTAAAATAGCGTCCAGGTGTGAGGAACGAGATGCTGAATGACTGAAGACCTTGAAGACCTTCATGGGCCCTCACCCTGAGCTTGGTGGTTGTCCCAGCCGCAGTACCCGGGGCTGGTCGGAGTCAGGTCAAGCCTTGGGTAATATCTGAAAGGCGGGATACCCAGCTCTGCTCGTAGTGGACAGAGCTGTGAATAACCCGCCTCCTCGGCACCACGCTGGGAGACTCGACAGACGCTGCAGACCTGCTGAGCCACCCCTTAATCCTGAGCTGATCATTTTTAATAAAGGCATTAAAAGGAGAAAAAGTCTTCTGCCCTGTTTATTTCACCTTGATGCTAAGATGTAGTAATTATGTTAGTTTTGGCTTACATTATACTGGCTTGGTGTGCATGTGCAACCCAAAGGTGAATTAAAGGACAAAGAGGAAGAGGAGAGGTCTTCATACAAAACGACCACCAAAACAAGTGGTGGTGCATGTGCAGTAAAGGTGGTGATGAAGGTGGAGGCAAAAGTGTGATGAATCCAAAATGGGAGGAGATGGCATTGACACATGGCATATAAGGGAGGAATATTCACTCGGCAAGCTCGTACGTGAGGTGGCAAGGGTCCAAGAGCCCTGCACTCCGTACCCCGCGGTTACCTTTGGCTTATGCGCTATTATTTGAACCAAATTATCCCTTGATTTTAATCAAATTATATTGTCAATATATATTTTTTAAATTATTCAATTAAAATTGCTGCTACCTTAAATACTGTTTGGGGTTTTTTTTTTGATGGGATAATTGGGCAAACATAACAAAGGGCCAACAAAGGCTGCCCTGAAGTCTCCACTTGTCCTCCTATGAAGAGCTACATTCTTCCACCATTACTCTTAAAACTATGTGAATTGCCTTTGCTTGGAGATATATGAGGGATTTTTTGCTGAAAGCAGCTGAAATTAGTCAGGAGAAGGGGCAGAAAACAGCCCCGCGGTCTGCACAAACAAGCGGTGGCGCAGCCGGCCCGCTCGCTGCGCGTCTCGAAAGGACTTCGGCGGCGAGGGGCTCTGCGCCGCCGGGGCGCGGGGCGGGTCCGCCAGCGCGGCCGGGCACCGCTTCCCCCGCGCTGTTTTAGGGAGCCCGGGGCGCTGTGCCCCAGCCATGGAGCCGGGTGATGCTCCAGCCCTGCCGAGGAGCGAGGCCTCAGCGGGGACACGCCGCAGGGAAGGAGCAGCGCGGCCCCGCGGAGCGCTCCGGGAGCAGCGGCCCCGGCGGCACCGCGGCCGGCTCCGGTCGGGCCCGAGGAAAGGAAGGCGGTGCCGGCCTCAGCAATCCTGTGTTGTGTTTGGGGACTGCGGTCCGTTGGTGGGGTGGGCGGTTAGTTTTATTGTTTTTTAATTGGTCCTTACTTTTTCAAGGTTTAGCAGTTGTCTTCCCTGGCAGGGTATGCAGGACGGATGACAGGGAGTTTATAGATTCACCTTCTTATGAGTTGTACAGCTCTATCGTGTGCATATGTTTCTCGGGTTTTTATTGCAAGGACTGACGTTGTTTGCTATGTCTGCTTACACGCTTTATCTATTATATGTATTTATATATAAACTACATTTATTTATGCAATTCTTTATTATGTGAGCAGTGGATGGTGTTTGTGATGAGCCAGTCATAAGATGACATGTCATTTTACTCTTCCCACAGGACAGATTTTTTTTATGTTGTGATTTTTTTTTACTGTCTGTTTTGAAGAGATTCAGATTTCAGTCAAAAAGTGAGTTGGGCAAGGTACTCTCAAAAGAAATAACCATGTGAGGCTGCAGGACCAGGTTATGTAGATTCTGGTAGGTTAACCAGAATCTACACTTACAGATCCACTGCAACAGCTACAGTCCTTGTGCCATCACTGTCTGTCTTACTTTGCCTACACAATGCAATGGGAAGTCAGATGTAAAACTCTAAAACCAAAAATAACAAAAATTTTAAAAGGTACAAATCTTGGTGAATCCTTCTGTATGAAATAAAGTATGCATATGTTTATATACATCCATTAAAATACTTAAGCTACAGAAGTCTTTGATTTATCTTTTGCATTAATTGAACATGCAGAGCTGTTGATTGATACCATTCTCTGTCTCCAAAATACGCAGTTATACCCTGACTGAGGCTTTTGTTATATTACTCCATCAGGAGAAATGTCTGGCCAGCTGCACTGCCCAGGAGATGCCACTGGACTGCCGGGAAACAAGTAATTGGAAGTGAGAAATTAAGAGCAGCAATGCCATCAACTCTTGGAACATGTGCTGCCCTTGGGTCTTGGAAGGAGACAGACTTGTTCATATTTTTTTAAAGGCAGTGAAAAGTCATCACAGATAACCTCCACTGCCAAGTACATCACTTCTGAAGATGCTTTGCAACTACTTTGAATGAGACTCATTTCTCGTTCTGAAAGTTTCTTTCCCACCTAAAGTCAAAATTCCATATTGCAGAACAGTCCCTCCCTGGTCCCTCAGCTGACCTCTCAGAGAACCAAGGGTCTGAATCCATCCTCAATAGAAGCCACATTGGCTAACCAAGCTATTTCTGCAGTTACCAGGTACCTCTCCATCATCTGAACAAAAACCCCTCAAACCAAGTGCCAGCAGTAAGCTTCACACTCATTGACACTGACTTCTTCCACAACAAGTCCAGAGGAGTGCCACAAAACTGGTGAGAGGGATGAAATAGCTCTCCTATGAAGAAAAAATGAGAGAACTGAGGTTCTTCAACAGGGAGAAGAAAAGGCTCCAGGGAGACTTTAGAGCAGCTTTCCACTACCTAAAGGGTACCTAAAAGAAAGGTGGAGAGGAAGTTTTTGCATGGGCACGAAGAGACAGAACACAGGGAATGGCTTCACACTGACAGAAGGCAAGGTTAGATTAGATACATGGGACATTTATGACTCTTAAAGTTCTAAAAGAATGCTAGGGTATCCTGAGTTGGAAGGGGACCACAATGATCGAGTCCAGCTCCCGGGCCTGCACAAGACACCCCAAGAATCACACCATGTACCTGAGAGCATTGCCCAAATGCTTCTTGAGCTCTGTCAGGCTGGTGTTATAATCACTTCCTTGGGGAGCCTGTTCCAGTGCCCAGCCACCCACTGGGTGAAGAACCTTTTCCTGGTATGCAACCTAAACCTCCCCTGACACAACTTCAGGCCATTCCCTTGGGTCCTGTCCCTGGTCATCACAGAAGAAGAGATCAGACCCTGCTCCTCCTCTTCTCATGAGGAAGTTGCATTCTGCTGTGTCCTCTTCTCTTGGCTGATGCAAGCAAGCAACCTCAGCTGCTCTGAAGCTCTTCCCCTCTAGAGCCTTCTTCATCTTCATAGGTCTCCTTTGACACTCTTTAAAGCATTGTGAATGGCAAATGTGGGCTGTCACCTCACAAAATTTTAAAGGGCAGACCACTCTGGCTGACTTAGAGGGCACCTGCCACTGTCTTGCGGTCAGACTTTAAACTAACAAATAATACAGTTCTAAAATAAAAGATAAATGTTTGAAATAATGTCTCTAATTGGTTCTGAAATCCAGAGGCAAGAACAGTGATGGGATAGCCCATCCTACACAAAACTGCCCCCAGCACTCAAGGTGAGGCTGCCCCAGTGCAAAGCAGAATGGGATAATCCTCCCCCCTGGCCCCCTTGCCTGGCTGCTGATGCACCCCAGGACAGAGTTGGCCTTCCTGGCTGCCAGGGCACTGCTGACTCACATTCAACTTGCCTTCAAAAAGGACTCCCTGGTCCCTTTCTATGGTGCTGCTCTCCAGCAGCTCATTTCCCAGTCTATAAACAAGCCAGGGTTACCCCACCCCAGGTGCAAAATCCAGCACTTTCCCTTGTTAAACTTCACACAGTTGGTGATTGCCCAGACCTCTGATTTGTCAAGATCTCCCTGCAGGACCTCTCTGCCTTCCAGGGAGTCAATGGCTCCTTCCATTTTAGTATCTCTTCAAAAGTCCAGATCATTAAGGATGATGTTGAAGAGCACAGGGCTCTTCAGGGATGGAGCCCTGTGGAACCCCACTAGTGACAGGTCACACCAGTCTGATGTCACCCCATTCACTGCAGCCCTTTGTCCCTGACCCATGAGCCAGCTGCTCACCCATCATATGATGTGTTTATCCAGCTGTGGGCTGGACATTTTCTCCAGAAGGGTCCTCTGAGAGACAGTATCAAAAGCTTTATGAAATTCAAAAAGATCACATCAACTGGCTTCCCTTGATCATCTAAGTGGTTAATGACAGCTTTTGCATTACCCTGGGGATCCCAGGATCCATGTCTATGTAGGTTGGGCTGTCCCATCACTGTTCTTGCCTCTGGATTTCAGAACCAATTAGAGACATTATTTCAAACATTTATCTTTTATTTTAGAACTGTATTATTTGTTAGTTTAAAGTCTGACCGCAAGACAGTGGCAGGTGCCCCGTAAGTCAGCCAGAGTGGTCTGCCCTTTAAAATTTTGTGAGGTGACAGCCCACATTTGCCATTCACAATGCTTCTTGTTTACCTCACTGGCAAAATCCAAATGCATCCAGACATTTCAGGCCAGTCTCTGCACCAACTTTTTGCCTGTTTGGTTTTAAAACCAGGGGTTTTTCTCTCTACAGCCACACTGCACTGGGGCACAAGGACATTTTGTATTTGCAGGGCCCAGTAAAGTGTCCCCTTGGTCCTGTCTAGCCGGAGGAGAACATTAAACTCAAAGGGAGTTCTCTTTACAGTTTTGCTTTGCCAATGGTTGTTTCATCTGTGTATTTACAAGGATACAGGCCTGCAGACCAAGAACACAAAATAACAAGGCATGGTGGTTCAACCACAGCCAGCAGCTGAGCACCACACAGCTGCTCACTCACCACCCTGGTGGGAGGGCAAGGAAAATCAGGGGAGAAAAAACCAGTAAATCTCATGGGTTAAGATAAGATAGTGATCATGTCCCTGGGGTCCCAAACACACTGTACCCAGTGGTGGCACTGACAGGGCCAGCAGAACATCTCCTTTCTAAGCAGAAGGCTATGGTGTGATATTGGGATCAGGAGCATTTTGGAGGAGATTATTCCAAGCACCCCTGATTTTTTCTTTGTGGGGAAATTTTCAGCTGTAAATTTGAGGGGGAAAGCATTGCTCTGGTTAGGACATCCAGCATGGATTGTCCTGCTCTGGTAGGACATCCAGCATGGATTGTCCTCTCACCATTTGTCCCCTATGGGTGGGTTTTCAATAATTTGTCTACAAAGCCAAGAACCAGACTAACCTTGTGGCTGGCATTGATAAGTTCTTGGTTTAAGTCATGGTAGCAAGAGAGTGGAATCCACCGATCTGAATTGAGCCCTGGAAAAAACATCCTCCCTTAGCCTGCTGTGCTGGACACAGGCATGAAGGGGACAGGCAGGGTGGCAGCCAAAATTCACAAGGTCATGGTTTAACACAGTCACCTGCTCAGAGCAGAAGCAAAACAAGCCAGTTGTTACGAATACATATCTCTATCTTCCTACCATTTTAACAGGAAAAAAAGTAAATGCCCGGAGCTTTCAATAACCGTGATTTTCATAGCAACCTGGGGAAACACAACAGTCCTGGAGCAGATGTGAAGGTGTGTGTCGGTGGTTTTCCCTATGCTTGCTTCTAAAATCTGAGAACGCACCTCCCCTTCTCACTCCCCAGCCGCGAGAGCGATCTCCACAGAACCGGGTTCCTCTCCACAGCCAGCAATGACACACTCACGGGAGGAATTGGCTGTTTATTCCAGAGCTGCGCAAGCCTGCTGGTATGCCCGAGACGGAGCGCGCCCCGCCGGACTTTCCCCTGCAGTATTGACACGCACAAGCTCGGAGTCAGTGACTTCCCAAGTACAGCCCCGCTACCACGGCTTGTTCGGAAATTTCCACACGCTACATAGCCCAGATAACTTCTACGCACGCTCAGGAGTAGGGTCCTCACCTGGTCCGGGCTTTTTTGCTCTACACAAAGGCGTGATTTTAAGTATTATGATGCACATAGTCAAGAAAAAGGCGTAATTTTAAGTATTATAATGCACATGGTTAAGCTATAGGACACACAGACCTTGAGCGTATGCCAAGTTATCACTGTATACAACAAACACACATCAACATCCGGATTTACTACATCCTCAAATCTCGTCGTGTTCAGTTCCCGGATGTCCTGAACTAGGCGATGCTAGCCGCTCCCGGTTCCACTGATCAGGTCTCCTTCCTTGCTGATTAGCCTTGAAAGGAAACTGTGATTTCGTAATGACGGCGTTTGACACAGCCACAGCCACAGAGCAGCCACTGGGCTGGAGTGCAGCTCTGTGGTGTTACAGCAGCTTTGAGCACGCTGCTGGTATTAAAATGCATCACTGCGCTTGTGCCGTCTTTGCGACGCTGCCCTGCTGTGAATTTTGTTCCCCTGATACTGTTTCTGTTGGGTAAGTTTCAAACGGACCCAGATGATCAGAATTTGGCCTTTAATTTCACTTAACTATTTAATTCTCTGCCTCACTCATGCAACTCCTGCTCCTTCCCCGTCTCTGACAAAGGGAATCCTTCAGTGCCCAGGATGTATAGAATAGATATAGGTAGGCTAAACCCCTATACACCACTCAAATAAAACAGAGTCAAGGGAGTTCATGAGAGCTGCTGGAAAGAAATAGATGATCTATTATGTGGGGGAAAAAAGTATATTGCTCAGGAGTCATCCGCCTATGAAGATGAAGGCTCAGTTCTTCGAACCACGTAATTTTGTCATTTTCTGAAGTTGCTCCTTTCATGCCGAAGTGTCTACTGGAATAATCTTTGACCATGTCAAAAAGCAGTGAATAAGTACATTTTCTCAGCCACTTCCCATGAAAGCTATGTGGCCCAGAGCCACACAGTTGAAAAGTCACATCATATTTTAAAACCAGATTTTGAGAAGCCCTTCAGCCAGCCAGGACCAGAAAGAAAGCAGGCAGAGTGAGGAGATAAACTGAGAGGCAGCAGCAACAGAAAGAGCAGAAAAAGGGAGGTTTTTCACATGCCATAAAAGCAAACACACCTGTGAAAAGGCTCTGCTGCTGCCTGTATTTTTTTTAGTGGGCAGTCGGCAGGAGTTAAGTGGGAAGGAGGAAGTAGGAGCTCTCACCTCTAGGGAGAGATGTGCTGGCATACTCCACTGGAAAGACCAGTTACAGTGTGGAAGAGAAGGAGCATAATTAATGAGGTTTCCAGGGCTGTATGCACTTTACTGGGCTGTACAGTCAGTTGCAGTCCCCCAGCTGTTAAAGCTTAAGGGATATTGTTCATTCAGCTTGCTGCCTGTGCCTCCCCTTTCGTTATAAAAGGTTCCCAAATCAAATTTCAGGCAAAATCTTTTGCCCCCATGGCACACTGCTGGTGCCAGGGGCACTGCTACTGCCATGCCTCTGCCTTCATGTAGCAAGTAAGTGCTGGTGGATGGCAAGGTGCAGAATGGAGGACAAAAGGCTCCCTCGAGCTGCTTCTGAGAAAGAATTAGCTGCTGCCCTCTTAATGGACTCAACACCCTCTAATCCTGCTTTTGCACTGCAGACTGGCTTGCTCTCCTCACCTATGACAGGCATACGCCCTGCATGCGCTGCTGTCTGCCCCAAAAAGCTCGTCGTCACCAGAAGGTGTGGTTTTGTGAAACCCCTGCCTTTTGCCCAGACTCTGGGCAGGAGGCTACAAATGCCCAGCTGATGGCACTGTGTCTTCGTCAGTCTGCCTGTCTGGGGGGAGAGGTGGGTTACCTGCCTGTGGTCAGCGCCTAAAAGGATTGCTGTAGCACCAAACGTAGTCCATGACCTGCTGTTTTACCCTCTAGTTAAAAGTGAACAGGGGTGCTGGCATCTGAAAACTTGGCAGAGAAGGACGCTTTTGTGCATGCAGAGAGCCTGGGCACAGCCGAGCTGGAGGCTGTGGCATAGACAGTGTACGGAAAAGTTCAAGTCACCAGAGGTTTATGTCCAGAAAGGAAACAAAGGAGTCCTGTAACTTTATTCATAGGGCATTTCCCCATGGGGTCTCTCAAACTGTTGGAGGATGCAGCCTCCTTTTTTTCTTCATTTCCTGGCTGCATCACCCTCTTCCTTTTCCCATTGCCTGAGGTACATGCAAGGTACAGACTTCCAGATTTGCCTACTATATCTCTCCCTTAATGTGCAACCCCTTTTTGTACATTAAATGATATTCATATTCTATTAAGTCCGGTTCTTCTCTGAGTTTAGGAATTTAGCATGACATTGGCTAAATGTCTAATGTCCATGTCAATTAGTCAATTTTCTGAAACTGATAGTTTCTCCTGTTACTTCCTTATCTGAAAGTCCCTGGCCCTGTCTACAAGTAGATTCACACAAAATGTGGGTAAAGACACATTCATCTTATTCCTTTCAACAGCAATTCTGGCTTTCCTTTTGGGAGACGTGGGTGGTATGAAAGCCTGAGGAGCAGTCCCACGCTCCCCTCTCTAAGACAGCCAACTACGACCACAGCAGAACACCATCAGCACATTCTAGGAAAGAAGGAGATGCAGCCATTCCTGATCCACTTCTCCATGGCATTTGCTTCCTTTCTGGGGGAGAATGAACCATGCTGCACCTAGCTGGAGACTTCCCACAGCCATGGTGGCCACCTTAATCAGACAAGAAGATCCACAGCTGCTCCTCTAGAAAGTGTAGCTGTTGCCAGAGACTTGCTATGCAAATTAGACTGTCA
The DNA here is from genome assembly GCA_039654755.1 of Calcarius lapponicus. Lineage (NCBI taxonomy): Eukaryota > Metazoa > Chordata > Aves > Passeriformes > Fringillidae > Calcarius > Calcarius lapponicus. The sequence continues at coordinate 44,912,443 of CM077481.1, forward strand.
GTGCTCAAGAAAGCATCTGTGCACTGTGTACACCTTCCTTCACAGGAACAAGTGACTACAACTACTGTGATTTTGACATGCCTGGCTTGAAAAGCCTGCTATTTGCTGCCCAGCTGGTCAAATGGGTGGCTTTCTGATCACTGACAAGCATTTATAATTATAGCATTTTTTACTGAACCCTCCTGTGGGCATGTCTTCTTTTGAAGTAGTTGCAGTTTTGCTCAGGCGAATAGAGTTTTACTAAAGTTGTTGGGGACATTAGAAGTAATTTGTAAAAGAGCAGAGACAAGGCAGAGTAATGAAGGAGGCAAATTTGCCAGCATTTTTGCTGGTTTTGCTGTGACCTGTGTTGTCTCAGGGCCACTGCCATATCCCCACAAATACCGCAGACCTGGGTACCAGGAGCACTCATTGCTGCGCTTCCTGTCCCCACCGTGCCCCACTGTCCCTCAGTCCCTGCCCCTGCAGGCACCTGTCTGGCCCTGAGCTCCGCAGCCCTCACCCACCTGGGGGTGCTGAGGGTCCATGCAGAAGAGGGCACCATGAGATGGCTGCAGGGGCACACCTGTCATTAGAAGAGCCTGCATGTGTGCTCGTCTGTGTGCCCAGGGTCGTGGGGTTGTGCCAGCTGCCTCTTGGAGGACAAGTGGTTAAAAACACATGGCACTATGCTCTGCTAATGTCACTAGCTGAAGGGAATTTTAATTTAAGAATGTCATGTACTGAAAGCAGTAGTCACTTTAGGGTGCTCCTGGTTTTCCTTTGAACAGTGCAGTGAAAAGCCACCCTTACGAAATTCAACTACACGAACACCTAATTACATCTTCCATCCCCACTCCCCCCTCCCCCCCCCCCCCCCCCCCCCAGCACATTTTCTTCTTCTTGCTTTCAGGATATGTATAGTAATGCATCACACTCTCTGCCCCATCAGACAGTCCATGAAATGTAGGATAATCCACATCATACGTCATGCCCTTCCATCAAAAACCCAAACATTATCTCCTAAATGGATGGTATTCGGTCAATCCTGAAGAAACCAGTATCAATCTCCCCATGTTACTGGAGCCAGTGTGGAGTGCCTAACTCCTCATGTCTTCTCAAAGTAAGAACATCAAATAAATCACAGTGTTTCAGTTATAAGTGGACCCAAGATAAAACACATTCTAAAGCAAAGCTTTAGGTTTTTTAGATCTGAATCTATCTATCTATTCTATCTCTGAGTGCAATGTAGACAGATTGCATTTATGGGTTTGTTACTTGTGCCAATGAGGGACCCTGCAACTAGCAATTCCATTAAAATGCTTCATAAAGAATCAACTAAAGCACACCATGGATAGGTCCTTTGGGTCCCTGTTCAACTTATTTTAGGGTAACATGGTCAAAAATACTTGATTATGTATATCTCCTCTCCACTCTGCTTGTAGTGCAAATAAGTGGGGGTACAGTTGCACAGTTGAAATTCCACCATAACATTTTGTATTGGAGTGAAACCTCAGGTTTACCAAGCACTACACATACACAGACAAAGGAACTGTAGGATGCAGATGCAAGCAGGTAGCAACACATCTGTGTCTTGTTGTCAGCATTAGGGACAAAGCAAGGGGATCATAGTTTAAAGTAGCAGCAGAACTACGTTGCCATTGATTGATCCTGTAAAAGGCAGGACAGAGATTGAAAGCTGTTGTCCACTTGCCATCCTTCACAGAAGTTACTGGGGCAAACCAGAGCTGCAGAATGCACACAGCTTCTACCTTATGTCCTTGAGGATGTTTAAACTCTGAGACACTCAAATTTGATGTCTAGCTTGAAAAAAAACACAGAGAGAGAGTGGGAAAGATGGGTAATTTTGTCCCAGATGGCAGAAGCAAGAGTCAGAGCACAACCCTGACTGTGGGACACCTCAAGTTCCAGGAGAGCTGGAAGAGAAGTATCACGGAGGCAGGGTCTGGGTGGGGGAGAGGCGTAGATTATGCCCGAACTTGAGGCTGGGGGCAAGGGCTTGGTTTTGGAAAATCACAGAGAACAGCAGAGAACTGAATGGAGGCACAACTGGGCAATGTTTGGATGAGTGAAGAGAAGGGGTTTAAGGTAAACAGGTAGAAGGGAGGCGGCTGAACATGTGGACAGCAGAAGCACCGGGTGATTTTTTTGTGTGGCATGAAGATCAACTGTCTTTTCAAAGAATAGAAAAAAATAGGACTGCAGTGATTGAGGTGAGGTAAAAAAGGTGGCTCAGAGATGTAATCCTCAAGGAAAAAAAGATTTATGAAAGGGTCAAAAGCCACATTTCTGTACTTCTGGGAAGGAAATGTTGCATATATTTGTGTGACTATTTTAGGGAGCAGTGAGGGATGAAGGTCTGACTCTTTAACTTCTCAAATCTTGCCGTGAATTCTGGCTGCACAGCAAAAGAAGGTTCAAAGTAGGAAAAAAAAACCCACAAAAAAAAACCCCCACAGGACTTTTTGGGCTTGATGAGCCGTAACTCTCCTTAAGCACAAGAAGCTGGGAATCATGAAAGGGTGTTCTAATCCTGTCCCACACTTACAGTAAGTGAAACTCAGAGGCAGCAGATCACCTTTGCCCCAGATGCCTATTTTCTGCTACCTCCTGGAGAGCAATAACCTCTGGTGCATCACCTTGGGTTGCAGTCTGATAAGGCAGCAGGAGGCAAGGACAAGAGCTAGGGGAGGTCAGGTACTGTCAATGCCAGTGCTTTGTGCACCATCTCCTGACTCCAGGCTGGGCCAGTCAGGAGGTGAGCTTCTCATCTGTCCATGCTTCGGGCAGCACTCATAGGCTGGCTGTGTCCAGTACAGAAATCATGCAAGGCATGTGCACCATGGGCTGTGGGGGGGACAAATGCTGACACAAGTCAGCCCTGCCTTGGAAGAGGAGGGAGGAGGGGCACAAAGGGTTGACATCTGTCAGAAGGTTATCAAACCTGCAATAGTTCTTTAAGGCAGGAGGCTGGCAAAACTCACAGCAATGCTGGCTCATTGTAGCCCACCCTCGGGACAGGCTCAGAAGGCAGAGGGGCCACTGAGAGAACAGGTCTCAGGAAGGGTCACTGGAAACCACACCACCCAGCTGCAGCACCACATCTCATCTCAGAACAAGGCTTTTCAGAGCTGGAGCTGGCCAAGAGGTGCCTTTGAAGACTGGAGACTTCATTGCAATGAGATTATTTTCATGGTGAAAGATTTCATGTTGTGGGCTCTAACCAGCCCTTTGTGTTTGTTAAAAACCTGGACTAGATAGAAAAGAGAATAGTTTGTTCTTATAAGAAAAACTAGAGGAGAAAAAAATGCTACCTTTTCCTTTCAGAGGGCTGCACTCAGTCTCCAGTCGGGACCATGAGAGAGAGCAGCATTGCTGGGAAGCTTCCAAACCCAGAGAGTGCTGTGCATCCATCCATGCATGCTGTGGGAAGTAGTTGTACATTGTCAGGGCATTAAAGGGCATTAAATTACTTTCCCTAATGAGCTGCTGGTGAGATCCAGCAGCCCAAGCTACCTTAATTTTCTAGGAGCTCGCTCAATCTAGCATGGCTCATTTGGTCTCCTGATCTTCATGGATAGGGGTAAGAACAGGCCCAGTGCCTCACAGTTAAAATATGGCTCAACACACACTGAGTTGAGCTGGGCTGAATTATATATGGAGGATATGGCACAGCCAGTGTTCTGCTGAACAGCTGTGGTGTTTCTTCCAGCTGAGGTCTGTGAGGGAAGCTGTGGGCAGCATAAAACCTTCTACAGCTGGCATGTGTAACCACGCCTTTCTGGCTCTGCTTGAGGGAAGGGGACATGGAAAATTTTCTCATCAACATGGGTCTGAGCACAGACATTGCTCCTGCTGACAGCCTCCAGTGAAAATCTGGCTTTTTTGTAGTGTTGTACTGTTGCTTAATAAAAGGCACAATGAGTTGCAGTGAATATGTATTTCCTGTGATGCTATTTTGGTGTCAAAATTACTCTATCAGCAGCCTGTTTAAAATGGGGTTATGATGGAGCACCGATCTTATTAGCTAATTGTGCTTGCTAGTCTGTGGCTCTGTATTTCACAACCACATTACAATGGTTGGCTGATGGGCTCTGCAGCCAGGATACTTTTAATTCCCCCCGGATTTCATTATTGTGACTGCAAAGGAAGGAACAGAATAGCAGATGAAGCTGTTGCTTTTTAGGCTTATAATGCTGCCTATGCCTTGTACTGAGCTGTGCCCTTAGGCTGAACGAGTTGGCAGGATTCATCTAGAAGAGTGAAAACAAAGATTTTGTATTTGTCTAGGTTTTGTGATACAAAAAAATTTAACCCTTTGACTCAGGAGCAGCTGCTCTTTCTTTTCCAAAGAGTAGACTACTTCAGTATGAAGTGCTAATCATCTTTAATAGCTTTCACCTGCATGAGCACATCATAATCTGGACATATATGGCATACTCAGTACCCCATGCCTGATGTATTACTACTATCACACCAAGGTGCTCTGTGTTCTTGCCTGCAGCACTGCATCATTTCTTACCAGACCTTCTTAACATTTTAAATACCAGAACAGGCAGCAAAGACAGTTTCTCCCCATTGCAAAAAAGAAAGACACTCAAGACATGGTCTCTCCAAAAGCTTCTTCTGCTGCAAATCCAATGATGCTCAGATGGTAAGGGCTCATTTGTCTTCATACGACTTTTCAAAACACCCCCATGTAAATGCTTAATTCTAGCCAAAGCAACTTTTTACTTTTTTAATTTCCAGCAGTTGTAATTGGTAAAGGCAAGCACAAATACCCTGCAAAGAAACACCCACTGTCCCCCACTCCAGTAAGCATGGCACAGATAATGCTCTTGGATCCCGTCAGAGCTTTCCAGCAGCCCACTTCTGAGAAGGGTCTCTGAGTTCTGGCATCTCATCTACATTGCTCTTCCATATTTGCTTTTTCTATTGCCTTTTCCCTACTTACTGCTTTTCTAGCCTCAACCCTCCAGAAAGGTTAGCTGGAAAACATCTGCAGGGCCACAGTGGGGGTGGGTAGAGCTACAGGGTGCAAATACAAGGCTGCTCCACAGCAGCCTGAACAACAAGCAAGGTTTTGCTATAACAAGGAAGGTTTCCCTCTTTCCTCCCACTTCCTTCACTGTGTCATGGCTGTAGCCCTTCTGGAGCCCAACTGCAGCTTGCAGCCACATATATAAAGGTTTAGCTTAATTTAAACATTTAAGATTTAGCTTAATTCTTTCCTCCCATGGCTCAAAACCTTAATGTGGGCTTTTTACTTGCCTTGTTATGTGCTATTCTTAGAGTAAGTTCAGATGGTGATTATGGAAAGGTGGGGGGCCCTGGCCCATGAACACAATGAAGTGAACAGAAATTCAGGCTTATGTATAGTTCTCCTACACTCTTCATTCAAGCTTTGATTCCTTATTATTTCTTCAAGAAGCTTAATAGCTTTTCAAGCTGTTCATCTTCTGGGAAATTCAGACCTGCAAGTGCTTATGCTGGCTTTTTTGGGGAGCAAATTACATTTTTATAAAGCTGTCAAGCTTCATCTTCATCATAAACAGCATGAACCTCACATGCTCTTCTGGCAGGCTGGTTTCCAGCTGCAATGAAACACAGACCATTCGGAGGCTTGCTTGTCCTTGTGTTGTCCCATAATGCACAGACACAACACCACGGCTTTCAAAAGCAAGCCATCATGCTCCTTGCCTGGAGGCAGTAGGGCTTCTGTGCCCATAAGAAGGAAGAACTCTGCAGACCTCCTACCCAACCTTTCAGAACAGGCAGCAAACTCAAGCTTTGAAATCCCTTTATTTCATTCAGCAATGTTCAACATTAGGTACTAAAGTTAGGTTTGTTGTTACTAGTGGCAGTGCAATTTTAAGAGATTTGAAAGACACTCAGCACGCCTTCCAACAAGTGGATTTTTCTTTTAGCAAAAAAAGGCACAGTGAAGTACCAAGACCCACTAAAAGACTGGAGGAGATTTTCTAATTGAGGATTAAGTTTTCAGATATTTTAACTATCAGAAGAGCGATGAGTCTGAGGTGTTCATATCTATCATTCCCCTTGCATAGGATGCAAATTCCACCCCATTAATTGCCTCTTGCAGCTGCAGAGGCATTTTTAGATCCCGGTTTCACACACAGCCTTACCTGTTCCTATTTCATTCATCTGTCCTCCTGCAGTATCTGAGTACTGACTGATCTTTAATGAACTCAGCCTTCATTGCATCCTCATCTTTGAGGAAAGGGAGACACAGAGACAGAAAGTGAGATGTCCCCGGTGACAGAGGAGGAGGTCTTTGGTGGATAAGCAATGTGTTGGCCACAGGCAGGTGTCCAAATCTTTGAGCTAAATCTCTCCTACCTAAGCAAAGATGGGGGGACATGGAGAAGTGGCTAGACCACCATACCCCAACTGGAATTGCCAATGCCTAGCAAATATTTTTTGTCCAAGGTTTGTATTCATGACTTAATATTTAAAACTAGAATACAAATAAGAGCTATCAGAAAAGCAATTAAAAACAGGATACATCTCTATTTCTGGGATTATGGCAGACTTTTTTTTTCCTAGGGCACAGGGTTCAGGTCTGTAATTTGTTCTTCAGAGGACTCCAGTGTGAAATACCTGCTCACCCATTGGTGTCCCACTTCATTACTGTCAGGTGAGGTAGTGAGATACAGCAATTCAATAGCTTCTCTCATAGGCTTTATTTGTAGTTTTGACTGCTCTGGTAAGGGTCTCAGAAAGTCTGCTCTGGTGCTGGATTTTCTTCCACTTTATTTTCTTCCACTTTATTTTTAGCATATTTAAGGTAAACAAGATAAACACTAGATGAAGATGATGGCAGTAGCTGTCAGAAAACCAGCCTTTTTAGATTTTCTGTGTGTGGGAGTGCAAGCTCCATCCATTTCACACATTCATAATTTAATAGTAATTAGAAATTCTAAATAATCGCTCCCTGGGCACTAGCTAATCTTCATTAAACTAACATCTAAATACCAGTGACAAAAACTGGGTCAGTGGCCCAGAGTGGAGGGAAGGAGTGATTCCAGATTCTAGCAGCACAGGATCTGAGCTCCCTGGCTTGGAGAATGAGCCCATTTGCTGCACACTAAGTGCTGCATACAGAGGGTCCCATCCTCTACACATGGCAGGAGAGCTCCTTCAGCAGCCAAGGACATGTGCTGTGTTGCTAGCAAGGAGACTAGTCCTTCATCTCCAGTGGGACAGCAGGGCTTTTCAGGGAGTGGGGATCTGAGAAGGCATCTGCCTGTGCTGCTCTGCAATTGCCAATGCCAGGGGCTGAGTCCCAAGGGTAAGTGGTCAGAGATACACGCCCACCATATGAAGAATATCTTGCCAGTGTGAACTGCTGTGTAGTTGAAGGAAAAATCCTGCTTCTGCAGCTCCAGTCCTCTGTCTCCAGGTCCCTGCTAACAGCAGGATAGCAGGGTTTTCTTCCACAATCCACCACAGTACCCTGAAATTTTCCTTGTAAGTCCCATGTCCCATTCTGTTCTCCCTGCATATGCTTCTCTCACTAGCCTTCTGCAGCCCACCATTAGGTGCCTGTTTTGCTTTTTTTTTCTCCTGGAAGTCATGAAACTCTTGTTTCAGAGCATTGATCTCTGCAGACTGTGCTTCAGTCCCTCTTGCTAGAGAGGGTAAATAAAGCTAAAGAGCTCCTGTTCTGCAGCTTTGACACAGGCAAAATAGAGTGGAAACCAGACAGGGTTTATACAACCTTTATGTTTCATGCCTCCTGCCCCCAACACCTCTGCTGATGAAGGATATCTCTGGAGCCTCTTTTTCTCCGTGCAGCTAAACCCATCTAGCCATGCAGCTTCACTGTTAATAGACCAGGAAATAGACACTCTGAGCCAAGGGCACATACCTTCAGTGGAACTGCAGAACACTGACATGCAGCAGAACACTCTGGGTCCACAGCATGGACCCTGCCTGTGTGCAGAGGTCCTGCTTGATGGGCTGTCTGGTCCTTTTCCTCCTGATGGACTGATGATGATGACTGATTAGCACAACAGCATCAGTCTCTGTTTCAGAAGCAGCAGGAGTTTCCAGATAAAGTAAACTATCTCAGGCAAATACAGTGCTGAAGTGGTTTGCAGTAAAGAACAACAGAAGCAGAAGACATGGTTCAGCTTGGCTACTAGAGCATTAGTGTATTAGTGTAAAAAAAACCTGTCAGCAAGAAGCAGAAATATGCTGTGCTACGGGACAGAGAGAAGAGGGGAAGAAATCTTTGTGACTGTATGTGTCTCTGTTATTGAGTCTACTCACCATCCATCTTTAGACATCCAAGCTGTTAGAACAGCTGTGCAGAGTGGGGAGTGTGTACAGGTCCTTGAGGAACAAGGTGATGGTGCCACAAGAGGAGCAGTGCTGGGATATGCAGCTTGCATGGCCCATAATGCATAGCAAGATCTCCTTCATGCCTCCCTACTGTTCACTGCCCCACAGATGTCCTGGTAAGGCAAAGCATCTTATAAGCCAGCATGCTCCAGATAGCCTTATGAGCCCTCAGAGTCCTGCTTCCTGGGTATGAGCAAGGACTCTTCTGCATGTGTGACCACAACCTCCCCTTTCACAGTGAAGGACTCTCCAACTGCTTCTGTATGTGACCGACTTCAGCACACCCTGTAGCCTATCAGAGAGGCTGAGGACTGTGGTGATGGGTGTAACCATTTAGCCTAAAGGTGCAGTTTCCAAGACTCTGGAGAGGAGCTGAGGAGCAGATGTGAGAGGATCAATGAGAAGAAAGAGCAAAAATATACTGCCTTTCCTCTACCAAGCCCCATTAACACGCTCATCTCAGAAAACATTACCATCAGAATGCTTTTCTTGGCACCAGGACATTATGTCCAGTATTACTGCAGCTACTCAGCTAAAGAGCAGGCACAGAACAAAGTAAAACTTCAGCAAAAATGTGACTTGCTTCTCAAGAACATAAGATTGTATTGTATTGAGTAAGAGCATGGCTTACACACACCACATGGAAGATACAGAAATTTCTTTCTTACTTAAAAGGAAAACTTTATTTTGATACATTAAAAAATCTATACATTTCTTAGACTAAAATACAGTTTTGCATCAGTATCCTGGCACAATGTCAGTTTACACAGAAAATCTAAGATTAGATCAGCACTGTTAATTTCTTTTCCTGCATTCACAGCTTGCAGTATAAAATAGTTTAAATTCTCAAGACAACAATGAACAGTGTCACATTTACTTTTCCCATTCTCAAAGGAGGTGGCATTCCACTGGAAAAAGGAGCACTTGTTAGTTGATCTTGATTCAATGTAAATCACTAAGCCAGTCCAGGGGTTTGATTGCCCTGTTAGAAGTATGAGTAAAGGAGGATGAAAAATTCGTTTCCAGATGAAGCTTTGATGGACTATGACAATGCAAGTACTGTCAAGCCTTTAAAATCTGTTCAGAAGATTTTCCTTTTTCCTTAGAGTAGTTTCTGTAATCAGCAACACAATTCATTATATAGAAATAATTATTTTCTAGAGGTATAGTATTCCACTTTCATTTTGCTCTAAAGAGCTCCAGAGTAAAATTAAAGTGGGACACGGGAGATGTTGCTGTGAGATGTCTGAATTGGAATGTGAATTTTCTTAACTACCGTGAAGATCCTGTGGAGTATTTTTTATCTGCTCTCCATGGCACCACCTAACTTCTGGCAGCTCTTTCTGTCCTACATTAGAAATAAAACCACCTTTCTGTTTTTTCTTCCCTCATTCCCCTGGGAGACATTATGAGATTGTCAGTGGCGCTGTTTTTCAAATGAGAGATATTCTCCTGTTTCAGTCTGAGCAGTAGGGAGGGTCCCAACTAATATTAACAGGGAGGACACATGGTATTTGAGAGTTAAAAAACATGTTTATAGCGGGAACTCCAGTCAGTGCACAACTTCTGCTGGGTCATAACTAGTCAGCTTCCTAATTTCACCACAGCTTTTTGAAATAAACTGCTCCTACTCCCACTAGGAGAGGTGGTACACTTAAGGAATGGTATCCACCTATGCTGCCAGCATAAAACAGGAATGCTGTTAGGTATCTGCTTATAAATCACATACTTAGAGAGGCCATAGCTGCCTTTAACATTACTGAAATTAGGCTAGTTCTGTTAAAGTTAGCTGGTACTTTTACTCTGAATTCTTGGAACTTTGGCTCTAAAGGGAGTTTCTGTAGAGAAGTACCAAATGCTTATAACACCAAAGTCTGCTCATCATATTCAAATATGATGACTTGACCTCAGTAAGACAGGGGAGTGGAATCTGATGGGCATTTGCTGGTTTTCTGCTAGTTTCATTTTAACAGATGTCTGTCAAATGAATGCCAGATAGTTTAACCCCCAAATGGGTATTTTCAGATCAATTCATGCTACCAGTTCTCCTTAGAAATATTTTCATAATCCTGGTCTCTGAGGAGCTTCGGCTTGATTGTATCAGATTGCAAGACTCATCACAGCTCCATCCCAGCCCAGAAATTCTGCCTTTTATAAATGACCCACATCACAGGAGATGAGTTTCATCTTTTCTCTCATCTCTTTAAATATAAAAGAAAAAAATACCTTGAAAACAGTATTTGCTACAGAACACAAGAAATACAGATTTACTAGTCTCCATAATCTTGTTACATGGTGGAAATAACAGCAGAGATGAAATAGTTGGAAGAGCATTTGAAAATGAAATATTTAAAGTAAACTTTCATCATCCCAACAAAGAAGCTGAGGGCAAGAAATGCTTCAAATAAGCCTGTTGGATTTTGTGTTGGGAAACACAAGGGTTGTTTTGTTGTCTTTTTGGTTTTTTCACAAAGATGAAATAGAATTTCTGTGCTGATAATGTGACACAAGCTGTTCAAGAAACAATGGGCTAGTGATAGTTAGATTTAGTAAACGGTATCTGCACAGGCCAAGCCATGATTTAAAAAACAGGAATGCTGTAAAGTATTTACTTATAAATCTTAAAACTGTTTCTTCAACCAACTGTGCCATATTCAATATAGCATGTAATATGCACTCTGAACTAAATGCTCACTAGATGGTGATGAGTATATGTCTGCTACATGCATTTTATTCTGACTCTATAACATACATTCATAGAATACATCATAACCACTCAGAGCAAACCACTAAAGTGCATGCCCTGAGGGCACATTAAGTATATTGTTTCCAACACTGGCTGCTCAATTGCCAGAACACTGATACAGAAAGGGCTCATTTTTGCTTTATATCCCCATTATGTGCTGAAAGAGTAAGAGCTAACATCCCCTGCTCCCTCCATGAAAGGGAGCACTGTGGAGCAGGCTAATTGCCTGCTGCAAAAAAAGCCCTTTCAGAAAGAAGTAACCACCCTGAGAAGATGCTGTACAGAAATGCAGGGAGCAAGTCTTGGATTAATTATTGGGTAGGTGGGCCTGTGTATTACTGGGTTAGGCTGCATGGTCAGCAACCTGCAAGATGCTGTATTTTAGATCTTCAACAGTGTTGCTAACACAAAGCTTTACCTGCTACTGAGCAGTGCTTGCACAGGGTCAAGGCCTCTATTTTCCACTCTATGACCCCCGTAGTTGTTTGGGGTTAAGCAAACGGATGAGAGGGCACACAGCCAGGACAGCTGACCTGAACAGACTGAAGAAATATTCCACACCATATAATGTAACACTCAGCAATCAGACTGGGGTGGGTGTAGTTCACAAGCAGCTGCTGCTTGGAGACTGGCTGGGCATTGGTTTGCTGGTAAATGATTGCCTTTGTTTTTGTTTTGTTTTTTTTTCCTTATTTGCTTATAACTGCACTTAGATCAGTATTTTTGTACTTTCACTGCTTTCTCCCATCCTGACCAAGCAATAGAGTAGCAGTGTATATGACAGCCATGGTCAACCCACCACAACATTTAACTGCATTTTCCACTGTTAGGTCTCCCTTATAGAAAACACTTTCCAAATGCAAAGAGTCCTTCATTTATTATGCCAATGTAAGGCCACATTTAGAAGCCCATCCTCGTTCTGGCACTGGGAGCTCATGGAAAGCTGAAGTTGCAAATCTAAGCTGGCCATCCTATGTGTTACATCTAGCTCTGGAGCAGCAGTGAAGAATCGCTAGAAGTGATTGGTTGCACTTCTAACCACAGTGATGGAGTAATACCAGACAAAAAAAGAAAAAAATTCTACCTCAGAACTTTAGCTTAGCACATACTCTCCCTCTCATTCACTGCAGGTAATATCCTGAATCATTGCCTCGGGAAGGTAAAAGGGAATGTGGTATTCCCCTAAAAGGGACAAAGGGAAGCTGACACTCCGTCACTTGCCACTCTTTTACTCAGAGAGCAATATAGAAATGAGACCCAAAAAAACAACAATAAAAAACATTCTCTAAGGCTGGAAGAAGCAGTAAAGATGACATGGTATTGTTCAACTTCCAAACAGAAAAAATAATGTGGGAAAAAAATTAGCAATTTAAGGATTGGTATGTTTGAAACTTAACTGGTCAGAGGCTATGATGCAGAAACCAAATGCTGGGAAGCAGTAATCCCAATGATTGTTTCTAAATCCAAATTGCCCAGCCTAAATCTCCAGTCTTTTAGCACTACTCAATTCAATGGACTTTCTGAGGAGATGATTTCTCTGTTTTAGCTGTCTCATCTGCTCCTCCTGCATTGTTATTCTCAGTGCAGCATCACTCTCTGCTTAGTCTAGACTGCTTCCCACAAAGCAGACCATACACTGGCTTTAATAACCAACAGTCAAAAGAAGTATTTAATCCCTCACAGCTGGCAGACCCCAGCACCCCTACTGCCAAAATTTATGTATGGGATTTACATGGCAAAATGTCCTCCCACTCCACTATCCCCACTTGGAAAGGAAAGCGGTCTAAATTTGTCCTGAAAAGTTGTCTTTTCAGAATTCTGTCTTCTGCTTATCTCTGTGCACAAGACAGAGCTGGAAGGGGGCAGCTTGTAGTTTGATTGCAAATGAACTTCAATGGGCATTCAAAAGCTTTAAGGGGCCACTGGAAAGCCTGTGTGCGGATGGAATGCCTTTTTGTCAAGACTGAAAAGCTCTGCATGCTGGATATACACTCAAGAATGGTGCACATGTTTTTATTAAGAACTTTGTAATGATATAGGTTTCTCACTTAAACATTACAACTACCCATAGAAAAGTGTTGCCTGTATCTTTTAAACACCATGTAAATAAACAAATTTATTTTTAAGACAGGATAAACTGCTATAAAAATGGTGCACAGTCAAGTCATACAAAAATACAAAATTTGTTACCAATTGCAGTCGTAGTTGCAATTACAGAGTACAGTTCCCACTCAGGACATCCAGTGAGTGGAGGACACAAACTTGGGGAACCAGTCATGGCAGAATTTTTTTATCAAAACGAGCAGAATACAAGGCTTCTTTGATTAAGCACTTCCAATAACCTCCAAACAAGATGAAAACTAGATTCTCTGGAAGCAACTGAGTACTTGATAAGTCTTTTAGTCTTGAAAACCAGTTTCTAGAATTCATCAATGCTAGTTTTTAAATTTGCGTTGCTAAATCCCTCTGATCTACACAAATACTGGTGTTGAGTACCACTGCCATCTTAGACACTGGTACTCCAGGAATGTCTCCTCTCCACAAAAGTAAAGCTGCTCCAGTGCTTCTTCTGGGCAAGTCTGACCTCTAACTTGCACAGAGAGGCCTCACATGTGCTCCAGTTTAAATCCCTAGGCTGAAGCTCTACTCCAGTCAGCACTTACACAGATGTGTACGTTACAATTTCCATCCTTAGAGAGCCCTCCTGATGCTGATATGGTTCACTTAAATGAGTAAGTGCTTCCAGGACTGGATAAGCCTCTTTGCCCCTCCAACAGCTATCCTTTCTGAATGTATCTTTATTTTTGTACCACTCAAATAGTTTGGGTTCTGTGATATGAAAAGTGTAAATTGTTTTAACTGGCTCACAGGAAAAAAAAGGAACAAATTTAAGTTATCAAATGACTTCTGGAAGCAAAAGTGAAACGTTTTACTATTGCCAAAAGGATAAGAGCACTAGTTAGCTAAATGACACTACATAATTATTTAAACCTTCAGCAGCAATTTAGAAGTCTGGTAGTCTGAAAGGAAGCACAGTTAACTGCTTACTTACTAAACCTTGATTACACGAGTTGTGCATGTCTTTACCTAGACATAGCTCTCTACTCCATCATAAAGCTTCTGTAGAAAGGCTCTTACTCTTTCAAAAGATTTTCTGGAATGGAGTGATTGAACCATTGAGGCATCATTATTTGTAGACAGCTTGTATTTAGTGCAATAAGTTTAAAAATTCTGCTCTGAAATATTAACTTTACAATAACAAAAATAGTTTTCTTAAAAAAATGTTAACAAAGGAATATATAGCATAGACAGATCATAAATTCTTAGCAAATACAGTTATGCCTTTACCAACTCACTATGCTGAATAATTGAATATTAGCATTCATATCTGGTGAACTTCCAGACTGAAGAGATATTTATGTATATAATAATAAAAAAGCATGTTCTCCTGTCATTATTTAATAATTTCAGATAACTATCCTGGCAGCTACACTTCCAAAGGAATGTTTCTCTGCCCTTTCTGGCTTTAGCCATCCATTACAGTATGTACAAATACGGATCAAGCAACAGGCAAGGAATGATCCTTTCTACCTCCCAGAGCTCTCTCATTAGATGAAATGAAGCATACAGTACTTTTTTATGTACAGCAGTATAATTCATTTCTCTTCCCATCCTCAGCATCTTTGTATCTAGTCATGAATTAATCATGAGTATGGCTAAGACTGAGATTTAACAATCTGTTATTTCACTTGCCTGTATGGAGAATCCATACCCTTCAAAGGAACACTGCTGAAGTGTGAAGGAGGCTACTGAACTCAGGGGAAGGATAGAGGGCAATGGGTATGAGGGGTAAAAGTAGGGTAAGCAGGAAGTTAATTGCATATAAAAATTATCTGTCCCCATTTTGTAGGTTCTGTTTAATAGGAGATGCAAGGGCTCCCACACACCTAAATACCTGAGGAGTTGGTTATTGTGATATCTGATACTGGTAAACAGAACTGTGCCCTGCCAGGGCTGTAAAGTAAAATAACTGCTTACAACACACATTTCAACTGAACAAATTTTTGCTGAAACAACCTCTTGAAAAAATAAACTCGAAATTTTTCTTGATTTTAAGGTTTTCTGTACATGTCACTGTCCTGAATTTAATGAAAATTTTCAAGAAATTAAACAAGTAAAACTCTCAGCAGATTAGCAGTGTCATGGGAAATCTGTCTCTAAACCCAGTCATGATTTCAGATTATCTTTACAATGATACTTCCTCCAGATTTTAAAATATCAAGCAGATAAGAATCAACATTTCCATGACCACAACAAATAACTTAAGAAATGGAACAATGATAAAGCTGCTTGTAAAAGCCACCCGTATGAAAAGAGTACATGTTTCACAAAAATAATTGTTAAAAAAAGTTTTAAATCCCTGTTCCTTTTCTCTGATTTTGGCTGTTTATTTATATATATATATATATATATGTATGTATGTATATATGTATATATATACTGTTTTGGAATGTCAATGGGTTCCAATATGGCTGGCTAGTTTCAAGATGAACTTGCTCCAGAGGCCTAGAAAACAAAGTCATACAGTATAGTCTTAGACAGATGCCAAAGGACAAGGAGAAATTGAGTCAAAGCGGTCACTGGAAGCCATAAAGAAAAAAGCTTGAAAAGTGGGGTTTTTTGTTGTGCCCTTAATACAAGAACAGAACTTCCTAAAGTGTTTTCTCATCTCTGCTACTAATATCTATTTTAAATACAACTCACTTAGGGCATTTCACTTTAAGAAATAATTGTCATATCTAAGAAATATCTGCATTTCAAGGAAATTGAAGCAAACTAGTAAAGACTCTGTTTGTAAAACAAGAGAAAAAAGTAGTGTTGATCTATTTTTCAGATATGCATTTTGGGACTATGGGCACTACCGTTACACAATAGACTTATGAATGATCCTATTCTAGCTATACCTGAGGCCCTCTACTTTGGGGAAAGGTCTCAGAAATTTAACTTCTGTGTCCCATTGTGATCAGGAAGTGAGATACTAGTATTTCATAATCAAATCAACTGGAGCTGAATGCCCAAAAATGGAAAACCACAAGGCCCAAACAGTTCCAAACAAGACATTCACATGAGCAGCAGAACTGGGAGTAATTCAGCAGGAGACTTCCACTCTGAGCCTCAAGTGCTCAGCATCTTCTTC
The DNA here is from genome assembly GCA_039654755.1 of Calcarius lapponicus. Taxonomy (NCBI): domain Eukaryota; kingdom Metazoa; phylum Chordata; class Aves; order Passeriformes; family Fringillidae; genus Calcarius; species Calcarius lapponicus. The sequence continues at coordinate 44,928,753 of CM077481.1, forward strand.
AGCCATTCTAAGAATACTTTCAGCCAGTACCAGGCTAAGAGTCCATAAAAAATTTCCTTTAAGAATAAAACCACTCTTGGTTTGCAAGTACTTGGTTTGCAATTCTACAAGGGGTGGGGCTGAATAAAGTTTTTTAACATCCAAGCTTCAGGCAGTCAAGTACAAAAGTGTAAGTAGCAGTTGGTGCCAGCTCTGACAACAGCGTAAGTGGAAAACTACTTAAGGTTAACCAATTCTTTGAAACAGAGTTTAACCTAAAATTTTGAACTGAATTTTTTGTGCATATTACTAGAGAGTTTGCACACCCAATTCTCAATCATTTTCATGGCACATTTGCATTTACAGCAATTAGCTCGCTCTGAAAATCCCAACATTAGTGCCTGCTTGACCAGCTAGAATTACTCCCAGAAGAAAACAGTAAATGAGCATAGAATTAGTTTTATATATGTATAAACACAGCAGCATTTAGGCATAAGCAAATCTAGAAACTGGTATGCCATAATGAAATAGCAAAACACACAAGGCTACACATCTATCCAGTCTATAGCAGGAACCCATTCCAGCTTAGTCAAAAAATGCTCATGCAACATGGCTTCACATACATTGTTGGAAAAAGAAATTCTTCTGTTAGCATACACTTATTTAGATTCCATTTAGTTAAAAAATGATCCCCATGGTACGGAAATGAATAAGACCCCAAACACTCTGAGAAAGTGATAATGGAAAAATATTTTGTTTCACAAAGTCATAATGTACAATGACAAATCATACCTTGCCCAGCCTGGCTCTCTGTTATACGCCCTCTGTTCTCCACCTTCCAAACTTATCCTCCTATCTGTTATCTGTACCATGTATAGTGTTCTTATTCCAGGCTACTCAGACATGCAATGCCTTCCTAACAGGCACACCATAAGTAAAACAGGCTGCAGAAGCATAAATGATGCATTGTTCACTGTCTGTGCATCTGACAGTGTGAGATGGAAAGAGCACACAAGAGACAAGCAACATAAGTAGTTGGCAATAAAACAAACAACTGGGAGAAATGTCATTTGAGCAGGTTGAAAGGAATCACTGTATCAATTCCTTGGCACTGTGTAAGATAATTTGGTGAGGGCTTTGAATACCTGGTCTTACTTTGCAACAATGGATGCACGCAGTAAGTGTTCTTCATTTCAGGCTTTTGCAGTGAATGTAAGATGAGCAAAAATTGTTCATCTCAGGGCTGAGAAGAGCCCATAGAATCTCAGAGCCATCTTATTTTTAGACTGTTCAGCATCTGGGGCTGTCTGCATATACCACATGGCATGCACCACTAATCCTAATGAAATGATACTGCATTTGTTTCATATGAGACAGTTCCTTTCATCTTACTTTTACAGGAGATGGTCTCAGCTGTGACAAAAACTCTGCCATCCAGGTGATAGGCAAGCTCACAAACAGAAAAAGCAGAACATCTTGAGTGATACAGAGAACAAAAACTTCTCCTGAAGAAGTGCAGTCAGTAAAGACAAAGAGGGAGAAGAAGTAAAAGTGAAACTCTTGGAGGATCGCCACCTCCTCATCTGCACCTACCATTGGTTTTAGCTCTCTGCCCTCAGCTCCACCTCCCCGGCCAGCTTCTTTCATAGATTTCTTACTATTCTCCACAAACTCCTGAAAAACAGTAATGAAATGACAAGTGCTTTCATAGAGCAGACTCCAAATATTAAATCTCAAGACAGAAACTTCAAGATGTAACTACTCAAAATATCTAGCTAATTTGCATCTCCCACTTCTCTTGCTTAGACTGGACCACAAGGTATCAAAAAAGCCTTCCAAATAACCACAAAGGTCTCCCTCACTTAATTCTGGAAGCCAGACAGATGTTTGCCTTGTGTGCTCTTACAACTTCCATATTTACCATGCAATGCTCTCCTTTATGGGGAAAGAAGGTAAAAGGCTGATTTTCAAAAAACAAAATAAAGTCAAAACCAAACAAAAAAAAAAAATCCAAAACAAATACCCCAAACAAACCAGAATCTCATTTATTGCCTTGTATCCTGTGCCTAATGTTAGAACTACATTAAACAAAAGGACTGAGAGATAATTACTTGCATGATTTGGCTGATTTCCCTAACTGTCCTCAATTCAACCTCTTGCATTTTTCACATCACAATCTCCTTTTCATGCAGATTAGAAAATGTGCTATAAAATGTTAAGCAATATTTTTCTCTTAAAGGCAAGAATTCTGCAGAAAATGTCAGTAAACTTTAGCTGCTGGCATTTTGTGATATTGACTGTTGACTAAAGAAACCCACAATGCTTTTACAATATATCAATGCTTTCTTCTGTGAGAACCTGCTGCACTTTACTCTTACTCTGTTAAAAGGCAACTAATCAGCAGCTGATTTATTATATAGGAGTTTACAAAAAAATTTAGCACTAAATTCTTGGCATGATTTTCCCACCAAAAAAAATTTTGCTAAGAAGTCATGAGAATCTTCCTCTAGCCTACTCAGGGGTACATTTTACAGAGACACATTCTATACCTGCCACTTAAAAACACTGACAAGAAATTTCCTACGCAACAAAAAAGTGAGAGGCTTGACAAGCAGATATTTTGCATCTTGGTTTCTAGTTATAGTGAACAGAGAATAACATGGAATAAAAATGGACAAAATGAATTGGCCTTGCAAAAGGCCTTGAAAAGCACGCAGGCTCCAGGATAGGACATAAAGCCTAGTATTTCTATGTGTGACAGAGCCAATTCTGGTCGATGCCTATATCAAAACTCCACTGTGATCACTATCTATGCATGAGGTAGAATACTCTGATATTTTTCCTCTCTCATATCCAAAGAGAAGTCCTTCCTGGGAAAGAAAAAAAAAAAAAAAAAAAAACAACAAGTTTTCTTTCCTTCTATTCTGCACTGTGTAATTTACAAGACATGATATCCAAGAGTATGAATCTGTAAGATCACTGCTCATCCACTAGCTAGCAAATAGAAGCCAATATCATAGGAAGGAAGCATCATTACTTACTTGATGCTTATCAGATGACACTGTTTCTTGATCAAGCCATGAACAAGATGGCAAGGTAAAAAAAAACCAACCAAAAAACCCCCCTATTGAACCCAGCTAGTGCATTCATTCCATTGTCAAAATACCTATTTTATGGAACCAGATCCTTAAACTTTGAGAGTAAGGGAACACTTACCATGAGAACTTTATCCATGTAGAATTCCCTGCCAGGGCTCCCATCATTGTATTTTGTATCGATGGCAAAACACAAGAAAAGGACATCAACAACCATTTCATAAATGGAAAGGAAGCAGTGAGCAACCAGGAATGCAAAGAGGCAGACAATGATGAGTGGCAGCACCCAGATGGTGTAATCTCGTTGGTAATTCAGCAACATAATGCCAGCCAAACCTGTGCTGCAGACAATCAGGACCTGAAGAAGAAAATGGTAGACAACTCTAATGGCAGAAGCCTTTTCAAATTTTTTGTTTGCTTTGTTTGCATTAAGGCAGTATGCTTCTTGGTCTGCCAGGGTTAGAACTAGGGGTAACAGACAGTAGGTAACAAGAGCTTTACCTCCTGGATTCCCCATATCCCTGAGAATAAAAGACATTTAATTCATTTTTCAGCAGGTTCACATCAATTGTTACACATTCTTCATCACAAAGAGTATTTTTCAGAGACAATTACATTTATATTCTGCTGTCATCATTCTAATGCTATACAATATTCCTGTAAAAAAGAACTTTATCCTGTCAATTATATAAACCCCACAACCAGATGCCATGCAGTTGGTGTTTTATTTGGGATGGAGGCAGAAGTTAGGTATTGGGAGAATGGTGTATTTTTCATTTTGCTAGTGGAAACAATTTCCAAGCTTGTTTAATATCTATTTCTTCTCCATACAGGAGAAAGTAGATCAGAGTTCACACAAGGCACTTCATATAACAGTCTCTACAGAACTACAGTGTGTGTGAGCCCATAACAGATGTTCCACTGGGTATCAGTCTGGTTTTGACAAAACCAAAAAGACTACATTGGTGCTGCCAATTAACTTTTTGAATATTTCTGAGTGTATTATATGAATAGCAACTAAACACAATCATAAAATAGGTCAGCTTTTACAAAAACATCACATTGAACTCCTAGAGGAGATGCTGATAGTGTAGCATTATTTAAACTGATACTGACTTTTATGTGCACTGTTCATTTGAACATGCCTGTCACCTGAACATTTTTCTAATATTCTGAGATATCTTTTCAGGGGGTATTTCCTAACATGTTTCAGATTCCTCAGTAAAACTTTGTGATGTAATTTTAGGTTCCCAAAGCACCTATATCTCCCCTATGCCTTTATTCCTTCTCACAGCTTACTCACTTAATTACTGGATACAAGGTTCAGCCTGCTGAACTTCTGATTTAACAAAAGTAGAGGAATGCAATAAAGAATACAGATCAGTCCAACCAGTGTCCAGATAAGTAATCTGGTATTAATTGTTTCAGTAAATTATGGCACTTCAAAGGATAGAAATAATTCACTGGATTACATTTCCATACAGTATATCTCCATTAGCTGGAAATCCAAAAGGCTGACTGATCACAGAAATTATTCTGGTCTCCTTTTAATTCTCAGAGTAGAACTAACTTAGTTGCTTAAACTCGCAGTGCCTCATAGCAGGCTTCTGTACTCTTCCAGTCTGATTTTGTCATAAAAGGTGATCACCAATATGTCAAATTTTCAACATAAACCTAGAGACTCCATACTACACAGAATTTAAAAGAACAACTTCCTTTCCTTATAATTCTTTGTCTTAACTACAAAATCAAAACCTTCGACTTTCTAATAAATTTTCTCTTGACTCCCTAAAAAATGCAAAAAGTGTCATAAACTTCAGCTATTCCTCTCTAGTCACTTTTACTAAATTTAAGTGTTCCCTATACTGGATAGTCCTTTCCTAACATGATGCAGCTAGATGTGATAAAGTGCACACCAAGAAACAGGATTTTTAAGGTATTTTGAATTAGGGTTCAAGCCATTGCTAAAGAGAGATGGCTCCTACATAGATCTGTAACAGTTGTATGCAGCAGACATACCTTTCCTAGAAACAGCATAAAATCCCCAACTGTGTTTATGGCAGCCACTCTCAAAGCATTTTCCACTAGGATAACAAAGGCATCCTTTGCTGAGGTGCAGAAATTGGTGCTGTTGATAGCTGTGGCTGTATACGCATTCTGAGAAAAGGAGATTGAAGATTTTTCATAGAATGATCAGGTATTTCAGATGGAGGGTGGAGAAGGTGAGGGGGAAGATACAGCTTTGAGTAAGACACATTCATCATATGATTTTAATGAACAAAAATTCCCTTGAGAGTTGTTGAATCAAGCAATATGAACCTGCTGACAGAAGATTATATGAGGTAAAGAATTACTATTCTTCTCCTCTCTTGCTCATAATTTATGCATTAACAAGTTTGTTCAAAAAAACTCATTAAACAGAATTTGCAATTCCTCTGCAGGAGGAGGTGAACAGTAGCATATCTACAGAAATTAAATAGTTCCAAAAAAACCAATCTGGAAATATAAAAGAATCTGAGTGTCATAAAGTCAACCAAGATAATTTCTAAATACTTAACTAGACTGCATTCAAGGTTAGTGAGGACAGTTTTCAAGGATTACATTGGGGCATTTAAAATGCTTTCTTACAATTTTATTCTCTACATTTCCACCAGTAAAAAAAAAATTAACAACAGCGAAAGAGATATTATGTACAAGATATTTATGTATCTGATATTTATTTATGTGATATTTATGATCCATATTTATGATCCACTTTTACAATGGGTCTTTTACAAGGATCAGCCAGTTTGTTGCACTTTGCAACTCTTTTTGTACTTTGTAGATAACGACAATTTGATGTTTTGTATAGTTTTTATACTGTGAGAATCTTAAATATTACACATAGAAAAACTTAATTCTCTTTTCATAGCAAAAATATTTTGAAACTCAGATGTAGTTTGACTGAGTAGACATATAGGGGAATGCCTCCACTAAACCACTAAACAAATTGTTATAAAGTTGAGAAACCATGTTCACAAAGATGAATATGGGCTATTTTTTAGTTCTTGTTTATATTCCAAAGATCAGTGTAGTGATTTGCAGTGTAATTTCAGTAATGGAGACAAGACTGAAGTTCTGTCATTCAAGTTCAGTTCCAAAGTACAATACACTATGTGTCAGCATCAGATTGCACTCCGGGAATAGATATACTAATATCGGCCCGTACATAAAACATAAATATGGAAAATCTTACCTGATTTAAATATGTCAGGCACTTTTCTAGACACCAAAGGCAGCAAATGCAGGCTTTAAGCATACAGCGAGCACAAGCATTTTCCTAGAAAAGCACAGAATGTGGGAAAACATAGATAAAGAAGTTTTTATGGAAACAATATTCCCTTGTGCTTCAGTAACTGATATTCAGCCTGCTAACTTAAGCAATCTGTATCAGTCTCATGGTCCTGTAAAGTCTAAATATTCAGAGAACAACAGGATGGCTTGGGTTGGAAGACACTCCCAACACCACAGGCAGGGACACCTTCCACTAGACCAAGTTGCTCAAAATCTCATTCAGCATGACCCAGAACACTTCCAGGGATGAGATATCCACAGCTTCTCTGGGTAACCTGTTCTAGTGCCTCACCACCACCCTCACAGTGAAGAATTTCTTGTTACCCTGATCTATTCCAAAACAAGACTTCCATCCTCCCACATTGACTAAATAAACAGGTAAACATATCAGGGCTTTTGTTTTTATAAGAAAATTGAATCTATTTCTCTTACCTTTCCTTTGAGTTGTGTATGAATATACATAAGAATCATTCGTGGTATCTTCACTAGAGTGATAATGAAAGACCCCTTTGCTACTGTTCCTAGGTGGTAGCAAACAAGGCGATTAACAGATGCCAGAATAGGAGTAAATGGCAGATTTCTTTTCTCCCTGTTGAAAAGAGAAAAAAAAAAGTAGAATAATCAGTATTTAAGAAGTGCTACAACTTCTCAATAAAATACTGTACAAAAGGAATATATTATCCTCATAATAGCTTTCCGGATATATTGCTCACTCCACACTGACTATTTGTGTAACCCACAAATTTGTCTCTAATGCAGGACGAGGATTAGGAATTGGTATGTCATACTGTTGGGGAATGCAATGTTATCGTTTATGGCTTAAGCATTTTTATGAAGGACTTTTGCCTATTATAGTATAACTTGATAACAAAAGCTGCATGGAAGACCACCACACCCTGAATGAGTCTCCTGACTGAGGCTCTGGACTGCAAGTTGATGGTGATAAGAGAAAGTGACTCAGTTATGGGCTGGGGGAAAAAAAAATACTCACAGGAGGGTTAAGCCTCACACCTTTGGGGTGGAGACCACAGCCCTAGGGCTATCAGCTGCCAGACCTGCACAGGCCCTCACACTAAAGGGCAGGGGTGGGAAGGACAGGTTTTGGGTGTGTGGTGAAAAAGGCTCTGGTAAGAGGCAGTGAATGTCCATACTCTGCAGGGCAGACCTGCCCAGGTGCAGTCACCTCTTCACCGGGGAAAGCCACATCTACAGGACATCCACATGAATGACAGCAGACGGATTGTCATGGCCCATCAAAAGTTCCTCCCACAAGGGGCCCCCAGATCTTGCACTGGAGCACTGCAACATGCTGTAACAGATCCACAGTGTTGCAAGGGACAGTGTCAAACTTGCCCTCTAGGCATTCCTACCAGGCCCAAATATAATATGAATCCATTGGATACTATACTTTTTGGAGTGCAGAGGACCCTTGGAAGGATAGTATGTTTCTACCTAACCCCTGTCCCTCTCCCTGTTCCCCTCCCTGCTCTTTTTCTACATACTCCTTTCTTTCTCTTTCTTTCCCTTTGCCTCTTTTACTATTAAATAAAATATATAAACTTTTTTTGGTTTTTTGGCACCAACATCTAACCTCCTTTGGTTTTAATTAAGTTTTGGAGTATATTTTGAACCTTTTTGTGTTTGATCCATTTTATTCACAAAGACTTAGTTTTCCTTGATCTTCTCTGTTTAAATTGATTTGTAACACATATGAGTAGTGTGGGGATGCATCCCGTTTGTCCCTTCCCATCTTGGGCTGCATTATGATCTCAGAAATGCTTGTTAGGCCCCTCTCTTGACAAACAGCACCTGGGCTCAGCTCCTCAAACTTATCAGAAACACAATCTGCTCCCAGGAACTTGTCCTGTCTATCAAGCTCCTGTTTTTAAAGGAACAGCCTTGTAGACTTATTTTTTTGTGCCCAAATATCAACCTAGGTAGAACAACATTTCTGTTATTGAACTTTCAAAGAAAGTTACAGACCTGAATTGTGGACAAGATGGAAAATTACTATGCCGAAAGCCAATTCTTTGCAACCCCGTACACTCCTGGACCACAGTGGGCTATGACCAGCACCTCCTTCTGAGTGGGACCTCTCTGAGCCACTGAACACTCAAGTTTGTGATACTCAGAGGACCAACATCAAATGTTGCTTGACAGAACCTGGGCTAACACCCCACTTCTCAAGTCTCAACCCTTCACTTGTTGAGAAGGTGCAGAGGCATCAGACCTGAGCGCTTCACTGAACTTGAGAGGAATTTTTACGGGCCTATACCTTGTATACATGTGTGAGTGTGAATGTGCTACAGCAAATGTACTGTGAATGTTAGATAGGTAAGTAAATCAGGTCTAAGTAACTTAGTCACTATTGTGCTCATAGTAAATTCTATATATTCTTTCGCTAAACTCATTACATTACACTATTGATTAAGTGATACTAAGTTTAAGTGCTGTTTAACTCTTTAGGCCTAAACTGTTGGTGAAGTCTGGGGCTGAGTGGCAAGATGGCCTACTCTTGTGATTCACTGAGAAGGTCTCTCTCATTTCTTTTTATCCTTACCCTTTCTCATCCTTAGCTTTTACCATCCCCGGCTTCCACATAATTTTAGGTTTAGTCTTAGATTAACTGATTTTAGTCCTACTTTTCCTTTTTAAAGTGTGCTTTAATCATCTACTAAGTAGTAGAGTGAATCTTGTCAATGAACTCTGTCACACTTTAGCTTCTATATTAACCAGCTTTTGCCAATACCTTGGCCAGTGATTCTCCAAGCAACTGGAAACACTCATTGTTGACAGGTAGTCTTACTAGCAGCTGGCTGCATTACCACTATTAAGAGCTGGCAGTTACCTTAAAGTTGCATCAGATGGTGTGCAATTCAAAACCTTCCAAAACAGTAAGAAACTGTGCTAATACTTCTTTTAGTCAGACTACTGATAAACTTGCCTTCTCCTCTTTTGTTCTTTTGGAGATATTTGTATAGACTTTGGCATGGATATTACTAATTGATCAGGTAAACTCTTTGCTCAGATTTTTTTAGTTTCTGATTTAGCTGTTATATCCTCAAGGTACCAAGGGTTGAGCCTTAAAACAAGCTATTTTATGCACTGTAGCTATAGTATTTTTAATTTATCAGAGACATACTCACGTTCACAGCTTCAAGCCATTATTCTTTTCTACCAAGAAACTCATTTATACATCTCTCTCAAAGGATGGCACTAATTAAACATTTAAAGAACAGATCTTCTTCTTTATTGGAAATAAAGCATGATAATAAGCATATTAAGAAACATGTGATAACGTTCAAAAATAAAGGATCTCTCCAGCATGGAAGAGATGAGAAGAGAAAACAAAAGTAGATTCTTCATCCTATGAAACTAATATCTGCATAATGTAATCCTCAGATGTTAATGATTAAAGTAGGTTTACCCTGTATTTTATTCCAATTAGCTTTTAAGGGAAGACAAATTTTACTCCCTGTTAGGCACAATCACATAAATTGCTTGAGTCTTATGCCCAGGCAAACCAAACACTTCCTCATTTTCAGGGCAAAGTCTGTAACGCAAAAGACTTTGAGGCCTGTTATTGCCTGAGTTGAAAGGAATCCATCTGGGTAAAGTGAATGAGCAGTGAACACGTATAAAACATTTCTCCATGGATAACCTCATCTCATTTGATTTGGAAAGCTGTTCATATGCAAAATAATGGGTAAGTGCAAATTAATGCCTTTTCTGTTTTTACAAGTCACTTTTCAAATTACGGCTGTACCTTAAAATGCAAAAATTAGATAAAAGAAATTAGTATTTACTAACTTAAAATAAAATTGCTGTTATGGAATTATAGGCTATGGATGAAATAAAAATCATTCACCCTCAGGTGACAGGAAATACATAAACTTACAGATGAAGCATACACATTGCTAAGCAATTTATTTCAGCGCAGAGTTATTCTCCTTCCTCTGTATTTTCCTCATTCTGTACTCAACCTGGTTTAATTATTCACAAGATTACAGCCCTGTAACATCTTGTAATAACCTCATAGATGTATTTGATTAGTATAGTGGAGAACTTCATCATTAATAAAATAACAAAACTTCTGACAGCACAATAAATTGATTCCTTGCTTTTGATATTATTTTAAAGAGTAGGACAGAAAAGGAGTCAAATGTAGTTCAGGTAACAGCCTCAATGAAAAAGACAAAGCAATTAAACATTTGTGATCTGAATCATGCACTTGAAAAACACCTGCATACACTATTCAAAAAACTGACACAAAATTTAGTTCACAAGTACAGCAATAAAATACGGAGCTTTAAAATTTTACACGAATTTCTATGTGATCTTGTCAGGATCTATATATAAATTGTTAATCTAATAAGATCTTAAGTAATCCTGTGAAAGAAAGATTAATGAAGCTTAGTAAAGCACTGTAAATAATTTTAAGGGCACTGTTTTGCAATTAAAATAATAATCAATTGCTTTCATTATTTTTTAACCTCTATAGATCTTAGCAGCATTAATTATTTAGCAAAACAGATGACCTTCCAGACTCATCCTACTTTGTAAACAACCACCCATACCTGTAAAATGTGCACAGGTTACAAGGCAAATAATACTTCAAGTCTTATATGTCAAGAATACCATCTATAAATGGCAAAACAGATCTTTCAGGACTTTACATTATTTAAAAAGGGTCAAGGCAATTTAACTGCTCCCCAACACAAACATTCTCCTCAGAAACCCTGCTGCTCATTATTTCTGCTAAGTCAATGTGTAGGTTACTCATGGTAGAACTATCTAGGTTAGCCTTACCTTGTAAAATAGTATGTTACAACAGCCCCTGCTACTGTCATCTGCTGACAGGCTAGGATAAACTCGCTGATCCAGATGAGTCCCACTACATGGTACCACCACATGTATTTCAAAGGACCTGCCATCCGAAATTCAACAAATCCTTCCTCATTTGGGACAGGACTACCTAGAAATGAATGAGGGTAAAAAGCAAAATGATGCTTACAGCAATTCATAATGAAGGAAGCATATGGTTATTAGCAGCTCATAACCAGTTACAGCAGAAACTTCTCCAGTTTCTACTCATAGTTTTAAATTTACAATTACCACTTTTACAATAAGTATAATGGTAGTTGAAAAAAATACACTAAAAAAATTCCACAACTAATTACCATCTCATAGCAAAAGTTCACAGTTAAACATAATGGAAATCTACTTCAGTTATTCCTAATTTGAGTTTGCTTATCAGTATTTTTCATACAGCAGGAATCAGTATCAGCTCCTTACATCTAGATGTCAACATTAATAATCACTTTTGTTTTCCCTATGGTAAGCTTTTGTATCTTTAAAGCTAGTAGCAGACATATGGAGCAGCCTTAGAAATTCTAAATATGTCATATATTCAAAAATGAATCGACTCTTTGTCTAATATGAATAGCAATATAATGTACAGAAACTGACAGCATGTCAGAGCTAAGATAAGCTCTATTTCAATGTGTTAATGCACAGTGAGATGTTTCATCTTATACAACATTTACATGAACAGCTGATGAGATTCAGGAAAACCCTGCAAGGAACTTTGTGTGTATAAAGTGCTTACCTTGAAAAGCATTGTTTTGACTTAGCACTGACAGCACCTTACCCACATTCTTAGTTATGTTTTTATAATTACATATAAAATGAATGTTGCCTTGTCAGTAAGTTAACTATTGAAATAATTCTGATTTTGGTGTACAAGGATTTGGCCTTATTTGTAGAAACAGTTTGTTTAACTGATGATAGTGATGATACTGAGTACATATAAGCTAAAAAGATAAAATAGTTTTTGCAAAATCAAGGCAGGTTGAAGGGTTCTGTCAGTTAACTATAATATCAGACTACATTCTCCTACAAATATAGTGCCTGTGCAGTGGTCTGACTCAGAAAATGAAGCACAGGGCTGAGACTTTCAGTGGTGACCATTTTCTGCACATAGCACAGCATGAAATGAAAACTAAAAATTCCATCAGTAATGGAACTGATGAATTAGGAACATATGAATTCTATTGCCTCCAACCTTTGCTAAGAAGTCATGATATGAAAAATATTTATCTTGTATTACTCTGAAATAGCCTTGTGACTTGAAACACTGCTACTTTTGGGTCAGTAGCAAACAACATGTTTCAAAATTCTAAGACATTTAATAATAAATGACAGCCTCTGCTGCCTACAATGCACTGCAAAATAACAGACTGTTTAAAAAGCATCTGCTCTGGTGGTTTTTTTTTGCTGAAGTAACTAAGATTTGGACCTATGGGGTTGATTAATTCTAGAAGCTCTTGTCAGACCCTGAATACAAACAAAGCTTTCATCTTCTACGTACTGAAGAGCAGGCAGGAATTAGCAGTACATTGGCTGCAATCAGATTACAACACAGAAGCAGCAGAAAAATCTCCCTATTGATTCTGGAATAATACTGGACACCTAAGTTACAAACAACTGAAAACTAAAAACACAATATTTACATTGTGGGAGAAAGTATTGTGTGCAATGCCCCTTCCCTTACTGTGTACTCATCTGTGCGAGTACAATATTTGGTGACTCCAAGTTTATGCTGTCTTTAACTTGTGTGTCAAAATTAGAGGGAATTATTTGAAAAATTGCTATAGCAGTTTTATTATTAGCATCTCATGCTTTGCAGCAAGCCAACTTGCATCAAATCAAAAAGCCAGCCTAACACACAAAGTAACATGCTGGGAATGAAGACTCAAATGCACAATAACCTGAAGTCAGTGAAGCAGACAGGAATAGAAGCACAACAAGTGGGTTTTTTTCTTTGAGATTCCCACAGGCTTTTTCGTCAACTCTGCTACAAATCACACAATAATGAAATGAAAATTATTTAAAGTAAGTGACTGTTTACCTGTAGTACCAAGAAAAAGCAGGACGGTGATCCAGTATGTCCAGAAGAGGATAAGCACAAAGAATGTCCAAAATGGCTGGAAGACTAACAGTGGCAGGTGAATGAAGACCTTGCCAGCCACGTGGAACAAGGCAATGGTGAGAGCTACTCTTTTGCGCATAATTAACATGATCAAGAACAAGATAACCTAGAGGGGGAAGTTTCCAAATCACATTTTAGAGTACTGAAACAGAATCAAGATACTCTTTCACAGCTAGGATATTCAAACACACTAAATTAACACATACTCTATCTATAAAATCACAAGATCAAAATGTAAAACCTCTATCAGCTTCTGGTGATAAATTATTTTCCAAATTATACTTTTGGGGAATTCCATTCACATAAGTATATATTTGGAATCACCATCAGCCTTAAGTTGATGAGACAAGACCAGGTTCTAGCCTCAATTATGTTTTATAAAGCAGTGAAATCAGCCAGTTTTAACCTTTAATTACCTTTAAGAGAGGTAATTTAAAATTTATATCTGACCATGGCGTGGTGGTCTTATAGGATGTATGTATATATGTGTATAATAGAGGGAGTAAGAATCTATGAAAGGGAAAAGAGAGGAACTTTTGGATTAGGATGTGAAGCAACAGGAACAGAAGAGGGAGTCTACAATTCCTGTGAAGTTAGTCAAACATTGTCAGTTTCCGGTAGTAAATTCAGTGACTCTGAAATTAACAGCAAGGCCCAAAGAAGACAAATTGGTTAAAATGGTGTTAGTATTTCAATTCACAATGATTTAAGAACAGCTTCTTTCAGAAGTAGGCTACGGACTTTTAAATACACTAAAATGACTAAGTACCTCTGAACTGAGAACCTAAGAAAAATCTCTTTGGATTGGCAGTCCAGTATCATACTTATTCTTGGAAGTCCCTGTGGACATTTTACAGTAGATGAAAGTAGCTGCAGGCTTAGAAAGTCTCTCCTGACTTAAAATCAGATAATAGAGAACAGCTCCTAGAAAGTCTCCCCTGACTCATAATCAGGTGCTAGAGAACAATTCCTAAAAGTTAAAAAAATAACATAATGAAAGAAAATCACTTCAACAGAAATTGTGGCACAAATAAACTGTTCCAAAATGTGTGCAATACAATGCTTTCACCTGAATAAAAAGTAGAGATTAACAGGAAGACAAGAGCAGAAAATAATACCATCATTAGCAAAGCATACCGTGAAGACTGTAGCTGCAATGGCATAGATCAAGAGAGCCTGAAGATTGTCTTTGGCTATTTGGGTTTCAAGAGCACCAGCAGACATTCGTTGTTTAGCATAGAGCCACCACAGGACTCCAGTACCACCTATGTTTTAGAGAGAAAACAAGAAGGATAAATTACTCAATCCTCTGTGTGATATATACTACCTAGTACCAGAGAAAAAACCAGTTCCTTCCTTTTAAGTCTAGTCTGGTACTGAATACTCAAAAGCACTGATGCTCAACGCAACAGGAACTTGAGAGGAGGGAGAAGTACCTAGTTCTCCTCTGTTGCCCTCTTCTCAAGTGAATATATTCTTTTCACAGTCTCACCATACTATGACCACTTAAGAGACTTGCAGAACCTTGACTCTGTGTTTTAGGGTAAACTGCATTGAAGGACTACTTCATGGAAAGCCCTAACAGTGAACAGCACAGCTCCCACTAGACAGGTAATAAAAGGAACAAAAGGAAGAATAAATAGTTCTGTGGTAGGCTGTATGTATGAATGTATGGGTGTGTACAATAATGCAGGAGTAAGAATTTAGGAGGGAAAACAGAGACAGACCTTTGAATTAGGATGGGAAATAACAACAAAACAAGGAGTCTACTGTTCCTGGGAAGACTACAAACAACAAGTATCAGCCTGATGCTGGAAACAGCCCCTTAATGATATGTAGCTAAACTTGCTTCAGACAATGTCTTGGACACCAGAAAAAATGTTAGTAAAAGGCACAGGAGTTGCATACAATGTGAGGTACTATCTTCTCACCCCTGTTATGTTAATCCTAGCCTTATGGCCAGATAAACATTCTCCTATTCTAGCTGCCTTTCCAAGGTAGAACTTTTCTTGAACACAGATCTCCAGCCCCTCAGGGAGATAACCTCTCCTCTCTGGTACAATTCTTTTCTCTTTTAATTGTCCTTCTCTGTTCTACTGGTATTTCTGAATCAAATGCATAAGCTAAGTAGGGAGGTTGGACCAGGTGAGCCTCTGTGGTCCCTTCCAACCTCATCCATTCTGTGATTCTATGATTGCCATGTTTTTACTGAACATACTCTGTTCAGGTCTAAAATGAAGAATGCTCTTTTGACACCTCCTAAACAAACAGTCAGGAATAAGCACTATGTGTCATAAAAGATGGGGTTTTATTCAATCCGTTATTATAATGGATGAAACTTCTTAGAACATAGTAACAGATGCCAGCAAAGTAAGTTATTCAACTATTTCACTCAACATGGTTGCTCAGCTTCTAAAGAGAATATAAATGAAAAAAAAATCCTTATTTTTCCTTTTCCCTGGTCGTAGATTATGAGGCCATTAATCAAAATATGATTTTTGGAAAACCAAAGTGATCCTGAAAAAATATAGATGGTCTGCTGATTTTTTCCATCCATTGCAGTCTTGAATTGCAAGAATTAAATCACTAGTGCTTCCTAATGTGATTATTCTATTTTTTTCTTTCTGTGTAGTCATCTGCCCAGACATTTTGGCTTAGCTACTCAGTAATAAGCGTAGAAAACTTTAGTTTTATGAATTTAAAAGCTAATGTGATAAAATAAGGCTATTTTCACACAAGCTACAGCATTTTGGAAGAGACAACCTTTGGTCATTTCCAAGATAGCTTGCCTAGTGGCATTTCACATATGATCTGGGTCATGCAGGTGTTCCTGAGTCATATAGAAATAAAATTATTTAATTAGAATTGCTGGACAAGCACCTTTCCTTCCTCTCTTCAAGAGCAGGTCTTAGAGAGCTACTCAAAGAACTGAAGTGCTGATGAACATGTCAGAGTTGTAAATACATTCAGCTGCACAAGCAAGAGTTACCCTTTGATTTCTTCATGCACCAGCTGAGGCGTGGGAGTACCACCAGACACACCCAAGCTTAGCTGCCTTGCTGACCTGTTTGGAAGGCAGGTTAAGAAGTAGGCAACCTTTAGGGTTGTGCTACAAGTGCTGTGAGGAATCTCCTGCGCTGTCACCTGTGGGCTCTAGTGAGCTAGGCTGACATGAAGACTGACTGCCAAACAGGGTGTGCAAATATCCAAGGAGCAATGTACTTTCTGAGAGAGATCTGCAATTACTAAGGTGGTATTTTGGATGTGCTTCTGGAAAGGGAATAAAAAAAAACAGGCTGAAGGGAAATGTATGATCCAAGATGTGTGTGGATTGTAGCTGGGCTGAGGAAATGGAGCACAAGGATTAGAACTGGGCACTCAAAGTGGGAAACAAACAAGACTTACCAAGCGATCCCAGAATGACAAGAACTGTTAAAATCCAGACAAGTACTCTTGAAATGTACCTTATTATAACCATCAAAATCATGGACAACACTGCAAAAGATAAAATAATATAAGCAGACTAATTACTTCAAGTAGATATAGCCTTCCTAATTTTCCCACTGTACTAAGGCAACTGCCTTCCAAAAGAATTTTTACAGACACATTTCTTTTTTGAGGTTTACAAACTCACTGAATAGATAGTTAAGAAAATTAGGCACCTCTACAACTTTTGCTTTGATAATGTTGATTAAAACACAGAGAGCATAAATACATTTACACGATACATCAAACACAAGACATAATGCATGCATACAGACAGAGATGTACTTAGACAATGACCAAACAGATAGCAAGGCATGACAGTACTTTGAGTCTGGTAACATGAGCAGACCTCCTGAGGACCAGAGCAGAGTCTGTACTCAAATACACATGTCAAACCAGTGCAGTTAATACGATATCTGTGTATTCTATAATGTCATGCCAGTCATAAGTAAAAAACTGTACAAGAGCTAAGGCTAAGTGAGTGGTGTGTACAAGTACATATTCGTATTTTAACATACACACGTTTGTGTTCAGCAGTTACATGCAAGCCACTGGAACCTGCCTTTTTGAGTCACAGTAACCCACTGTTTTAAAACAAATAATTTCTGTTTAACTATGAAATTATGAAAACTATTTTTTAAATTAACTATATATAAATTCTGTAATAACTTCCGACTCTAACTGAACAGGAGAATTGCAAATCAGCCACTAGCTTTCAGATTTCGAACAGTTTTCTACCATTATTACCAAATACTGAAGCTGTCAAGATGTAAAAATAAACAGCTTTCAAGCTACAGTTGAAAAAAATACACAGTGGTCTTTTGTGTGTGTAGAGGGGGTTAATGGTATCTAGCATCCTCTTATTTTTCCTTTCCTTTTCCCTTCCTTCTCCCCTGCCCTTTTTTTTCACCACAAGAGCAAACAGAAAACAAAGGACCCCTATATCTGATACAGCTTTGCAGTGTTTCTTTCTAAATAATACACCACTCACATGCATATTACCATTGATACCCCCATTTTAGGATTTCAGATTTTATACTTTGTATGAGTAAAACAGACTCACTAGGAAAGCAATTTATGTCGGTGGGCAACATTCCACCTCAAACAAGATGACTTTGTTAAAGCAGCTCTTCAGGGTAGCACAAAGTGTCACTTAATAGGCTAGAAGCATCTTGCAGCTATAGAAACAATTCAGCGCCTCTGTACTGTTGGGAATTTCCAGCTCTTCAGAAAAGGCTGAGATTTTCAAAGACCTGAAGCTTTTAATTTTGAAGGAAGGGGAAGAAGGAGGTAACATACGTTGCAACAAATGGGTACCTGATCTTCTTGTTTTCACTCTTAAAGTTCTCATTTCTTTGTGCAAGTATGTTAAATGAAACAAATTAAATCCCCTACATCCAACCAGAGTGTGCTACTTTGCATTTCTCAACCTGTCTTTTTTATTTCGAAAGGGTTTATTTGGACTTCAGTTGGTAGAGGATAACTACTACAAATGGGAAAGGGGAATACTAGAAAAAAATTAAGAAAAGACGGATGTTCTCTTAACTATATCAAAACTAATGTTGGCTAATTAACAGCCATGCATCCTCTATCTCATAATCAGTGTAAGAGAAACAAAACCAGTATATTACTTATGAACAAGTTACCCAGCTCCCAAATAAAATTTTTAAAAAGCATTCTGAATAATTTTCTAAGGGATTGTTGCTATTATACAGGTTTTTTGCTCATAATGTGGTTACAGTGTGTTAGCAACCTCCTAATGGAGTACACTAAGAAATAGCTAGTAATGAGAAAAACAATTACCTAGTGATAACAAGCAAAGTCCCATTATAATCTCTTTGCTGGTCATAACTCCACTAATCAGCCTGTGTAAGACACTACTGTCACTGACAAAGGTGATCAGGGCCTCTGCAAACTTGGCATAGCAGGAAATGTTCACAGGAGCACAGCGATGGAAGAATGGAATAGGTGCACTGGTGACACAAGAAAAAAAAAATCAGAAAAAAAAATTACTCCTACTTAATATAAATGCCACATCAACACACAAATGAAAGGTGAATAGATGCAATCATTCTACCCTGATAACATCATAATCAGAAACCATGTGTTGAATGCACAAGTGCTGCTGAAATGAGGATGATCATAATGAAAAGTGATGCAGTTCTTACAAACAACCCTATGAGCCTGGAATGTACATTCCAATAGGATCTTATTACCCTCCCACCCTTAAATGACTAGACACAGAAAGTATATGCTCCTATTTCCACTTAGATGTCATTCTTTCAAGTGTCAGGTGGTGAACCAGCAGCTGAAACAATGCCTTTCACTCATTTTAAAACAGAATACTGGTCCATATTTGCAGCAAAAGAAATGGCAGAATAACAATACTCTTCTTGAGAGTATATATTTTGTGCTAAAGGACATCAGCATTCACAACGCTGCCAAGCAAAATGAATGCGCTTATTCCTAGCCCTTCCCCATACTAAGCTAGGTCTTGTATTGAATATTACAATCACAGTGTTTATATTCATTAACTTTGTTAGAACTATGCAAAATATGCCAGGATGCCTCTATTGGTTTGAACTGTTTTGGAAAGACCCTCACAAAAAACTATTGAGACTATGCACTGCACTTTGCAGAAAGCTCTGAAAAACCTGCTATCAAGAGAAAGATATGAGAGAGCAAAAACTTTCCTTTAAAAGTGGGTAATTTTGTTTTCTAAATGTCTCCCATTTAGTAGCTGTCTGCCTTGGTCATAAAATATGTCAGATCTCAAAGTGGCCTATTACATCATTTGATCAGTTCCCAATTACATTTCAGACATGAATTACATGTTCCTTCCTGTAACTGGATCCAATGAAAGAAAAGTCTTTTCTATTGTTTCACCTGCCCAATCTTCCTGACTTGAAAAATTTTGGTGGACTATACCAGCAATGAACATAATCTTCTGCAGTTTCCCCATTTCAGCAATGATCTATAAATCAACCATTTTTTGTCCTCAAGAACTATTTTTAAAGCCATGTCTTTCTAAAATTCTAGCCAACATTTTAAACACGTAGTGAATAAACCAGCTGCCTTAGGCACCTATTTCCCATCCATTGTTTTTCTGGGGAAAAAGCATGACATGCTGAAAACCATTAAAGTGTTACTACTCTGTAAAGAAATTAGGAGAAATTATGATCAACTGCCATTTCTAGGTAATTAATTAGTTAATCCTAGGTTTTTGTTTAAAGTCACTGATGATTGCAAATTTTATAGGATTACTGTGCTGAGTAGGTAAACACATTTGAAGATGCTCATATTGATGGTCTACTTTTGGGTAGGAATGAACACAGCAGTTAAGCAGAGCAAAGTAATTGTGCATTAGTCACAGTTATTAAAAAACAAACCCATAATGATGGCTGCCCTACTTAAAAGGCAGCCCATGTATCCTCTTAACTTCTTAAAACATAACCTATTTTGGAATATGGCTGTTCATTACATGCCATATTATTGAAAAAGACTGACATTTGAGAAGTTTATTTAATTATTAAGGGCTACAACTTTTCAGAAAGCTTAGAGCATTTGTAAGTTGTCACTACCAGCAACAAAGCCCAAATTTTGAGGTGGGAGTAGGCAAAAGAATGTTATTCCTGCATCCAAATACAAAAACATTCACTTTGAAAATGGAACTAATGGGATTAAAGTATTCTTCCAAAATATATCCCAATGAAAGAAAACGTGCTTTTTGCATCAGAGTTTATATTAATCATCTAATATCCCTTAACCTAAAGCAATTTCACAACCTATTTTAAGTTAACTATTTTCATGTGCAGTAATTTAAGTTTGTTTTAATTAATAAAGAAAAAATAGGTTAGTGGTTCCTACAAGCTTTCTTGAGTAAATGGGACTCCTGAGAATCCACTTTTGAGATCTGCTTCTGCTCCAGTGGTTATGACTGAATGAGTAGGTAAGGTAAAGTGTCCCAATAAAAATGACAATAATAGATCTATTCTCTATGACCTGTGCTATTTTATATGAACGCTTGATTATCTTGGTATATTACCTACTGAAAAGGAAATATTTCTAAATAGCAACATGATGCTTAATCATAAACAAGAATGAATAAAGTTGAAGCCAGTAGATGATGGTCTCAGAAGCTGTACTTTTAAAGCATTATTCAAATGAAGTTAGGAGATCCATCTGATTACTCAAGTATTAGATTTCAAAGAATTTTTTCGTCTCACTACTACCCCTGTGTATGTACAGCCCGTGCAAAGGGAGGGGGATTCCAATTGGAATAACACTGCTAGCTGCTCTTTATAATCTCTACAGGGCAGTCCCTTGGCACAGCTCAGCACAGCTGGTTTACAGATAAATGCCGCAGGGGACTGGACAGGTTTTCCTCCAGGGTCCTCTAAACAGGCAGTCATGTCTACAGAAACTGATCTAGGCGGGGTGTGGAAGAAATACATATGGCTGACTGCACTGCTAGACTGTACTACTCTGTCAAAGTTGGACATAATACCTTGAAGATGGATAGTAAGAGTCCATTGACAGCCTCAGCTGTCAGAAGGCTGTGTAGAAGCCTGGTCATCAAACAGAAAACATCAAGGGACAATCTTCACACCATTACCTCCATCCCATGGAACTAACAGGAATCAGAGGGTTCATAACCCTTGACAGATTGCACTGGTTTCAGCTGGGGTAGGGTTAACTTCCTTCACAGTGGCTGGTACGGAGCTTGTTTTTGATTTGTGTTGAACACAGGGTTGATAATGGAGAGATGCTTTTGTTATTGCTGAGCAGGGCTTGCACAGAGCCAAGGCTTTTTCTGCTTTTTCACCGCCACGCTGGCAAGGACATTGGGGGTGTATGGGAGGCTGGGAGGAGACACAGCCAGGACAGGTGACCCAAATTGACCAAAGGGATGTTCCAAATATGGCATCATGTGCAGGATATAAACATGGGGAAAGAAGAGGAAGGAAGGCACGTTTGAAGTGATGGTGTTTGTCTTCCCAAATAACTGTTGCACGTGATGGGCCCTGCTCTCTTGGAGATGGCTGAACATCTGCCTGCTCATGGGAAGTGATTAATTAATTTCGTGTTTTGCTTTGCTTGTGTGTACAGCTTTCCTTCCCTTATTAAACCATCTTAGTATCAGCCCACAAGCTTTTTACCTTTTACTCTTCCAGTTCTCTCCCCAGTCCTGCTGATGGGGAAGTGAGCAAGTGGTTGTGGGGGGTCTGGGTTGCTGGAAGGGGTTAAACCATGACACAGATCAAATGTGACTGTTAGGTAAGTTCTTCCTGAATGCCTCAGTCTACAAGATGTTGGGTTTTCATTTGGTTGTCTCAACAGGATTACATTTCTCCTTCAAATTACGCTTACTCAAATAATTTAACCATAAAAATCTGAAAACCAGTTGTTTACAGATACAATGTTGGCCTTTTTTGCCTTAGGTCATTAAGTTCAGACTTTTCAATCTCAAAAATGCTCAAATGCATCATGTATTTTAGTAATACCATATCAAAAAGGGAAAATACTCCACCTACACAATAGTTTATTTAAAATAATATGAGGTAGTTTTTATGAGGAATTTACATAACATCATTAGAGCTCTGATAGATTATTCTATCCTGTTTTCTTACTAAGCTATATTTATTGAGACTGAATGATGTTAGAACACACTATGAGAAGTCAATATAATTCTGGCAAAAATTAGGACTAACAAGCCTTTTCAGTATGCAAGCTGGCACTGAAGTTTTCATTTGTTTTTGTATTATGGCAGTAACAGCTGGCTAGCTGCATGGAATATAAATCTATATTGGGAAATTTTTAAAAAAGCTAATATGCCAGCTGCCACTAATTGTCACTATAATATTTTAAAAAAAGATTCAGTGGAGAGGCTACCACATATACAAGAAAGATTTAAAATCAGAGTTTGTAGAACTTGTTTGTAGAACAAGTTTGTTTGTTAGAACAAATATAATATTTACAAAATACGTAAAAGAAAACTATGCATAAGAAAAGACTCTGCAGTTATCACTCACTACTGAGTATATTTGAGAAGCTAAATTTTGAGAAAACACAACATAGTTCTTCTTGATTTAGTGCAGTTACTGACAGAAGGCTGCGAACAACACTAACACATCATTTCTTTTCTCAGCAATGCTCATCTCCACAGGCCCAGGCAGCACAGCTACAGGAGTTCATGAAGCTATGAACTTTCCAATCCTATTTCACAAACAGCAGTCTAATGTAACACTTAAAAAAATAAACCTCAAAATGATCTGTTAATAAAATACATCCCTCTTTCTGGTATTGAACTATCCTTATATTAGTCATTTGCAGACTGAAAGAGTAAAAAATGAAGCAATTTGCATCTATCTGACTGGCTGAGGTAAGGTATAAGAAGTGAATGCTGCAGAGAGCTGTGCATCCCTGCATAATTTTTTCTTCCAAAGATTAAAAATGTTCCATGATTGTCTCAGATCTGCATTGCTGATGGGCAGCTAGCTATAGATAGGGTGAAAGGCAGTAAAACAGCTGATACTTAGAACAGTGTCAGTCACATGAGACAAGAGAAATTGAAGAGATCATCTCAATCGTTTCAGTAAGACATACACAGATAATTTGGGTTTTTCTTTCACTATTATTTTCACTACCTTTAAAAATTGAATTTTAGAAATATATGCAATAATACACTAAAATATCTGTCTGGTAAGAGTGAACATGTGTTGGCATTTTCTAAAGAACTGTCATGATCAACACAAATTTCTGTTCCCTCCACCCCAAATCAGACAACTTGATCATATTACCTCTCTGGAACAGGATATTTAGGACATAACTTGGCAGCCCTTGGGTCTGTTGTATATTCTGATGGCTGTAGTTCATAGCTACACAGAGTGGATCCTGTTGAAAAGTAAAAAAAAATATTGGTACAGAGAAAAAAAAAAACCACTAATATTCTTTGCAAACAGCATTAAAACTGATAAGGTGCTAATTCTGCACCTCCTCATGTCATAACCACAAAGCTTTGCTATAGCTCCTCCTGTAATGTGGTAAATCAAGTCCAACACAGCTGTTAGTAGAATACAATGATGCTCTCCATCTAGCTTTGGGTTTTCCAAAGTTTGAGTATTTGAATGGAAAAGGTTAATTCACACATTAATTCACAATGTGGTGTAAAAGAGGACACAAACTACTGTGAAGCCCCCCTCCCCCTACTATTCCACCATGTTTTTCTTGATAATTTTTAATGCATGAACATTGCATAACATTGCATAACATTTATGATAGAAAATATTCCTGTGTTTGCAGAGGTTTTTTGTGTGTGCATATTCAAAATACAACTTGTCTATAGATTTCAGGGACAGAAACAAACAAAAAAAAAAAAGAACTGAAAAATTTGGAAAGTTGGCTGAGAAATAACAGCTCTGCATTACATATCCAAAGCTTCTAAAAAGCTGAACTCTCTCCATAAACAAATTGGTACGGCACAGTAAAGATCAAGTTGCCTCTAGAATAACATTCAAATATAAATTAAGTTTTCCTTTGTACCTGACACTTGCTTAATGGAAGTGCCTTACCTAGGAGAGATTTCTTCCAATTTATCTATAATGAAGACACTGAAGATCTGACCTAATGCTTCTAGGAAATCAGAAACTTCCAAATCAGATTGGAGCCCTGGTATGTCAGCAATTCAGATGTTAGGAAGCCTCCAATGATATAAGCTGCCTATCAAAAGATTAATTTCCTTCCAAGCTTCTTTCCTAATAGATTGCTTACTTCCAAGTGCAAGGGCTTTTAATACATAGCTTTTAGTGTCCTTTTCCCCTATGCAATACACTAAGGACTTATCTTAATAAGGACTTATCTGAATCTTAATCATCAATATAAAAATTCAATTCCTTCCATTATTAAAGTCACCTCTTCAGGAATAGTTTGTATAATAGAGTTCTGCAAGATGGATCTGGACAATACATATACACTATTACTCAAAATAAACCAAGAATTTTGACAAACAGCTTTATCTTGGCCTGCATTACACCGAACAGAACTATTATTTGTAGAATTTGTAGAATATTATTTGCAGAAATTGTATCTATGATTGCTACATTTCTACCTCTATGAAAAGACATCTTCTATTCACAGACTGAAAGAGCAAGAGAGCCTTTTTAGAGGCTTCTGCTGCTCTCTATGTAATGCAGTCTCTGGAACACTATTTAAGAACCACTTCTACAAAGTAGTTTTTTGGAAGCCAGTCCAAACCACCAAATGCAGTATTGAAGAAAGATAGATCTCCTACAAAGAGAAGAGAGGAGGTGAAACATCTGAAATGCATTTTCAATTATACTGTCAATATGAATCCTTATGCCTCTGCTTGCTTCTGTGGAAAACATGGCATGATATAAACATAAACAGGTATCACAAAAAACATTCCTTAGATCTTAGCTGTAAATAAAGTATCGAAAATGCATCTAAATCTACAGATTTTTCTTATAAACAGAAAGAAAATGAGGATTGTGGATATTTACATTTATTTTGCTTTGAATATAGGCCAAAAGATAAGTTATAAATGTGGCTGACAGCCAGCTGAGCCAGCTGTGCCCAGATAGCTAAGAAGGCCAATGGCATCCTGGCCCATAGCAGCAATAGAGTGGCCAGCAGGAGCAGGGCAGTGATTGCCCCTCTGTACTTGGCACCGGTGAGGCCACCCCTCTTATCCTGTGTCCAAGTCTGGATGCGTCCCTGCAAGAAAGACACTGAGGTGCTGGAGTGTATCCAGAGAAGGGCAATGGAGCAGGTCAAGGGTCTGGAGCACAAGTTCTATGAGGAGTGACTTAGGAAGCTGGGGTTGTTTAGCCTGGAGTAAAAAGAGGCTCGGGGTCACCTTATGACTCTCTACAACTCTCTGAAAGGAGGGTGTAGCCAGGTGGGGATTGATCTCTTTTCCCAAGTAACAAAACACAGGGCAAGAGGAAATGGCATCAAGCTGTGCCAGGGAAAGT
Source organism: Calcarius lapponicus (assembly GCA_039654755.1). Lineage (NCBI taxonomy): Eukaryota > Metazoa > Chordata > Aves > Passeriformes > Fringillidae > Calcarius > Calcarius lapponicus. Next base: position 44,954,630 of record CM077481.1, read on the forward strand.
TTAGACTGGGTATTAAGAGTAATTTTTTCACCAAAAGGTTCATCAAACATTGGAACAGGCTGCCCAGCAAAGTAGTTGAGCCCCCATCCCTGGAGGTCCTTCATTCAAAGATGTGGAGACATGGAGTTTAGGTAAATAGTTTAGTGGTGGACTTGATGATCTTAAGGGTGTTTTCCAGCCTTAGGACTCTCTGGTTATGATTTTAAGGTGAGAATAAAGAGCTCTATAGGAAGAAGAGGGATATGTGTTATGTGGACAACTGTATAGATTCATGACACAGTGTTTGGGGCCAGCTCGGCCATTCTGCCAAGTGACCAGTGTGAAATACAGTTTAAGTATCTTATGAGAAGGTTCCCACATCTAAACAAGCCTAAGGGACAGGGCTGGTCTGTGGATGCCCATGCTCCCTTTGACTTCTAGCAGTTCAGGCATGAGAGAAAAAGGGCAGGATTTACTATGGGGAGGGAAGGAAACTCTGTACAAATGTGCATCTGAAGACCTGTTTGGATCACAAGCGTAAATGAAGCAAAATCAAATGCCAGACCCTGATGTGCATACAAGTCGCAAGCCATTCAAGTAAGACCTGTAGGGTAACCCAATACACTCCTGGTTGTAAAGCAAACTGGAAACACCCTGACAGGTCCCTCTGGAAGCCAACAGTATATTCCCTCCTGCCATGCCTGACAACTCAGGCTGCCACTACCATGTCTTGCCTAGGAATTGCTTTTGGACTACTCTGGATCTTTTCCCTTTAGATGCCTTACTCACAGCACACTTCTTTAGTCACAGTCAAGCAGAAAAATACTTTCATTTAGCTTGTCAAACAAAGGCTATTAACTACCCTGCCTTTAAAGAAACTACCAGTCCCACAGATGAAATAATGCCCAGGAGATTATTTGTCCTTTTGTCCCAAATCATTAGAAACTCTAACTATTCCAGTAAATATTTATTTATTTATACTCTGAAAACCTTCTTTAATACTGTGTAAGAGAGCTTTAGAACTCAAATGTGTGCTTGAGTTATGTCACTTTACTCTTAAAACTGATTTCTTCACAAAAGAGTCCGTGTGCATCACTGAATAGAAATTTACATTTTCTAGGTCGAGAGAGAACAATGAACAGCCTTTTCAAACCCTCCACTCTATAGTAGTTACTCTGGATTAGCAGAGACTAACATAGCCAATCTTTTTGTTGCTGTTCAAGTTGGTAAGGCCAGAAAAAGTTGAAGAAAACATTTGAGTCGTCTTGCTGAGATAATTAGTTTACCAAAGATACTACTTTTATTCCTAAATTAGTGTCATTCAAATGTTTCAAAACCAGTATGAGCAGGATACAGAGAACAAACTAAAAGATCACTGATATAATACACCCTTTGCTTCCTACAGCAATGAACATATTTCTTCTGGAGAAACCCTTAGGGAAATGACAACAAACTGTCCTACAAGGATTGGATTTCGGATCCCAACATGTTGTAACATTAAGAAAAATACTTCTAAACTATGCAGAGCATCAGTATTTGTGCTATTGGTGAGCACGCAGTAGTGTGCCTGACCTGTGTGCACACTTTGGCCCCACAATCCTGTATTTGGTGGTTTCATGCACAAAGTGATACCGTGGAGACATACAAATATTTCTGTTCCATGGTTTCTTTTCAATGAATAGAATTGCTCCAGCCACTAGAACATATTGGAGCCATAACTGGAGCAAAGTACCTCAAAAGACAAACTTCCAACCTAGCTGTGGAATAGAAACTTCTTTCCAAAGTCTCCTTTCTGTTTTGATGAGGCTTGGATTAGTAAGGAGCTAAACAGCCATTATCTCTGGCACTCAAAGAAAACAGCTATATTTACCCCAAGTTGATATATAAAGATGCTGTAGAAAGCCAGGACTTTTACTTCAAAGATTCTTTCTAAATGAGAAGGCAAATTATTGAAGGTCATGTGTGCTCAGAAGACACAGTGCACAGAAGATATAACACTCTGCTTTCCACAGCAATACAGTAAAAAGGAAGGTCCAAACTAGCAAAGGTGGTTAGGTAAAAATATTTTTAGAGATCAGAGCTCCAGTACAGCTTTCCTTCCTGCATTTGCTTTGCTGTGAACCAACAAACAAACCCCTCCTAGAGCAGCATTACTATTCAAGAGTTTACAGCTTGAGAAATAGCAAGATTCCTAAGTCATCCAATAAGAGGAGCAGTCCACAGAGGATACCAATGACATTTATATTCCCTGACTTATAGTAGTGGAAAGCATACAAGGGGTTTTGGATTCCATTCTGTGAGTTCAGCAGCGTCCACCCATCTATCAACACTTATTAACAGCAACTAAAACAAGAACTTCAATATCTAGAAACATGGACTCATATTCAGAGTCAAGGACTTAAGCAGAAAAATACAGAACTATGCAGAGACAACAGGGATAGCTTCAGTACCAGGAGCAGCAGTCACCTTGGAGTTCAGGAGCGTGTTCTTTTAAGTTACAAAGAGCTCCAAGCAGCTCCACATATCCCTTCTCACATATATGTGGCAAAGCACAGCCCAAGAGACTACATACAAACCACTGTTTTGATAAAGTAATTTATATGAACTTTCATTCTGAGTCTGATATTGTGCATGTATTGTGCACTTACATAGCATGACATGTGTGACATGTTTGACGATTTCTTTGCCTGTGTCTTTCACACTGGTGATGAGTCTAGAAGGTCACAGTGCCCAGAGCTGGAGGACCATGGCAGGGAGAATGATAAACTCCAGTTGACCCCAAATTTGTGTGGGATCTGCTGCTCCAGCTGGATCCTCATGTATCTATCTGGCTTTATGATGGCATTCATCCAAGAATACTCAAAGAGCTGTTTGATGTCATTGCAAGGCCTCTCTCAATTATTTTTTGAACAGTCTTGGGTATCTGGGGAGCTCCCAGCTGACTGGTAGCTGGCTAAGATTGTCTCAATGTTCAAAAAGGGTAGGAACAATGACCCTCGAAACTACAGGCCTATCAGTCTCATTTAAGTGCCTGGTAAAATGATGGAGAAGATTATTCTGGGAGTCCTGAAAAACACCTGAATGACACCACAACCATCGTCACAGCCAGCACAGCTTCATGAGAGCAAAGTCCTGTGTGTCCAACATGACTACCTTCTAGGACAGGCTGATCGAGCATGGGAAGCCAGCTGATGTGATCTTTTTGGATTTCTGTAAAGCTTTTGATACTGTCTCTCTCAGGACCCTCTGGAGAAAATATCCAGCCCACACCTGGATAAACACTTCACGTGGTGGGTGAGCAACTGGCTCATGGGTCAGGGACAAAGGGCTGCAGTGAATGGGGTGACATCAGACTGGTGTGACCTGTCACTAGTGGGGTTCCACAGGGCTCCATCCTTAGCTCTTACCCTCATCTCATCCTCTGCTCTTGAACATCTTAATAAACAACTTGGACACAAGACTCAAAGGCCCAAAGCAAGCTTGCTGGCGATACAAAACTGGGAGGAGACATTCACTCCCTTAAAAGCAGAGGCCTTGTAGAGAGGAGTCAAAAAATGACAGGGCTGGGAAATTACCAACTGTATGAAGTTTAAGAAAGACAAATACTGGATTCTGCACCTAGGACAGGAAAACCCTGGATGTATGGACAGATTGGGGAATAAGACCCTGGAGAACAGTGCAGGAAGGGATTTGGAGGTCTCTGTGAAGGGCAAGTTGAACATGAATCAGCAGTGCCCTGGCAGCCAGGAGGGCCAGCTGTGTCCTGGGGTGCATCAGGCACAGCATCAGCAGCCAGGCAAGAGAGGGGATTGTCCCACTCTGCTCTGCACTGGGGCAGCCTCATCTTGAGTGCTGGGGGCAGGTTTAGGTGCCACAATATAAAAAAGATACAAAGTGCTGGAAGAGTGGCCAAAGGAGGGCAACTGAGATGATGAAGGGATTTGAGGAGAAGCTGTGTGAGAAGTGGCTGAGGTCACTTGGTCGGTTCAGCCTGGAGGAGACTGAGAGGAGACTTTATCACAGTTTGTAACTTCCTTGTAAAGGGAAAAGGAGGAGCAGAGACTGATCTCTTCTCAGCAGTGACCAGTGACAAGACCTGAGGGAATGGCCTGAAATTGTGTCAGGGGAGGTTTAGGTTAGGTTCACCCAGAGGGTAGTTGGGCACTGGAACAGGCTCCCCAGGGAAGCAGTCACAGCACCAGCCTGACAGAGTTCAAGTAGTGTTCAGACAATAATGTCATGTACATGGGTATGATTCTTGGGGTATCCTGTGCAGGTCCAGAAGGTGGACTTTGTGGTCCCTTGCGGACCTCCCCAACTCAACATATTCTATAGTGATTGATAACTGACTTCTAAAAAGACTTATGATGAAGCAGAGCTTATAGTTCAAAAAACTTAGTATCTTATTTCATTGCCTCCTTTACAAATAACATCCTATTATTTCATTAAGTTCTTTGACACAGGAATAAAACTCACAGACACAGAAATGTGCAGAAATGTTAGCAGTAATGAGACTGTAAAATCACAACTCCTCACCTCTGGACTTTCAGCCCAGTTCAACTCTTGAGTTCCGGGTGTTTTATGACTAAGTTTACCAATTAAAACCTAGTTAACATTGTGAATACATGACTCACAGACGATTATGCTTGACCAACCACCCCATGAAATAAAGGCTAGAGTATGATATTGATACTGACAGAGGTGGAGTTCAGGAAGGACAAAGCTCCCAGACTCTCACAAGGATAAAATTCTTAACACTTTTCTACATTTCTCACCCCAGAACTTGCCTGAAATCTGTCAAACTCTATCAGCTCTAAACTGTTAATCTGAAACATACAACCCATTCAAAGCTTCATGCAATGAGACAATTTGGTATGCTACCAATAACTGGATATTACCTTAGCATATTATGGACTAGAAACAAAGCATAGAAAAGTGGGAGCTTAAAATACTGTCTCATGTATACGGCTGCTGCAAATTCCAGAGCCAAAAACCACGGAATTGGTAGGATGCCAAACACTACTTCCACAGAAGGTGGTATTTACTATTCTTTGCTGAGTTCTGTCAGTAAGAAAACAATGCTGCACGACCCCAGGAAAACCATGCTTATGGCAAGTAATTATATGATCCTCTCTTCATGGACTCCTGTCAAATAGAAAAAGGTTCGGATCACCATGAAACAAACCACATCACGTTGACCAGACTTTCTTTATTCTTTGACTGCTAGGCCTGACAATAGTAGTTTTAACCAGTCTACAACCATAGTAAGTAATTCTACTCAGAACACAAGCACTAAGCACAGAAGTTTAGGATTGTAAAAAATTCCTATTTACCTATTTTAGAACAAAAACATTCCAAGAGCAAAAACATAATGACTGAGAAAACACAAACTCCACTTCTTAGCCAGAGATTTTAACGGGGTCTAAAGTATCAGATGAAGTGGAAGCACCAGAGGATTGCACAAACATACCTAAATATTGCTGCTATGCCTTTTGCAAATTGAGCAGGAATAGAGACAGAAGACCAAATAAGGATAGAACTGAACCTTGACAACGAAATCTGATTTCTGGGCCCTAGCAAAATAGTGATGCCTTGAGATAAGTAAAAAGGCAAGGACAGACCACTTTGCAGTCAGGACTTCTCAGATTAATATGACAGAATTGTTCTCAGAAAAGAAAAGCTTCATTCTCTTTTACCCACGTCTGCCTTCCAGAAGCACAGTCTGTGTTTTAAAGGAAGAAAAGTAAAGTTTATATGTATCTTTAGCTCTAGTTGTTGCAGAGAGACATATCACCACTTCTTTAAAACAATGAGCATCAAAGGGCAGATGGATCTTAAAACATGCTGTTACAAATAAGAGTATGTAAAAAAGAAAATCCTAGGTTCAGAATTCATGTATCTATACATATATGTATTTTGAGTTGTAATTTAAAAAATAAGACAATACTCTTCACTTTCTCCTATTCTTATTAACACTACAAAGGGTTGAAAAATATTCATTTACCTATTCCTCCACTCATATTTCTTCCTGCGCTAAATAAAACCAGCTACTCTGGAATCAAATTAAGAATCCATCTAGTCAAGTAGCAGATGTTTCTCCTACCATATCTTTAGCTCTGCACAACTTAAAACTCAAGGATATTCTTCAGTGCTAACTAAACACCCAAACATAGTTTGTATTTTCTATTCTAAGAGAATTATTCTAAGAGTCCATCTTTTTTGTTTTTAAAATATCTTCATGGCAATTAACCCTAACTTGTGTGCAAAAAATCTGTCTCTTTGATGCTTAGTGATTTCATTTTGATCTCTAGTTTCACATTACTCAGGTTATGAGATGAAGGAACAATAATTTTTCAACCTTCTCTAAGATATTCCTGCTTTTAATGACTTTACTCTTCCTGATAGTTTTCTCTTTTACAGACAGAGGAAATCAATGGTCCTTTTATAATGATAATCCTTGTTTCCCTTCTCAGTATGTGTATATACACATATATATATATATACACACACACATATATATACAGTAGGTGAATACATGCTGAGAATATACATATGTATGTTTGTGCACAAGTTCAAAAAAAATTATAAAAAAAGGACTAGAACACAGCCTTTATGATGCCAACATAGCAGGAGTTTACAAAAAATGCAGTCCCTCCTCACTATTCATAAACATTACACTTTCAAACAATGCTGTGCCTCCAACCTAATCCTCTTGTGATCCTCAGTAGTTTCACAATCTCTTCCCCAAGTACCAATAACCACTTTAAATTAAAACACTACATGCATAACAATAGGTTCCCACCCCTTCATTCTGGGGACATTCTTTTTTATTTGACATTTTATTCCATGCAATTGATAGCAGTGGGTTTTTCCATATAATTCTAAATTTCAGTAATACAACAGACGTGACTACATTCAGTAGTCACAACAAGATTTATAACCTCATTGTTTCCTCCCCTTTCCAAATGGTTTATTAATGTAATCAATAACACAACACAGCATTATTGGAGGACTCCACATGCTGTGACTTTCTGTTGAGGAAACAATTTCATTTTAACTAGAGGATACATTTCCAGTACAACACAAACCTGATGGACAGTTTAGGTAACAAGGCAAGATAGAGTACCAGTAGATGACTCTGTATCTCAAAACTGCTCATAATGTACTTTTACTCTGGTCAATAAAAAAATGACTCAAAATTAACATACCCAGGTTTCCAAAGAACTGTGGGTGCAGAATTGCTTTAAGCATAAAGTATCTGTAACTAACACAGTACATCGTACTTCGGGAAAATCACGAGGAAATAATTAAGTTTTAAACAGCATACTTTCACTGAAAACAAAGGCAGGGAGAACAAGAGCAGACAAAAAATGTCAGAAGCTCACAGTGACCCACGTAACAGCTATTTCTAAACCAAATGCCAACAGGAACACATGAATATGTCATTATCTTCAGACAATAGAAAAATCATTTTTGTTTCCCCTGTGATGCCTTCTAATAGCTCAGAGATATCACCTGCTCTGATTTAGCAGACTGATTTCCTTTATTGATCTGTTTCAGGTCAATCTCTATAGCAAACTTAATGAAGCATTCCCTCTGGCTCTGTGTGCATACTGACCACTAGTCTGGTCTAGCTACAGAATTCTGACAACACAGATGTCTGCCACAATGCTGCAAAATAAAAATTTCATTTTAGGTTCTTAAATATGCATCCAGTTATTTAAACAACAAATAGTAGGTCCCACACTGAGTAGACACTATAGTTAACACTGAATTAAACACAACGGAAATTGTAGCCACCTGTCCAGTGTTTCTCTTTGTCCTAGGGTGACATTATGATGCTTATGATGTATCCCCATTCATGTGTTCTGGTAATGCTGGAGGTTATGTTCTGTGCCTTTAAGACTGGCTCTGAAGAGTGAAAGTTTTGTTTGGGTTTTTCTAATCAGCCTGGCAGGACACAGAGACAGGCAGTACTTGATGCGGCTTTTGCTTTTTGCTTTGCTCTCTCTCTCTCGCTCTTGCTTCTGCTTCGCTTCTGCTGGCTTTTGCTTCTGCTCATTAGCTAGTTTAGCTAAACAGTCCAAATTTCTTCCTGGACTGTTTCTCCTCTCCTTCTTTTTCGACCATCCCGAACCTGCTCCAGACTGGGACCTGGGAACAGCAAGAGTTTACACCTTGTGGCCTGCAGCAGCTGCCCCAGCACCAGAGGGACTGAGAACACAGTGACCACCCCCAAGAGAAAGAGAGACTTTCTGAATTTGTCATCTTTTTTAGAGTGGTGTCATCTGGTATCATTCATTTTGTGTGCTGGGGGGTGCTGTGCCTGTTAAATAAACAGGTTCTTTCCACTTCTCTCCGAGGAATTCTTCCTGAACCGGTTGGGGGGAGGGGCCGTGTGGCTTTGCTTTCTGGAAGGGCCCTCCTTTGGAAATTCTCTACTAAATTTGCCCTAAACCAGGACACTCTTTAATAATGACACTTCATTATTCATTTGGCACAGTCATACATTAATTATATCTTCAAAGATATTTCAAAATGCTTTAGCAAGTCCTTGAAAACACCAATGCAGTATTTCATGGACATCAAGTTTTGAAGCATCAATTTGATTTCTGGGAAAGACAGCTTTCAGTCACACTACTCAAAATATGTAAGTTTTTAAGGGTGAAGACCAACAAGAACATTGAACCACAAGTACTCTGCGCCTGAGGTGTTCTACTGGGTGAGAAAATCCTGGGGAGAGCAACAGCAGCCAGTTCACAACATATAACATTCTCAGTTGTGTCCAACCATTGCTCTACAAACTCAAGTACTAGCATGGCTGTTTGAGAACAGCATTGCAACATTTCTCAGGTAACACTGCATCTTCCTGTGCCACCTTCAGGAGTTGCTCCAGAATATTTCTGTGTTTTACAGCTTGCATCTCTGTACAAGTCAATATCTGAGTGGACAAGTGACCAGCTTTCTCTTTCCCTTTTTCCTCCTCTTGTAAAAGGTCCCAGCTGGTTCCAGTTTTCTGTGTGTGAATTATTGTGAAGAGATTAAAGGTACATGCTTTCTTATTTTCTTGGCTTTGCAAGGGATAGGCTTCTTCTCCTTCTTGATGGGAAGGTACTGCAAATGCAGGACCTGACTGTGAGAGGCCAAGTGAGGTAGGGGTGGGAGTGAAGTTATTGCCCTGAAATGGTGCTGTGTTCTTCACAAAATCAGCTCCTTTTTCCAAATTACAGCAGAAGAACAAGGGCATCATTACTGATTCAGAAAGCTAAAAGGCTGCTTTATCATGAAATGGTCATCTTGCTTCAAGCAAGCATTTTCCCTGCCCTAAATGCTTATTTATAATCTCACTTGCAGAACTGCACAACAAACGTATGAGCTCTGCCATACATGTTCTGAATCTTCGGGATTGGTTGTTCTGTCCTTTTGTGTTGAGGCAATCAAGTACATGCCTCACTTTGGTAAAAATACTATAAATACTAAAAATACTAGCTGCAAATTCATATGTGGTATTGAAAAAATCACTAGTCAATTCAAAGATGTTTTAATATGTTTTACATGTTACAGCTTTTGATAAAGATGTTTTATGACTAAGTTCACCAATTAAAACTTGGCTAACATTGTGAATACATTCATTTGAACTTACCACACCACTGTTTGATGGGCAACCGAGATGATTGTTAGTGATTTCTTTGGGTTGAGAAAGGGTTCTTAAGCTGTAATTCCTTTAAGAATTTCAAGGTGTGTGGACAAGTAAGGTGATTTCAGGGATGGCATTGGAGACGGGTGAAAATGGCCAGCTCTACAAAAGCACATGCCACAACCTACACAATCTGTCACCAGATAATCGCTATTTTCAGGATGTAGGAAGAGTTAAAGCTTTCAGAAAGGCTCAACAGAGCAAAATTAAGAGCTGACTGCATTCTTTACCTATACATTTAAAACATTATGAGGTGGTTTGGTTTTTTTTTGAATGTTAGAAGTTGTGAGCCTGAGAAAATTCAGTACCAATTACCACAAAACCAAACAAATTTTCCCTCCTTCTTCAGAACTTGACAGTGGAACTCTATTTTCTAACTATACATCATCACAAACACAGAAATTGAAATTAAGCTTTTTGCAGTCATGTTCAAGGTCCTCAGATTTCATTATTACTATTTTTACAGTGGAGTTAAGAGTCACTTAAAATGGACTGCCAAACCTTATCCTAGTATTAATTAATTTAAATCCACTATCATGACTACAAAGTGGATCTCAGAAAAAATTATTCTGCTTACTGAGCATTAAAGTTTTGGTATTAATTCACTGTTCTTGCATTGCTAAAAGGCTGAATCACACTTGAACTTTATTACTATATAAATGCAACTGTTAAAATAATCAACAGTTAAGCTGTTCATTTGCTGCAAAACGTACTTTTTTGTAATTTCCATAATTTGGTGAAAACTTAAGCAGAAATATAACCATGAGGATAACAATATTTCTCTGAATGGTGCAATTTCAGTCATACATAGACTTCCTCTATAAAAGGAAAGCTCATTTTGGTCAAATACCTGTCTTGGACAAGCCAAATATATAAAGAAAATTGGGAATTGAACTCATTAGTGATTTTGATCTGCTCCAGCACCAGTTTTCATACTTTTGACCAAACTCCTGGAAACTGAAAAAATTGCCTGTCATATTAATTTTTTAAAAAATTATCTTTAGGTTTTAAAATCTAAAGACCTAAGGAAAATAGAATTAGAACAAAGACTCATGAGGACAAGACGCGGCATAGCATGATTCGGGAGGAGTGGTTTTTTTGTACTTTAAAAGATAGTTATACTGAACATATGTCAGACACAATTAATAAGAGATTTGACTTATAGAAACAATGTTGGTCATAAAGAAAGACATGTCTGAATTCCATCGCTTCAAAAGGTACTTAAACTCCACCACAAATGACCTTCACTTCATGCTAACAAAGAACTGGCCTATATTAGTTGAGAAAAACACAGCATGCTCAGAGAAGGAGTAAAGAATGCAAGTGTAAACATATTACTATTTTCACTTTTAACTGACAACAGTGCACAGATCACACGAGGAAGCTGTTTGTGCAGCTCTGCAAAAGCTGTGATGCCTTACAGTAGTTCAGCTTCCTGATTCAGCTGTCAGACACCCAGGCATGCAGGTACAGTGCAGTGGGCAACCAAGGGCACTAACAGTGGCCCTGGGGCCATTTCAACTCACTCTGCTTCCAAACAGGAGTACTCACATAGCCTGCGCTATTACAGAAACAAACATTTACGTTTCTTTTATGAAAAATAATCAGTTCCACTGCTTTGAACTAGGTCATCCAGACTGTCTCATTTTTAGTCAAGTACCTTGCAAAGAACTATAACTGCATAATTTTAAAAGATAACTTTAGGACTGTTCCCACACATTAGGAAAATGTTCCCACTTGAGTAGCTAAAAACTGCTAAAATTTCCTCAAATTAATTTTATATCTTTATTTTGTATGTCCAAAGGTTGATTACTTCTCATGCATTTTATTCCACTGACTGCTAAATAGGAACTGAGCTAGTAACGTCAGTATTACTACCATGGAGAAAAAGTACAGCTCTTAAGGAATACAAGGTATAATATTTCCTTTGTTAATGCAATTTGTTTGCTTTACACTTCCTTTCTAAAGAAAAGAGTAAGAAAATGAAACAAAAACAAACCAAAAAAGAACAGCACTGTAGCACTGAATACAAGCAGGAATATTTTCACACACACAGCCATACTCTGTGCCACAAGTGACACTAAACAGCAGCACAGCTCTCACTAACCCCTTGTACATGAGAACATTTAAACAGCACTACTGTTAAGCAGCAATGTCAGAATATTTCCTTAGAAGCTGAAAACATATATAGTCAGACATTGCCTCAAATGTTTGTTACACTTTGTACTCCTATTTTAAAAACAAGCTTTCCAAAATGCCCAAGACACTATCACACTAAAAGATACAGTAATGTTTTAGCTTAAAGAGCACATTATTTCCATACATATTTCTTAATACATATTTCATTTTTAGCTCAGCTAACGCATTAGTCTTTTTTCAGATCCTGCAAAAACATGAACAAAAACAAACCTATTTTTTTCATACCATTAGTTTCTGCAAACTTCTGTATATCAGCCAGAGTTTTCAGTTCTTTCCTTGGGCAAGCTGATACACACAAGGCAATAGACTTAATCTTCTGATGTACTAGATCAATGTTGCATGGATCCAAGAAGAATACATACCTATGGAAGGAAAAAAGGTAAATTACTTCTATTTTAAGTAACAATTATATTGAACAAAATTTCAAACTATGGGATTCAGTCAAGACTGAGTGATTCAGTCTACCCAGAAATATGGGAAATTTGATGTTATTGTAACTGTGTGGATCAAAAGAATTTATGTACTCAACATATGCACAACAAATGTATTGGTATTTATGTACCTCTGGATCACACAAAAAGGATGTTTAACTCTACCTGATTCAAGTCCGTTCAAATGGTGCTACTCACAAAAACAGTAGTAGTCCTACCATGCCTCTTAACAGATACGAGTCCAAACATACATAACCCTTTATTCCAACCCTAAAGTTGACTTAAATTCCAAATTTTTTCCAAAAAGATCCAACAAACCAAATAAAGTCACTCTTATTCTGCAAAAAGAAAAGGTCCATGGCTATATTAATGAATACACATAATACCAGTAATTAAGAACAGCTTTTTAGTATAGATTGATTTTCCATGTCATGACTGAATTAATTACTGTCTTCAGATATTTTAAGTAGAATTATCTAATGCTTAAGTGCAGTATTTTAAGATATTCTACTTGCTAACTTTTCACAATGAATGCAATTTAAAAATCCAATGAATGAAGTACATATTACAGATTCTTAACTAACATCATCTGGCTTTATATGTTTTATGACAAACATCAACCCTACAGAATTTCCTGTGATGGTATAATAGAGATGCTTTTCTCTTTGAAAGTTGAACAATTCTTAAATCCCTACAATTCTGGTGATGTACTATGCATTGAAATATTCTCTTCATATTACATAACATCATATGAAAACACCTGAAATCTGCGATATTAAATGCCATTTCTATTTTTGTAGTCTTCATGATGGGAATTCATTCTGCAGCCAGTAAAAAATCCCTTTTGCTCCTAGAAAGCATTTAGGTCCTCACTGAACACCTTCAGTCTATATGCAAATTGCTGTCTACTGTTCTATTACCCAGTGTCAGTGTACAAGAATGATTATTACATAGTACAATCTTCCTTAGAAGTCCATCAAACCTTATGTTGTCTAAATCAACTGTAACATAGTAATAGACAACTTGCATTCTTAAAACATGACAGTAATTTTTTGTCAACATCTTGGTGAAATTCTTTATCCGTATTTCTTTTTTACTCATTACACACTACACATCTCGGGACTTCAAATACAGACCACTGAAGTCTGAGAAACAAGTGTAAACACGAAAATTCTGTCATGCAAACACAAAAAAGGAACTGCATGCAAGCGATAAGCCACAAGCTTTTCCTTAACTTCAAAGAAAATACTCTTGAGTTGATACCAGGACATACAACAGCTGTTTTAATTGAAGTTCCTCCAGCTGTTATCCCATACAATAAGGGTATGTGGCAGGAGAGTGTCAACTTCTTTGAGGCTATTTGGTCAAAGGAGCTACAAAGCAGAACCTACAGAGTCAAACTTGACTGATATGGCAAGGGAGGCCATATCTGACATGGGGGGACTGACATGGATGTGAGGGATTTGGTGCCAGCAGCAGGAATCAGACCAGGTGTTTGGGTGCCACAGCAATGTGGTTTTAGCTGCTGAGGTAAGTGGGGTCTCAGCGCCAGTGGCAGGGAGGGGTCTTGGCAATGAGCTGCTGGGATGGGAACAATGTGTGCCCACAAAAAACCAGCTACAGAGGTGATAAGACTCAGCATAGGTGGTCACTGCCCTTGTGATGCTGGCTGTTGATGGGGCTGAGCATCTGTACCTTCTCCAGAACGATTTATTCAAATTATAGAAGCATAGGAAATCCTGAGTTGGAAGGGATCCACAAGGATCCCTGAGTCCAGCTTCTGGCATAACTCACTAGCAAACTCCAAGCCATATGAGATGGTGAGTAGGGAGCCCTAGGTGAGAAGTGTTGGGTGGGCAGAGGGTGTTATTTGTGGGCCTGGGGTGCTTGTGGACTGAGTGCGTTGAGTGTTAGGTACTTAGCACCAAACTGGATCAGCTGCTGAGAAGGGGGAGCCCATAAGGTGGATAAGGTGCTCTGCTAGTACTTGGAGAATCTGCAAAGGTATCTGAGCTTGTGAACCTGGAAAGTGCCACGTGGGTCCCTAGTGACCTTCTGCCACTGTTAGCCCTCCTTCTTCTGTCACTAGGAGGAGGAGGGGACATGATTGGCTGTGCTTGTGAGTACCACTGTTGAAGGCAGCACCTTGTCACTGCTAGTCTGTGTAACCAGATATGTCCATGCCCCGTATGTTACTTTCCATCCACATCCCTCAGCCTCCAACCTCAGGCAGAGACCCCGGGCTCTGGGAGCTGTAGAACTGGACTCCAATTCCTGGACAAGAGAGTCCTCTGAATTTCCCCAAGGAAACCAAATCAGGAATGTCACTATTAGCAAGCTAGAACTCATCCCACTTCTACCGTGATTTCAACTCAAGGGTCAAGCTACCATTTTAATCACCAGAATATTTTGGAATATTTTGTAAAATAAATGCTACAATTCTAACTCAAACTTGGAAGCTTAAAAATACAATGCAATTACAGCATCCTATACAGCTTTGACAGATATGTGGGCATAGCCTTAAACAGCACATTTTATTCAAACACTGCATTGTATGGTGCACAAAAAAGAGCTGCACAGAAAACCCCAGGCTATCAAATCTGTGGCTTGGAAAACACAAGTAAGATAAGTAAGATTAGTTTTGCTTCATCGCAGCTAAAACAAGAACCAAAATTTGAGGAACCAGCATTACAGAAGAAAAGTTAATTTTTTTTTTTTGTTTATAAAGCTTACGTGTAGAAGATAAGTGATTTTACTCCAGAAAATTTCATACTGCGTCACCACAGGACAGGTTTTGTTTCCCTCTAGAAGAATGTCATTACATGCTTTGTGCTGCAATTTCAGTTATTTACAATCAGCAACAGACTAGTTTCCTTATAAGGAAATAACACATCAGCAATACAAAGGCGGACGTAAACAAAGTAATCATATTGTTAGAGATGTTTCAACACTGCAAATGAAAATATGTTTGCTATTTGAAAATCAATATAGTACACTTACAACAAAGGCACTTTTATGTATCTTTATGAAGTATCAGCCCTGTAGAGAAGGACTTGGAAGTAGTGGTGCATGAAAAATTGGACATGACCCAGCAATGTACACCTGCAGCCCAGAAAGCCAGCTGTATCCAGGGCTTCATAAAAAGAAGCATGACTAGCAAGGCAAGTTTTACTCTGGCCTCAGGGAGGCCCCAGCTGCACCCAGCTCTGGGATGCCCAGAAGAAAAGTACAGGAAAGACATGAACAGTGCAGAGGAGACCTATGAAAATGATGACAGGGCTGGAGCATACGAAGATGTGCTAAGAGAGTTGGGGCTGCTCATCTGGGAAAAGAGATGGCTGTGGAGACACCTTTTGGCAGCTTACTTATAGGAGGCTTCTGTAAAAGACAAATTGACTTTTCACACAAGCAAAGAGTGAAAGGACAGGGGGAGTGGCTTTAAAGTAAAACAAGGCAGAATTAGAATGACAGAATAATTTTTGTTGAAAAAGACCCTTCACATCCCCTACTCTAACAGTAAATGCACTGCCAAGTCCATCACTAAACTATGCCCCTAAGCCCCAATCTACATATCTTCTAAATACCTCCAAGAATGGTGACTTAACCACTTACCCAGGCTTGATAACCTTTTTGGCAAAAAAACTTTGTCATAATGTCCAATCTAAACCTCCCCTTGCACAGTCTGATTCTCAGCCTGTCACTTGTTACCTGGGAGGGGAGATTGATTCCTCCATCCTTTCAGGTAGCTGTAGAGCAATCGGGTGAAACTGAGAGCTAGTAATCTGGGTATTAATAACACTTAGACAAAGCTAGCATCTTAAATATTACCTAAAAATTAACAACTAGAATGTACAGCCTGGGGCATGTTATAGGAGCTGTAATGAACATACTGCAACATGGAATACAGAACCAAGCAAACCCCCCCCAGAAAAACAGCCTAAGAGAGTATGAAGATGACTACATGGCAACCACTTGGTAACACAACAGCAAACCAATGAAAAGCAAGACCACTCCAGACCCTTACAGTGCTCATATTTATAATTTCCCAGGAATTTCTTTGTTCAGGCTCTCTTTTTTCAAAGCACATAGACTGAGCTACCAGATATCATAACTGATCTGTGCCATCTAATGGAGATAAGAGTCCAGTGTCAAAAATTTCTTCATCAGTAGGACATATACAGTTTCAGTCAATCAAATTCTCTGTTTACATGCTGCAAATCATCCTGAAAACCTGGGTTTTCCCATTAAAGTTCAAGCATTTCCTGGGGTCAAATGCATGTGCTCAGGCAGAATGCCACCCTAACTATTCTCCACAGCATGATATGTACATCTCCTAGTACTTGAGTGGACAGCACAAACTGAATTCTGTCCAAACAACAACATACTGGTGATCAAAAACCAGACTGAACTAGCATTTCAGAGACTTGCATTTCGCTGCTGTGATTATCATTTATTTGCAAATAAAAGGTCATTTTTTAACCCTTTATAACTACCATAACTTGTAAAGCAAGGAGCTTACTTGAAGCAAATAGGTTTAATTAGAATTCACTGCCAAATCTGAAGTATTGTCTTACGTCTGACTGTAGAAAACAGACTATTAAAGTGTGCTGTGCTTACTTTATAAAAATAAAAGGATGCCTGATCCACTCTTTGTTCACGAGACTAGGCTGTAAAATCCTCCTTCCCAATACTTCATCTCACTGGTTTCAGCACATCTGATGTACACAGACCAAATCACATCCCTGTGAGAACTCTGCTCTTTACCCTTACCACCCAGATTTCCATATCCACACAGACCACATCAATTTCACTTCCACATGACAGTGCCTATGGGTTGCTGTCATACACAAGGAAGAAAATGTTAGTTTTACAGATGATTTAGCTTTTCAGCCCTTGGACCAGGAAATGAAAATGGAATCACCCTGCAAGCAAAATGAAATGAGAGTAACTTCATTTCCAGAGCCCCATTTGTGGAGCTTGAAAGTCTTTTCTTTCTCTACACAAACTGAAATGTACAGGCAGGAAGAAGAGTTTATTTTTACCGTCTGTCTGCAAAGTGCTCCTATAAAAATAACATTAAATACTCCCATGAACTCCACCTCAGACACTGTAGGAACTCCATCTGCTAGAGACAGATGCAAAGCAGATAGCTTTTCTAATTCGCTTGGCAATTTTTCAGAAGAAACCATGAGGTGTGAGGGAAGGAAGGATCACTCATTTATATAAGAACCAATCGCTTCCAAAACTGGATACCTTGGACTATACCAGGCACTTCGTGTGAACAGTTACAGAGTAAGCTGCCTTAGAAGGTTTTCTCTTAACCAAATAGAGAGGACTATAACTCATATGTGTGTATCTATTAATTTGTTTAGTTCATGCCTCAAGCCACAACATCTTTGTTAGAAAAGCATAATTCTTTTGAACCTCATTAAGATGTCTTGACAAACAACAGGCTCTGCCAATTAGCTCTGCTTAAAACAGTGTCTCTTTTTATCCGCTGTCTTTTGAGCTTGCATTTACAAGAGGAATTTACTTAGTGGTACATGTTTTCCCACATGATGGTCTGACCTATGTCACATGTAGAAGACTATCGCAATATTAATTATTACATTTCAATAAGATGTCTGAATTTCTCTACCTTCATATGAACTCAGACACCATTTCCTTCTAAGGGTAAACTTAAAATTATTCTTTTCAAATTTGCATTTTTTCTCAGAACACTAGAATCACAATTTTATACTGTTACACATGGGTTTAGAAAATGCAAAAATGTTTCTGTAAAAAATAGGAAAATTTTGCTGCATAAAATTTAAGCCTCTCAAACTTCTTGAAAGATGAGATTAGAGTAAGAAATTATTTTTCTGAAAAAAAGATATCAGTAAAAAGTTCCAGACATTTTATTTATCTCGAATCTTTCTGATAACCAATTATCTATCTACATTAAATCTTAAATGAGATACTTAGAAGTCTTTAGAATAGTAACTCAAAATAAGAAGATCTCAGGAAAGCATGCTTCCAAAACAACTTAGGAAAATCATCAAAATTCTGTTACTCTGAAAGTGTGAAGCAAAAGGCTATCATATTCAAAAATCAGTAACTTTTTAGCTCCTTGAAGTAATTGGTGGTGGAAAAAACACTTTTTTTTTGGTAAGTTACTATCACTGTTCTAAGCTAAACAGTTTGCTTCCTTAAGTCTCCCAAATTGTACAGAAGGACTCTGAGCTTATCTGACTAACAAGACAGACCTCAACAGACATTCACAGGTATTCAATCTGTCAGTGAAGAATTCTTGCCACTGCTCCAGTACTACTACTGCAGTGTGATGTCCTCCTGGACAACAGATAGGAAGCACCCGAACTTTGAGTATGAGTTTTAACAGGACACTGCTTAATCAAAGCTGTGCACACCTCTCAAGTTTTGTGCATTTTCTCCACAAGTCACATATATACATTATGTCTACAGTTTAAATTTTAAAGTCTTATTCTAATGTGCCAGATGTATCTCATCTCCCCTTACACATCATGGCAGAAATTGAGCATACAACATCAAAAGCAAACATTGATATCAAAGCCTGCTCCCAAATCTGAGACTACTTGTCACACTTAAAACCCTAACAAGCAAGACTTTTCATCAGCCTAGTACAATATCCTACATGAAATGGATACTGAGAAAAAGTAATTTCTCAATGTCTTAACTGTATTCATATTGCATATCTGCCAACATACAGTCAAATGCTGCTAGTTGTTAAAAAAAGACTTTTCTCACTTTCTTTAAGTGAGAAAAGTGTCAAAGGACAAGAAATGCGTTAACATATCCCTTTCCCCACCTTATTTAAAATCACTTTCAAAGAAAGAAACAGTTCTTGCATTCTCTAAACTAGGAAAGGCAGAACCTATCACATACTTACTTCTTTTGTGTGAGGTCCAGACCACTGTTGACTATTCCCTCCACCTTGACATTTTTCTGTCCACAAATATTTCCGTAACTGTCATATCCTGAAAGCAGTCTTGCAGCTGCTCCTGTAGCTATTGTAAAGCCACAGATAAAACCCTGGAAGAATACAAAAACCCCACAGTTTAGCAATACTCTATTTGAAAGATGGAAAAAGTCAGTTTTATTAATTTATTTCTAAGTAGAGGTTGTCTAAAAATTTTTTTAGACTGCAAAGGGAAAGACAAGGACTATCAGAGAGAGCTTTTGTGCAATAGTAATACTGAATGCAAGTTAAAAGGGGATTCAGATATCTAATACTGCATATTATACAAGCAGAGTAAAGATTCCTGCATGTTGCTTATTTGAAAGTCATACTGTCAGCAAGCAGGCATGAAGCAGAAGGGAGAAGTCAGCAAGTGCACAAGGGCAGGCAGAGAAGGAGAGCTACAAGCAGAGATGGAGTTGTGACAGATTGCTAAGCATCTTGGACAATTCCACACAATCCAGATTTTCTTGCTTTCAGATTTTTTTTCTTTCTTTTAAATTAAGTACTTTCAGAGATGAGCTAGAATGATGAGGCCTATCTAACACAAGTTTCTTTTAAGGAAATCCTCTTAAATCTAGTGACCAGGTCAAGGCGACTATGGTTCCAGACGCTGGTTTTAAATTCAGGAAAGAAACAGATGCAAAGCAAGATGGTTCAGACCACCCAAGTAATGTGGAAAATACCCTAAGTAGGCAGGTCTTGCTGTGAACTTTCAGAAATATTTCACAAGCAAAACACAGATTGAGGCAATGATTATGCAAACAAGAGACTAGCCCAAAAGCTTCATTAGGAAACAACTTATAGGGAGAAATGAACCATCAGCTCACTCCACTACCACCAGGGAACTGATTTTACATGTGGGACAGGCTAAGATTTGAGAAGTGGATAAACAGCTGAGACAAGAGCATAGAGCAACAGATGGCAGTGGCAGAATCACATGAAATGATGACAACAGGTAATGATGTTGGCATGGAACAGTGAAAATGTGGGTGGTTCACCCTGCAAGCGAAGTCTCCTAGAATGGTAACTATGTGACCCAGTCGGATGATTGCTCTGTATATTACATTACTTATAAAGGAAAATTTCGGACACTCGTGCACAAAAAACTGGAGGAACAGTTCATGTTCAGTTCCCCGAATAATCAGAGAACATGAACAAAACCAGAAAAAAAAAACCAAAAGCAAAAGAGCTACATGTTTCAGGAAGTGCTGTGCTTTTTGCAATTTCAAAATATTCACGTTACAGTGACAACATAATTGATATGATTTTAAATAATCATTTTAATTTTTACATTTGAAGCCCAACCATTGAAAAACACCCTGGGGAAAGTAGAAGAAAATTTTCAGTGGAATCATTCCTAACACCAGAGACCAAGGGAAAGCAGAGAAGAAAGCTGAGAGCACATTAAGTCCCAAACCCCCCTAAGGACACCTGCTTACAACACAGTAGTACAAGACAGCAATGGATATTCTCTGTTTAAGAAGAGTAGCAAACATAGCTCCATGAAACAAAACAAGATGGAAAGAAGTGTACTTCTACATTAATTTGCAGGTTTCGGAGGTTTAGTCTTTTAATAAAATGTGTAGAGTTTTGTGAGGCTGACTTGAAAAAGGTGATGGCTTCATCACAGAGTACAGAACGGTTAAAACTTTGAAGGAAAGATCTTATCACTAGTAATATGGTTTTTAACAATAGCTGCTTCTACTAAGTATACAATAAAATAAATAAATTAACAAATAAACAAGAACTCAGCTCACTCTTTGACAATCAGAATTTTTGTTTCTAACAAAAAATTCATTGTGATTCACAGAATTGCTTACCATACACCTAGCTATCATTCCTGGGACATGCATAAGGAACGTGAGTCAAGTGATAATTCACCTTGCTGAAAAATTATTTACTACTGAGACTGCAGTTTCAGGGGAAAAGAAGCTGGAGCAAGAATTGGCACCAACAATAAATTATGGATCCCTACCAAAGGCCTCTGATATGTACATACTACCCATTTCTGTTCTACAATTGATGGTTCCCATGCAAACATATCCTGATTTTTGCCAGTGATTAAGTTATGACATGTTTTAAAATTCCTTTCTTATGAATGCAAACTCTTTAACTATATAACATCAAAATCCTCTGAGTTTTACTCACCATTCCTATGCAGAAGAGGATGAATAAGAGCAGCCATGGTACATCTGTGCAGCTGTGGTCTTCCAGAGGCTTCCACTCTCGCTTGGAACTCTTGTGTGAGAAGAGAGAGATGAAGTTAACAACATTTTGTCTGCTCATATAGAAAAAGACAGAAAATTATTCTACAGGTAATTTTCCTACAGTCAGAAACATCTTTAAATGCCAAGATAGTTGAAGAAGCTTGAAAGAAGAAGTTGAAAGACTTAAAGAGTAAAGCTCATGTAAGATTCCAAAAGAAGAGCTTCCTAGGAGCTAGATCACCAAATAGTTATTTACCTAGAAAATACTTAATTTATCCAGAAATTTACAAATATTTATCCACAAAACAGGTTATTTTCATCTGTCTTTTTATTAACAGAAAACAGAAATCAATGGCATGAAATGGAAAATATCTCCTATTGCAGTCTTCCACAGCTACCTTTCAGCAATCTGATTTCCAGGAAGGATTAAACTTTTCAAATACTATTGGCAGGCTGAACAAGAACTATGCATGTAGAAAGGAGGCAATAAATTGCTGTTTAAGGAACAGTTTTCTACCTGCCATAAAGCAGCTGAGCTTAACACTTCAGCAAAGAAATCCTTCATCTGTATTGCTATGATGCCAGAAAGGAAAGTTGTATAATTAAAGGTTGGAATAGTCAATGATGGAGGTAGTTGTAAGCAATTCAGATAGTTTGCTGCTCATGAGGTGAAAATTCTCAAGTATGTACACATCGCTAAGATAGTTAGTCTTATAAACAGTCATTTAGGCAAAAAGGTTTCAGGAAAAGAAAAAGCACTAGCTGGAATACAAAACTAACCAGCAAATCAGAATTTGTTATAACAAAAATACTGATTACAGCTACTTTTAAATATACACAGTCATACAGACAAGCCTTTTCAACAGGCTCCCAAACACTGAATCTTCAGATATATTGACTAGGGACCCAGGAACTGCAGAAACTGTTTTAATCCTTGAGGAAGAAAAGAAGATTGATACAAAGAGACTACATACACAACTGTCCTCTGGCAGAGACAGAGCAAACGGCATTAACGGTTCAAATTATGAATTTAGTTTTTTCTCTTAAGACTCTGAAGCATGGAGGCCTGCGAGCCGAGTGGGGAGAATGCAAGAGCAATTTCCTGGAGAGATGCACCTTAGGCTCTGGGCATTCTTCACAGCTTAGGGTGAAGAAAGAAGTTTCCCCACGGTGCTCTGCAGCACTATGTTAATTTGTCCCAGTTCAGTCCTCCCCATTGGCCTTCCCTACCCCTTCTACCCTTATACGTTCAGGTTCTAGTTAGTTCTCCCTTCCCTGACTTCCCTTTGGTTTATGCCTCCGCCTATCCACCCTGGCATTTCCTATTGGTCCCTTCCCTGGTGCACCACTCCTGAGCCCTCAGTTCATTGGATCCCTGATGCTCTCCTCTGCCCCCTCATCCCCTGTGTTTATATCCTAGCCCTCCTTTCTTCCCTGCCTTGGCCCCTGGATGCCTTCAGCATGGCCTGAAATAAAGCACATTGGAACTCCATGCCTGGACCCCCCCCCCCCCCCGTGTCCTCACTGTGAGTTGCTCTGTGTGTGTGCTGGTGCTCCTGTGGCTCCTACCGGCTGGCACAAGATGCTCTCGGGGAAGGCTGCGGCTACCACCACCACGGACCACAACACTGAATAATCTTCAAGATTTTGACGACAAGGTAGCAAATGTCAGTACTGAATTAAAACAGAACAGCTGAATGAAATGTCAACAACTTTTATCTCCAGTATGTATTCTGCATATTTTTAATTTAAAAAAAAGAAGGCAGTAGAATGTAACTTACATGATATTAGCAAGGTGATTTTTTTGCTGTTCATGACTTTGGCTTTTTTAAATTCACAAGCGCAAAGCAGCCTTTTCACATACTACCATTATAAACCTAAAAACTGGGTAAACAAATCCTGCATGCATCACACTTCAAAGAAATGGAGTTTTCTAAGTAGTCCAACTTTACATTAGAGAATTCCAAGCTAATTTTGCAATCTTTTATTAAGGAAGTTACACTTACAGATGTGATGAATATAGTTTTACAGATGTGATAAATACTGTTTTAATTCAAACAGCAAATTCACTGTAAGTTCTGAACAGTAAAACTTCTTTACATTTTACTTAATAACCAGACACTAGAGATGCTAAAAGGTCACACTGTGTACTCTACAAGCCACATTCAGCAAAACTGAATCTTCTGATCCTGGCGGTTCACACTTCTAACTAACACAGTCTTGGAACTCAACATTTACAACAAGATTGTGACATTTATACGTTGCTATAATTAGCATAATCGTAACTGCATAAAATATGTAAGGCTTCATGCTTCCTTTTTGTAATTTCACTCCAAGAACTCTAGATTCTTTAGAAATTTATTTACAAACAGCAGAGGTAAATTTCAGCTACAGCTGCTGTCTTAAGAGCAAATTGCCCTTGGCAAAAAAGGGAGCAGCAAAATGCACTGCAGAGTGTGGTTTGATTGTTTTGTTGGTTTAGGTTTTTTTTATCCTCTCTCTACCATCTGCATACAAAATCTTTTAATAGGATTTTTAAAAGCCTCTAGAATAGCTCTGGCAAGGATTTTGGTTGTCTGACTAGTCACAGTTACCATAAGTAATCCATTTTACTAAGTGGACTGCAATTTATATGTCAAAAAGAAACTTGAAATGTCGTACATACAACACAGTCAGAAAGTTACACAGATAAATTAATTCTCTGCCTGTGGTTCTTACTCTGCTTTAAAAAAAAAACTTAAAAAAGAAAGCATTAACAAAACAAAAAAAAAACCAAAACAAAACAACAACAACAACAAAAACAACAAAAACCCACCCCAAAAAAAAACCCACAGGAAAAAAAAAAACCCACAGGAAAAACCCCACCAAAAAACAAACACCAAAAAAAAAAAAAAGCCCACAAAAAAATTTTTAAAGGAAGGTATTCTAAACAAAAAGTATCCTAGGAGGAAACTCAACAGGTACTAGATACTTAACTAACTTAAAATTCAACTACCTAGCATGGTAACAAGGTATGAAATTTTATATGTTTAAAACAACACCTCTCTTCTGTAGCCTGTGCAATCTTTCTTGTCCTCCGATCTCACTAAAACCCAAGCTAGCTACCATTATCTGTCTACTATTTTCCTCCTAGTTGCTTCCTTGTATTCTGGATTCCCAATGAATCCTGTTCCATAGCTTCACAATCCTTTATCCTTGTCTTTGATGTTAGCATCTTCCTCTCTCCAGTGATTGCTCCCTGTCAACTCTACACCCTTAAGCATTTACTCAGACTGATTTTCACGCTTTGACAACATAAATTGTTAATCTATGGTCAATGTAAGGTCTAACAAATGTTGTTTGTTCTGCAATCTGTAAACTATGCTTCGTATCCATTGTGACTGAAATACCGTAACATTTTAGTAGACATGCTTTGCCTGAAATCCTAAATCAGCACTTATGCACATTTTAGTTTTTCTTCCAGATTAGGAGCCCGCAATATTTGCTTATGCAAGAAAGCTAGAGAAAGAAAAATTGGAAATTCTTTTATTCATTTCAAGTTTTCCCTTAAAACAGAGCTTTCATAATTTACACTATGCTCTCTAAGGATATTCTTGGCACTAACAAAGCATGTAGTGTCATGAAAGCACAGAGAATCTGGAGTGCTATCAGTCAGAAGTGGAAGGCTGGCAAATCAGTCTTTCTGTCCAAGACAAGCTTCCAGGTTGGGAACATTTCCTGCTCATAACAGCTTTTCTGTGCTGATTTTATTAATTATTTACTCAAGAACACAAATTATTGTGTTCAGAAGTTTACATCTGTCCATTTTGCACAAGACTTAGCATACTCAAAGCCAAATCAAAACCCTCAGGTGCTGCAATTTTACAATCATGTTTTAGTACTACATAGCTAGAAAACTGGATGTCTACAATTCAGACCTCTCTTGCAGAAGAGGAAGTGGGAAGAATGTCAGGACATTAACCACTGGTTTTTCCTAGCTGAATTCAGAGCTACACACTCTCAGGACTAAAAGTACTTGTATGCAAAAATAAAAAGAGGCTATTTTCTTGGTATTCATTGCATCCAATCACTCCAAAACAAAACCAGAAATCCCTCTTCCAGATTTCTTTCTTGCTGCCACTTACAAAATATACCTTTCCAGCACCAAAGAGTAGGTCTCCTCTGCACACTGCAATATACTTCTGTACAGGAATTGCCAGAACCAGCATAGTCAAAACCACTTTCATTGTTAACTGTAATAGCAGTACTGGATGCTGTCATACAAGCACTCATATGCCATAACCAGAGTGAAATCCATATAAGAGCATAAAAAGATGAAAAAACACTGCATTTTAACAGGAGACTACAGATGCAGAGAGCTACAGAGAATTTATTTTGAACACAACATGTCTCATGCAATGTAAAATTTGGGAGTGATGAGACTAAAGTGAGAGGCCTATTAGAGAACATCTGCAGCACTACACATAGAGATAATCAAGCTGTGGGTAAGTAGCAAAGATGTGAATAAGATAAGGATAAAGATGGAATCTGCTATCAACTGATGATGCTGCAACATCACGATGGTACAGGAAGCAGGAAGAAAAAGTCTTGTGGTGGTCAGATGACACATTTCAAGAAGAAGAAAATTCAGGTGCTAGTGAGGCAGGTGGGCTGAATTAAGGACAACCTAGTGAATAACTAGCATGAGTTACATGAAAAGGAGTTGCAGGTCATACCCTAGGCTCCACTTTAGCAAGGGAGTATAAGTTAGCAGCTGGAGAGTATAGGGCTATTCCAACTTGTATATGAACACAAAGGTTGTAAGAATAAAGTCACAATTTCATTTAGATAGCTATACTGATGTTAAGATAATTTGTTACAAAACCCTATCCCAGGAACCATACTAATCTAACTACATCTCCTTTAAATTCTCTGTTGCTTCATCACCTTGATGTAACATCCTGACTCAGAATACGTACAATGGTAATTCAATACAGAAAAGTAAATAGACATAACTACTCCTTGTTTATTTAAATTAGAGTTCAGAAATTATTGTGTAGCTAACTGTCTTCATAGAAGACAAACAGCCACAGTGTGCACACAGCATTAAAAAATGGCTTTAGAGGCAAAAAAGGATTCTCATCCCAATTGGCATCTTTTGTGGAAACTGCCAAAGTCCTGCAACATGCACCTTTCCTAGAAGGCAGACTGGTTCTGATAAAGTACCAGTGATTCAACTTATCATATAAAAAACATTTGGTTTGTTCCAGTAGCATTGTGAGTATAGAACACATACATTTTACACCTATGATGCAAGTTCAGCTCTTCAAAATTGGAGGGTCCATTTGCAATACCGGTGCATACCACCAAATGACATTTAAGGGCATGGCTCCTTCGCAAATGGACAAACCAGATTAAAAAGGTGATGATCAAGAAGTCATCCAGTTCAGAAGCTGTCCTGCAAGCCACGTTTAACCCTGCACCTTCAAATGCCTTTGAAACATACCCATACCGAAGTAAAAGAGGGCTCTTGAAACATTTATCAGTGTTTCCTAACAGCCATTTAAGGAGATGGTATTTTACCCATTTTACATCTTTACAAGCTAAAGAACAGTACTAATCACATGTTGACCTTTACTGTGAAGCATTCTGCCTACAAATAAGATGAGCCATAATTTACTAGTTTACCAAACTGCTTCCAATGCAAGAGGTCTAATAGATATGGCATTTTTCTGTCCAAGACATGGTAGACTTTTCTACAATATGCCACTGTTTAAAAGCAGAATTAGCAGCAGCTGCATATTATCCTGATGAAACTTCTTCCAGTTCTGAACAGACCTCAATCCTAGAGACTAAAGAGAAAGAGACCACGAGTCCTGACCCCAAGCATACATTCAAATCCACACAAAGTACACTTCCAAGAACAAAAATAACAATTAAACTAGTTCTCTCTATAAAACTTTCATGTGGCGAATCCATTATTTAAGCGTGTAAAACAAAGTCTTGAGGAATGAAGCCTATTTTCAGTTCATGACATTACCAACCATGTTGTATTTTTATAGGAAGCTCTAAGCTTACTCCACCAGGAAATCTAAGAACACTGTACACAGCTAAGTTAGTTAAAATGTCCACCATTCCCTACAGACTTCCTGTGGCTGACCTATATAGTGTTCAGACAAAGAACTAAAGAGCAGCTTACAGCACTGTATCATGAGTTCAGACAATCTCTCAGGTTCACAATAAAACTTGTTTATGGTACAGCATATTATTGGTGGACCTCCACAACTCCTAGAACAGGAATACATACCAGCAAGCACAGACTTTTACTCTACTAAACTATACCAGCTCCCTGGAAGAATGAACTACATTGTATCAATTAGAATACCTGCATAAACACACTAAAATAATTATTAGTGTAGACTTGGCCCGGATCTACCTCTGGGGAAGAGGTCTACTACTCCAACCTCAAAGAGCTTGCTAATGGTTGCAATCTCATGGGAGGCAGAATCTTGAGTTGCCAGAGACTTGGACAACTGAAGCAGTGTCTCCTACTTAAGGGACAAAAGAGCTTGTCACTGTAACACTACTGCAGCATGTCCCAGTCATCTCTAGAAAAAAGCCAAAACACCCTGGGGTAATTCCAAAAGGGACTCCATAATAGGACGTGCAACTCACAGTGAAGTCCAATGTTCCATTTTTGTGGAATTTTGCTTCAATTTCACTACAAACTGTTGCACTGTGTGTTTTTGATTGTAATGCAGTTCTAGCAGTCAGTTTTATAATCCTTCCTATTTTGTACTGTTCTAGCATATTTTATTACTAATGGATTGTTCCTTTCCCCCATGTTGTTGGTTTTTGCCCTAGTTGTCCCTCTCCTCAAAGACCTGCCCTTTTGTACCCTGTTCCTCCACCCACTGAATGTCAATCCCTCCCCAAGCCTGCCCCCTTCTCTAGAAACATCCCTATCAATTTTATATCATTCGAAACCCCATTGGTTTGTTTAAATTCTCCTCCCCTGTAGGCCCTATTGGTTTAAACATTGTGTTCACCACCTTGTGTTCACTGCCTTGTGTTCTACTCCCAGTTTCTCCCAGTTGGTTAAAGATTGTATCCTCCCCTGGGACCTCCCCCCATTTATAAGCTGATAAATTTTGAGTCAGCATCTTCCTGTCCCTGACCCTGCAGGGAATAATCTCCTTTGGAAAACATACAGAAGACCTCTCCCTGTTCCTTGTCCCTGCCCTCAGCGCAGTCCTATCCCCAACGCAGTCCATCTGTGCCCTAGAGCAGCTGTCCTCTACAGCTGCACCCCAGATTCAACAGCTTTCTGGGGGCGGCCTACTCTCGCTGTCGGGAGCTAGTCGGGCTGAAGAAATCCGGCACCGCAGCAACAAACAGTGTATTTTTCAATTTACTGCAAAGCATACACTAGTCACACTTTGGACCTAGAGCCATATTTTATTTTATTGTATTTTACATATAGGCACCCACATCCTTATTTTCCTAACAACTTCACAATTCACCATCTGTTCTCCAATGCCCCGTCCACTGAAAAGATGCACCTGTCCATTATAAGTATGAAACACAAAAATAATACTAGGAGAAGTTTTCTGATGGTGTAATACTGCTTTATCCACCAAAAGGTAATGAATTTATCCTTTGCTTCTTATCAGATATTAAGAATACAATGAATTCAATATGTCCACATATTCTATTTTGCTAATAGCACCAATAGTATTCATAAGTTTTTAACATAAGGTAAACAAAATTGAGAGGACATAAGGTATCACAGTATTACTAATGGTGTGATATAAGGATGTTTACCATGAAACTCATACGTGGGGACTTCGCTCTTGAATGTAGCATATGTTGTGTTACAGATCATCTTCCATTCATCTTTAGTCAATTCATACTAAACATTGCTTCAAAATTCCTTGATTACATACCTCCACCTCAATCAACAACTTAAATATTTATCTTGAAACATAACACAGCTGATTAAATAAAGCTGACATGAGCAGCACACCTGCTACAGTTTTGAAGTTTAGAGATCAGGCCATCTGCAGACAAAAGCCTTGTTTCTAAGCCTCAATAGTATTTGGCTGTGATTTCTTTTCTTCATTATACATTAAGTATACATTTCAAAAAAGCAATAAATAAGAATATTTTACAAAAATCACAGTAATATTTTTCAGGGGCTTAAAACATCCATTTCAATGCAGTTTTGGTATTTCCACAGTTCTTAATCATTAATAAAAAATCAGTCATGCAAACAAAACCAAAACAATAACAATAATAAAAACCTAAAGCAACAAAACCAAAACAAACCACAAAACCACCCCAAAAAACCCAACAACCCCACCCTCCCAAAACCACAAAACCAAAACATTTCTTCACTTCTGAAGACATTTTGCACATACCAAGTTACTGCACTACATTTGGATTTTCTACTTGGTTATCAACCTGTTTCACAGAATTTCAAATTTTTTTACTTCTACAGACTGCAAATACTAAATTACAAAATATTTCCTAACTTATGACTAGTAAAACATGCAATTAAAAACATACTTTACTTTCAAATGTTACCTTTCTTGCAGGACATTGAGATGCATCCAAAAAATGCACCAGGAATCCCACATTACCCACAAATAAGCCTGCATTTTCCTTTAAGAAAAGGAAATAATAATAAGCCTGTAGCTTATTGCATAAGCATACTTCCTTATAACTAGGCAATAATTCTGCAGTTTTTCACTGCAAACTATGGGAAGTCTGACAAAGCATTTGCAGGACATGGTTACTTTGACCTTGAACAAAGTACTTAAATGGGTTTCCTGTTTTGTTTGTGTAGATCTGAATACAATATTCAGAGGTCTCTTCCTCAGTCAATATATCTGGAGAGCAGCAAGAGTGGTTTCAATTTAAATCAAAACCAAACCAAAACAGGCCAGTGATCATTTCTGCTGTAGACAGCTGCTTTAACTACATTAATTAAGAGCAGGCACAATATATATTATCAGATACAAGTCACCATGTTCTGCTCATCATGCTCTCCACCACAGTCTAGCAACACTAGTGATAAAAATAGCAGCTGCTAGAAACTAGCACATAAAAATGCTGTATGGCATCAGCTTTCCAATATACCAGCAATCATCCTCTATTCTTATAATGCATTGCATACTGGGTGTTGAAATATTAAAGCAGGGAAAACTAAATTTTTGGACTGTAAAGCTGAACTTCAAAATGAAGTTGACACTTCTCTCTTCTTAAATATACATACAGATGCTCTTGAGGCTGTTGTCATACAATTATACGCTTCTATTCCACATTAGAAAATTGCTTACCTAGAAGATTTAACAGAACAGAACAAAAACCCCAAAACAAACAAACAAACAAAAAACCCACCAAAAAAAAAAAAAAAAAAAAGGAAAAAAAAAGAAGGGACCTAGCAAAAGCAGGCCAATGAACACAATGACATTTTTTTACTGCATAAGTCTGGGAAATGTCAATGGTACAATGACCTAAAAGAACCTTATTAGAACCTTAAACATCAACACATTCTTTCTCTAAAGGTTATAACCAAGCTCTCAGTACAGTTGCATAAAGCAAAGGTAAAAATTAGTGATCAGTTTAGTCAACAGGTAGAAGTAGCCTGACAATACTGCATAACCATTTTTTAGAAGATAAGCATAGAATTTACACATTTTTCTAAAGGCTGCTTCAGAGGGGGAAAGATACAAAATATCAAAGACACAGTTTCTGTTAAATTGGTTTGCAAGTTCTACTTTTCACAAAAGAAATCACAGAGCTGAGTTCATAAGAACAAAAATTCTAGTCAGCCCAAATACGGAAAAGGCATGCCAAAGCTTTACTGCCAAAGCTTGCCTTCAGAGTAAGTGGCATAAAGACAGTTGACAACTTCACTACTTAACAAACACTCTTATTTCTTCATAATGACAAATAAAAGCCATCAGTTGGGTGATACTTAACCTACCTTCACAATTATTAACCTAAAATTCTGGTGGCTGACAGCAGTCTTGATACCAAATAGATTACAATAACAAGTTTTGGATTTAGCACTCACTATTAGCAATGCAAGATAATCAGTCTTCTCCAAAATTGTTCTCACTTCATCAAAAAAAAACTTTTGCAAAAAAATTGTAACTTTTGCTATGTTCCATGCTTGTTCCCAGTACAAACTGTCACTTTCTGAAGCTCTTAAAATGTCAATTTTTGAATTACCTGACAAAGTAAAGGAAATAACTCACTACCTACAAATTTTAAGAAGTGATACAACTGAAGGGTAGTCTGAACCTCAGATCAGCTGGTCCTCAGCAGGAAAAACTCAATGAATTTTATTGAGTACTCACAAGTATCTATGTAGTTGAAGTATTTCTGTGTTAAGATCAAAAGGAATTACTTGCACAGGTTGTGCGGTTGCTTGTGACAGCATTTATAAAAGGACATCTCATGCTTCACAGGAAAGTAACAGAGCTTACGGACCAGAAGTAAAGAAACAATTCCATGAGATACCTCATCATTAGCATGTTCTTGGATCCTGCTTGTACAAGTTCATTCTTCTTGCCATATCTGCTTACCAGAGACTAGAACAGAAGCCTCATCTACTGTCTATATATTGAAAGGGAAATCAAGCTTTCTGTCTTCTGGAAGGAGAATTCATAATTCATTCTGCTTCCCTTCATAACACCATTATTTGTCTGGTCTTCTTCCTACCTATGCCCAGAATGAAACAGGCATGTTTTGATGCCCCTTAAACTCATTTGACTGTGAGATCCTCTGAAAACTAAAGATATATGGCTGATGTACAATTAGTAATCTGTATTGCCCATAATGGTCGAAAGAGGAATTCCATCAGAACTACTCAATTTTGCAAAAAAAATGAGGAACTCCAGATTTATTAAATGTTGTTTTGATAGCAAATGCTCAAGGGAAAGTTAAGGGATAATCTGTCTTCATCTCCTCTTATAACGGGAAGTTCTTACAGTCTTTCAAAAACCAAGGTCACCACTAAAACCACCAAGAATAACATGTGCTTTCTTTTTCCCAGTCATGCCTCCAGTTTCCAGCAATATTTCAAGCTTCTCTCACACATACAGTAGATTAAGTCACTAACATAAAAAGTTGTAAGTTTATTTTAAACACACACAGTATTTTCTAATTGCAACACAAATACCAAGACTTCAATTAATTGCCTTGTTTCCTATAACATGTTGCCAAAGCAAACACCTTGTAACTACTATCAGCTATTACCATTGTAGAACAGCAGGAAGGGAGAAGAGATTTTGTCTTACAACTTTTCCATGAGATGGCAGTTTAAGGTCTGTCTCTCTCCGCACCTCATTCTCTTTCACTATCTATGAATTTCTGTCCCCTCAGATAAAACAAGGCAAACTTTACAGAACTATGCTATAAATTACATCAGCAGAGCAATTTGAGTTATACTGTAAAATAAGTTTTCTTGCTTAAAAAGAAACAAACAAAAAAAAAAAAACCGTATGGATTAGTTCAAGCAGATTTGCAGCACAGCCTAACAGTTGTGGCAACAGAAGAGCGATGAATTCCAACAGTTGCTTCCTTAAAATCCAGTTTTAAAATGGATTGAAGCTGTGACATAAAAGAAAATATCATTGGAAAAGGAGAAGAATTAAAAGCCAGGGAAGAGAATACCAGCACTCAACCCCATTTTTCTTCCACAGTAAAACTAAAGATTTGAAAGAAATGCAATTATTTTAACAACTCAGAACTTCTGCACTACTTGCTAAAAAGATCCATACATTTAGGTAGAGAAGATCATTTCCAAAACAGCACAAGCATACAAAAAAAAAAACCACAAACTCAAACTAGAGTTACCTCCATCAAAAGTCAAGAGGAAACTAAAGCTTTGTTACACAGCAGATCCATGACAAAAGAGATGCATCCAGACAGAAGCACCCTTCTTGTGAAAACACCCATCTCATGATGGCCATAAAGACATGGCCAAGAGAGAACAGTGGGCTGAACAACATGAAGGTACTGACAAGTAACAGCAATACCAGACAGGAGACAGAAATCCCACCTCAGTATTCATCCCTTCCTTTACATGTTTTAATCTCATATAGGATAGTACACTTTGGCTAAACAACAATTCAAAGAAATCTTAGGAAGATCTGTTCATGATAACTAACCTGGTAAGACATAGCCATAGCCGACATTGCACAAGCTTTCCTCTATAAGCTCAAGGTTCAAGACGGTGGTAGTAAAGAGAAGCAAGCACAAATAAAGCTTAGTGATCCTAAATAAGTACAGGATAAGTTTAGGATTGCACAAGCCCCTAAAGAAAAAAAGATGACAACACCCTGGTAACACCAAGGAGAAACAACCGGTAACACTGAAAAGGAGAAAGAAGTAAACAAGAATTCTAGTTGGGAAGATAAAGAAATAGCGGAGATCACAGAAGATGCTACACCAGGGAAAGTGAAAGAACTTTGTGCAACCACAGAATACCAAAATGAAAATAAGAAAAAAACTGGCAAAGAAATACTCCAGTTCTAATTGCCTCAGCAGGAAAAATAGCAGTGGAGCAACAGAAAGAATTAGCTCAACTGGAGGAAAGTCTGGTGTGGTTGCATTAAGTTTAATTTAACATGACTCAACCGATAAAGCTGGTATTTGGTAAAATAAGAAGTTAAGAAAAGGGGGGGGAAAGGCTAGAAGTACAGCCACAAACAGAAGTAGTGGCAAATAAACAGTAATCAGAGAGTAGAAGGCAGTGCTATCCCTGTAGGGATCACTCACTTAGGAGTTGGATTCAATGATACTTGTGGGTTCCTTCCAACTCAGAAAATTCTGTGGCACTACAGACATCCAGGGAGAATAAGACATCATGTTGTAGAGGATTACATATGCTATAGAAAGCAACAGAGACCAAGGAGGTTAAGAAAGACGTTGAATCCTTGTACCTTGGGCACAAGAAGCCTGTAGAGATATTAACTGAAGACAATTTCAGCATAACACAGAATCTGGACTGGAATTAATTTAATATGAAGAGGAAAGAATGTGTGACAACAAACACACATTGCTCTGTTCAGGAATTTGGAAAAGAGGGGAAATAGACTAGAGTGCTGTTATTTTTAAGGATGGAGAATAGCAACTCAGAATAAAATTAGGAAGGAAATAAGATGGCAGCAGCATGTAAAAACCTGAAGATTTAAATTAAAACATAAAAACTGAATGAATGAGGCTTTGGGCAGTTAAAAAGGCAGAACAACTGAATGAATGGGGCTTTGGGTAGTTAAAAAGGCAGAACAACTGAATGAATGGGGCTTTGGGTAGTTAAAAAGGCAGAAAAACCAGAAAATAAACATGAAAATACATCTCTGTAAGTAGCAATCAATAGTGCTGAATAAAGGTAAACATGTCAATTCTAATCAGTTTTTCTCTGGAAACCTTTAGATTCTGCTGGGGAAGAGGCATAGAAAAAGGCCTAAGATAGAGGCCTTTAGACAGCCTGCAAAGCAAAGGAACTGGGAAACATATATAGGGGGAAAAATGGCTAATTGAGTATGAAATAAAAGTTATGAATAAAACAACAAAGAAATCTATCCAGTTCAACAACCAGTCACAGGTAGATGCATTATCAGAAATGAGAGGAGAAGGTAGTAGTCTTGAGAAAGGGACTTGGAGATGCAGTAATCAGATAAGATGGTTGGCAGAATCAAAACAGAAGTGATAATTTCTGTCAGAAACATAAATGGGGATTAGCAGATGAAAATCAAAAAGGCTAGAGCGCTGAAAAATAAACTTAATGAGAAATCTACTTGAAAAACAAAGTCATAAGGAATGAGGGCATTCCTGAAAATAGGAGAGATTATGTCAAAGACCAATATGAAACTACAAAGGGAGAAGCAAAAAGCAGGTGAGGAAATGTGAAGGAATGTCTGATGGACCCCTGTCCAGGAAAAATGTAAGAGGAGGAAATGCAAAGACCATGGTAGATGAGGAACACAGCATTTTTTTCATGATAAAAGAGATATTAGGACAGACATTAGGACCTAATGTAGTGCTGTATGATATACAGCAAGGTTTCTGTAATCCATATACCAGACAAAACTGCTGATAAAATATCCAGCAATTAGCCTTTGATTTGGATTTCCTGAGGAGACACACCTTTGCTTACAGTTAGGAAATTCAATAAACTGCCATTCTCTATACTTCAGTCATATGTACACAGGGTAAAAAGCTCAATTGTTGTACTGTATCTTGCCATACATAAGGAAGGCAAATGAAAAGTTTACTATGAACATCATACAACTTAGCAGAGAACACAAATTTAACTAAAACCTAAAATCAGTCAGCTGAAACCCATGAACAGGCTAGATATGCAAGGCAATTCATCCTCTAACATTACCCACAAATAAGCCTGCATTTTCCTTTAAGAAAAGAACTATGAACAGCAATTCAAATTCATAGAGAAGAGCTAGCAAGGGCCTAAAAACACTCCAAAAAAGCAATTTGGATAGAAATCACAGAAAATAAGGTTGGAAAAGACTTGAAAACATGACTTCAAAACATCAACTTCACTCTCAGTGCTCCAAGTTCTGTATCATTTTTCCTTATGCCACTCCTGACAGATGTTTATCTAACACGTTTTGGGTTTTTTTAACAAACCTCAAACAATGCAGACTTCACAATATCTTCTGGCAGTCTACTGCAGTGACTGAACAATTTCAAAATCTGCCCTAACATTTAGCATATATCTCACTCTCTTAATTCAAACCATTTGTTCATGCACCATAAGGCTGATTGCCTTCCTCTTTGCAGCATATTTGCTATACAGAAAGGATGTTTCCTATTGCAACTGGACAGCTCTCCGCAGTGTTCTGCATTGGAAGGACAGAGCTCTTATATAAAAATAAAAGTCTGCCTGAATGGATGAGCTACAAAAACTCATCTCTGTGATGAGTCATCTGGGACAGCAGAAACAGACTTTCCCACATAAGCAGTCTGCTGGAAGCACGATTCAACCACTGCAAGTGATACAGCTAAAGGAAACTAACATTTACAAGCGAGCAAAGCACAGCCAAGGCATCAGTCGTGATCGTTTGTACTACAGCCTTCAGAAAAGAGCCACACAAAAAACCAGCATAGCTTTGGCTGTGTTGTTCAAAGGCAAAGTTAAAATAGGAAGCAGAGCCGCAAACTGGAGCATTGGGTGGAGCTCCCGATTGTGCCTTGCCTGGCAGCACCACTCTGGGGGAAAAAAAGGAGTCAGTATGGGCAAAACAGAGCGAAGGGGGAGGGGGAAGAAAGAAAAAGCGACCTCGGAAACAAGAGATGTGCACGGGACCAATCACACACAGGGAAATGGATGTAGGGAGGCACCTGAAGCCTTGGCCATAGAGTGAGGAAAGAGGCTGGGATTAGGACGGTCTCCCTTTCCAGAGGCAGTGGACTTGAGTGATGCCCTGGGCCTGATGACTTTTCTCCCATGGAATAGCTTCTCTCTGTCGTGTGAGGTAGTAGGGACCTCAAAGAACATGCTGCAGAGAAGGGCAGGGCATGCAGGGCTATCTAGGGAGAGGTACTGAGGTAGGGGGGAGCTGGGGTGGGGATCACAGGACAGTGGTGCAAGGCACTACAAGGATGGCAGGTGAGAACTGGGAGGTCTGCAGCTGCAGCCATGGCAGGGAAGTGGAGCAGGGAATGCCACAGATTGCAAAGCCAAAGAAAGGCTGGAGAAGAAGGGGCAAGGTGAAAATGATCCACAGAAGCAGCACACAGAACAGTACGCAGAGGGTTGAAGTGCGTAGCATGGTAAGGAGCAAAGCTATGGTGGGGGGGTGAACAGCCATGAACGGGAAAAGCACAGCTACAGAGGGAGCAAAAAGGCGCACAGTTCATGTGCATGAAGGCTTTGGGCGAGTGGATGTATGGGGGTGGTACCCAGCCACGAAACAGCAAGGCTACGGGAGGGGAAAGCAAGGTGGTCGCAGTCACGGGAGGGCAGAGCTGTTGCTGGAGGAGCGTGGAGTGGGGAGGGAAAGCCATGGGTTCCCAGCTACGACAGAGTACGGGTACAGACTGGGACGCAGGAGAGTGCGCAGCTACGGGAGAACGGCGCTACAGGTGTAGCGAGGGGGATGCACTGCCACAGGAAAGCGGGGCTCCGCGGTGGGAGGCAGCTAAGAGGTGCTTAGCCTGAGGCAAGCGGCGCTGAGAGGGGCACAAGGGGATGCACGGCCGCCAGAGAGCGCGGCTGCGGAGAGCACAAGCGGCTGCGCAGCCACAGGACAGCGACGTGGGCAGACCCGGGGCCGGGGGGGGCACAGCCGCGGGGCGGGCAGCGGGGTCAGGTGTGGCAGGGCCCTGCAGCGGAGGGCGGCGGGGTCGGAGAAGGGAGGGGGACACGGGCCACTTACCTGCGCGGCAGAGCTGCAGCAGCCCATGGCGTCCGCTGGTCTCTGCCCCGTGGGTGCCCGCTAGGCATCCACTCTCTGCCACTACCCCGCCCCAGGCGGCGGCGCGGCGCGGGGCGTGCGGAGGGCGGTGCGGAGGAAGCGGCGGGGACCGCGGGGCCCGGTCAGACGAGCGCAGCTGCACCACAAGCGCCGCCGCGGCGCCCCCTCATCCTCCTCCCCCCAGCAGACGCTCGGGGGAGGGCGGGGCCAGGGGCGGGGCCTGGAGGGGGAGGGGCCAGAGCACTGCGGCGCGGGGGGTACCTGCCCGGCTGGCGGCCCCGCCCCCGCGCCGCGGCTCCTTCCGGTGTGGTGGTGGCGGTGCGGTGCCGCTCCTCGGGAGCTGGTCGAGCTCCGGGCTCGTCCTTCGCTCGCCACTCGCCCCGCGGCAAGGTGTGCGCCGCGGTGGGGACAGCTGCGTGTGGAAACCAACCTCTGATCCCAAGCGGGGCTTCCCAAGAGTGAGAGCCCGGCCGCTAAGAGGAAGAAAAGACCTGATCGCATGGCCTGGTAGTACATATGCATTTGCAGGCAAGAATCTGTTGTAGAATCAAGCACCATTTCTACACTTCTTTTAAAGCTTCCAGGGATAGTGATTCAACCACTTTCCTGGGCAGCCTGTTCCAATGCCTCAACAGCCTTATAGTGGAAGAATGTTTTGTAGTATCCGATATAAACCTCCCTGGGCACAGCCTGAGGCCAGCTTTTCCTACCTGAGAGAAGGGGCCAACCCTCACCGGGGGGGCAGCCTCCTGTCAGGGAGTTGTAGAGAGTGATAAGGTTATCCCTGAGCTTCATTTTCTCCAGGCTTAACAACTCCAGCTTCCTCAGTCACTCCTCACAGGACTTGTGCTCCAGACCCTTCACCAGCAGCTCCATTGCCCTTCTCTGGACACACTCCAGCACCTCAGTGTCCTGCAGGGCCTGGAGCTGGACACAGAACTTGAGGTGGAGCCTTACCAGTGCCGAGTACAAGGATCCTGCTGGCCACACTGTTGCTGATACAGGCCAGGATACTGTTGTCCTTCATGTCCACCCAGGCATGCTGCTGTATTGTGTTCAGGCTCTGTTCATGTTCAGCATCCCTCGGCCCTCTTCTACCATGCAGCTTTCAGCCACTTTTACCCCAGCCAGTAGCACTGCCTGGGATTATTGTGATCCAAGGGCAGGACCTGGCACCTTGTTGAACCTCTTACCACTGGCCTTGGCCCACCAATCCAGCATGTCCAGATCCTTCTGCAGAACCAGCCTACCCTCCGCGTGTCAGTATTCCCACACAATTGATGTCATCTGCGGAGTGACTAAAGGGGCTTGATCCCCTCGTCCAGGTATATTGATATATAATGTATTACATAGGCCCCAGTACTGAGCCCAGGGGGCCTCTGATGCCAACTGAATGTGGCATCATTCACCACCACCCTTTGGGCTCAGCCTTCCAGACAATTTTTTATCCAGC
The DNA here is from genome assembly GCA_039654755.1 of Calcarius lapponicus. Taxonomy (NCBI): domain Eukaryota; kingdom Metazoa; phylum Chordata; class Aves; order Passeriformes; family Fringillidae; genus Calcarius; species Calcarius lapponicus. Next base: position 44,994,008 of record CM077481.1, read on the forward strand.
AAACAACACATACATCCAAGCCATGAGCAGCCAGGTTCCCTAGGAGAATACTATGGAAGAGAGAGTCAAAGGCTTTGCTCTTGTCCAGATAGACAACACCCACAACCTTTCCCTTGTGCACTAAGCAGATCACTTTGTCATAGAAAGAGATCATATTGCTCAATGAGGATCTGATTTTCCTAACCCCATGCTGGCTGGGCCTGATTGCCTGATTGTCCTGCACATTCTGTGATCAAGAATGTCCAGAACTCATGGTCTGTTCCACAATCTTCCTGGGCACTGAGGTCATTCTGACATGACCTGTAGTTTCCCAGATCCTCCATCCTGTCCTTCTTGTAGCTGAGTGTCACATTGGCTAACCTCAGTCCCTTTTAAGGTATATTTACTGGTCCAGTAGTTGTGTTTGAGCACAACCTAAACCTATGAAGCAATACTCTGTATAAAGTTTGGGGTTTTTTGCTGAATCTTAACTCATAGCAGAGTTATCTACTATTCTGTCAATATAGTAGAATATCCATGATTAGAAATAGTGTTGCAATGACTTAAATATAAAATGATCCTTTGACAGGCAGAATGAGGCAAAAGAGACCTTGTGACTAGAAAAGGAGTTTTGTTAGGCTTCCAAAAAAACTGAGAAACTGACATGTGGGTGAGTTGTGAATCATACTGAAGTTTTTTTAGCTCTTGTCAGTTTAATGGCAAGTAGAATCATGGAATCATTTTGGTTGGATAAGACCTCTAAGATCATTGAGTCCAACCACAACCTGGCACTGCCAAGTTCACTGCTAAACCATGTCCCCTAATGCCACATCTTCATATCCTTTAAATATCTCCAAGTTGGTGACTCATCAGTAACATCACAATTTTCTGATTTTGTAGTATCTGGTTAAAATAGTGTTTTACCTTTTTGCATGTATATTGATATTATTTTCATTGTTCCACCTCATTCTATCCAGATATTTATCTGGTGTTCTGTACAGTGTTCAAAGATGTGGCCATGAAAGAAATGTTTTGCAGGAACACTCTCTAGCAGGAATTATTATTTTGTGACTGACACAGTAATTGATAACAAGAAATTTGTAGCCAATTCTTGTGTAACTTTGGAGCCATCAGAATCTCTGTTCCTCCATTTTGTCTTTTATAAAATTGACTTTTGTCTCAGTGTTTCTCTTTTCTGTTTGCTTGGGTATCAGAAGAATATGTCTGTGCCATAGATGATTTGATTGATTTAGTCAGTCTCTTAAACAGACCAAATTAATTTTTTTTTAAATAGTCTACTCATTTAGGACTTTTGCTTCAATAGTTTCATTTAGGACCTCAATGTTGTCATGGAAATTAAATTCTGCCTTCTACTTTTTTGCATGTAGACTAAACATATTCAGCATGATTATCAGAAGCGAGTAACGCATTTAAAACACATGACATTAAAAGTGTCTGCCCCCAAATGTGTGGACTCTTAAAACCCTACATTCTAGCCAATAATGAAAAGTTTTGTGCAGCTGCAGAGAGGCAATAATAACTTTATAGTGATTAAAACATGCCAATCCTTCATTGGCTAGGGGAGCCTTTATGAAAAAGCTTGTAAAGACATACCAGCCGTTGCGTAGGTAACTGGGCTTTAGTGCAGATATATGACAACTGTAGAAATTATTTGAACATATACAAGTGTTAGAAATAATCTCAGAATCTCTGCCTCTGAACTAAGGAGATTAGTTATGGTTTTGGTAGGGATACAGTAATAGCAGCAGCAGTAGTTGCCTGGCTGTCACTAGTTTTACTGTACTTTGTCTGGTCAGTCACACAAAGGAGAGGAAAAGTTAAAAAATATTCTGGTTTATTCATAATTATATGAGCTTTTATGTTTATTTGGATTAGCATTTCATGAAGGAACTGGACTGAGGCTTGCTGAATCTTAGTTCAGTAATACAGAAGGTGAACTTTAAGCGTATGTCTAAGTGCATTTTTTGAATTGGGCTTTTTGGATACCTTATTGAATCTGAATGTAATAGGCTCTAAGGCATGGTTTCATCAGAAGCTGCTAAAGAACAAATCTGACTGCCCCAATTTACTGCTAATAAGAATCTACCTATTTTTCCATAACAGATTTCATTCTGCCCTTCTGCTCTCGCCAAGAGCTTTACCTGTATTTTCATTTCATTGCTAGACTCAAAATGATAGGTAAGAGTATTTTAAGTACCATCTAATACTGAGAGAGACAACAACAGAGAGAAGGCCCTAGAATGACAGAAATGCCATTAGTATTTGAGAAAATTGTAGGTTATGTCCAAACTGCTTCTATTCTGAGAAGAAAGCATTAATTATATGCTAATATTTACCTTTTCATTTCTCACCAGGTGCAGAATCTTGACCTTACTCAGCCATATTTAAAAATCTAAGGATTTTACAAAGTGCAATATAATCTATATATATTGCTCCACATTAATTAGCGAAATACCTTTAAAATAGCATTAGATAAAATTCTATCCTTTTTGATATGTTCTTAGGTGTGAATTTTGGGAAGGAGTTTTTGAACAGGCTCAGTTCTGAACAAAATGCTCAGTCAAGAGGTAGGCAAAACTTGGCCTTGCCATTAATGAAATGGGAAGCAATGCATTGTGCAGACTAAAAACTGAATATTGCACCAGCAAGGTGTTGTTGCAGTCTGTGTGTTTGCATCCTTCTTCTAATTGACAAACTCTGCTTATTATCATTCTGCTGACTTCTTCCACCTACCAATAAACCTGCATCTATATGTGCTTGGCAACTGAATTTTTAAAAATCCCATCCAGTGTGTTTAGCCTCCATATTCCTGAGGTTGTTTTTATTTGATTTTTGGCCCTTTTGGTGGTTTTGGTTTTATGTTTTTTAAAATTTATTTAAATACAGAACCACGTGTATTCTCTCCATAACGAGCCCAGTGAATGGACTTAGCTGTCATACACATGTATCGATGCAGGATTAGGGGTGATTCTGCTGATTTCAGCAGAATACTAAAGGAAGCACATCATGAGAAGGAATTGCAACACACACACGTCAAATAGGCTGTCAGCCTGTCTCTATGAGCAGGGGATAAAGCCCACTGACTTATTCAGACCCCTGTGGTCCTACATATCTCAGAAATCACATGAAACTGATCATTTTTCTGGAAAGTTAAACCATGCCATTGCACATTTTTAAGTGCTGTGGAACTACTCACAGCATAGAGACTTGTGTCAAATCACACAGGACACCAGTAACAAAACAGAGAACTGAAGCTGTATGTTATAAACTCCAGCTTCTGTACTGAAAATCCTGTCAGTTGTGAATTTTTGTCAGTCAAAATAAAAACATTCAAGACATTCTTCTTTGAATTAGAATAGTAGGATTCTTGCAGTCTTTTTGATTGCTGACTAAGAAAAGATGAACAATGCTTAGTAAGTCTCAGTTCTTACCAGTTAAGGCTAGGATTTTCTTCTTGCCACATGTCTGACCACAGAAGAAGAGGACAATTCAGTAGACTCTCTGAAAAAATCAGAAAATCTATTGCGATTCTACTTTATACTAGAGCCCCATAAATGAGTCATATTAGGTCTGTTTCAATTTAAAACTGGAGACTCCAAGGAGAGAGAAAGAGCATAGGGCTTTTTGAACTAATCAGGAAGGTGAAATTTTCTTTCTCCAGTCCTGAAACAAAATTTTGGTCCGTTATACTCTTAGAGATGTAACTTTCTGGTGAGAGGATAGAGGTGTACAGTGGAGATCCTCTCTGTAGTAGGCTATCAAAAATATTCAGGACTCATTAGAAGATTATAATTTTAGTGTGTTCGGAAAATGGCTTTTTAAACGTTTAGTTTAAGCACTGCTTTGTATATGTGGTAGTACATACTTTCATTCATACTACATTCATTCATACTACATACATTCATTTTACTTTCATTCATACTGTAATGAAAGTAAAATGGATATTCTTTTTATATTAAAGCATGGAGGTTTTGCCCTATTTAATACTCGTTGGACTTCATTCTTTTGCCAGATCACCTGTGCATGAAGAACAGTATGAATAAACCATTCCATGCAAGCAAGACACCTGTCACACATTTACATCGTTACCAGCCTGAGCCAGAGTTATTCTAGCAATTTACAGCTGAAATGTTCCATATCCAGTATCCAAGCCCCCAAAATATCCAAAAATCCAAATAAAAACATTCTCAAAAAATGCTCTTTAAAATACCTGTGATGGTACTGTTGTGTGTGTGTGGAGTGCGTGGATCAGGTGTGCAAAGATGGCATGGTAGCAATCAAAACTGTAGAATTTATTTCAGCCTATTGAGAAAGTTTTGTGTTACCCAAAGGAGACACACAAAGCCAAGTACAATCCTTCCCGTAGAGACGGTACCATCATAATACATGATGAGCTGTTACAATCTCCTGTCATTTCACTCCAGAAGAGTTATGGCTCCCTTAGTGAGGATGTAAGACTACAGATGGAAGACTGCCTGCAACAAATCTCTTACAAGGCTGCTGCTGTAAATCTCTTGGAGAAGAGTCATTGCCTAGAAAAAAACATGCTAAGGGGACCTGCCATTTGTTTTCTTAGGAAGATGGGAAGAGGGGCTATAGAAAGAGGTACTCTTCCATTCTACACTCTTTATTGTTATGCTGGGAATCACTCATCAAGGAAGGTTCAGCTGTTTCTGGGAGAAAGAGAAGAAAGGAGACATGGCTATATTCAAAGTGTAATACTTTGGCTTTCTGCATAGTATTTTGTATGAGAGGGGGAGTAGAAGTCCCTCTCCAGAGGCTGAATTTTTTACCTTAGTTATAGTAATTGCCAGCTAATGGTTGCTAGATTGGCACATGTCTGGACTATTGGTTGTGCAGAATATTTGCAGTGGGCTCAGAAGTTGCATTCAACTCGGGTGCAGGCTAAAGACCAAGGAGTGCTTTACCATAGACACAAACACTCATTCATATACTCAGTGTAAGTGAGTAGACACTGATAGAGCTCAAAATACTGTTGCGTATCCTATGTGTGAGTCCTTGAAAGTAGTCTTTTGAGACTTTCAGGCTCAGTTAAACCAGAAAGGTGGATAGAGATATGGGACTGTCAGGGGACTGCATAATTCAGCTCCGTACTGCAGCTGACTGTATTTATATAGCCAATACAGCTGGCAGTGACAGCTAACAAAAGAAGGTAATAGGGCCTTCTGGATTATTTTCCTTCTGAGGTGGCTTGTAAAGATCCCAGCCTCAATGCTTGGTTGTTCTTTCAGTCACTCATATTTACGTTTAAAATTAGGGTAATAAAAATTTGAAAAGCAGTTTCTTTTAGTACAATGGCCCCACCACTTCAGTTGCAAAAATAAGTAAGTATATGTGTATAAATAGGCATGGAGTTCTATTTGAAATTGACAATCTTAGCTTGCATGTTTCCTCCATATATAGACGTGCTTATCTTTAACTTCGTAACAAGTACTTTGCTTAGTGAAAGCCTGTAAGTGATGAAAATAATGTTTGAAAAATGGTGTTATGTTAATTTTTCTGGCTTACAGAAAATATGGGGACTTTCAGAAGTTCTACATATTCATCAGGTCCTGTTAATATTTGGTTTCTTCTGGAAAAAAAAAAAAGTACATTGTTTGTTTAAGAACATAACTGCAGGTGGTAGAGCTTGTGTGACTTTGTGAGCCTAGTTGGAGGGTTTCCATCCTTGTTGGTCCTGGAGACCAGTGTGGTACTGTGAATGATGTATTTTCTCCAGTGAATAAAGGTTCCATCTGCTGAGCAGTATCAGCTCTCAGGCTGCCCATGTCCTTTGAACCAGGCATGCATTAGTTGATGCAGTCTCATACCGCTAGCTCAGGGGTCTAAGGCCACAAAATATTGGATGGGACAAAAAAATCCTTCCCCATCTGCAATAACCACTGCAGTATAAACACCAAAGAAAAAACATTGGCTGACAATTTTCTTGAGAAGAGCAAGTTCTAATAACTTCGAGCATTTTTTCTTGTCCACACTTTATCTTTGATTAGCAGGTCTGATTATCTAGAGGCTATAGCTCACCTGGAGAGGTACAGTTGCTTCTGATTGTTCATTCAAACTCAGAAAGTATTTTATAGGAACACAATCAGCCAATGTTATTTTTAGGTTTATTTAGTTTCATTTTGGCTACATCTCTTTCCTTTGACAAAATATCCCTCTAAATACTGTAGTAAGTTGTTTTGTAACGTGAAGGGTTTGTCTGCAGGAATTATATTTCCCTGCCTTTCCCAAAAATATTTATTCAACAGTATTCCAGAATGTTCTTGTTGCTCTTTGCTTCTATGTGACATGATTCTAACTCCAGCCTCTTGTCACCTGCACCAGTTTTTCCTGTTATTAATGCTTTTGTTGACGGTGTAAGTTCCTGAGTGGGACAATACTTCCAAATTAAAAGCAGCAACAGTCTGCTTGTAGGTATTAATCTGACAAGCCAAGCATGTTGTTGTTTCACTTGAAGATATATCACTCTTGAGCAGGTGAGAAATAGCTCTTTTGCTGTGGCTTTTTCTCAGTCGTGGCAGACAAGCAGAAGTGTTTAACTTCTGCTGCGGGACTAATGAGCGTGTGATTAATGACACAGAACTGAGACATTGCAGTGAAGGGACACAGGCAACAGGCTCAGGAGGTGGAGGAATGGGGAAAGAGTGCTAGTAACTGACTGAAGAGGATTTTGTTATTTTTCCTGTCACTGTCCCTGTTATCTCACTGACCACGTTCCAGGAACCTGACCAAGTCAGCTAGCTAGACATAGACCACAGAGTCCCTGACAGATCCTGGGTACAAAAGAGCAGTTTTATCAATTTTCGTGGCACTGTAAAAATTCTGGGGCAGGATGCAGTGTCTGGTACCAACACTTTTGTAGCTATTTCTGGTAGGAGGGATTGTGGAAGAGAGAGAAGCGTGTCACTTTGAAATTCAGAAGATTTCATGAGACAGTTTTCAAGCTGAAAGACAGAAAAAAATTTAAATGTGGAAAACTGGTTTTTGGCATTGCCGTGGGAACATTGTACATTTTAGAGTCCAACCAAGTCTGTTGACATGGGTGCTTGCAACAGCTCATTACCAGAAACCCTCTTATTTTAGAGGTAGATGAGGAAACTTCTCCCTTCTTGAGTCAGATCCTTGGTAGGCAGGGTCCAGCACACATCCACATTCTGGAAGTTTAGTTGTCTGAATTAAGTTTAGCTGTCGGAGCCCAAGGTCAGCTACTTCCCTAGCAAGCACTGCTGTAGAGAAGGCCAGAGGTGAGGGCCTGCCCCTTGTCGGCCTTGGGAGATGCTCTGTCCAACCTGATCACTGTTTCTGTCCCTGTTCCTGACTAAGACTTGCCTTCCTGCGTCTCAGCTCCTTGTTGGTAAAGTCCTCACTCACAGGAGCCATAATAAGGCTCCTGGCTACAAGCCCACCTTCCTTACTGCTTCCTAATGTGCTGTGCATTTGAGACAGCTGGAGGGTATAGCCAGTCTGTGCTTGCAAAACAGGAACACTGTTTCCTTCAGCAAATGAAGGAAACAGTGAAAGGCAGGAAGATTTATGAGTAGATAGAGAAAACACAGGTTCTCAGAAAATTTACATTAGAAATTGTACTTTGCATAACAAAACTTCAACAGTAATAAACCATGCCATGCCATAAAGACAGATTTCAGTAGCTAGTTGTTCTACAGTAGGAAAAGAAAAATATTTCATATTTTTTCTTCTAAAAAGATATACCCCCATGCTTTTTTTAGGTCATTGTCTAATTACTGAGATAATGCAAATTCTGTTGGAAGTAGTGCATGGCTGTTCACTTGTTTTTCAAATTAATGCCTCACTCTTGGAACAGTTCTGTTTGGACTAATGACCAAGGACAGACTCTGGTATAGATCAGATATTGTCCTTCAGATATAAAAATTAATTTCTGACAGATTTAGGGAAAGATTTGTTCATTGCTAAGAAGTTTCAGTTTCAAAGAACTTGCATTTTTCAATGAGGAACTGCTTAGTCAAAATATTTCTTAAAACAACAAGATAAGTCAACTGCAATAAAAGTGATGGTAAACTAATAGCTTCAGGTAGGATTGAGAGACCTGTCCTTTTTTCAGGTCTTATCCCATCACATTTGCCCAACAACTCAACCTCAGAGACTTTCCTGAAATAAGTGTTTCCTACCTTAAAGTTTTATTTCATCAGAGACATCAGAGACAATTCCACAGAAGTTTGCTTTCATCAGAGACAATTCCACAAAATCTCCAAAGGAAAAATTCTGCTGCTTAGCAGCAGTGGCCGGGTACAGGGAAGAGGGGACTTCTTCCACCTCTCTAATGAGTATACCTACTTTTATCAGTGGGGTAGGCTAACTTATGAAAGAATTAGGAGAGCTGACTGCATTTCATCCTTCTTTAGAGTAAGTCTTCTGTGGTAGTGGATTTTCCTGTGAAATTTCTTGGAGAAATAGATAATCTCCATCTCAGCTAGTGAGCTTGCAGAAGGAACCATGCTTTGTTTATAGTGCAGATTTATTCTGTTGTGAGGAGGGTTTGATCTGTAAGTCATCATGGAAGTCATTAAGCAAGTTGCAAAAAGTGTGTAGCACAATGGTAAAGATGAGGCAGATTACCTACTCTCACTGTAAGCAGAGAAAATACTGGCTTCTGCTGGTTTTGTGTTTTCCTTTCTTTTATCTCACCAAATATCTCTTGCAGCATTTATTCCTCCCTGTCAGTTTCTAGATGGGCATGAACTATCAATTATTAGCATTATTTCATTAGGGTTATGGTTGTTTTTTATTGTAACCATGTCTGTATCTGTTCTAGTGTGCCTCCTCTGGGGTAGAAAAGTTGTACCCTGTCCTGAGCTGTGGCCTAGTGACTAACACCATTTGAGAGACAACAAATGTTTTAACTGTGGTACTGATGTGTTAAGCCATCAAATTGTCAAGTTAATTGTCTGTGTTAGGGACAAAGGGTTTTCAAGTCATTAGAACAAGGAGGATGAAGATGGCAAGCCTGGATTCTGTTGCAGTCTGTCCTTGCTAAGATTTTAATGATTAATTGCAGACTTTATTAATTAGTAACACATCTTTTAAAGCAGCACAGCTTTTTCTTTTTTATTTCAGCTGTGGTTTTCTATGCATTTGCCACCCCTTTTACAAAAGTTTGAGGAGCAATTTCACTGTAGGTAAGCACCAAGAAATGTGGTAGCTAAAAATGTGGCAGGAATTTATACCTATGTAGCTTAGGAATGCTTCCAGGGCAGATATGTAGAAACTAATATTTTAACCCATATGATTTTGCTCTGAAATCACATTTTGAAATGCCAAACAATTTGCTGTTTCTCTTTGTAACAGCAGGCAACCTTTACCCTAAATGCCTTGTCTCTTCTCAGACCCTATGCACAAGACACAGGCCAATGAAAATTAGGTGAGAAGATTTTGGGCAGAGACAAGTACATACATTTTCCCTGGATGATGATTTTCACTGATTCAGATGATGTCCTTTTTTGTGTAAGGCTCAGTTCAGAGCCATCTGACATTTTAGGAAATTGCAAAATCTCATTAAATCGCTATGTGGCTGACACACTTTAAAGATGGAGAGTGCTGATTGTTGTCCAGTAAGCCAAAGGACTGTGAAAGAACATCAGCGTCTGCTGCCTTTCCCTCTTCCCATACCATGTTTCTGTGCAGCCAGTTGCTAAATATGCTCATTGAGCCCTCTGAAGATGAAATCCAGAGGCAGCAGCAGTTCCAGCGTGATGAATGAACTGGGTTTGTACATACTAGCTTGGTCATCCTTCTCATGCACTGCCGCACTGCACACACTCATCCTCTTTTATGCTCTGAGCATGCAGACAGAGTGCCTGGGTGAACCACGAGTGCCAGTGGAGTTAAGGCAGTGCCCACTCGCCAGCAGCTGTGTGAGCCAGGCCTTTCTCAGCCTGTTCGTAAACTGCAGGTTCATTTTCGTCGTCAGTAGGTGGCAGAATTTGCGTTGTCAAACCATGCAGGTTTGTTGTTTTTCGGTTTTGTTGGGATTTTTTGGTTTTGTTTTTTGGGTTTTTTTTTAATGCTTGCAAACTTTTTAAGCTCTGTTCCTGTAAATCAGTATCTAAGTCCTGATAGAGGGAGCTGTGTGAAATAACAAGCAGGACATCCTCTCGGAGATATGATGCCCTGCAGCTGATGGATCACTTGCACTTATGCTGGATTCAAGACATGAGCAAATTTGACATATTCTCCTGTTAATGCAGACTTTCAGGACTTCGATTTGCCGGTCTCAAAGGAGGTTCAAGCGTGATTTCAGAGGGATTTTGTATTTTTTTGGTAATATTTGCTCTTTTTACCAATAGGAATCTATCTGCCTCTGAGACATGTCATTTAGGGTTTTTGGTTAACATTAGTGGAAATCAAAGCTCAGACTACATCACAAGGGATCATATTTTTTGAGCTAAGCCAAAACATTTGGAAAATTCAGGTTTGGTGAACTTTTAAAGCTGTAAGCTCTTTCTGTCAATGTGCTTTAGGTTGGTTTGAATCTTTAGGTTACAAAGAGAGAGAATATTTGATAATGTTTCTTATTCCAAGAACCCCTCTGATAAATGAAGAATGTCCAGGGAATATGTTAACAAGACTGTGATTTTACAGAGAAAATTTAAACTTGGAAAACTGCAGAATATGAAGCGGCTCCAGATCAAATCAGTTTCTAGTCTGATAAATTAATGTTCAAGTTGCTGTATCTACTGTGCTTGATCATAGAACAGGTTGGTCAGAAGAATGAGCAATTGGTGAGAGCAAGATCTCTGGAATAAGACTGCTGTTTCTTGTCTTGGTAGATCTGGCAATACTGAAATGTCTGAAGGACAGGGTAAGTAACTTCTTTGTGCTTTCATGCAGCATAGAGAGAAATACACTCCTGCCACTTTCTATAATCCTGTAATTGGCATATTTTGTTGTCCTACATACTTTGGAGACAGAGTCTTGCATAATTCTCCAATCAGAATGAAACAGGAAGGAGCACAATTCATTCATTCACTGAAGTTTCTGCTTGTCCACAAGGAAGTGTAACATTCCAATACATGTATCTATATAATATTACAGTATATGGATCTATGAAGGAATGTCTGTTTCCCCTTGCAATTTTTTTTCCAAATATGCAGACATCACATTAGTAGCAGCATTTGAGCAGAGCTTGCTGATATAAAAACTCTTTTCAAGTGTTCACAAAGGTGAGTGGGATTTCAAGACTTTGAAACAAATTCTTTGGATTCTGGAAGGGAAATCAACTGCAACAAAAAGTTATGGTATTATCTAGCACCATTTTTTTTATTACACAGTCTTCATAATCTTCTGCTCCATGTTCCCAGATCTCAGTGTCTTCAGACTTGAAACTTGATTCTAACTCAGTGACTTGAGCACACAGAAAATTATTCTGCATGCACAACTCAATGCTCTTAACCTTCATCAGCTGTATTCCCCCTAGCTAAGAGTATTGAAGGCTCCAAAGGAAAATTATTGGCTGTAGTGATTCAATTGATTTTGTATTTGCTTCCTGCTTCCTTTGGGTCTTTGTATTCAAATGTATTGTTACCTTTCTTCTCTGAGTTTTTCTAATTTGTCATAGCAAGAAGAAAGGGCTTTTCTTGTATGTGAAAGTATATTACTGAGGTATTTAATGCCTTCATTGCTGCAGTCTTTAATAGTAAGATCACTTATTCTTGGGGGAGTGCTCACTGAGTCACTTTCAATCATTTAACAGCAGCTCTGGCTAACCTGGGAGGTCCCAAGGTGAATGGAGGCTACCCAGTATCATGCTCATCTACAAGAAGGGCAGGAAGGACTATCCGGGGAACTTCTGTCCTGTAAGCCTGACCTCAATGCCAGGGATGATTATTGAGCAGTGACAGCACTCAACTTAAGGTGGCAATCAACTTCTGTGCCATCATGTGACATGTACAAAACAAGCCAGTGATGAGGCCCAGCCAGCAGAGGTTTAAGAAAGTCAGGTCTTGCTTGACCAACCTGATCATCTTCTGCAACAGGGTGACTGACTTTGTAAAGAAGGGAGTGTGGATGTTTTTTACTTGGTGATAGCAAAGCCTTTGACACTGTCTGAATTCTCCTTGAAGAAGCTGTCTGCTCATGGCTTGGACAGGTGTGCTGTTTTTTGGCCTGGATGGCCAAGCCATGGTGGTGAATGGAGGTAAATCCAGCTGGGAGCCAGTCACAGGTGATGAGGAATATAGTGAGAGGAGATGACATCAAGTTGCACCAGGGGATGTTTAGATCTGGTATTAGGAAAATTTTGTTCGCAGAAATTGTTGTGAAGTATTTGAACAGACTGCCCAGGAAGTAGTTGTGTCTTCATCCCTGGAGATATTAAAAAATACATTTCAAATGGGGTTCTTAGAGATATGGTTTAGTGGTGGACTTAGCAGTGTTAGGTGTTAGGTTTATGATTAGACATCATGATCTTAAGCTCTTCATGATCAAGCACTTAATTTTTCAAGTCAAATGCTTCTAACGTACATGGAAGTGTCACCTTTGATATATATCAAGACAATTCACATGAATAATTGACATTGTCCCTCCCCAAAATTCAAAACATGCATAGCAAAAGATGAAATCCAAACTCTAGTCACATCAGACACCAGCTTTTATTGGCTTCAATGGACTGATGCTTGCATTGTGATCATTGCATACAGTCAGACTTCCGCTTGTTCTAATCAAGGAGCCCAAGGCAGAGGTTCTGTGTTATGTTCCTAGCCATCACTTAAGTTATTGAAGGGAGGTGAGGGATGAAGGAAAGGAAGGGAGGAAGGGAGGCAGGGAGGGAGGCAGGAAGGAAGGGAAGGAAGGGAAGGAAGGGAAGGAAGGGAAGGAAGGGAAGGAAGGGAAGGAAGGGAAGGAAGGAAGGGAAGGAAGGGAAGGAAGGGAAGGAAGGGAAGGAAGGGAAGGAAGGGAAGGAAGGGAAGGAAGGGAAGGAAGGGAAGGAAGGGAAGGAAGGGAAGGAAGGGAAGGAAGGGAAGGAAGGGAAGGAAGGGAAGGAAGGGAAGGAAGGGAAGGAAGGGAAGGAAGGGAAGGAAGGGAAGGAAGGGAAGGAAGGGAAGGAAGGGAAGGAAGGAAGGAAGGAAGGAAGGAAGGAAGGAAGGAAGGAAGGAAGGAAGGAAGGAAGGAAGGAAGGAAGGAAGGAAGGAAGGAAGGAAGGAAGGAAGGAAGGAAGGAAGGAAGTCATACTGTGATTGTTTCTGTCATTAGGAATTAGGAACATAATCTTTCTCTGCATCTGAAATGGGAAAACGGTTTATTTTTGGCTGTGACATATATGGAAGCTCCTGGAGATTTTGACTGAAATACTGGAGGAGGTCAGTTGTTCAGTTTCTGCTGGCTAGGGGAATAAGTGCCTTTTATAAATTCTTGCTTAATATGAGAAAATACTTTGAGTCTCATTTCAGTATTAAAATTTTATTGTTTATTTTTCTCATTAAGATGGAAGGGTACCTTACAGCATTGTGATCAATGTATATACACAGGTTGTAAAAATATTATTTACCCTCATTTGAAATTTGAGTAGCATGACCGTCTTGCCATTTTGTATATTCAAACACCTGATTTGCCACAAGACTGCAGTAACAGTGTTTCTAATTTAGTATAAAAGAGTTAGCTTGCATCCCTGGGACTCTGCTTTTTTTCACTGTTCAGCCTTAGAAGTCAGACCTGTTCTGTGTTTGAAGAAGACAGCAGCTATTTCTTTATGCATACAAAGTTCTGCTCTGAAATAGACAGAAAGTATTTTTAGTATCCAGCATTTGGATGTCAGCAGAAATATTGCTAACTACTTTATTAAAAATAGCTTTCATGGCAAAGTTTTAATATCCCAATATTATGTCTGTTCTTGCAGGACAGGAGGTTTTTCAGCTTAGAACAGAGTGACACACAGCTTTGTTTGATTGATAGGTTTTGAAGACCATGTTTCAGAACTTTTGATGACTTCTCAGAGGTGGTTGTTGTCAAAAAATCACTGCCCACAAGTTTTTAGGTTTTTTGCTCTCCACATGTTGTGATTTTTATCTTTACTTTCAGTAAGCAGTGAAATAAGAGGAGGTCTTCCATTGCTGCCAACCTGTCTTAGTTGGATAACTCAGTCTCAGACCTTGATGGTTGGAAGGCTGTCATCTAGCAAAGCTCTTTACACAGGTAGTTAATTTCAGCCATGTGCTTGAATGCATGGCTGAATGATGGTAAACCTCAAGCATGTGAAATGTTAACTGTCTGCTTGGTGCGCTGTAAACCTGGTGCTTCAAGGAGCAGCCAAAATGCCTGAGGTCTCACCTCAGGCTTCTGAGCCCAGTGGTTGTTTTCTGGAACATCCTACCAAATAGATAATCTCAGAATACATAAGCAGTGTTGATATCTTTTGGGACATTTTGAGTATCAATGAAAAAGATGACTCAAGCCTCTCTTCTCTGAGGAGGGAATTTGTCTTTGGAATTTCCCTATTGCAGTACCACTGAACTCTATCAGAATTGCTGCTTCCTGCTAGTTGCCATTACTTTATCTGAAAATAATGACAGGACTTGCAGAACAGTTTGGTACGTGTGGCTTTATTGCTCTGCAAATATTCAGTAGCAATGCATATTGGCGTAGCTCTCAGACATGGGACTGATGGCTCTGTCTTCTGTCCAGTCAGCAAAATGGCATTGCCTTTCCTCTCTTTCCTGTGTTTTGCAATGCTTTTGCAAGTCAGCACATAGAAAGCTTTTCCATGTGTTTAGTTAAGTGAGCAATGCTTGATGGGCAAGCTCGCATGAGGTTCGTAATGAAGAGAATCTTCTGTCCAAGCACTCTTGTTATCTGCAGTAGCGGCATTGCTGAGCTATAGGACAAAGCATGTAAACTGCTTTGCACTGAGTACTAAAGAAAGGAGAAAGCAGCACTCCATACCCCTGTATGAATACCCTAAAATGTGCAAGTGGGTCAAGAAGTGGGTATTTTAAACCCATGACAGATCTGCCCTTTTCCAAAGATGGACCACAGCATTTCTCTCCTCCCTGCCCTATTCTGTGAGAGCGGAAGAAGGGACATACTTGGTCAGGCCCTAGGTATATGTTTTCAACATAAGCCAAAACAGTGTTTAGGGAGGAGTTTAGAAACAAGCCAGGATATACTAGCATCTTTAAATAGTCCTCCAGATTCTCCTAGGAGAACTTGATATGGCCATTGGGATTTTTCTCCTACAGATCTTTAACCATTCTGTGTTTTCTCCATTAAACAGTTTTCTCCATTAATAGGCCTAAGTTATTTCTATTGCTAGACAGGGTCAGCTACAGTTTTTGTTTCATCCTCCCAGAGAGGAGAAAAAGATGAAGTTATGACTCTCTGTGGTTCAAGGAAAGACAGGAGACTACTGCTCTTGGGACTGAACACACACACACCCACACACACAGACCCACGCATGCACACACACGCCACATACTGGTATATGGTCCCGGTAGGTGCTGAGAAAGGACTTTCTGGAGCAAATACCTTTGTTTTGAAAGTAAAAGTACTCACCCCAATTGGAGAAAAATAAAACACCTAAAATCTTAAAACTATAAGGCAGACAAGTAGAACCAACATTTTTAAAGTGTCATAATATTTTAAGAAATTAATTTTTCACTATTTGAAATTGGAAATGCAGCGTATTTGTGAAGGCTTCCCATTATATGATAAATGATGTAGAAGTTCCTTTGAATATAATAGAGAAAGAGTAACCTCTTTGCTTTGAAACTTGCAAGCCATTTCCTTTAGAAAGCTCTGTCTTTCTATCTCAAAGCATAATTTGGTGAGGAAGTTGTTCCATTTGAAAGCGAATGTGTACACATTCAAAAAGCCTGAATAATATTCAAGCAATAAGAGCTGGTGAAATGTAAAAGAAAGGTCATATTTCAAAGGCAAATCAATTTTCAAGGATAAGTTTGCTAAATTCTTCTATTTGTACAGACATTCTCTTGAATTATTTTACAATAACAGATGAAATCCGACCCATAAAAAATTGGTTAAATTATTGCCAACAGACAACCGAGTGATAAAGAAATAAATTCTTAATTCACAACAAATTCTCCTCGGTTTTGGTTTTGAACTGGGGACAAAGTCACTCTGGAAATAAGCTATCTCCACTGATGTCAGGACATATTTGTGTAGAGAACTTGCAGATATTTTTTAGACCAAATTCTAATGTTTCACAATACATGTAATATTTACCTCTTCCAGAAATGGTCAGAGGCATTGAGGACAGACTGTGTGAAAAAGTGGAATCCCAAGATACCTTGACTTTTTGTTATTTTCTTCTGCAGGAGATGCTGTGGGCGGGGTGCTCCTCTCAGAGTGTCACTGCTTCTGAGCAGAATGGAAATGCTTACTTGTGGTGCTCCTGTTAGACTATGGCCACAGGTCACTGGCCATTGAGACAGAGACCTGGGGGAATTCCTCTCCTGCCTCTTCTCACTTGTACACCAATAGTGCAGGCCTTTCCTGGTGTATTCAGCTGATACAGATCCTATGCCAGAGAGCACTTGGTGATATCTCCCAGCTCTGAAGTAGTGTTGGAAGGATTCCAAAAGAGGGAAAGGGTTCCTCATCTTCTTGATTAAATACTGGCTGCAAGCTGAAGAGTCTTGCAGGTTCTCAGAGGTCTACCTACAACCTGTCAGCATGTGATAGGTCTTTCTTATTGCTAAGGAGTTTATCCAGCACAACACTGCATTTAGTTTCTTATTTGGGGGATTTGTTTTGTGGATCAGAATGCAGGGATCATTTGCATAGAATGATACAACTGAAATTGCCTAAGATGACCCAATTGTAATAAATTCAATTGTGCTTTCTCTCAGTTTATTAGATGCAGTTATTTCTGGCAAGCTGTGTCAGAGATTATATCATCAGTGGAAGCTGAGGACTGGGTATATGATTCTTCTTTCAGCCAACATTCTGGCTTTTCATGTAGTGCTGTTCATACTGAAGATGATCTGTTACCAGATTTTTTATCTCCCAATAAATCTGATTCTAACCACAAACAATCCACAAAGAAGACAATACTACGTAGTGGCTGTGAAGAAGACTGGGACTTGAGAAATGGGTTTTTTTCTCTCTTCATTATTTATTCCTTCATTTTGACTGTTAACTCTACATCAAAGAAAATGTTTTTACATAATGCTTGGCACTGAAGGTGTCAGACAAGGTCTCCAGAGGCAGTTATAGCAGTAAGATATATATGTCAGTGGTTCTGACATTGAGATTTTTTTTGCATACATTAATCTCTTGTCTCCACTGATTAAAGTTGAGAGCTAAGATTAAACTCTGTGGGTCAAGTTTGACTTTGTTGTTATTACACTGATTTCAAAGAGTCATCAATCAGTTTGACTCATTCAAAAGGTGACTGTGTAGAGTTAGGAAAAATTTTTGCATTTAACTGTTTTCCTTCCAATTACATGTGTGTTATTTCAGTTAATGGTAAATGTTTTCTCTTTGTCTAAACAATCTTCATTGAGAGCTTTGCTCAATATTTTTGTCTGTTTGATTCAGATGGAGAAGCACTGTTTTTTGGCATTATTATTAATGTTAATGTTGCTGTTATTATCATCATCATTGTCATCAAATAGTCCAGCTTTTTTTCCTGTTTTCACAGCTACATGTGTCCAAACTCATCTCTACAGTGTGAACAAAGATCTTAACAGCTCTCCTGCCTGTCACTGAAATACTGCTTGCATAGTATTCACCTAAAATTAAATCTTTGTCATTCCAGAAAGGTTTGCTCAGTACCAAACAATGTCTTTAGCTGGATAAACGCATTTCAGATCAAATCAAGGGCTTCTTTTACAGTGGCTTGACAAACTGTTTTCATTGTTCTCTGGTAAATGAAGAAGCCAACAAAATACTGAGGAGAAGCCATTTCACAATAGGCAAGGAAAAGCTCCATAGAGTGAGAACAAAATAGCAATGTATCTGCTAATTGTTATGATAGCTATTCTGTGACCAACTCTGTAATTTCTTGGAAGACGGTATTTTTAGAGCTAGTCTATCATAGCTAGCTGTCAGCATATAATAAAAATGTAGAATGATCTATTACCCACAGCAGTGAAACTGATGAGGATTTAGCGAGATTATTGTATACATTGAATGCCTTTTTCTTTGGCAGAATGCTTTGCAGACTCTGGATGAGCAAGATCCCGAAAGTGTCAACAGTGCTTTTTTTATTTGTGTGACCATGAGGAAGAATGAAGCAGAATGTTGGGTGCCAGATGACAGTGCCACTCAGGACCTTAACAGACCAGTGTATGAGCTGCAGCTTTGTTGGCAGGTGTTTGTAATCTCAATAGCACAAGTAATCACTCTTTCTGCTTTGAAGCAGGGGGAAACTTCAAATAACATCAAATCTGTAGGGATCCAAGCATCATAATATTTACTTTCCCCTAGAATGAGTTCATTCATCAATGCCATTGAAATAATGGTAGACTCAATCTAACCATCTCATAGATGCCTGAGTCAAAGGTCTTGATGAAGAGGAGAATGCAACAAAGACCTGAATGTCACAGCCTACTTTTAACTTTATTGTCTCTGGGTGTTTTGGCTTATTCTTCTCTTCCCTTGTTCACTTTGCTGTCATTTAGACAAAGACTGAACATTCACTTAATAGTAAGTGAAGCATGTCCTGTTCACTGCACAGTTTCAAAAACAATGAGAGAGGAAGGTTAGTAAAGCATTCATAACCTTGGACTGGAAAATCTGACATGAAATTGGCAGTGGAGAGCTGAAGAAGGAAATGAACAAGAGAATATAGAGAGAAAGAACTGCACTGCAAAAGAAGAGCTGTGAACTATTCACAGAGAGGTAAAACAGACATTTTCCTTGTCTTAGGATTGCAGTATAAAACTAAAGTCAGGCTTGCTTTTGGTTGTATAATTCTGGCTTTTCATCTGCAACAGGGAGGTAGTGAATTAATTGCTTATGCCCCTTATTATACTTAAGTCAAAGCATGGAATATGTGGAACAAGCTAGGTTTGACTGGCTAATCGCAGATGCACACCGTAGAGAAAATGTGAATTGCTTCAGAGCTCTTGATCTGCTTTGCAAATTCAGACAGCAGAAAGAGAAGAACCACAAAAAAGAAAAGTGATTTTTCTTTGAGTCATGACTGACTGCTTTACTCTTCATAGATTAATGTGGCATAACATAGCTGAAGACCTCCTGTGTTCTGCCCAGTGCCGTCATGAAAGTGAAGAAACCAGAGTAGGTTTTACATTAGATAATGGGTATCTAGAATGAAGCAACTAATGCCTTAGTGGTTTAGGGTGGATTAGAGCATCCATCTAGGCATTTCATTTTTAAAATCATCCACCTCCAGTTGTTTACCCAAAGTGACATATGCTTGTCTGACCAATTACTTGATGGAGATAGTTACTGGCTGAATGGCACAATCAGCCATCAGCTATCCCAATCCCTGGGATAGCTGTGTCCATGTTTCTGTTTTTCATCTATTTGTATTTGTTTCTACCTGTTTCTACTACAGTCTTTGACAGTACCAAGTATGTCATTATGAATTCGGTATGAATATCCATGAAGAAAATAATGGATATAGAAAAGGATATTAAAAACCTTAAACCTGAAAAAGAATGAATATCATTTTAACTTATGACACCCAAACACATACATTTTCATGTAATAGCACTACACTTTAAACTCTTCAAAAACCCGAAAATGACAGTTACACATTAATTTATACCCAGTCCTCGCTGTAGACATAAAACTCTACCTCATAACTAACTCTGATAAACACTTGCAAGAGCTTCTGCCAGTGGCAATTTTGTCCACCTGCCCACTGAGTCAACATGCTCCTGCAGGAAATAGCTTCTCTTTTGCAGTATTTTGAGGTGGGATTCATAGCTGAATTGTTGGCTGCTCTGAATCCCACTTATGGTAGCAGTATTTGAGGAAAAAAGGGTTGGCTTTCCAGCTATAGACTGGAAAGCAGTCAAAGCAGAAAGTCATTCTCAGAAGGGTCCTATGCAAATTAACTAGGCAACGTATCCTTTTAGTGGCAGTTGCCAGTTTATTATGCAAAAATGTGTCTGCTACTGAATGCCTTACAATTTGTCCAGTATTTTTTGCCAATCCCAGTCACAGCAGTGTGAGTGCTCACCTGAATTTTGCATCCTCCCTCCCAGGTTAATGTCTGTGTGTTTCTGCCAAGCTGACTTGTCAGTCAAATCAGTCAAATGTTACTTTGTGAATGGTATGTATTAATGTTTCTCTCTTTTCCCACCTTAGAAGGTGGGAAAAGAGAAAACACTAATACATGTCTTGCACATTCATTAGAAATTAATGGGAACTACTTTTCTTCCTATTCAAAACCTTGGAATTTCATTAAATATTCAGCTAGAGTAAATAATGCAGTACATTAAGTACTCTGAAATTGTGGAAGAATTAGCCTTTGAGAAACACACTCACAGAAGAGAAATTAACTCTCTGTTCATGACTAGAGTACCTAATTAAAACAGTAAGATCATAATAGATGGAACAACTGTCATCTCTTACTATAGCAAACATACAGGTTGATGTAGCAGAGAATGAGCAGTGGGAACTGTCTCTTCTTTGAAGAATAGAAAGGCATTGGGTCATTACATCTCACTGTTTTTGTTTAGGTCATTAGTCTGAGATAGAACGAAACAAGTTTAGTCTCAAGTTGGAGACTCAGTTGACAGTCTCATCTCATTCTTCTCTTTTTCTCATAGGACCATAATATTTCCTAATAGTACCATCTTAAGGGTCTCTACTCATTTCCCACAGTCAAAACATTATGTTAACTCAACATGACAGCAAAGGAAAATCTTTTCAGACCATATTTGTAAAACAAAGCATCCTAGATCTACTTTCAATTTTATTTTTAAGAAAGAGCAATTACTGATTATGGGAATTCTCCATAAAATAAATTCTTAGACTACAGTGAAGAATGCCATTGAAAGACAGCAGTTCATCTGTTTGGGTATTTCTTGTAGTGGACAAGATTTATCTGACAAGATTCATATGTGTAATGCTGGCTAGTTCAGCATGACATCATAGTTCTAGAAGTTCTTGCCTTAAAGGAGCAGTTAAAGGCCCAAAGCAAAGGTCATAACAGCCGAAGATCCCATTTACTCTTCTCCATGTTTTCAACATACTGTTACAATTACAATTTCATTAGATCAGAAAATTTCACAGAAGAGTGTTTTGTACTTCATCTATGTACAGAAAGCAACAATATAGTGTTACTTGAAAGTTAGGTTACAATTCACAGATATAATTTTTCTTTTCTTCTCATTGAGCTGGTGCTGATTCTTTTCCTAGTCATTCTCCTGTTTATCTGGACCCTGACCTTGATTATATGGGGCAAATCTAGTCAAGCTCCATGGCAAAAGAGTAAGCAGTTTTGGGCTTCAGTAGCATTGGTTTTTGAATTATAATTTTGATTTTGCTGTCTTTGCCTGTTTTAAATTCCACTCTTTTTTTTTTTCATTAAAGAATAAAGTGACATCCATAAGGATGGCATGTGTGATAAGTCTAGAATGTCTCTGATAATATGAAGATCAAACCCCTCATTTTATTTTGACCTGAAGCCAGGGAAAAGAGCAAAGCCCTGAGTTTCTCTGTTCTTAGCCATCTGTGTTGCATGAACAGACAGTCTGTTGTGTATAAAACCAGCTGTGACTGTTTTAAGGGGCATCTGTTCTGTGCTGAGGCATAACAGTTGATGATATTTAGAATTGGCAGTCAAGGGTACCAGGTCAGTCTAGCTCAGTCTAGGTCTGACAGAATGGGTGTGGCTTCTTGCTAATCATCATCCTTTGAGTAAGGAAACAAGAAAACCTGTACAACTCTCAGCCTTTCAAAAGAGAAGAACATCTTGAAGGAGCACCCCACTATAGTTAGGAAGAGGAAGGATTCACTTAGTTTAGTATTAGCTTCATTGTGTGATTGTCAAGTCATTTGTTTCTGGATATTTGATAGATAAACTGAGCTCAGTTTTAGGCCACTGCTTCACTGGAAGAGGCAAACTGCATGGTGCCTGTATAATACAGGCCTAGAAGGAAGATGCTGGATGGTGAATTATTCAAAGTGCTTCCTTATGCAGTCTGCCTTAGACTTCCTTGAGATGAGTCATCTGCTCTTTCAAGTCCGCTGGACTTTCAGAGATCTGGATGGTAGATTTAGCTGCACAGAATGCAGCATTGGTGGGAGGAGGCCGCTGTCAGTTTTTGAATGCAACCAACGCTTTCATAATCTGCGACTGTAACTGCAATGTACTAAATGTCTACTTTTGTCTTTTAGACTGCTTGCTTGGTGGCTTGTTTTTTTTTATTTATTTGTTTTAAAATGACTCTATTTCTAGCATCTACTGTTGGTGAAAATTTATTGAGTAGTTTAATCACTTCTGAATGAGAGGCAGCTGCTAAAAGATGTAAATAGCTGCTGGTTAATAAAGTGATGGCTTCTCCAAGAGATTAAATGAGGAATTTCCTCTCTCTCTCAACAGTTTGTACTACATAGCCAGTGTCCACACTACATGACTGTTTAAGTCTCACGTGCTTACTCAATAAGGGTAGCTGAGTAGTATCTTAGGTTTTTTACACAGCTGGCCTCAGTAGAACTACTAATCTGGTAACTCAAGAATCCCAGTCTTGTCTGGTTTCATTTCCATTGTGTAGATATGTCTTCTGCATGCCTAGAGCATAGGAAGAAGCATAACCTCATTCTCTAGCATATCCCAGGTCTCTTGTTTCTCCTTAATGTTTTCAGAAAAGAAAAGCCTCACTGGGAATTTAGGTGAAGCTACTTTCTCTCTGTGCTTGCAGCTTTGGTCATCTATCCCCGACCTGTTTCTTCATTGTGACAACAAAACAGAAACTACTAGAGATGAGCCATGACACAAAACAGTATTACTGGCTATTCCAAATTATTCACAGTGTTTGTAATACAGTAATTCCGGCAAATCTTTATAAGTGTTCTGTTGTGTCTGGCATTGTAGAGACTAGTAATAAAAACTGATTGCCATTTCAAAGATCCTGGAATGGACAGGCAGGAATTGGTACTTCCCATTGCAATGTCATAGAGACAGATTTGGTGATTTCCCATAAAAACAGAGGAAACTAGTGTAAAAGTTTGTGACCGAAACTTTTAAATATGTAGGAACACCCAAATCCTAGTCAGACGCTGAATACCAAAGAGCACTGCTCCCATTCTCTGAGGGTCAGCTTCTGATACACAAGGACTGCAACAAGTAAAACAGCTGAGGTAGTGTTCATCTCTGTTGATCCTGTGCTGTGTCCTGACATGATTGTGGGGCTCTTGGATGCATAGACACTAAAATTCATCACATCCAGAAAACAGAAAAGTAAAGTGAAAAAATGAGGTTGAAAAAAATGAGGTTGCTTGATTTGTATGTGTATTCATTACAGTCCCCTTAGAAACAGATATTGCAAGATAAGTTGGAAATATGTAGGTCATTCAAAATGGGTTCTTTCCTAGTATGGGGAAGGTTGTTGGCTTTTTTTCCTGCAGTTAGGAGATAGGGCAAAGACTGACAGAGTGGGAGTAAAAGTGACAGGTGATGAAAGAGAATGAAAGTGACTATAGTAACAAAGCCTTTGAATTATCAACAGATGAGAAAACCTTGAACTAATTCAAGGCTAAAATATGTGAGGATGTTTGTGTATGATAAGGCAAAAGCTATAACACTATGCAATTGAAGCTGAACATTAGTTCTGCAGGCTGGACTGCTCATTTGTTTTGGAAAGCAGGATGCACAGAAGGTATCCCAGGTCAAGCCGTTGCTTGAGCAGTTTGTCTTCTGTAATACTGCAAGTTTCATCTATGACAAAATGAACTGACTTATTTTCATGGGTCCAGTGCACAATACTGACAATACTTCTAAGAGAACTAGGCCCAAATCTGCTCTTGGATATAAAAAGCTAACAAGTATTAATACTAGCTAAAAAATGAGCCAGAAAGAATCAGAGCATCATAATTTTCTACACCTATCTTAACAACATATGGTCAACCAGATGTAATAAAACCATTGAACATTTACTAAATCAAACTTACAATCAGTCAAAACCCAATAACTGAGTATGTTTCTAATTTGCATTTCCTAGCACTGTGCCATTTCAGCTTTCAGCAGACTAGTAGCAGCTCTAGCAGCACTGTGCTGCCTCCTGATCCCTTCCAAACACATTAGCTCGCTGAAGGCCTGGCTCACTAGTCCTTCAACTTGTACCTTGTATTGTCCTTCACACCTGGGTGAACAGGGCATAAAAGGCTTCCATTCCAGCTTCAGAGCATATCAAACCTACTTGTCATCTCTTTATGCATTTGAGAATTGCTAGCAAAAGTAGAAGGCAAATCAGAATAAAAATTTCTTAGCATAATCTTTTGTGGCAAATTTGTTTCAATTCAACAAACCCAGAAGCATTTACCCAATGCTACTGGGAGAAAGACATGAAATGTTTGGGGGGGTTAGGTGATGGAAGAACCTTTCATTTAATTTTATGACTTACAGAGGATAGAAACAAAGACAGGGAAACTGTGAGGAATTGCCATCTAAGCAGCAGGTTAGGAGATCTAAAGTCCTTGCAGAACCAAATCTGGCAAGGGATGTCAGAGGGCTGGAAGAAAATCTTCCATAGGTATGTTGGGCATGAAAGGAAACCTATGAAAAATGTGGGCCTTCTCTGGAAAGAGACAAGAGACCTGGGATGTGGAAAAGGCTGAAATATTCAACAGCTTTTTTTGCCTTGGTCTTCACTGGCAAGTGCTCCAGCCAGATCACCCAAGTCATAGAAAGCAAAGGCAGGGACTGTAAGAATGAAGAACCACCTGCTGTAGGAAAAAAGTCAGGTTTGAGACCATGTCAGGAAAGGTGCATAAGTCCAGGGAACCTGATGAGTTGCAGCTGTGAGTACTAAGGGAATGGGTGGATGAAGATCTCACCTGAGAAGTTGTGACAGCCTGGTGAAGGTACCACTGACTGGAAAAGGAGAAATATGACCCCCATTTTTAAAAAGGGGGGAAAGGGAACACCCAGGGAACCACAGGGTGGTCAATCTCACCTCTGTGCCTTGCAAGATTATGGAGCAGATCCTGCTAGAAACTATGCTGAGGCACATGGAAAACAGAACTGCTGTGACAACCAGCATGGCTTCACTAAGGGCAAATTGTGCCTGACAAATTTGATGGCCTTCTATGATGGCCTTACAGAGGTGGTGGATGACTGACATTATTCTACCTGAAACTGTGCAAAGTATTTGACACTGTCCTGCACAACACCCCTTTCAACACCCTTCTTTCAACTGAATAGAAACAAATTTGACAGATGGACCACTCAATGGAGAAGGAATTGGCTGAATAGTCACACCCAAAGATCTGTGGTCAGCAGTAAATGAACAAATGGAGACCAGTAATTAGTGGTGTCCCGTAGGAGTTAATATTGGGGCTGATACTCTAGAATATCTTTGTTGCTGACATGGACAGTGGAATTGAGGGCACTTTCACCAAGTTTACTAGAGCCAGCAGGCTGTGTAGGGCAGTCAAGCTGAAAGGAAGGGATGTCATCCTGAGGGACCTGGACAGGCTTGAGAGATGGGCCTGTTTAAACTTATGAAGTTCAACAAGGCCAAGCGCAAGGTCCTGCACCTGGGTCAGGGCAATCCCAAGCCCAAATACAGATTGGCAGAGATTGAGAGCAGCCCTGGAGGGAAGGGCTTATGAATATTGTAGAAGAAGGTCAACATGAGGTGGCAATGCTGCTGCATCCAGAGTGGTATGGCCAGAAGGTTAAGGAAGTGATTCTCTCCTTGTACTCTGCATGACTACTGCATCCAGCTCTGGGGCCAACAGCATGACAGAGGAGGCCACTAAGTTGGTTAGAGGGCTGAAGTACCTCTCCTATGAAGGCCGGCTGAGGGAGCTGGGGCTGTTCAGCCTGGAGAAGACTCCAGAGAGACTTTAGAGCAGCCTTTCATACCTAAATTGGTCTCCAGGGAGAATTTAGAGCAGCCTTTCATACCTAAATTGGTCTACTAGACAGATGGAGAGGGACTTTTTACAAGGGCATGTTACGATAAGATAAGGAGGAATGGATTTAAACTACAAGATGGTACATTTGAATTGGATATGAGGAAGTAATCCCCTGCTGTGAAGGTGGTGAAGCACTGGAACAGGTCCACAAAGAAACTGTGGATGCGTCATCCCTGGAAGTGTTCAGGGCCAGGTTGAATGGGGCTCAGAGCAACCTGGTCTAGTGGAAGGTGTCCCCATGGCAGGGGCGTTGGAAGTGGGTGATCTGTAAGGTCCCTTTCAATGCAAACCATTTTATGAGTCTATGGTTTTATGACTTAAATAGTTTAATGTGTTATGCCATGCCATGCTGCAACATGTAATGACAGACAACAGAGATAAAACAGATCACTTCAACCTGGTCAGATATGTGTAATTCCAGGAGGGATTTTTTTTTTCAGATTTTTTTTTAAGAAAATAACTTATACTTTTGCTATTTGGGAAGAAAAAGGTTCTAAAAATCAGAAGTTGCCGTACATGCCACAGCATTTCTGCATTTTGAGTACTTTAATGGTGTAGAGTCTTGTATGCTGAGATTTAGGCTTAGCATATCACAAATGCTACTAGATCTGTGCCAGAAAAAAAGCCCAAAACATTTTGACTTTTGTGTTGCATGATTCTTTCCCCTTCTCTGGGGAGATACCAATTTTGGTATTTTCTCTCCTCTCTCTGTTTCGTATTTCCTGACTAATTCTTTCTTGTGCTGGCATAAACATCTTACATAGATCAGAGATCTGGACTGGGTCAGAGTTGAGGAAAAAAGGTATGAAAATCACATATATATACACATATTTCAAAAGATCATGAACACATGCTATATTATAAGCATGTAAAAGACAATCTAGTTTATCTTTCTTCATTTTCTAAATTATCTCAGGTTTCCAGAGAGCATAAATCTTGATTGAGGCCATCTAAGCCACAGTCATCTTTGCCTGTAAAGCAGAAGAAATCTAATAGCAAATAAAATCTAAATAACTATACCAAGATAGCACCTTGTGGCTAAGTATTAATAGTTCTGCCAGTACTCCTAGCTCTGTAAGACATGGGGTAGGTCTTATAGTGCAAACGGAGTGGTAAAGCTAGAGGTTTTCTGAGAACTCTTAGTTACTACTGTTACTAGTGGTTGTCCTAGCAGCATAGAGGGCGCATGTGGGTCCCAGTACCACTGTGGTTAGATTCATGCAAGGAGAGGTCAAAGTGTTCTTTACTGCTGTAAGACCTTTCTGTGTGTCTGTCAAAACTGAAATTACTGTCCCTTTTGTAGAAACTTGCACCAATCCTCTGTAGTTATTGTTGCCATACAGATTTACAGCCGTTGAAGGTTTTCTTCCTGTATTTGTAGATACAGCAAGATGATGTAGCCTCCAAAAGTGACTGAAGACAATCTGTTCTTTTGCTAAGTTGCAGCTCCTCTCTTTGCAGCTCCAGCTGTTATCTGGAAGCTTGTTGGGCAGCTCCTTCACTGGGAGCTGCAGCTTCCCCATGTGCTCATGGTCTTCACACACAATAAGACAGAAAAGGCAGAAATGTTTAAATTTTTCCTCTTGTCACCCTGCAGGTAAATCAGCATTGTACTAGTACAGATTTATGGCTGTTGCTGTGTGGGTTGTTGCTGTGGTCTCAGTAAAGAGGCATGGCATGGTTATTGAAAATTAAAACCGGGTGTCTGAAGGTGTGCTGCTTGAGCCAGGGACATGTAGTTCTGAAACTCTTGAAAAGACATTTCACACTGGAATACTGGGATACTCTTAGAAGGTCAAGTCATCCATACATGACAACAAGTACTGAAATAATACCACTCTTCTCCCAATGCTATTGGCTTGTTTCAGGTCCAGCGCAATTGTACTTGTGGTCTGAATTTTAGATTTTCTTCAAGCTCAGATTTAGCGGATGTTCATTCATCTAAGTCCTTAACTTGACTTCCAGCAGCTGCCTAGCTCTTCTGCAGTCTTTGCTTGGTGGAACTTGGCATTAACTCTGCCCACATCCCTCTTTCCCTCACCTCTTGGCAGGTCTTGTTTGAAACTTGCTGCTGTGATTTGTAGCCAAGCAAAGAAAGTCTCCCATGCACTACCCCACCTCCCAGCTCTTCAGTGAGCTCTCTTGTGTTCATCTGGAGCCAAGCTGTATAATGGGGCTGGTATCTAATGAACTCTGCTCAAGAGCCCAACACACAAAGTTGTATGGCAACAGTTAGGTGAGGAAGATACACACAGTTCATATGACTCAGAGAAAGAGGGAAATCTGTAGAGTAGTGCCGAAGAGATGATTTGAAATGCTGGCAGCTTTTTTTTCTTGGTTCTGTTCTGAAACAAACCATCCTTTCTGGCTGGAGAAGCTCTGAGTTAGGCCTGGGAGCTTTTAGCTTTTGCTTAATTGTGCAGGAAAGTACAAAAGCAGATTGTGAGCTCTAGGTCATAGGTACTGTTATAAATGATCTAATTGTGAGCCAAAATTATCAAAAATTTAGCAAATATTTATAAATTTGTCCGCGAGACCAAAGTTCGATCTTCGAAACCACCACAGCCAAAGATACAGTGTTGAGCCTGGGGTTGACGCTGGGTGAACCTGGATCTGACCTCCCGAGTGTCAGAGTCTCCCCCTCGGTTCACGCTCTCGGCTCTGTGCAGCGAGGTTTTATACAGCTTATTCTGCCCGAGGCAAAGATGACCGAATTTTGTGTCTCTTCACATGCATCGCTGTTGCTTTCCATGTGCAGAGGTGAACAAAAGCCTCGTCTAGGTGTGTTGTTGGTGTCAGTCGACTCCAGAGAAGCCATGTATTCAGATGTACCAGGATGGTGTTGGTTATCTGGGCAGATGCAATTAGCAGGGCAATAATGGCTTTCAGGTGGTCCCTGACAACTTGGGAAACCAGCGATTATCATCCTGGAAGCTTCTATTCTTATGTTAAAGCATCGATGGTTATCTTAACCTGCCTCTGGGAACTAGTTGAATCTGATAAAGACAGCTGCTCCTGGCCAGGGTAGTCAAAAAGACATGGTTGGGATTTTACAATATTTTATACCATACATTAATAGCATGAATTATCACTACCATATACTACAGGTACTACAAGTTTTCTTAATACCCCTAAAACTCTGTTAAAAAATATTTTAAGGATGCCACAAGTCTTGAATTAACAACCATTAAGAAAATTCCTCCCTGCAGAATGTTTTAAATATGTTCTCATCTACTTTCAGAGAAAGTAGTTTTTGCAGATATCAAATCTGCATGTAATTACATAAGTAGGTAGACTATTATGCTGGAGGATCATGTGCTTTTTAAAAAATTGTTCTATTTTATCAAGTTATTTAACAAAAACACTTTAGAAAGACAGATTAGTGATGCTAGAAATGATGGCCAAATGGAAAGAACTGTACTGGGTAAGTCTGCAAGCTTTGTTCACCTAATTGCATCATAGGCAGTGGGGTGAGTGATCCCTGAAGCAGATTACATGCGGTACAGCTTGCATATAGACAAAACCAGTGAAGAGAAGTAAAGGAGGATTTAGTAAAGAAAAATTGGCACGGCTCTATTTTACTCCACCAGTAACATCCAAAGCTATAAATTCTTTGCTTCTTTGGATACCACATTCTAGGAAAACAAGATGTAAAACCTTGAATTGTAGGTAAGTCTTGATAAAAAATCTGGCAACAGGAGGAGCAAAATAAGCATCTTTTGTGGCCTGAAACATTGTTATTTTTTCAGATAATAAATTGTGTGGAAGCCTTGCTAGACCTGAAAGTTGGTCAAGGGCACAATAATCTCACAGGCCAAATGCAGACCAGAGGAAAGGAGGTATGTCAAGGTTGCCTGGCTGCAGTTTTTAGTTATCAGGCCCACATAGCTACATCTGCAGGAACAAAGTTCCTTCTGTGTAGATGCTTCTTTGCCATATCAGGCCCCTTCATGGTGGAATTGAGAAGTGTGCTAAATCTATACAAGCCTTAGTACTTCTAAGTCAGAGTTCGTGTAGATAGAAGGCTGAACTGTGTTGTTCTGTATTCCCTCCTATACCTGTAAACTGCTTCTGCCTGACCTCAATCTTTGAAGCAGACTCTGTTAATTCTGTGAAAATTCCTGCATCAGGGGTGGGGTGTGGTAGGGGGAAGTGGAGAAAACTGATCTATTTGTTTTCCCCTTTGTTGGTGATAAGGGATATTTCTTTTTCTTATTGTGTTTAAGCATGTGTGTTTATACTTTCATAAAAGTAACCATTTCCTACAATTTAGATTTCTATTTGCCACATAATAGCAAGAGAATTAAGAAAAAGAAAGGTTAAAATGGTATCATGGAGTCTTCTATATCTCTCCTGGCCAATTCCTCTTTTTAATGGTCAGTAGTGAAAATGCGTGTAGTGGTCCACACAGAAGAATTAACAGGAGCTTAGTCTCCTACTTTGGAGCCTAACTTTGGTTGGTTATAGTTTTTAATTTGAAATATGTGCAAGTCCGTGCTGGTTTGTTGAAGTGTGTTAAGAGAGAGATCTTGTTAAGCCTTGTTGTCATAAATGCTTTATGAGTGTTTACGAGCACCAGCTATACTAAAAATGTGGGGGTTTTCTGTTCCTTTATATTCCTTACAGTCAGTAGTGACTACTGTTTATGACAATTGAGAAAAGAGCAGGGTGGCTAAAGTATATTATCTGTACCTCTGTCATGGCTTCATTAGGTTTAGCATCAACTTGACTTTTGCCTTTTTTATTCTTTATATAAACTGGTACATTTCTTGCATTTCTCACCAGGTTAGTTTCACATATATCTTGAGGCCCTATAACTGTTTTATATTTTTTAGTTTTGGACAGACAGTGTTTATAAGAGATGGCACAGGTTTATCACTTACAGTGACGCTCTAAAACTTTTCTCTAAATATTTCTATTTTCTTTCAATACTGGTTTCTACAGAAAGACTCCCAACATTTCACATCCCAAATCTAATCACAATGGAACTGGAATACTTCAGATGAAATCAGAACTGTAATGCTTCTAAATATTATAATATTATGAATGCTATAGCTGAAATCTAAAGTGAGTTAGAAGAAAAGCAAACAAAAAAATATGGCTTCCTTTTTTTTACAGAGCTGAAGTTTATCTGAACCTGGATTCTGCTTGAAAAGAAATTATTTTGGGAAGTTTGAGCAAAAACAGTTTCATGCAATGGAATTACTTTCTTTCTAGTTTTCCTATTGTTATAAATGAATTAGCCAATTTGATTAATAAGGAGAATTTATTCCATAATTAAAATACGATTGTGAAAAGGCCACAAGCAAAGATCAGGTCAGCGCTGAACCAGGCTAACAGCCTCGGGTGAGATGGGGGGCGGGCCACTATGGCTCCTTCTCCCCTGTCCATCACAGAGAGACAGCTCTCACAAAGTCCTTTTTATACATTTCCAAGCTCTGAGGATTGCTGGGAAAGGTTTCTTGCTTTCTTATGTTGATCTTATCCTTTTAGCATATTCATGTAGTTTTTCCTTCCTTGCTGTCCCTCTTGCTGAGTTTCCCTGAAACTGTTAGAGGAAAATCTCCTGCAATACACATTCTAGGAGACACATATTTATCTTATCTATGATGCATATCAAATGCATATTGCTGGGGTTTGATCAAGTAAATAATCCTCTGTAATCAACATTTCTGGAGATGAATATTCAGGCAAGAATTTAGGTGCCTATCGCTGAAATATCATCAGAGGGAATTTCCTGGAACTCTCCTTTGGTATGCTAGGATTTTCATCAGGTGAGATTACTGTAGCCTCAGCACAAATTTATACATATCATCTGATACAATATTTATAAACAAAGGTGTATTTTTTAATGTGTTGACTAAAGCATCCCAAGAGGATGAACCAGAAACCTGAAACCTGCAATGGATATAATCCATTAGACCCAATGGAAAGAAAATCCAGTTTGGTTTAGCCAAATCTTAACGGAATTACATTGCATACCTTGACTGTGTGCGTATCAGCTGAGATATGACTAAGAATCCTGCGTCTCATTTGATGTACAGCAGATGAATTGGATGTTGAACTAATGAATGAGGAAAAGTTGAGCCAGGGGCAGTAGCACAACAGTAAATGTAGTCCTCTTTTTTTCATTTGCTATGCAGAGGATGTGTGAATAGGTATTATTGTGTTGAAGACTGGCTTTCAATTGTATCTCTTTGGCATGAAGTGGCAGAGATAAGAGCTGGGGCAGTGAGCCTCTGCACTCCACACTTTGCCATCCTATTGTTCTGACAGTAAATCTAAGCACATGCCTATCAGCATTGTTTTGTCAGCTTTGCGAGGCATTATGTCAGAGTTACATCAGTGAATAATCTACCTGACAGTCTCATTAAAGATCAATACTACGTGAATCATCTTGTGTCATGCGTCTCTTTAGCCCTTATGCCTTACCTGCCCTGGCATAGGGTATTGCACCTAGTTTGAGGGGCCAGTCTGAATTCCTTTATCTGTCAAAATCTTTACTTAGTTCTATTTAGGAATTAATCAAGCTTTGCCATGATTAAGCTAGACACTCAATCAAGCATGTGTTTTAACTTGGAAGCATGTGAGTGGTCCTGTGGAAGTGAGAGTTTAACTTGTACTTAAATACCTGCTTAGACAGGGATTGTAATTAAAGATCTAGAATGATATCATGCAATGACTTCTGACTTCCTGACTGATACCAGAATTGCATCAGATTGCAAATTCAGCCAGACTTGCAATGCAATTATGCACTGCCACATCCCAAGGAGAGCTCTTATTTTAAATCTGAATGTGATCCTTCCACTTCTTCCTTCCATTCTATAGATAAATAAGAGCTGTTCAATGTAGCACTCATTCAATCTCACTGAAGTGCCACAAATAAACTGCCTGTGCACCTTCTAGTATGCTACAGATTTCTTGACAGATCTGTTCGTCCTTGTAATGACTTCTCCACCTTTGACTTGTGCCAAAGAAGAAAAAATTATTAAAGATTATTTGTTCACACAGGAGGAATGTGTCAAAAGGAATTTGAGCTATGCTGTGAGGTTGTTGGATTTGCCGCAGTATCTAAATGAATGCCTAATGTAAATAAAACTTAATATTCAGGGTTCACCCTATTTTGGAATAGCAGAAGTACATCATTTAAAAAATTTCTGACATGTCAGTGAGCAATGAATTACTGTGCAGTGCAGCACTGTATCGACATAACAAGAAGCTCCCGGCTGGTGTATAATGTGTGGGGCATGGAAGATGATACATAGAATGAGACAAGGAATAGCTCCTTAGGGGATAGGATACTTCAAGCCTAATCCTGAGGTGGTGTAAGAGGCATATATCTCCACTGAAAGAACTGGAGTTCAACTGATTTACAGCAGTTTGGGTGCCAGCTCTTTCTCATTAGTGAACAGAAATTATGTTCTCTCTATTGTACCTTTTTCTCTCCACCTTGATAAATTTATTTCATTGGTAGTATTAAGATTTCTTCACTGCTAGCCATCTGCTCCTAAGGATCATCTTTCCAATTAGACTGGTGCTCTACCATTCTGCTCCTCAGTCTTCTGTGCTGAAACTTGACAAGCCTTTAACTGGAAATGTATTTTGACAGTGTTTTCCAGGTGGTGGTCCTCAACAACTTGTCAGGGAACTATAGAAAATCGCTGCTTGTTCAGAAAGTTTAAATTTCCTGTAGAGGGATCTGTACTTTCAGTGGAAAAATAGAGAGACTGCAAATTGATAAGGGTTTAATGCCAGAGTCCTAGTGATTGATGTTTGCAACTTGAATGAGATGGCAGGAGCATGGGAAACAAGCATAATCCAACACAGGAGAGGTCCAGATTGGTGTAATGAGAAACTGTACCCCTATGAGCACAGCCAGCCAGTGGAGCAAGCTGCTCAGAGAAGCTGTCATCCCCATCCTTGAGAATTTCAGAATGTAACTGGACAACACACTGAGCACCCTGGTCTGATCCCATGCAGACCCTGTATGAGAAGAAGGTTAGACTAGAGATGATCTGTGGACCCCTCTAATCCAAATTATCCCATGTTCCCATGACACTCATTGGGATTCTTTTCATGCTGATTTTAACATTTTGATAATATTTCTGTGTTCAAAAACACAGTTAAGTAAACAGATATATAGACAGATATGTATATACGCATATTTTATTAATTTCTCTTAACAAGAGCACACTAGTACAGGCTTTTCAGCTCCTTGGTGTGTTGGCTGCTCTGACCTCAACAGTAGATCTTGCTGAACCACTTCTTATTTTAATTTTATTAATGTTATGTTGCCTAACTGCTGGAGGCATTGGAGCTGAATCTGAGTTATGCTGTTGGTGCCTGTCACCTCTTATAATGCCTAGTTTGCATATTTGACAAAAAAAAAAAAGATACTATTTAATGTAAATTTTATTTGACTAATTAAAAAAATTTTAAAGCACAAATGGAAATCATTGGTTTGAGATGTCCTAACGCCCCTGGAAGTTACAGTAATTAGCTGCAAGCAAGCAAGCACTAGGTTAGTAGGTACAATTTTCAGTAGTTGTTCTTTCTTTAACAGAGACTCCTATATTGCTTGCATGCATGTACAATTATTGCTTAGCTGATGTGTTTACAACCAATGCAATGTTTGCAAAATCACAATTAAATGCAGAACATATGCTATTGTTGTGTATCTGGCTTCTCTGAGAGGGCATTTATCAATGGGTGTTTTTGTCCCAGTCACGGGGTTATTCTAGTGCAGTGGAAGACACCCAGATAAACAACTGTTTGCAAAACTGTGGCTCTAGGCAGTGCCAGCCCACAAGAGAATTTTTGAACCTGCCTGTATAGTCCATGACAAGTGAGCAGTGGCAGGCAGAAGGGTTACCAGAGTTCACCAAAGGCCTGCAGAAGGCAGGTGATTACTCAACTCTCACAGAGCTCTGGCTGCCAAATGAACAGGAGCACATTGTAGGATAAATAGCTGTTATCTGCATTTAAGGAATGCCTTCCAAGTGAGATGGAAGGTGCTCTGCCATACAGGATTATCTGGCTGTTCATCCTGTCATGTGAAACAGCCATCCTCCAGCATAAAACATGGGCTGTCAGCATAGGGGCCCAGGATGGTTCCATAAATTCACAGGCACCATTTCTATGGTTTTATAGAAGAGGGCAGAGGTCTTACTCAAAACATTTATTCATTTAGGTCACATAGCATTTGGGTTCACAGGCATAGGAGTTGTTTAGAAGAAATGTAAGATTTCTGATTCTAACCAAATCAAATTTGCAAGGTTGTACACAAAATTTCTGTTGCTCTCTACTCTGAAATTTTCTTGCTATCTATGGCTAGAATAATCACAGATTGAGATTCTGACATGGTTTTTCTCCTTTTCTTGACCCTATCCTAATACAAACAATACGTGATGGGTGTTTCTGAGAATAAACAACACTAAACTGAACCTGATGGGAAGTAGCAGTTTACCAAAGTTGATGTTCAGTTACTGTGTTTTTGTATAGCTTCTTTTGTCCTGCATGTTTTCATTACTAATTTTTGTGGGAGTGGAGCATGATCAATGGTAGCAGAGAAGATAATAATGAAACTATGGCATCCACAAAAGCATCAACACAACTCACCTGCATGTCTTTATCTATAGTTATTATAAATGTTTGTTGCTTTAAACATATCTTCCTCAGCCCTTACATTTACTCTCCATGTTGCCCTATCCTATAGCTGTTTTTTTTTTTAACTTTCTTTGAGAAGATGCCAGGAGAAAATTAGAATTTAGATGTTGTCTTGAGTTTAAATTGCCAGTTGAATGAAAAATCTCACAGATGAGGTTTTAGCTAACTCCTGGCAGTCTTGACTGTATTCAGTGAATGCTTCTTATTGACTTAGTCTGAGGCAGGAAAGACACAAACTTTTGCCACTTTTCTGTAATTTAGAACTTCAGTAACCAAAACTCAGAAGACTTTACCACTTCCTCTTTTACTGGGCCAGCACATGTCCTTCCATAGGTCACATCCTGCAACCCCGCAAGCTCTGTTGCTGTCCATCGAGCAAAGGAGAATACTTCCTTATTCAGCCATTTCCACTTCCGAATGCTTCCCACGTGTAACCCCTTGTGAAAAGACTGGTAAAACTCCTGCTGCATACTCTTGTTACAGATAAAGAAAGCCCTCTGCATAAGTACCTATTACTCCAGCATAATAACATTTATACTGCTGTTGACTTAAAAGGCAGATTAACTCTAGAGTGACTTGGGCCACTTTTCCTACTCATTTATTCTAGTGTTTTTTGGTTGACTGTGCCTGAACAGGACATTTGACTCAAGAACTCCAGAGGTCCCTTCCAACCTGAATTATTCTGTTATTCTGTGATTAAGAGGTGTCAGTGAAAGAGGTCATCACGTTTCAACAGCGAATTTTCCTTTTATGCTTCCACTGCATAGTGGTATATAATCATTAACATAAGTAAAACAGTGTGATGGCAAGCATGGAATTCAGAGTGCTTTGTCCTGGATAATAGTGTAATGTGTTGGTTGGTTGTTATTTTTTTAATGTGAAGTATTCTGTGTTTTCAATGATATTGTGTCTACTGTGGAAAACCATTTCTTGTGGAAGTGTTTAGGGGCTCCTGACAGTTCCAATTGTGATACCACTTGAGCTTAGAAGATTGACAGGCTCTTACTGTTTTTGAAGCTTTGCATTTGCCAAGGGAGAATATTTCTCTCTGTAATCACAGGGAGCTGAAGCACATTTTTTCTCATGACACAGATAGTTGTTATTTTTAGGCACTAAATCATTTATTTGGAGTTACATTCCTCCTTAATTATGGGCAATAAGGACACTACTGACATTTTTAAAAGGGCAAGATCCCAAGTCTAATCAAGAGTGTTGGTGAGGCTTTTACATGAGATCACTATTCCTCTACAAGTGCCTTAACTCATTGTTTCTGCCAGAAAGGGAAACCTAGGATCAATTTAATGCAAATGACTAGCCAAAAAGTCAAGAAAGCCCTTTTCTCAAAGCTATTTTCCTTTTGGTAAAACTTATTTAAGATTAAGGTAATGCAAGTACCAAACCAAACTCTTGTCAACAAGTTATCACCAGCACTGGCTAGGAATAAAAGTTCTCTCCAGCATCAAGCTACTCCATGAACACAGCATATAAATCCCAGGAAGGATTTCAAGGAAGAATCTGGTGACTCCAAAATACTGACTACAGTATTTTACCAAAAGCAGTTAAATTAAAGGGTCAAATAAGGAAACCAATATAAATTATGCATCTGAACTGCTGCATTACAGTAAGTGTAACTTATCCTGGTAAGTTGTATGGTCTTCTACAAGTTTCCTCTCTAGTTTTTTTCCATAGTTCAGGCCATCACTGATGACAAACGAAGTTTGGCAGCTCTTAGATGGCAGTTTATAGCTCAGTGGTTTTCACTTTTTCAGAGAACAGAGAACATGGTTTATTGAGTAGCTGTATGAAGCTGTTTAGGACCATAGAGTTTCTCCACTTTATGGATTTTTTTAATATTACTTAGATGTGCATAGGACAAGTTCTATTTTTATACGTCTTATATCTCCAGTGGAAATTTGAAAACCAAAAGAGATTGCGAAGGAGGTTATGCTCATGATCCTCCATGGCAGCAGTTTGGCTCCAGTTATTATGAGGTGTTTTCAGTTTGTCAGTGTCGCCATCTCTGCACAGAATCCTCAAACAGATTGAGCCCTCAATCCCTGCTCAGTCTGAATATAAAAATACAGAAGTTAACTTTCTGACAAAGCTCTCTCCCTTTCATCCAGCTTCCTGTGATTGTATCCTGCCTGACATGTTACTGGCTTGGGGAAAGCTCATCCACAAACTGGCAAAAGTAGGAGGCAGCAAAGGTCCATTTAAGTTGGCATTTAAGTTTCAAGATGCAAAAGCAGTATAAATATAGGCAGATAGCACAATTCTCTTACAGAAAAGGAGCTGAATCTACACTTAAAGGAGTCAGGAATTTGCTCAATATTACTTATGGTTGCAATTTTTCCTATTCATTTTCTTCAGGTCTAACAAGAGACAGGCACATTTGTTTGTTGATGCGGCAGTTTCCAGTTTTTGAGGCAGTAATTCTGAAGGTCTGGAAACACCACTCAAGCCCTTAGCCTTGATCTTCAATACCTCTACCTTGTGTACCTGTCCCATAACCCTCAGTAGTGCTCCATACCTCCAGTGTAGCAGGCTGGCTCATCACAAGCTGTTGCAGTTTGAATTGCTGCTAGTAAAGTCCAGGGTAAAGAAGCAAAAAAGGCTTTTGCATAATGTCCATATGTTTAATTCAGCCACGTGGTGAGATGTTCTCCTCTCTGACCCACACTCTCCCCAAGGTCCCAGTCTCTCCCCCAGGGGCCTCCCGGCAGACCTTGGTCTCCAGGCAGTATCAAGGTGAGGCCCAATCAGGGCAAAGCGCAGGAGAGCCTCAGGAGCACCTATGTTCAGGCATAGGAACAGGGGAAGGAGCCAATGGGGTGTAACTTAGGAGAAGCCCCTCCAGGGCCTCCACAACTCCCCATTTTTATATTATTAAGGCTTTTTTGAAGGATCAATTCAATTAACACAAAATGACAAAAAAAAATCAAAAGCGCCTATAAGACAATTTTCAAAAAGCAAACAATTCTGAGTCCACAGTTTCCAAACAGATTTTCTGGAGTGTCTTAGAGCTGGCAGGAGGGATGTGGTGTTTTCTTAGCATGGTTTTTCAGGAAACTGAGTCAGGAAATGTTTCTTCAGCAGGGACTCTGTCTCCTGTGGTAAAGTGGTCGGCTGTGACAGACTCTGCACAAGGCAGTGTAGGTGGTGGTGTGCCTGTTGGAAACTCTAAATAGAAACCATTACTTTAAGAAAAAGATGGTTCCTTTCTTTCCCTCCTAATCACACTCCCTCTGGTATTATGAAGGAACTCTGGGGAAAGGAATTAGTGGTGGCAGACAATGGGAGAGGGAAAAGGGTGGTAGGAGTTTGTGGGAACATAAAAAAGGGGTAATAGGACAATGAAAGGAAAAGGGGAAAATGGGAGGGGGGCAGGAAGCCCACAGGATTTGGGGAAGGGTATTAGAAGAAGTGGGACTTATCAGACTGGAAAGTTCTTTCATTATTGACATGGGCTTTTGAATGCAGGACAGCTCGCCCGTGTTCTGTGCTCTTCTTGTTTTTAGGCTGTTGCTGGGGCTTGATGGTTGTTGGTTTTGGGTTCTATTTCCTTGGCAGGTGTGTGGAGGACATCTATAATGTAGATAATATTTTGCAGGTTTGTAGTCTGGTGCATGTTTGCTACCTTGCACTGGAACTCCACCAGGTCCTGTCACATTGGCTGCTTGGGGGCCTTTTCTTCCTTGTATGATATTAAATTCCACAATTTCTCCATCTCCTAGACTGTGGAGGTATTTCCTGGGGTTATGCTTTTTTATAGCAGTCTAATGAACAAACACATCTTCTTTGTTATCATTCTGGGTTATGAAACCGTATTTGTTTTGTACATTGAACCATTTTACTGTCCCCAAAACGTTCATGGGAAGGACTTTTTTACCTTTGCCAGTGGGTTTCTGTTGGTGTTGCTGGACGCGTTGCGGGTGCGCTGCTGCGTGAGGTTTGTCCTGCTCCCGGCGCTGGGCAGCCGCGCTGGGCAGACCCTCCCGCGGGTCTGTCTTACCTGGCATCTGCGGGCGCTACCAGCGCGGGGCTCTCGGAGCAGTGTTGGAGGGCAGGGGGCGGCGGTTTCTCTGCCAGGACTGTGGTTCTGAGCCATCCCGCGGCGGGGCTGTCCGCCTGCCCCGCGACAGTGGTGTCCCAGGCCCGCCGGTCCCACCGGCCCGCCCTCGGCCCGAGGGAGCACTGGACAGCGAGCATCAGCCAGCTCGCTCTGGCCTTGCTGGCTGCCGACGGGGCGGCCGCGGGGTTTCCGCGGGGGGGAGAGCTGCAGCGGGGCACGGAGCAGCGGCAGCCCTGTGCGAGGGGATACTCTTGCCACCCCCGCCACGTCTTGTGGTGCTATAGCAACCCCGGTGAACACGTCTGTCTGAGGAGGCGTGGGGAGCAGAGGGCGGAAGGGGAGACCCCGTGGCTCCTGCCATGCGGTCTCCGCCATCTTGGGCAGCGGGAGTACAGACGGGAGAACCCGGGATTGGGGTTTTTGGCTGATATTCGTCCCCAAGACTCACAGCGCATTTTAACAGCATACCAAATAAAGAACACAGTTCTGTGTTAGCTCTTGACCTTTCATGAAGTACTTGTAAGAATTCATCGGTTAGGACTAAGTTCCGCGAAATATAAGGAAAATGCTTAAATAACAGCTGTACAAAACACTTCAACTCCTCCTCTGAAGACCAAAAATTTTCTTGAGGAAAAGACTGTTTAAGGTAGAGGTGAATTTCTTGTTGTGCGTGGGTGAGCATAGGCTCCATCTTAGCCCAGTCTCTTCCCAATACCCAAAAGTACAAGGAGGAAGGAACTAAAATCTCAAACTCACCACACTGGGGCAAGAAAATTCTCGGGGTGGTCCAGTGCAGATGTTTCTCAAGAGGAGAGGTCTCAGACTAATCTGGAGGCCGCATGTTGGGCACTATTTGTTACAGTTTGAATTGCTGCTAGTAAAGTCCAGGGTAAAGAAGCAAAAAAGGCTTTTGCATAATGTCCATATGTTTAATTCAGCCACGTGGTGAGATGTTCTCCTCTCTGACCCACACCTCCCCCCAAGGTCCCAGTCTCTCCCCCAGGGGCCTCCCGGCAGACCTTGGTCTCCAGGCAGTATCAAGGCAAGGCTCAATCAGGGCAAAGCGCAGGAGAGCCTCAGGAGCACCTATGTTCAGGCATAGGAACAAGGGAAGGAGCCAATGGGGAGTAACTTAGGAGAAGCCCCTCCAGGGCCTCCACAACAAGCCATTTGCCATTTTTAACTTAGCAGAGTCAGCATCTGCACAACAAAAAAATCTGTACCCTTCTCCCCTTCCTTGCTGTATATGTCTGTTCTTTTGAGAAAGCGGTGTGAACATACAGGCAGATGGTACTATTCTGCTTACCATCTAGACTGCTCTGCAGCCTCTATATGAAGTGACTTAGACCACAAATGAATCAGCTCATTTATAGAGATCCATCCCAGAAGAAATAAGCAGACCGGTAGCCAGTGGTTTAGTATTAGCTGGATTTTGTTAGGAAATTAGACTTAAACTATGCAAAGTTTAAGTAACAGTTGCATTACCCAGAACATTTTTTTTTACCTCATATCATGCTGTGGAGCTGTAGGATGGCACAAATATCAGAGAAATAGATGAAATGGATAGAAATAAAACAAATGTTTGTTAAATCAAAAATCCCAACTACTTTTTCTCTTTAATTATCCCATATAATCAGAAAACTGACTGTTTCTATTTACCCACAGCACTCTGGGCTAGAAATATTTGAGATATTTAGAAATATTAGAGATATTTAGAAATATCTCACTCAGGGAGAAATATTTGACTCACAGGGAGAATATCCTCAAAAAAGATTGAGCTGGTGATACTTTCATCTTCTCTGCATTGTATCGTATCTTTGGACCATTGCAGAGATGCTGGCAAGCAGTGTTCCTCTTTCCTGGCTGCCTCTGATGATCTGCATGGACATAGGGAATACAATATCAGTGAAAAGCCCATGCAAAGGAGGAACAATTCTGACGTGGTAATCTACAGGAATTGGGCTTCTTTTGAGACAGAGAAGGTTTAAAAAATATTTTCTAGATTTGTTTTAACATCCATTTATATATTTAAAATACTGCACTAGGAAGAGATTTGTTTTAAAAATCTCACTCACTAAACATGTGACATTTCAGAGGTGCTCTTTCTCTCAATTTTGAGATTCAAATAGGGAAAAGAAAATCAAAACCAGAACAGACATCTCCCAAGTGTACCTACTAAAATGGAAATGAAATTCAAGCAATAATAATGTGGAAAGTGAAAGATATTGTTTGGCTTTGGATTTGTAAGGTAAGTCCTAACAAATCAGAGAATCCATAGGAAGAGTACACGTTGATTACCTGGATGAAAAAACCACATTCCAGATCATGATCTAGATATTTTTGAAAATTTCTGGAAATAATTCACATCCTGTACAGTTCTGGCAAGAAACTAAAGATCAGTGATACTATGAGAAATTCTGTTAGATGGAGAAGGAAATGGAAATGGAACTAGCAAGGCTGAATATTATTGTCTCCTGAACTACTTTTTGACAATTCATCAGTGACTCAGGTGTCATGTTATGTTTTTCAGATAGCATTTTATCTTAGACCTTTCCTTTCTAAGACTCCATGCAAGGGGCACATATTGGAGACTTTGTTATGTTCATCTAAGTCTTGAACACTAAAAAATGCTTGTAGGTGTACTTAAGAAGCAAAAGATTAAAAAGTGCTGAAATCCAGAGCATTCCAGTAACTAATTATTTTAGATCTTGTGACTAAATGTTGACCAATGATGGGTTATCTGCTTATGCTTATTTATGTTGAATGAGCTGATTTTCCGAATATATGTAAAATGTGATGCTAACCCCCTTTAGATCCTGTTTCTTGAATCAAAATAATTAGTTCCAGAAGTAGCACAACTCATAAATCCTAATTTCTTGAGATTTACATCTTAAAGTTGCTTAGTTTTTTTGTTATATCAAAACTATTTTGTCAACTCACTGCTTACTACACACACCAATAAACAGACTACATAGTGTTTTTCTGGTTGGTTAAGTATTAGTTAGTAGTAAGTAAGCTCACTGACTAGAGCTCTCCTGTGGATAGGCAAGCAGCAATATCTCCATCCCATGTGCATATTTTGCTGGTGTTTTGTGAAGCCTTTTTCCTTAGAGAGAATGCTGATATCTGAGAATCACTCTGCCAGCCTCTCTCTTGTTTTCCTAAGACATGAAGCAAATCTTCATGATTTCATCCTCTGTCAAATTTGACTGCAATTGGACCATGGGTTCGGAATTTTTTAAAGAAAACACACACTTGTGCAGCAGAAGACTGTTAAAACTCTGCTTCCCATAGGACACCACCAGGATACATAGACAGAAATATATGGGCAAAAGGGTTTTCTACTCTAAGGTGATAAATACTTGGCATTCGGGCACACTTCCAGCTTCATCCCAGGATTTCACTGTCTTACCAGGGCTCCATATCTTTACTTAGATCTATCCTTTTAAATTCAGCAGTGTGCTCTGGACTTGAGTGCTGTTAAAAACCACCTGTCCTGTATCTGCCACTTTGCACACCTGCCTGCAGTCTCTTTGGTCAGAACTCTGCTCCTGCTTCCAAGA
Source organism: Calcarius lapponicus (assembly GCA_039654755.1). Classification (NCBI taxonomy): domain Eukaryota; kingdom Metazoa; phylum Chordata; class Aves; order Passeriformes; family Fringillidae; genus Calcarius; species Calcarius lapponicus. Next base: position 45,037,382 of record CM077481.1, read on the forward strand.
AGGAAAACTCTTGTGATTTTTTGGTATCTGTAGGTATATAAAATAACTTGAAACAGAACAGGTGCACCTGACTCAGTCTGCAGGGAGCCTCCTCATGAAGTTGTCATTGTGCTTACACAGCAGGTGTGCTGTCAGAGATATTGAGCAAGAATACAAAGGCAGGGAAGGGCATCTTGACAGTATTTGGTTGGAATGAGATTCCATATATATTTTAAGTGGATTATATCTTTATAGCCCACATATGAATGAATATTTACACCCTCAAAATTATTATATCCTTCATTCGTTTCTTAGTTCAGGTGAAATAGATGACGTAGCTGGGAGAAAGCCTATGTTGAGAGAAGAGCTATTGGCCTCTTTTACAGGTAGTTGCCAGGAGCTCCTCATCAGTATTTGTACAACTCACCATTCCTGTCTCCTACTCCTAATAAACATGGATAATAATGCTTACAGCATATATCTTATTGGAATTCCTATGGAGAGCAATTAAAACTTTAAAGATGTAAATGTTTAACATTGTTTATAGTCCACTTGGAAACAGGAAATGCCAGAAATTACATAAGCTCTCTAGATACTAATAACTTCATGTAAGCATCTACTTCTCTTCTTAATTGTTTGGCAGTACCTTCTACAGAGGTACTTATCAGAGCATAAGGCTCTGATTCTGAGTGGTAATCAATAGGGACTGCCTGATTATAATCTGAACCACTGGCATTTGTTGTGTATCCATAGCCAGGGCTGTATTTCCCCATCTCGCTGGCATTTTTCTTGTAGTATGGGAATAGGGAGGAGGAATCTTTCTCTGGATATTGTGTTTGTTATTTCCTTATTTTATCCTCTTAGGAAAAATAAATATAATCCAGAACAAGTACACATTTTCTATCAAAGGAGAACATCAAAAGGCAGCAGCAAAATGAGTATTTTGCTGTAGTTCTCACAACAAAGGAAAGGATATGCCGATGTTTTTCTGATGATGGGGCATTGTCACAGGGAGAGGCATTAAAAAATGTGATACAAAAACTGTAGGAATTGGTGAATTTTTTTTTCCAGGACTGGATGACGTTTACCTGGGAGTTCTTACAGAACCAAGGAATAAAATATCTATACTGGTAACAAAAATTATGCTCTTTATGGTTCAGAAGATCTGCTTGGCTGGACAGTCACCCATGTTATATTGTTTTCTGAGGAAAAACTGTGTGAAGGAATACTCTGAAGCAAATCATTAAAGGTAGAATTACATAACATTGTGATGTGAACACATAATAGGGGTTGAAATAGTCCTGCCTTTTTAAATCCTACTTCTGAAATTAAATTCTTAGGTAAAGTAGTGGAGCAGATTCTTGGCTACTAGGTTCCCAACCAGTATAAAAGAGCAGAGTCCCCTGACTTCTGTGGTGTGAGGATAAGCTACATAGGCTAGGGGATGAAACAAATCATTTATGATAGAGAAGTAAAGTTTTCTAAATATTTCTAAATTTTTAAGGGCCTTGTTAGAAGCTCTTAAGTAAGTCTGAAATCCACAGGCAGAGGAAGCCTTGAGAAAGATTTGACATTGTTTACTAGTTAGAAAATAAAAGTCACTTTCTCATTCAAGCAGCAAAACCTGTTGAAAACACAAATTTAAGGTAACCAGTACTAGGGGAGACTAGGGAAGTTCTAGGAGAGCAAGGATATTATATGATACATATGATATTGCTTCCCCTTCCTACTGTTGACTGCATACTCCTGCAATTTTCTCTTGTGCTGACACAAGCAGTGACACAGACTTTATGAACTGACTTGGCTCATTATAAAGAGAGAAGACTACTCCAGCAGCAAATCCCAAATATAGATGGAGCAGACAAGCTCTGACTAAGGCTAGAAGGAAAGTGACCACAAGCAACAGTAAAGGTAACCTATACATTACCACAGGTGTTAAGAAGAAATGGGATGGTTCTCAGAAGAAACCTTCTGTGAAGGCATCTTTTGTGTGTACAGGGTGAGAGAGGAGTGATGTGGGGGATTTTCTTCAGGGTCACATCTGCAGATACCAATTATTTCACAAAATACCCGGCTGAGATCTACCAACTTGTAACATACAGTTAAGCTGTGCATGAGTACTTGAAGTGCCAATGGCTTCCACCCTTCTCGTTTGCTTTGAAAGAGCCTGGATTTCCCTGTTGATTTGTATGTCCAAACTGCTTCAAGACTGCAGTCTATTATGTGTTAATAGCTTGTAATGGCTTGATTAGCAATAATCAGAATACAGCCAACAGCCAATCCCAAACAGATGGTAGCCCTATTTAACCACTGTAAGCAGGAACCATCAGAAGTGCACAGTTCTCACCACGCAAACCCCAACTCTCATGCACAAATGGGGAAAGTCCCACTTGTATTTTAAACAAAGCTTTCACAACATATATGTCCTGGAAGACAACACGGAGCCCTTGACTCTGGTTTTTGAATGTAAGTCATTCAATGGCAAGTAGATGCTTATATGAAAAGAGAGGCTGACCCAGACCTGCTTATTGATCAGCAGGCTCAGCAGGCAGGCAAGAAGCAAATACCACTCTTGGTCATTTTATTTGTGACACGAGAATTTTGCAAAAGCTGAAACAGTTACAGACAGTGTTGTCATTCTCCAAATAAAACATCGCTAAAACCAGCAACTGTCACAGGTTGAAAGCTCCGTCCTTTCCTAGGCCCTGAAAGATTGGCCCTGTAGCCAACAGGGACATAGCGCTGTCTGCTTCTATTGTGGCTCATGCCCCAAGTCATACTGTTTACAGCAAAATAATTAACCAACAAAAGAGATGCTTTTTTTCAGGATCACAAGCCCCTTCATTATAATAAATATGTTGTTCAAAATCTCAGTTCTCTCCCCTTAAGTTCTTCCTGAGAATAGTAGACACCTGACTTTTTGTGTTTTCCTGGAAAATTAAGAGTTTACAACTTTACCAAAGCTAAGAAGAGGGAATGGACTCTATGACAAATTAGAAATAATTTTCATTTTAAAAATAGTTTTTAAAAAGCCCTGCAGTGATAGCTCAACAATTTTATTTCCCGCCCCCCCCCCCCCCCCCCCCCCCCCCCTTTCTTAGCTTTGGCACTCTGTATTCATGATATATAAATAGAACAATGAGTAAAACTCTACTGCCCAGGACCTGAAGCTGAAAATATTAACAAAAGCAGCCTGATTTCCAGATGTGAGTATGTATGTTTCCAAAGGAGGCTAGTGACAGTGACAGCTGTAATCATCAGGTCTGGAAACCTGTCCTATACAGAGTCTTAAAAAAGGACTTTATCTTTTTAGTGTATTTATGCCTTGATATTTAAACACACAAATCAGACATGTTTATGCAACGTTCAGTGTCTTTAAATACAGTTTTTGGGCCACTAGCTCCTCTCTGCCAATAAAGCACTGTCCAAATTTGCCAAATTAGAAACATATTTGTTGGTTAAAATGTCTTACACTTAAAAATTATAATAATAGCTAAAAAAACCCCAGACCCAAGCATTCAAAGACATTTTAAAAGTTTGAAAATTTGGTCAGTCATCTCATAACTGATGTGCAAGAAAGAGGTCAAAAGCATGGCAGCTGGGCTTGCTCACCCTTTGCTTCTGCATTTTGTAAATTTAATGTGAGTGTTTAATCCAGCCACATCCTGGATTAAACTAGGAGTACAGGAGATAAACTAATCTTTTCTTCCAACATTTGCATAGCCCAAGGACAGGTGAGTGTCCCTGCCATTGTGGATAGTGTTTCCCCTGTCAAAAGACAGACTGTTGAAAGTTTGAAACTAAATTACTGATCTGATAAGTACTTGTCTCTAGGTGTTTTGGCCTTTTTTTTAGAAGCTTCATCGGCAGGAAATGGATTCAACACCAGAGATGATCAAGGCAGTGTTCGTATCAAAGTGTAGTGATAATTTCCTCCCAGTTTAGCTGAGAAGATGACAGTTGCCTTATGTTGGAGCAAGGCTGGGGGAGAGAAAGTGTTCACAGCAAAGAGCTGTAGACACAGATCAGTAGTTTCCAACAACACGCAGGATAATACTCTTTCAGTTTCTTTCATGTGTTACTCAAAACATAGGTTACAAGGTAGCATTGTGTTGTGAGTTGTTTTGGAAACGAGAACAACCCGACAAGGCCAAGTTTTAAAACATTATCAGCAAAATGGGTGATACCTTTATTTGTAAAGGTGCGTCTAGCACCAGGTCCAGTTTTACATGGGATTATAGCAGTGTAAGCCCTTCCCTCTTTTGTTGAACTAAGGTGTCATGAAAAGCTAAAAAATTCACTGAAGCACAGTACAGGGTAAATAAAAAAGCTTATGAAAAATGAGGGAATAACCAAACCTTCAGGAACCAATAGCCATGACTTGAGAAGTAAGAACAAGAAAACACTGGAAATCAAACTACAAAGCCAAAGATGGGAATTTTGTGTTAGTCTTAGTCACTAAGTAATATAATACCCACCATATGATTGCCTCTTACTCACCTAAGCCTCTTCCTTTCAGACCACATGCAGTAAAATAAGTCTGCAGTGTACCTTTCAGCAGGGATGAGAGAATGAAAGGTCAGCGACTACAGTGACTACAGTCATATATAAAAATAACAGTCATATATAAAAATAACATTGTTATTTTTATATATGGTAGAGATAATTCATGCTGTAATTATATAAAATATTGTAGGATTTAAGGTATGTCTAATCACTCCAGTTAGGAGCAGTCTTATTTCTATTCAAACTAATTCCTGGACAGCGTTAAGATTATTTCTGCCTTGTTACCGTATGAATGGGACTGGCCTGAGCAATGATTACTGACATCCTTGGTATCGGCACCTGGAAAGATAGTATCTATTGTCGGGATATCTTGGCTATTCACCAGACGTACACCTGGACTGATTACATCTGCTCTGCACAGCTTCTGCCTGGACACTCAGACACCCGTCTGGATATGTGGGCTTACCTTTGTCTCCCCCTGCACATGTGTGAATCTTGTTATACATGTGAAGAGACACAAAGAAATATTCGGTCATCTCTGCCCCAGGCAGAATAAACTGTATATAAACTGGCTGTTCGAAGCACTTGGTGTGAACCTTTGGGGAGATGCCATCACTCTGTCGGTCGAACCCCTGGTTTCACCCAGCACCTGCACCGAGGGCAGACACTGTCTTGGCTGTGGTGGTTTTTTTTTTCTAAATTCTATTTTTTTGTTATTGATCTAATAAATCTTTGTCAAATTTTTATAAATTTGGCTACCAATTTGGTAATTTATGACATTATGGATATGGGAAATGTCAATGTTTCACTCTTTGAAGCAAATAAAAGAGAAGGTGTGCCAGCTCTGTGGATTTACCATCCAGCATTCCTCTCTGCACAGAGATGAAATAAATATTTTGACTCTGTGTGTGGATCAGCTTCTAGTGCACCATGTGAAAGAGCCATATGTGGGACAACAGTGTGAAGATTTGGCAGCACAGTGTGTGCACATGTCAAATAATGGTCACACTGCATCACCCCTAAGTGCTGACAGCAATTTGTTTAAATGTCATTAGATGAATTAATGGAAATCCATCGTGGACTATTAAACACAAAGGTGAGGATGCAGGTTATTATTAAACCTCAAACCACTGAAAGACAGTATTATATCCACACACACAAAAAAAACCCAACTCTACAAATGCCCTGGTTTTATATTTTTTTCCTAAACCCATGTCTTTGGCTAGTCTGAGACGAAATACTGAATTAATGCACATTGTATAATATATCTCATATTTGTAGCTATATCTAAAGTTAGTATATGACACAGTTGCATTGTTGTTATCTCACATCTTTTGTAGTAGTACAGTTTTCATTATGGTTTCTGTAGACAATGTCTTTGAATGCATTGTGCTCTTCTGGCACATTTCTTGTACTTCTGCTCATTCCAGAAAACTGGCTCATAGGGAAGATCTAATTCATTTTCTATTTGTATCAAAGTATTATAATGTGTAGTAATTTTTACTGATTGTCCTTTGAAAGAGGGGGAAGTTCAGGTTTCTCTTTTAGCATTTGCCTCTGTGATGTTATATTTGTACTGTGTTGAGGATATTTGTGGTCAGGTAACACTCTGAACTGGAGCTCTCACCTAGTACTGGCAAAATTAGTTATGGTGATCAAGTAGAAAGGGGAAAAGAGTTCTAAATCTGGGTTGAGTTTGAGGAAATGCTTTGGTTAGAAAAACAACAGCAAATGTTGCAACTTGTACTTTGCATTTCAACATGAATTTGCTAATTTACCAACATGTCTTTTCGTTCAGATTGAACCAGTGTGATTACTTCCTCAGTTTTTGGTGTGATCATTAAATAAAAAGTTTACTACTTCCTTTCCCTGACTTAGAAGAGAGACATCTAGTTTCTATCTCTACCAGTACTTTCAGTGTGACCTTGAACACTTCCTTCCATGGTCAAGCCTCTTATGAAATGAAGGCAATGTTTACAGTCTCTTTTATAAAACACTTTGAGTTGTGGATGAAGAACACTGTAGGAGATCGAGATTACATGCAGTCATCAAAGAGAGAATAGAATTCTTGTGAGTGCTAGTCAGTTTTCACTCATACTTTTTTCTGAAGATGTTTACAGTTTTTTTGATAGAGAAAGCTTTAGAGACCCGTGAACCAAATAAAATAGAAAATCATAGAAACCAAAAACACTGGTAAACTGCACATCATTAGCTACAGTCTTGCTGGGTATATCTCTGCTGGTATTCTTAATCACTACTTCATTAATCCTCCTTTAGAAAAGTAAAACTAAATCACAGAGAGGTTGCAATTTTTTTTTCCTTTGATGCTTGGATGGAAGATGATCTGATGTAAATTGAATAATGTGTTCTCCATTTCCCAGGGAGTGACCCTGTCCCTCAGAGCAGGAGGGTCTGTCTCTCTAGGCTGACTCTTTCATTCAGACCTTACTGCAGGCCAACGCATGAACTCGAGTCCTGGGAGGCTGCCATAAATAAACCTTCCTCACACTCTGCAAATAGGTTATCAGAGAGGTGATAAAGACTTTTTAATACAGTTCAGGTCTTTATTTCAAACCAGACCTGACATCTTCTTTCATCTTCATGTAAATATGCTTTTTTTTAAAAAAAATATTTTCTATAACTCCAGGGCCAGCTTATTCTCCTTAATGCTACAACTGTAGTCCATAAATCCCCACAAAAACCCCACTTTCTTTTGGAGGAGCCATATGTTTGTAGGAATTATTACTGCAGTGTGTGCTGTCAGCAGAACCGGCCTAAGTAGATTTCAAATTTGGCCATCAAGCCAGTGAGGTTCTTCTGGTTTCAGAGCATTACCTTAAAACCTTATTTTCTCTTTATTTTTTTTCCCATAATCTTATGGAGACCTGACATCTCTGAGTTTTAGATCACTGGATTCTGAGAACTTATCTCAGGGAAGTACCACTGTATGCTTGCCCTCATTTTACATTTAGCCTTGGGCCTGGTACTGCTCCCCAGACAGTGAGTGAGATGGAGTTCTGATCTTACTGGTGCAACCATCTTTACATGCTTCTGTTAACACACAGACTTGGAGGTCTTCAAAGTTCTGATGTGAACTGACTGGCACAGTGGCAAACTTAGAGTTACAATTTATTTACTTGTCACTGGAATAAACCATATTCTGACCAGACCAATACACTAGGTCATTCCACACTAAAGCTAAAGCTACCAGAACCTGGAGACAGGCATCAAGTCATCAATAGTAGCAGCTGCAGTTTCATCTCGGTATGTACCACCACAATAAGTGCAGAAATACAATATCGAAAGAAAGATACTATTAGGAGATGTGCTTTGAGTTTTGCCACTTCTACTTCTCTTCAGCAAGCAAGCCCCAGAATAAAATGAGAGACAAGTTCCCTTTTTCCCTGCATAGGATTGGGGTAAAACCTGCTATTGTTTTATCCAGGATACAGTTCAAACTCTGAGACTTCCATTTCCTCTTCAAACAGATTCTACAGCACAACGCATAGCTCAGTGTTCCACTGACTTTATAACAAAAGCATTTGAGGTTACTGGTAAAGTTCAGTACTAAGATAAGATTGATGAAGTGTCGAGTCAGTTGATAATGGGAAGAGTTACTGGCTGTACTCCTTGTAGCTGCATCCAGTTCCTGACCTTCAGTTCAGGCCATGTGGAGTTATGCCCACAGTTGCTGAGGGATCTAGACTGGAAGGTTATATCCACTCTGCACTGTGCAGTGCCCTGTGGGCGGGCATAAGGCAGATACTGCTTCCTGTGGCGGTCAATGTTTTTCCAGCCCGGCAGTGTAGTACTTTCTTACTGCCACTGAAATGGTATGTCGCATGCTTTAGGCAGCATAAGTGCCTGTACAGCTGTTTGGAACATGCAAAACCTTCTCAGCTATGAATAAAAGAGTACATATGGCAGACCTGATGCTGTCTTATCCAGACTGGCTTTTGAACAGAATGAGCTACCTGCAAAATTACACTTATGTCTTATATTAGAGGGAATTCGTTTTCTATCATGGGGAAAAAACCCCAGAAATAAAAACCCAATGACAAAACCAACCAATCAAATAAAAAAACTCTGCATAAGACCAAAACAAAACAAATCTAAACCCCAAAGTATTACATAAATTAACATTTATTTAATAGAGACATAGAGGAATCAGGAAAAGGAACTGGCTCGGGAGCTGAGCAATTCAGCCTAGATCAGTACCAGCAGAGAGTCATCCAACATATCTTTCCAGAAAGAGGAAATAAGGGATCAGTTACTAGATGAATAGACTTTTACAGGGGATGATTTGTAAATACAAAAATATTGCAATTATTCACATTAATAAAAGCTGAAAGAAGGGGGTACCCAGCCTCCTGGCTATATGAGACACCTAACAGCTTTCATGTGGTGGAGAAACAGAAGGAATACAGGACAAACTATGGGGGATCAAGGAGGCAGAGTTTTCCAGGGCTGTTCACAGGCAGATGATAATACTGATCTCCAGCAGCTGATTAGGCCATTATAGGTGGAGTTAGTATGGGTTAGCCTATGGACCTTAAGGCTATTCAAAACTCACTGAAACACTTCTTGGCTCATTTCATGCATTGTGTGTGGACCTAAACACACAGCAGTCTCCACCTGTGCAATATATTACTATCTGTTTTGCAAGAACTGCACTTAGAATGTACAGTCTGTTCAAGGACTTAAACAAGGCCACCCTTTGCTTAAAGACTTTGTGGGTAGAGGGGGCCCAAGTTCTTTACTTCTAATCAAGTAATCACAGTAGAATCAACTCACCTTTTAAAATGACACGTATGAAAATGATTAAAAGTACAGGCTTTACCAAAATGACACTATAAAGACAGACTAATGTAAAACAGTAAGAAGAGCCAATGATAGTATGTCTTTGGAGGGAAGATTATTATTTATTTTTTTTATTCAGTAACAAGCATTATCTCATGGACCACTTGAAGAATGATTTATCTTTGACGAGTAGATATAAAGTGAACATTCATCTGATCTTACTATTCTCAGTCAAATGAATAAATAAGGTGATTAAAAATAATTGGGTTTTTTCTGTTATTATATAATTGTATTTTAATAGAGCTGGTCAAACAATGTAATGGTGAAAATATAGAATTTAAAAATTTCTCTCCCAAGATACCTGCCTCTGTACTGTATTTTGTTATTAAAAATCTCCAGGATTTTTTTTGTGGATAAATTCTTTATTCTCTCCTCATAATATTATTTTTATAAACTGTGAGTTTATAATATTTTACAATTTTATTCAATACTAATTTTCAGTTCAGAGTTATAAAAGCAGTTTGAATATACAGTACTTCTCAAGCTGAAGAAGTGGAATAGTTGAGAGGCAGGATTAAATGCAAAAGGTAAGGCAGTGTTTGCATTGATCTATGTCAAACAGACGGTGCTAAATTCTGGCATATGTTCAGACTAAATGTTTGCTTTTCAGAGACAGACCAAAATCTCCTTAGATTGTAAATTAAAGAATAAAAGTTATTATAAGAATAATAATGAATAACAGGTAAACAACAAGGCTTCAAAGGAAAAATTGTAACATATTTTCCTCATATGATTCCATTTTATGATTCAAAAGAACCACCTCCTATTTAGAACTTCACATAATATGTCATGCCGTGCATAATAAGTCACGTAGGAATATTAAAAATAAATTACCTTTCTGGAAGATGCTGAATTTTGTGATGGTTGTGATATTTTTTATTTTCTCTTTTTCCTAAAGAAGCTGTAAAAATTCATCAGCCTATGTTGTTGCTTCAGAAATTCTATGGAGCAGTAGGACAAAGTGCTCATGTGCTGGGTGTTCATACAGTTAAAATTTGGGGTTGAGTATAGCATAAAACTGTGTCAGGAGAGCTTTAGGTTGCTTATCAGGAAAATGTTCTTCACCCAGAGTGTGAACAGGCTCCTCAAGGAGTGGTCACAGCTCCAAGGCCAACAGAGTTCAAGAAGCATTTGGGCAACACTGTCAGGCACAAGGTTGACCCTTGGGGTGTCCTGTGCAGGACCAGGAGTTGGACTCCATGATCCTTGTAGGTCCCCTCCAACACAGGAGAGTCTGAATTTAAATGCCAATCCCATTTCATCTGCATGGATCCTGCACTAAAATTATTGCAGAATTTCTTCATATTTAATGGTGTCAGTATGGATTTCTAGTAATTTTGTTGTCATAGTTCATCATTATTATGCTGAAGTTTTCTACTTTTCACTATTGGTAGCAGTATGAGATAGCTGTTCTGGGCAAAGCAAGATGTAATTTTACCCACAGTGATGACTTATATAGTAGTAACAGGCTGGCCTGATATACTGGAAGAGGTCTTGGCAAGGGGTTACGCAGTGGAGGGGTATGGAATGATAAGAGCTGAGGCATAGGCTGGTTCTGAAGGTCTCAGCCCACCATTGATCAATTAAGGAAACAGAGACCTGGAGGTGGCAAAGCTCTTTGTATGACTAGAAATGTGAGAGTATATAATACACATAAAACAAGTATAGCATAGCAAATTCCAATTTAATATGAAGTTGTTGACCAGTGAGCAAAGAATAAGGTGTGAAAGTATTGTATAAAACATGTATATGGGGGGGGGGTGGGGGGGGTGTGGGGGGGGGGGAAGGAAAGAGATTAGGAAAGAGAGATCAAAATCGACATAGCAAAGGAATTTGAATGCTGATGATTTATTCCCTCTGTTCCCCTCCAGCTAAGTGGAAACCAACTACTTTGGGACCCAGAGGAGCAACAGAGAGCAAGTGTAACACCAGAGAAAAGAATAGAAAGTACGAAAAGTATGTTCAACATTTTTAACTGCATCATTATGGAGAATTTTCTCATTATTGTATCTTTTATTTCTCTTTTTCATGGCAATAATTAGACATGGATTAATAATAATTTTTAATTAGCCTATTAAGATTTCATTTATACTATTGATAAATCCTTATCTTTATGTATAAGGCGTATTTACTTTTTTCATGTAAGAGTTTGAGTGTGGCATGGTTTAGGGATGGCTCCTTAACAGAATTTCATGCACTGTGTCTGCAGTTACCTCTTGATAACCTCAGCTTTGTGGCAAGGAATAGCTGTGTCAAGACTCCCTGTGCACTCCTGGGACTCCAGAATAAACTCCTTAGATACAGGAAGATCTTTAATCTCTTGTTGGCTGACAAATGCAACTTTAAATTGCTTGCTATTACAACAAAGGAGGTAATTTTATATATGATCAATATTATCGTAATAACCTCTTACATGACTTTTCCTGATTTCCACTATAGCTTTTTCCCCTATAAAGCATTATGAAGGAAGACTTCCTGGAGCACATAAGGTACAAATCACAGAATCACTAGATTGGAAGAGATCTTTAAGATCATCAAGTCCCACCCATGCCCTAACACCGCAACTAAACCATGGCACCAAGTGCCACATCCAATCTTTTTTTAAACACACCCAGGGATGGTGACTCCACCACCTCCCTGGGTAGACCATTCCAGTTTTTTATCACTCTTTCAGTAAAAAGCTTTTTCCCAACATCCAACCTAAATTCCCCTTGGTGCAGCTTGAGACTGTGTCCTCTCTTTCTGTCAGTTGCTGCCTGGAAAAAAAGACCAATCCCCACCTGACTACAACAGCCTTCAGGGAGTTGTAGAGATTGATAAGGTACCTGTATACTTCTCTTTGGTACTGGCTCTATGTCTCAGAGTTTCCTCAGTTCTCCATTTAGTTGCAGTAAATTCTGAATTCTCATTTCTAGAGAATGCTTGTGCATGTATTTTTGAAGCCCTGTACAGGAATTTAGTACTTTGATTTTCATTAATCAGTTTTGTGGCTAAAACACTAAATGAGAAATAGACCCAAAAATGAAAATGTCTTTGTCCTAAACATTCTGTCTATTAATTTTTCATAAGATGTTATAAACAACTAGAAAAAGACTGAGTACCACTGTTTCTTTTATTATTTAGGGTTACTAGTAATACAGAGAGGCTTTTAATTATTGTCTATATTAATGGCATCTGATTCTGTGGAACATCTAGATGAAGTTAGTCTCTCTAGTATTTTCTGTCTGACACTGATCAAAAACAATAACAAAACTATCCCTACAGAACTTGTAAATAAATGTCAGTACTATTACATATATTCTCTGCATATATGCCCACTAAAGATGGCCTGTAGAGACAAGGCCATTAAATAAAACCCTCATGATGCTAGCTGCTGTATAGAATAATAAGACTGGGCCAGTCCTGTTAGACGAGATTGGTTGGATAGCAAACACATGTGTCAAGAAAGATAAGGACTGAAGTGATATCCACAGAGCCTTTGGGCTCTTGAGACATGCAGCTTTGTGCTCTATATTTTGACTTACCTGAGAGAGCCCCCACACTTCTAAATCTTTTCTCCTGAAACACCAGATGTGAATGAATAAGGAGAACTGCAGAAATTAGATCTTCATGGTCCTAATTTTTGACACATTCACATCTTTTTTGCAACACTTCCCAGAAACAGTCTCACATTTAGATTTTCCAAGTGTAAGTACTTGCAAAATCTAATATTTATTTCTCACAATCTAAAGAATATTAGTCGGCCTGCTTGCTCCTGATAGACAAGAATGAATGTACTTTAATGCCCTCTATGTGTACAAAATCAGGAATCTGTTGCAATATCTGTTATAATGATCAAAAATCTGTGCTAGCCTAAAATCAGGTTTTCAAGTTGTTTAAGATCTGAGACACGTGTTCTTGTTGCTTAAATGCAGAAGCTCTCCACCAGAACATGTGACTCTAACAAATATGCAAATATAAATTACTTGTAAAACTAGTCCATGGCATTCATTTCCCACCTGCTCCCTCACCCTCACACCCCTCAACACTGCCCCCAGGTATTGTGGAGACTCTGAATAAAACTTTGAAAGATGACAATTACATTCTGAGTGTTAAGGACGGAAAACGTGCAGAAACTGAGCTCACTAGCCCATTATTTTTCACTGTTGGACTGCCAAAAACATCACGAGTTGCTCTCTAGTGCTCCCTCTGGCTGATGCCGTGAAACGTGACTTTAGGGAAAGCACATTTGTAACAGGAAGAGATGACTGAAACTTAGATGAAGTGAAGGACAAAATGTGAAAGATAATGAAACTTCCTGAAAAGCCTAAGGTGTTACTTTCCTCTGGAAATAAATGATCCCAACGGGAGGTGACATTCAAACCTGCTGAAGTCGAACCTGCTCCAGGACTAAGCTTGACCACACCCACATGTCTTTAATGTATGATTAATGAGCCATGATAGACATACATCAGGTCAATGAGGCTGGCACTAATAGATGGAACTTTTTTAAACAAAACTCCCTGAATAATGATGTGCACATGGTAAGTGCTGCAGATATAATATTTAGATAAATGCAACCAGACATGAATAGTGATAGGAATTTGCTTTAGGGGACGGACTCATTTATTCAGGAGAAGGAAATTATTATAATCTATTCTTTTTATTTAGTATTCATAGATATTCAAAGAATTATATCTCTGTGTTGGGCAAACCTATTTATATGCTTGGGACTCATGAAATAAGCCAAGCATATGGTGGGACAGAAGAGAGAAAAAGCACAAATCCATGGGAATTTGTTGCTCAAGGCAGCTCTGGAGTTCATGGTTAAGTGGCTCTTTTTCTGCCTACCTTGACATGTAGCTGGAGGTCCTGGCCCTGTTTTGGCACGTTTCTATGCTGGCAGCTGTGAAGGGTTATGTTGGAGAAAGAAAAGTTTCAGGGCATGCTGTAATCCCATAATGCATATACATGAAATAGAGGAGTATCAAGGGACTGTAGCAAGGGCCAAACTCCCCTTATCTTTGCTAGCAGTTACTTTGGTTTTGAATAAATTTGCTTTGTTTGGAATAAAAAGACTAACTACTCATCTTCAGCTGGGACAGTGTAAGAGATGATTGCACCGTTCTTCCTGTTCTAACCTTCTGATTCTCTACCAGTGATTCATATGCTTATTTAATTATAAAACCCAGCAGCAATGGCCAGATATACCCATGCAGCTGAGGCTGAAGGGTACAGCGGAGTCCTTCATAGCCAAATTGCAACAGCATGCCTTCAACCCTTGGTTGACAGGCAAAGCTTTATGCTCTTTACACCACTCACCAGTGTGTAAAGGCACTCAGGGGAGTGCTCAGATGTTTGGACTATTCTATATTGTCCTTGCACCATTTAAAGCAAGGGGGTTTGGAACTTGAATGAGAGTGTTTGGCTGAGGATATAGGTCAAATGACTGTGGGATGGCACATATAAATCTAGCAGGTAAAACCAGTCTCATCCTCTTCTGGAGACAGTGTGCCATGGTTGTTTGAATTCCACTTCTCCTCGCACTGTGAGTTCAGAGTCTTTGAACTAAAGTTTAGCCTCAATCTCAAGATAATTAAGACAGTGTCTGTGACTGTTGTACTCTTGAACTTGTTGAAGAAAACAGCTTCTCATTCCTAAACAAGAATCATGCAGCTGGCTGCAGGGTGCCTTCAGTCTGTGGAATCACTCTGCCCAGCAAAGCAACTGAGCTTTCTCTAAACAGTTCTCTCCACAAATCCTGTTTAGCTTTCAAAAGGCTGTCCTTCTAGTTTGTTTGCAAAATCACATAGTGAGAAAAAAAACTCCAAAGGAAACAGCTGTTTCTTTGATTTGGTAGGTCTCTGCCTTCATCAGGATTGCTATTAGAAAATGCAGTCAGTAAATTTAGGGCTAAAATTCTGCCTGAGGTGACATAACATGAATATTCATATTTAAAAACCTTTCTGTTCCTAACTGGTTTGTTGCTATTGCAAAGGAGGCAGTTCAAAAGCCTTGGGCTCCTAAACCAGTTTGGGGTTTCATTATAGTGGAGAGCCTTTAAGACACTCACAGCCTTTATAGGCAAATGAAAACTTACAAGCTGTTGTGTCAGTAAAGTCCTGTTGGTCCTCACTCACTGCAAAACTCTTGTCAAAATTTGCTGAAAGCACTCTTAAGATCAGCATCATGACATGAAACAGCTAGTACACTAGGGAGAACTACAGGAACACATTTGCCAGATTATCTCCATATCCAGGCTGGAGAAACATATGCGCCTCTGAGGGGAAGCACACAGTGCTTAGGAGTCTGAAGAGGTTGATAAGCTCTTTGGGAGATTTTCCATAACACTGAAATAGCTTTTAAAATTTGGCTCTTCCATCCTGGAAAATTTCTTACATTTGCATCTAACAACTAGATCATTAGTTCCAAAATGAAGCCAGTGTGTTTCAGAACCCAGCTGTCCCTTGCCCCCTCTAGCATGTATTACCTTGCAAATCAGATCCTTTTTTTGGCTGTTTAATGCTGAAAGCAGGGTTTTGTATTTCCTTTTTTTTTTTTTTTTTTTTTTTTTTTTTGGTGACTCAGGGCGGGAAGATGTGGTTCTGCTGTGTGGTCTCTTCCAGCACTCACGATAATGAAAGAGTTCTCCATAGGGGTTACTTCAGTTCAGAGATATTACACAAATGCAGCATGTTGCTTTATTGCCCAGCAGAATGCATCCACTTCTAGGCTGAAATTGAGGAAGTTCTTTAACAGCAGAACAGCAGAGGATATGTAAGAACAGAAGATAGCTGAATTAAGAAAGAGAAATATCCTAAGTGTACATGAGAGCTGTGTGTGCCTTGTGCAACAACAGCATGCCAACAGTGGCTATTGCTAGAACCAGTAGAAGTTCAATGTCAATCTATTTAAAAGCAGCTATTACCTGGGGGTTTTGCTAAGGAAGGATGAGGAAAGGCTAAGTCCATTCAGTAAAAGCAAGTGCTCTCAGTGCAAATGGGATTTCAGTCTTTGGGGAAGAACTTGGAAAGATCAGACACGTAAAATGTGAGGAGTGGTTGCAGCAGAATATATATACTTGCATGCTAGATCAATGAGAAGTACAGCTGCTTCTAGTGCAGCAGGTATGTGAAGGTCAGGGAGCAGCAGAATTCTCAGAGCGCAGTGATCCTTTATAGAACACATTTTGTGACTGTCTGACAGGACCTTCTGGTATAAACTGAAGATAATGTAACAGAGCAGCTGCAATTATGGTACAAATACCTCAGGGAAAAGGTAGAGACATGCTTCCTTGACTTGTTTCCTGAGTAATGCTAAAGTGAGCAGGCATCTGGAAGAAGCAAAGCCAAGGCAATAGAGACATTTTACTTAACACTGTCATCTCCTTTAGTTTGGTCACTTGCATTCCAGTCTCTTCCCTATCTAAAGCATCATGGTACATGCCCATGTAGCTGCAGTACTAGGAACACAATGCATAAAAAAAAATAAATAATAAAAGCAAAAAGCAGATGCCTCCAAGAGCTACTTAGTCAGTGGGTATCATAATCCCCTTCTACACTGAACTGACTTGAGATGAGATGATGTCTCAGCAAGCACAGACTGAGGAATATGAAGTGCATGTGCTCACCAGACTCCACCTATTTGTATCAGTCAGACTTTATCTATTCATAACAAACAACAAGGTGACAGTTTTGCATCTCTCCAGAATCGAATTACCTCTACCTATCTTCCTTCATCAGCAGTTCACTAGGGATATGGGTTAAATATGTCAACTAATAATGGTGAATCTGCTCCCCTGAGCTGACCAGGGTGTGGTTTTGGAATCTGGTTCTCCTTTTTTGAAATTATAAAAGATAAGGAATCCAGGTAAGTTCTGGGATATGACAGATGACCATTAAAGAAAAGTGTAAAAAGTGTTGGCCTGCTGAGCCACTGCAAGCTTGTCATGATTTTGGAGATACAGCTCTATAAGCAAAAGGGAGCTGGGGTGAGAAGGCAGCAGTAGAAGGGAAAGTTATAGGTCCCATAAGGTAAGATAGATGTTCAATTTCATCTGCTAGTTCAATGGGGAGAAATGTTTGAAGGTTTTGCTATACTAGTATTGTTGTACACAAGCCTGATGTGAAAGCTTAGCCCCTTTCCTCATGTTTTTATATGTACAAGAGATACAGATCTGCAAGAATTTAACCAAAGCACATGTAGCAGATACATGACTCACCCCTCTTTTGCTACAGAATTAGTTCTGTGCCTGTCATGTGTCAGCCTGTTCTATGAAACCACTTCCTTAATTTACTTTGTCTCCATGTCACGGCTTAATCACTTGGTGTTGAAACCAATCTGGGGTTACAATAAGTCGTTCACCTTATGTTTGAAAGCAGGCAGTATACTCAGAGCAAATTAGAGGCAAATTTTAGCCTAGTATCCATATGACTTCATCAAGAATAATGTGCTGTGTTGGTGAATACATTTACATTATGTAGGACAGATTTTTTTTAACAACTCAGCACTAAAAAGCTCCAGAGAAATGAAATTGCCAGATTTCCCATGCAGCTCAGTCCCCACTGAGCACTAGGTATCTGTATGGTTGGGGGGATATGAAAAGAGTTGCACTCTCTCTTCCCATAATGCAGTGAGCAGAGCTCAACAGGGCGTGAGGATCTAGGCCTAAAATCACTTTTAAGTTGCCAGATGTGAAGTGAGGCCTGTATTTCATTTCCTTTCTGTGACTCTTCTTTCATGCTTACCTTCCTTTCTCATGCTTTTCCAAATATTCTTCTGTGACTGCCTGACTCAGTTATCAACATAAAGGACAGGCATGTGAGTAGATCATCGTTATGTTCCAGTGGCCTTCCAGAAGTCAAAACAGTGGGAAAAGTCACAGCAGGAAAGTTTGACAGAAGGCAAAACCAGCAGCCTTACACTTAAGTAGCTGCAGTGAGCCATGATCCATCTTAAGGTCATGAAAACAAAGCTGTGCTTTAACTAAACATACTTAATGGAGGGTCTAATTTTAATGGGAGAGGTCAGGCCAAGCTTTTGCTGTGTAACAGGGATAACAGGTCCTAACAGTAAAATTAGATTGCAACTTTACTGGTATCCAGCTTCCTAATAACTGAGATTTTCAGGAGTAAATGGGGTGAGATCAACTCCTCTTTTAATGGTTTTGGTAAAAATGTAGGGACATATTCAGAGAGCAAAGCAAGCTGAACACTTGGAGAAGTTTTCTGTAAACTGAATTCTGAACCCGCATTCTGAAATGAAATGCTAAAATGTCTGTCATTTATCACTTTGGATTGAACTTAACATCACCTGCTCAAGTTTAGGGAAAATAGATTGTAAACACTTCAAGCCAGAACTTACTTTCAAATTGTTCTGTGAGGTATCTAGCACTTCTGAGGGTGCTGTAAAACCGAAATGGTATGCTTTTAGGAATGCCGTTGTCCAAATGCCTGCACAAACATTAAGGGTTTTGAAATAATATTCTCTCCTGAGCAATTTGAAGGTTCATACTAGCTTTATTTTTCCTTCTCTACTGAAATATACTTGCAGCCCCCTGTGCTGTCCTCTGCAGCAGCAATGTTTTGTTTCAGCATGTTCAGGTTGCAGGAGAGCACTTTGTTCTGTGAGGTTAAACACACTTACCTTCCTTAGGACTGGTGTACTACCTGGAACAATTGTTTCTGAGGCATCTGCAAAGAAGACTAGTAGACCCAGGAATGAAAAAAAGCTAAAGCTAAGCTAAAAGCTAAACCTAAAAGCTAAAGCTAAAGCTAAAGAAGTACGCACCAAATTTTCATTATAGAAGAAACACAGTCGTGTCAGCCTTTGAAACAAGTAGATGATCTTTCTACACTGAAAGCAGAAGATGGAAGGAATTCACATAGATGTAATTAATACACAGGTTTAGAAACCTACTCTATTGAGTAATGGCATGAAGTTTTCTATATCTTGTTACTGTCACCACACCTACTCAATTTAAGACAGATAGTTAAATCAGGCAAAGGCCTAATATGCAAACAAATGCATGTTTTGAGATGAAATCTGGCCTGAAATCCCTTATATGTTGTGTTTACAAAAGGCAGAAGTGATGATGTAGAATGAATCCACCAAGATTTTCACTCATATAGCTTTATGTGCAGCTGTAAAGCACTCACAGAATTCCTAGCACTGTATTTTTGTTTGGGTGTAATAATGACTATCTCCTGTCTCTTGATATATCCAAAGCTCAAAAAAATATTAAACACCAGTGCCCGTTGTGGTCTGTAAGCTGTAGTACCATTTGAGGCTTGAAATAGCTCAGTAAGTTATTCACCCTTAGTAGGAATTAAATTCCAGAGGAGGGAGAGGAGATGAAGACAGACGGTGCGATGCTGCAAGCTTGTCTCTATTACAGCACCTGTGCTGTGCCACTATTGACAGTAGCCACACTCCTTCTAATATTTTACAAAACAAATGCCCCGTACAGTGCTGTGTGAAGAAAGAGAGCAAAAAAAGCTGGAGATTTATTAGCGTCCCTGTGGGATTTTAAGTTCCTTGTGTGGCTGTTTACAGAACAGGCAGCTGCCCAGCTGGAGCGCTCCGGTCCTGCCCCGGGCAGAATGCTGCATCGCTCCAGTCACACCTCTGCTGGCTGGCCCTGCCGCAGCACAGCAGCTGGCCCCGGGCACCCCTCTCCCAGGAATGGTTTTTGGTCCCTAACCACCGTCCACCGGGAAGATGCTTAGGACTAAGGAGTCTAGCACTTAAGATGCTGATTATACACATAATTATACATACGCACACTATTATATGTATATGGATTCTTCTTCACATGCAGGAAACTAACATGGAGGTTAGAGCCTGTTTGGGTTAGCAGCAGCGTGAATTACCCAAAGCTCCTTAAGGGAGATCATAAACAACTAAAAAGTAAGTCTAAAGAGACGCCGTTTGTCTTGTCTCTGTCACCTCAGAGATGAAAATCTGTTCAAATACCAATAATTTACTAACGTTACTAAATACAGTCTTACTGCTAGTAATAAAGGTTTGCACAGAGTGGCTCATAAAGGAAAGGCAGCCGCAGCTGGTGCCAGGCTCGGCGCAGCGCGCGGCCGCCCGGAGGCTGGGGCTGGGTTTGGCTTTGGCTTTGAGCGGCAGCAGCACATGTGACCGAAGCACGACTTGTGTCCGACAGGGACGTGGCAGCCCCCGACACTTCTGCAGCCCGGACTAGCGGCAGGTCTCCCGAGAGGGGGGCGCTGGTGGGAGGTCGGTGGAAGCAGAGCAGTGCTTCCTTTTGTCCGGGGGGCTCCCTTTGCACTCCTCGCCCCCAACCCAGCATCTAGGAGACGGCTGGGTGCCGGAAAGAACAGGCACGGGGCTCCGGTCCGCCCATCTCCTTCTCCCCGGCTAAGGCACGCACAAAGCACTTTTTTCTCTCCTATGGGCAAGGCGTTTCGGGAAGGGAGAAGGACCAGCAGAAGTCGGGGGCGCTGGCTCCTTTGTGCTACGGTACCGGTAGCCCCTGTTCCGTAGTCGCCCCATCCCCCGTCCCTCGCTGTGTTCTGCCCCCCCGCATTTCCTGCCCCAGCCCGGGCAGCCCCCCCGCCCCGTCCCCGCGGGCCAGGCGGGGCGGGGAAGCGCTTCCCGCGGGCCGTGACTCCGAGTTACTTTTCACCTACTTGGCGGCGGCGCTGCCGGCGGGGTTACTGCCGGTCAGGCTGCCCGAGGCCCCGGCGCTCCCGCAGCCTGCTCCTCCGGCCGCACGCCCCGAGCCCATCTGCTGCCCCAGCGGCCCCAGGCCCTCAGCCTTTCCCCCGGGAAGCCACGCAGGGGGCACTGTCACTTGGGCAGGGGCGCGGACTCCCCCGGGCAGCAGGAGCCGGTGCGAGTTACGTTCGTCAGTTCGGCTCCCGCGATCACCACCTATTTTGCAGCCGAGAGGTTATGTGTTCGCAGGACTCGCAGTGTGGATACCCCGGAGCTTGCTCATCCCAAACGCTGGCAAGGGGAGCGAATGTTTTCGCTGCTCGCCGAGGGTGGCTGAGAGCGGGGTTACTGCCGGTCACTGCCGCAGGGCGTGCGCCGCCTGCGCCGCTCGCTTTCCACTCCTGCAGAGCGCCTCCGATCCTGTAAACAATACTTCTGCATTTCCTTTAAACGCTGCAAGCAAAATCGTAACGCAAGCCCGTCCTGCACCACAATTACCTTGCAAAGTAATTTTCAGTAGTCCCAGTGGTAACGTTGCCTGAATGTGTCTTCTGTTGGGCACAAAGCTTGCAGCAATACTGGACGGATTTTAGCATGAAAGGATTACTTCTACTGAGAATTTTGATCTTGGATCAACCAAAAGTGTTCAAAAGAGACTTAAAAAACCTCCAGACCAACACCAAACCATTATTTTCTGAGCTTGCAGTATAAGATGGAGAAAACAGTAAAAAGAATACTTTTCTGAGGTCTTTTCTAGGAGCAAACTGAAATGTTTTCTTGCTCAGTAAGAGCTGGATATCTCTACAGCGTTAAAACCAGGGGGATGAGGCATGCACAAAAATTTTTTAAAGAGCTAAAATAGGTATACTGTAATGTGTTTACTGAGACCAGACGTGAATACTGCAGCTGGGTTGAATTTTGTGCTTGAGGAGGTTTAAATATATACTTCCTCTAGGTAAAACTTACCCAGTCTCAATTTGGCTTTTTGTATTATTTCCATGAATTTACCCTGTAGTCATCAGCCAGGAAAATCAGGTGAGGAGTTTGTTCTTTTGTATTGTACATAATTACAACAAACGACCTATGTTCCTACCTATATTTCAAGGACAATGCTATTAAGAACGGTAAAGATGATCCTAAGTGGCCTGTGAACTGAAGATACAAATTATCCGTGGGAAGTTCTAGCTCATTTTCAGGAGTGTTTGTAGATATTTCAGACACTATAATTACTTTTTTTCTTTTTAACTGTCTTAACAGAAGAATAAGCTCTCAAAGCACAACACAACAATTCTCTTTTGGTCTAGAAGAGATGAAATTGAAGGAAATTTAATGCAAACATTTTGAACATAATACACAGTCATGGTTTTTGTATACCACTCCATAAAGGAAATGTAACTACAGTTTGTCGCTAAACACTTACAAAAGAAATGAAGGAACATTTTTATTCTTTTATGAGGTACAGATTGCTCCTATTTAGCTATTTAAGCTAAAGTGGCATACACTTTCAGAAACCATGATATTTGGACAGCAATGAAAAATGAAGCAGTAAAGAGGAAGACTGTCTCCTCAATCTTAGAAGCAGATTTGCAATTTGCTATAAATGCTTATGAAGTTTTCCCTCACTCTTGTGGGGTTTTTTTGGGTTTGGATTTTTTTTTTTTTTTTGGTGTGTTTTTCACTGGAATCCCACCCCTTCTCTCCACTTCTAAAGCACTGACTGGTTTCTCTCTGCCTTTCTCTTTCTCAGTACTCTCTTGTTATCAGGATGATGTTTACTGGTCATCCCTATGCTGCAAAATGGCACAAATACAATGAGGAGAAATATTTTTATTTGCTATAGGAAATGAAGGGAGATGGTAGGAATGTAACCCTTGTATCAGCTTTACAGTCTTTGATGCTGTTTACCCCTCCCCCTTCCATTGCATTGCCCACAGCTGTTGATGTAGATTTTCCACCTGCATTTGTTTTCTTTCACTTCAGGGATATTTAAGGGAAACTGCACAATTGTTGTTTACTAAGTACTGAACTGTCTGGGGGGCCATTAAACATAAAAGTGAATCTTCTGACTTCCTCATGAATAAAAAGTTTACCAAAGCTGTAATTTTTGTGTTCCTGGTGGGATAATGAGAATATCTGCTTTACAATTATTCATATTATTTTATTGTCTCCTGAATTTTGTAGTAGATGTGGACTTGCATGCATACCAGTGAAGAAACAGTTTTCATACTTTAAAAGAAGTGTCAGCATGCTTGGGAGGACAGAATTACAAGCTAAAATTGCTGTAGATAAAACAGTCTTTTGAAGAGGAGTATACCAGAGATAGTATTGCAGTCTCTTTCAAAATACCCTGCCTGTCCTATATTTTCTTCTGGGTCTGTGCTTATGAGTGTTTGTAATTTTTGGGCTTCCTTTTCATCTGCCCTTACTCCTTGTTCTTCCATATCTTTGTCCGTCCTTGTGTCACTTCAGTGGTGACTCAGACTTGTAGCTAAAATCCCAGACTGCAGCAGTGGAAAATGTTGCACTTCAGGCAAGTGCATCTCCTAATCTCTCTCACAGTGTTGTGCTTAAAATCAGGTAGACACACAGTATTTTCAAACATCATTCCTCTCATACTGTATTTTAAGATGGTTTTGCATTTCTAATTTGTACAGCTTAAAATGTAAGAGGGCTATTCTTGAGAAGGATATCTTATACTGGGTGGTAGAAAGCTCATGCCCCAGTGATGTTTGTGACAAGACTGGACATGTCTCAACAGCTTGGAAACTAAGCCAGTTGAGCTGGAATTTTATTGTAAATGGCATTGTCTTTAAAAATAGTACAGATTTCCAATTCAGTTTCCTTGCAAGCGTAATTGGAACCCTGTTTAATGGAATATTCATTATCTGGCTTACAAAGGCAAGAACTCCAATTATACCTCATGTAGAAGTCCTGTGCAGTAAACACAGCAGTTAGGATCTTTAAGTCTTCATTTTCAGCTTCCCTTTGAGAATTAGGAGTTAAGCATTAGGAACTAGAATGACACATTCTTATCTCAAGGTTGGGATTTTTTTGGTCAGATTTTTTTTCCCCATTAGCAGGAATATTCCCATTAGCCTCTCCAGGCTGAAATTAAGACTTCAGTCATGTAAGTGGGATCTTATAAATATATTTCTAAAATGTTTTAGTGAAATATATGAGGCTGGGTGTGGAACTAAAGCAATTTAATTTTTTATAAAAGTTCACAGTCTGCAAACACAGATGTGTTTGCTTCAGGTTTGTGAAAAATTCTTATATGCTGCAATAACTGTCTTTATTTTTGGTGCTTACACAGAACATGACTACTAACTGGAAGTCTTAAGCATTACTATGGTACAAACATTAAGATGTGTTGTGGCAATTATCACATGTGATAAATTAAATTATAATAATAAATATTTTGCATTGGTATGGAGGTAAAATAATAAAACAAAATATCATGAAGAATGTGAAGTCAAAAAGAAGATAAGTAGAAGTTAATTGTTGTAACATAATTTCCTCTCTCAGAAAAATGGAGTTGTCTTGTTTCTTTGTTTTCAAATGGATGTCCAGCATACGATTAAACTAAGTGGTGAACATTTCTCTATACATGCAAGAAATCTGGGTACTTTTCTCAACTGAGCTCCATTTAAATGCTCAGACTGTCCTGCAGTGTGCACACAGATGCTACAGCTTGAGAGCCTGCAAGCACCCGGGTGTGCACTTGCATTTAATTTCAAGAGCAGAACATTCAAAGAATGTCTTTTGGTCATGCCCAACTACTGTTTGGGGTTTGTTGTTTGGCACAAACACTGGCCCTGTCTGAAATAACAGGGAACTGCAGAAGCTTGGCTATGGATGTGTCTTACCTCTTAAATAATTCTTCTATTAATACTATGCAGCTTTTCTTTTTTCATACACTGATGAGCACAAAGAACAAGCTAATTTCTCTGGCATTAACTGTTCCTTACAGCTCACAGATCTACGCTGTCTAAACAGCCTTGTGGTCTGAACAAAAGCCCTCCTATTGGAGAAGTAACTCTTTTTGACTTCAAGAACTGTGCTGAACTCAGTAATCTCTTCCTGCTCTGTGGCTGAGGAACTGAGAGGTTTAATACTGAAAGAAAATAAAACAAAACAAACCTCTCCAGCATAGCAATTTAAAAACACATGGCTACTTCAGTAGCAAAATGAATGCTTCCCTGTACCTAGGGAAGCAAACACATTCATTTTTATTACAGTAAGAGAAGGATTATTGCTTTACATCATATGTTCATTATTTAACTTTCCCTTCGGAGCCTGTAGCATGCTCTAGGCACTATGTACATAACAATTCTTTCTGTGTAAGAAATTCTGTTCTCTTATTTTTTTATATGGCTACCAGTTAGCAGTAACTGAAAGCTGCTGCCTGGGTTTGAGACCTAGCCTTACAACCACAGCTGGCTGAGAATTCTGGATAGTAAACAGACAATAAATGCATCTATCTAGGAGTTGGAAATGTGTGAGTAATTTTCTTTCTTATGATTGCCATTAAAAATATAAATGGGATATTTTAGTGTTGACCTGAATAAAATTCTGAATCATGTGGCTGAACCTCTGCTCTTTTAATTTATCCCACAGCCTACAATGCAATACAGACCTTACCAAGCAGTTTCAAGCCTTCTCTTTGTTCCCCTAATTTTAGTCATCTGAAATAATTCACATCATTTTGGTGTGAAATCATCACAGCTCATCACACTTTATCAGGAATTGAATTACTTCAGCTACTCCTAAAGGAAATATTGCATAGATGAAATGAAGATAGAGTGGTCATGCCACAGAACACCATGTAGCTTTAATGTATGCTCTTCCTTTTTCTATTCAGTGGCCGTTCAGAGGGGATGCACATTATTCCTGCCTTTACATTACCTCATTATATGAATCTTAAATGTGGTCCTTGATGTAGTTCAGATGCAGGACATGGGTCTTGGCTAGAATTGTCCTGTGTGCCGATGTTAGTGGCATTAAAAGACAGGTGAAGTATATACATTTTTATAGACCTGATATTAATATCAAATATATGAATGCAAATAGATGCAAGAAGTCTGGGTTTTGCTGCTGAATTGCATACTATGATCCTTTTTAATAAACAAAAATAAGTGATTTTTGATATTCTTCACTTGCTACCAAAGCAGTTCTCTGAATTGGCCTCTAACATGCTAAGAAGAGTTACAGTAAAGTGGACAAGCAGCCTTTACAGCTGTGTCCCCCTTGGAGTCACCTGGAACTTTGTGGAATGTAGGGCAAAATCCTCTTCTTGAAAATAAGAGAATGGAAGGGTTTTGCAGAGATGTGCCTACTGCTTGCTTCACCTGAACGTGTCTGAAGGAAGAAACTGGTAAGGCTTCCTTCTGAGGTGAAGAGGAGGGGCAGACACTGATCTTGTGTCTCTGGCGCCCAGCAACAGGACCTGGGGGAATGGCCTGAAGTTGAGTCAGGAGAGGTTTAAGCTGGATATTGGCAAATGGCTCTTCACCCCATGGGTGGTGGGGCACTGGAACAGGCTCTCCACAGAAGTGACCACAGAGCAAGCCTGACAGACTTCCAGCAGTGCTAGGACAATGGTCTCGGGCACAGGGTGTGACTCTTGGGGATGGTCCTGTGCAGGGCCAGGAATTGCAATGACCCTTGAGGGTCTCTTCCAACTCTACTTATTCTGTTATTCTGTGAACCTTTTTTCTCTGATTCCTGCATATAGTAAAGGATATTGACTTCTGGCTGGGAATTTTAGTAATATTGATTACAATGGTTGTCTGTCAAGATGATTCTTCACTGACAGAGGGCTATATTTTTGTTTCAGTATTAGCCATACACTTTGTAAAGTTCTGTCTAGTTCTAGGTCATAGGGCCATGTTGAATTAAGTGATGCCCAAACCTATGGTGACAGTAATGTTTCCCATTTAACAGCCTAACATTTTTTGTTCCATACATACACCAAACAGAAAAAATTATTTTGCTTTGCTTTGTGTGTCTTCACCCATTCTAGAAAGCATTCCACAGGCTTCTGCTCAGTCACTGTGAGAATAACAACAGAAATGGCTGTTAAAAATAATCAAAAAGTCCCACCCAAGCACAGCTGCATTTTCAGCTTTGTCTGCTGCAGTGGAGCCTTTGTTGCCCTCTGAGTTCTGTAGTGCATCAGTACATGAATTCTGTGAGAAGGGAAGAAAGACCTACAGTTCCATACTCCACCTGCACCACCTCTGCCTTCAAAAACAGCCTTGCCCAAGTGCATGTGCAGAAGGGACAAGCACTATCCTTTCCTTTCTTCCTGTAAGTTATTTGGAACTTTCTCTTCACATTATTTTTAAATTTCCCTTTTTTAGCCTGGGAAAAGTGGTGGTTTTGGTTTTTGTTGCCTTTTTTTTTCTTTGTTTTTGTGGTTTTTTGTTTGTTTGTTTGTTTGTTTTTGTTTTGTCAGGACTATGGCTGTAGGGGACTGAGGGTCTTTGTAAAGAATAGATCTAAACCTTCTTCTTTAGCACACTGTAAAGGCATCTGCACTATGGCTAGGGCTCACCTGTACCATGGCTTTCCTGGCAGAAGAAATCAGAACATGTTAATTGTAATTTATATTGGACAGTTTCTTCTGTCTTTTTGCCTCTAAATATTTATGTAAATCCCAGAATCACTGGGGCTCAGTGTGGGTCTCTCCAAGAATTTGTACTAGCCACAGTTTAGTGCTGGCAAGAGAGCTCAAGCTTTATCTTTTATTACTTACAGATCACTCAGAAAGGCAACCCCATGTGCAAAGAGTTTATGAAATCTGAGTCTACGTACTTTGAAGCTGTCAGACCATTGTCCTCATGATTCCAAACCTGGAATTGATACAACTGGAAAAGAGATATTTTCAGACCATGCTGCCATGTCTTGAAATTTTCCACTTCCCATTGAGTATACATCTTATTCTGTAATGTTTCAGGAAGGTTTAACTGCCTGCCTTAGTCAGCATTAAGTCAGAAAGGATGGGACATCAAATTGGGTAGAAAAGAGAAGGCTCATGGGTAGAACAGTTAAGCTGAAAATAGAAGTGCCAGACCAGTCAGAAGAGTTCAGCTGACAAAGAAATCCTAATGTTAGGAAAGGAATGATAGAAGCCAACTGATTTGCAGCACAGCATGGAAAAGGAAATGAAACACCAGGAGAACTTCATTTTCCTCTTGAAAATGTAATGGTTCTGTTAACAGCTGCCTGACTACCAGCAGAATGCACTTCCCGTGTGCCTGTGTGTCTTTGATATAGGAAAAGCCTTTGCCTAGGCTGCTTAGAAGCTAACTTCCAAGAAGTTAACGTGCCAACTGTTTGGCAAACTGCAAATTACTATGGATTACTACGGATTACTATGGACTACTATAAACATAACTTTGAAGGAATCCTATGGTTTTCTTCTAGCTTTTTCCATCATTTTTGAAAAACTGGGTATTTCAGAGTGTTCAGCTGATTAGTCTTCACTAGATATCTTGCAAGTCTGATCTACATTGAACTGAATAGTCTTCAGGGGTTGAATCCTGAGCAAATATTAATTTAAAGCTTGAATGAACAGTAGTTTATTCCATGCACACTGCATGTGTCCACAGAAGAATAGTACTCAGCAGTAAATTAACTTTCTTCCTTACTAATGTTCTAAATGACCAATGAAAAAGCCAGATTAATAAATGAGAAAGATTTGATTTTTGCGACCGAAAATACGGTCCTTGGAAGCTGCAGCCAAAGAGACAGCGTCGAGCCCGGGATCGGCGCTGGATGAACCTGGACCCGACCTCTACCGCATCGGATCTCCCTCTGTTCACAAATGCCGTCTCCGGCGGAGGGTGTTTTATACAGATTTTTATGCCTGAGGCAGAGGTGCCCCCATTTCTTTTGTTACCCTGCATATGTATGAAGCTTCTTTTTGCTGTGCAGGGTTGGAAAACCGCTGTTTTCTGGGTAATGGCAGGTGCTAATCACATCAGGAGAAGTCGTGTATTCAGATGTATGTTTTTAACGACTTCGGTCATCTTGATTGATGATACTTATCAAGTGCTGATGTTCTTGGGTGTTCCTGGATGGTTCCAGGGGAAGCCCATCTCTGCACCAGCCACGTTCTTTTATTAGTTAACGAGGCATTCTTTCTTGCTGCCTCCAGGAGTTTTGCAACTTCAGTGTGGTAATCTGTCTCTAGGTTGTCCGTGGTCAGAGGCTTGTTGGATGTTTAATTTATTTTACAATTTTTATTTTATACATTTTTTTCTTAACCATTAATTACTTTACATTATGTATTACACTAAGTAGCTTCCTTGTGTTGACAAGCTTTAAGTCAGTTTGTGTTTAAACCAGCAGTATCACGGTCTGTGGAAATGGAGGAATGTCTTGCAGTAATTAAGACATATTTGCAGCCTATCCCAGCAATTCAGTGATTTGCTGACTTCAAAAAGCAAACTCCCCAAGTACATAACCCAGGCTTTCACACTGGTCTGGAATGATGTGATGTAGCTAAGAGCACCCTGGTTTGTCCTTTTGCAGGCTCCACCTTTGTGTATTGCTATTAACTGGTGAGGGATGTTTCTACAGGCTGGGCATAGGCAGAAATTAAGTTCATTTTGTAGGGAAAAAAGTAGGAGGAAAGTGTAAGGGAGGGTGAGGGCTGAGATGGCTTAAACAATGAATCTCATTAGTTATTCTCTCTCTATTCATATGGAAGCTTATTGATATTTCCTTTGGTACTCATTTTTCCTCAAGATAAATATTGATTTGATGGTTTAGAAAATTTGATTTGTCAAAGAAAGAAGAGATAAAACAGGGTGCTCCAGGTAATTTGAATAGTTGCAATAACACCAACCAAAGATGAGGAGTCATCTATTTAAGGCTCATTAAACACGTGAATAATTAATTAAGCTTGTGAAAATTTTAGAAGCACAAACTTTGCTCTGAGAGATTAATTTCTAATCATAGCTAATATTGTCCTGCAGCCATAGCATGCAGGATTTGGATGCCATTTTTATGTGGCAGAAGGAGCTTTTCACTTAGATTGGTTTGACAGAAAAGTTTGAAAATATTTTCCCTTTAATACATGTATGTGAGGCCCAAGTTCTCTAATGCACACCCATATAGTAGTGTTAGATGATGAAATTGTTACTTCCTATTAGAAGAAAATGCTGTCATTTTGATGCATGAATGTATGAAAGGCTTATACGAAGTTTACCAGTGGTTTAGCAACTGAACTTGAACTTTGTTTTGTAGGAAAGATAAAGGCTGATTTTTGTCCTGTCATTTGTTTGTGTTTATACAGACCTGAGCAAAAGTTGACTTTGTCTGTAGCTAGTTTCCACCAAAATCACAGAATCACTTCTCTTATCCAGAACAGCAGGGAGGAACTTTACTCAGAGGTGAGTGACAGTGATTTGTGAAGTGTCAGAAGCTGGGTCACTTTTGTGTTGCTTTGCAGCCCCCCTTTCCTATACTGGTTGCATTCAGTCTCTGTTTCATGGCCATCCACAGGTCCAAGCCGGTCAGTGCATTTAAAGAAAGGAGAAAAGCCTGCCATCTGCTCTGTACTACTGCTGCCAAAACTCCACAGAATACAAACAGCAAGTCACAGAGCTTAACTGCCGGCAGCTTCCATCCACTTAGGAGGTGCCAGGGACTGTAAGTGAAAAGATGCAAATACAAAAACTGGATGTCTGCAAATCAGTCCTAGGAACAAAAAGCTGGAATAACCAGGGTTTTGAGATTATCAGTAAAATATAGGTAAAATAAATGTATGGAGGATTTTCATGCAATTGTGATAACTCAGAATGTGTAAGGGAATATGTAGTTTAGTAAAATGTATGTTATTATTGATATTTGAAGGCATAGGTTAAAAACTAGAGTCTGCTTCACAGAAGATTCTGAGCTGGAAGGGAAGGGACCCACAAGGATCATCAACTCCAATTCTTCTAAGTAAATGGCCCCTATGGGGATTGGACCCACAAATCTTTTTGTTATTACCACTGCACCATGCTCTAATAAAGTGAACTCATCTTAGGGTCAGTTGCTTTTTTTCGTAAAAGCAGCCTTACCTTTTCTTCACCAGCTTTCCTCAGTGAACAATTTAGGCATCCAAGATCACATGTTCTCAAATCTTAGACACATACCAGCAAACTGGTCAGTGAGAATATTCTCTAGAATTGTAAGTGGCCAAGAACTGTGGAATTGAATTGACAAAGAGGTATGCTTGACTTCTACTACTTGCTAATACCAAATAGATGAAATCCATATATCAAATTGGGTTTTTGTGCATGGCAGGTCAACTATCAAACAGGGAGAGCATCTATGTACAGCACTGGATCCTTCAAGTCTCCAGAATCAGTTCTAGTTGGTGGGGGAGCCAGTAAATCCTGTACTGCTGGAAAATTTTAACCTGAAACACAGTGGTTTGCATAAAGCTTTGATAACAGTGACAGTAAGCAGTAGATTTAATCTGACATTCCCAAGGTTGTAGATACTGTGCAAAAGGAGGAGCTGACACAAAACTCCTGACTGCTGATCCCCCTCCAAGCAGTTACAGCATAGTTGGATTTTTTTACTGTATATTTTTCTGTGAGAACAGGGCATCCTACCATGATGCCATACTTGGTTTGACACCTCCTCCAGCTCCCTTGTGGCAGTGTATGCAGCTGAGTGTGATTGTGATATAGCAGTGTGCACGTGTACTTTATAGTTATGCTCTCTTCCTTTGCAGGAATTGTAACATGGAAAGACAGGGTGGGAAGATCCCTTAAGAAGTCATTTTTTCCACCTTGTTTTTACAAAGTAGGATCAACTAAACATCAACTTTTTCTAATAGAATAGTTAGCCAAATTTCCTCAGAGCACAATGGTGAAAAATTCCCATGGGTTGACTGAGGGAATTAAAGATACCAAAATAAAGGTAATAATGTAAGTCAAGATAGATTTCTGTGTCTTACTGTCATTCTGTGGTAGGTTGCAGTTCATTTCTCACAGTGGCAGTCTACAAGAAGGGCTATAATTCAGCTGTAACCTTCAGAGACACACCTGCTCTGGGGCCAAAGTAGCTAAGCTGCTGAATGCATAGAGGATGCTCAGTTCTCTTTGAAAAATGACCCAAAGAAACCCTTGAAAAAAAAATCTTTTTTTTTTTTTTCCTCTAGAAGGAATTTTTTCTTGGGTAGGCAGGGTCACACTGCATCCACCAATCACTACTGTTTCTATGTGTCCACATGCAACAAGCTAATGAAGAACAAGCTAATTAGACAGAACTGATAAAAACCATCAGAAATTATTCTCTGAAAGCTGTGATCTGCAGCTGATAAAAAATGAAGAGTTTTGCTTCTTAATGTGTTTCCCATTTGCTGTCTCCTGTTCTTTCTAGCTCTTCCTACATTTTCTTGTTTGTTTTAAATTCCATTGAAACAATGGCAGCAAGGGCAGTGGAAGGAAAGAACAAAGAAGGTGGAGAAGATGGAGTCCTTTTATGCCCAAGTTTAGGGTAAAAACTTTTTTATTATTATTCTGTAGACAGCAGATTTTCATTCTTCATTTTTTCTCACTCTTACTTTGCTGGAACACTCATCTTCCATCTTTAGATGCTAGCTGGGGGGCAGCAAAACCTGTCCTCAGTTATTTCCGTAACCTTTGTTCTATCCGTGCAGCCTGATATTTCCCAGCTGTAATACCCTACAAATCACATTGTATATAAGGCAATAATATCTGATCTTATATACAGGAATCTATTCAGGGCGCAGTATTATGCAGTGTTATGAGCTTTTATTTCTAAACTGTAATTGCACAGGGAAGAATATTGCATAAGCTTTGTGCTATCAGAGAGTTACTCATAATATATACTGGAACACATATAAATATATGTTTATTAATATGGATCATTAATATTACCTTTGAACAGAACCCTAATCATTGCGTACAGTGTGTAGAAGACAAAAGAAGGTGAGACATTGTGGCTCCACAGCTGCAACTCTAGAGTGTCCCAAAGAAATTCTAGTGATTGTTGGTAGCTTCAAAGGTACTCATCTGTGAGAGGCTCATAAAATCTTTAACTGGAACTGAAAACAACATAGGGAAATGAAACCTGAATGTCCAGACTCGAACATTTCCAAAGCGGTCTTGGAGATCAAAAGTGAAATTCTGACCCTGTAACTCTGAATGGGTTTTTTGAAGTGGCAAAAATTCAGACAAGCACTTATTTGTGGACTAAAATCACTTGGCAGCATTTAAAATCCAGCCTTAGTTTACTTTTCAGAGTTAGTGAACTGCTTTACCTTTATGTGCTAAAGGGACTGCAAAACATGCAGGTGAATGGCATAGAATCTTTCTATCCTGAGAGAAACACATTTAGCCCAATGAGTAGCAGGTTGAATCTGAAGAAGAGTCTAAAATTCTGTAGAAGAAATTTGTGGATTATAAACATTTATTGCAAATGAGAACCCTTCTGTATTTTAACAGAAATCCATATAGCTTCTTGTCTTTTTATGACCAAAAAAATGGTAATGGAATGGGGAAAAGAAAATGAATAATAAACACTTGGGCCTGATTCAACATGAAAGATACTCTAGGGAAAACATATGTATCTGAAGTTAAACTACTGAACTAACACCCATTTAATCTGAAGAATATATACACTCAACAGGGAAAAGAATCCTGCAGAAATGGAAGCGGCATTAAGTCAAACTAATGAATTTCTAAAAGTGATTGCAACCATGTCTTAAATATGGTTAATATTTAAGTTACACTTAAAGCTATACAGAGCTATATTAACTCCATATCTCTCTAAGGTTAGCACAACATATGACATAAAGATTTAAGGGCACTAATATAAAAAGATGTTTTTACAGAAATTAGATTGTATAGGTTTCATATATAGTTTCCTTGATCATAGTTTCTTATGAGATAACAATGTTAGTGGCACTTGGATTCCAAAAATTTGTCCTGGTAATATTTAATTGATTTTAATAAATAAATTAAAATATGCCAAAACCTAGAATGCATGTTTATCTTATAACTAATCTTGGGAGAGCTTTATACGATACCATACAAATAAAACCTGTATTGCATCTTTCTGTACGGTGTGCATCTTCTGCTTTTAACATCATATAGCCAGTTTTCTCATTTCTTCTGTTCCTTTATATATCTCTTTTGAATACTAATAGTTTTGGGCTGATTGCTAGGAATCATTTTCACTGCAGATTTCTTCCTGGCAGGCTACACTGATTCAGTAGATTACCCATGACTAAAGAGAAGTCCTGGAAATCTTAGTCAAAAAAGTTACCCCTGATCATAAACATTTTTAGAAAGATATAAATGTCAATACAGCTGAGCAGCTCAGGAAGCAGCCTGGACAGACATCACAGAATACAGCAATTGTAATAAAATTCTTCCCTTAATGCACAATAAGAAAGTGAAAAAGTTTTTACAGCTATCAAGAAAAACAGACAGGTATCTCATTGCTCTGTAATTCTGATGAGAATAATGCTGAAGACATTGCTTTTCTGAAGAAAAGGAAAATATTTTAATGGCTCCCTGGGAGGGCCCTGATCTAGTAGATCCTGACTTGGGAAAAAAAGATCAGATTGTTTTTTTTTTCCTTTTAAGGTAGTAGAGTCACTAAAGATAGCTAAATCTTGTACAATTATGAATGATACTCTGATGCTTAAGGAATGGAGGAAACAGCTGATAGGAGAAATAAGAAACCTTAGAATTATTATTCTTTATGGAAGGTCCATCTAGCATGCCCAGGAGCATGTGCAGAAGGAGACAATGACTATGTAAAGACACTAGGACAGGGAAATCGAGGCTGATTGCTTTGTCCTTCTCCAAACAGGGGCAGGTGAGAATATGCTGGAGCAGAAGCACCAAAGTAAGAAGGAAGTCTTCTAAGATGGAGAGAAACAGAAAGAACGTCTTCCAAAGGAGGGGCAGGATCTAGATATTTAAGTCAGTGAGTTTGGATGCTGGACAATCACAAAGCAGTACTTGGGCACATCATGGTATAAAGAGGGAAATCGACCAAGAATGTAAAGGATATACCTTAGGCACTGGAGCCTCTGTGGAAAGCCGTGATAGATGGTGAGTCCATTGAATCCCCTGGAAGTTTGTTGATGACTAGACTAGTGGCTGCATAGACTCTGGCAACAACACTGGGGGCAGGTTAAAGGCAGCAAGAGCATTAGTCTCTCCAACTACCTCATGAGATGCCACAGTAATGGATGAGAGAGGTGAGGGTGCATTAGGGAAGATTAAATTCAACTTTGTCCTTTTGCTGAAGATGCTAGAGTGATATTAACAGACACAGAGATACCTGTTCTTCATATAACGACAAAATGAGCAGAAGTAGGAACTGTCTCATCCTGAAGCCAAGAACAGGACTGTGTCTCCAGAGCAAGTTATCTACACCCAAGATCTAGCACCAGATGCCTGCAAGCAACTAAAAAATGTAGAGGTCAAAATGACTGCCTTAATAAAAGTGCTGGAAATATTCAGAAAGTTCAGATATTTCAATGGGCCAAAATGTAACAGCTGGCAGAACTCAAAAGCTGCCTGATTTTTTATGTACGACAACAGTGCCAAGCAAACCCCAATCTGGGCAGTCAAATTGGAAAGGCAATCAAGAGGAAAAGAAATTAGGCTCTACAGAGCAGACTGAAGGCCTCTAAGTGTGGAATTTGACTAGCAGTTCTAAGCAGCTCTGGAAAAATTTGGGTTTGAATAGAGATCCTTCATTCTGCATTATGGGTTATTCTTGATGTTTGAGGAAACTCAAGATTTGAAGTAACACTCCTAAGGCTCACTTTCTGACTATGTTTCTCCAGGTGTATAAAGAGAACAGAGGAAAACCTCAGTCCTTTCTCTATTAAAAGAAGTATAAAGGGGGTGTTTCTTGCCTCCTGGAAAACAAATCCTTGCTTGTAAGAATGGACTCAGAAAAGCTCAGTAATGCAGAGTACTCATGAGCTCAGTAGAGGCAAGGAGATGAGAGGAGGATATGGTTTTGCTAACAGCAAGAAAGGGTGACTCCTTCTTTGAAGGCACTGCAGTTTATGTTAGACAAGAGGCCTTTATCCTCCCTTCTTTTAAACACAGGCACAGGTTGTACATAGAAGGTGCAGAGTCCTTGAGTCGAGGTATTCAGAAGTCATCTGCAGACATTTCGGAATGACAGGCTCGAGGGAACCCTGCTGGGGCAAGAGAGGTAAGACTAGATGACATCCAGTGGGGCCTTCCAACCTGACTCATTCTTCAATTGTGTGAGATGCTGTCAGAATCTCAGAAGAGTGCTGAGGCACTCTTCCAGCTCCAAGAGGGATACAGTGTGAGCTGGGGAAGCTGCTGGAGAGCCTAAAAGCACAGCTTTTCTCTTGTAGAGGCCATGAGGCTCATTGGCCTGTGTATTGCAGCAAGACTAGGTAAAAACCTTCCAGGGCCTGAGGATGGCTCTGAGTGTAACTTTTAAGACCAGAGGTGAGGGACAGCACACTTTTCCTCACGGCCTCTGGTCATGCTGGTGCTGAAGCAAGCAGTCTGCTTACAGACTACTTCTGTCCTGTCTTTGCTTCTGGTTCACAGGCTGGTTTTGAACACGATAGTGCATTTTCCTCCCTTCTGGAAAGTCATTGTCTAGTGAAGGAGAAACATCACTTCCTAAAACTTATCCCCTTGCTACTAAAATTTGCACTGAATGTTGTTGCCTGCAGCTCAAAAGCTGTGGGCAAAAGAAGTTTTGTTAATCAGGGACTAATTTTATCTCCATTTAAGTCTACAGCCAGCACATGCAGTCAAACTCCCAGGTGCATATCTCCACTGACTTAATTGGGCTACTCAAATCTATGCTGTTTATATAATAGGCTGAAACTTTTGTAGTAACAAACTCAGTGTGGGAGTCATTATCAGGAAGAAGTTGCATTGAGTTCCATAACAACTGATGAAGGATATTAAACAGGCAATTTTTGAGATTTAAAAAAAAATTGTTTAGGTTTAAGAAACTCAAGTAATGCAGCTGACGTAGCATTACATTTGGGTGACCTCAAGGAAGTTTTGGTAATTGACCATTTTAACTTACATCTTAGGGGCTTAATTTGATGAAGTTTATATCCTGGACGATCCATGAAGATTCACCCATAAGATTTCACCCAAACTGAGGTTGGATGAAAACATATTGCATCCTTTTATTTGGTTTTCTTTGCATTTGATCAGGTTCTATATCTACTAGGCTTCATTTCTGTTTTGTGATTAATTTTTTCTTCCATGTTCCAGGCACTGGTGATTTTATTAGCATATAAATTTATAATGGGAGATAAAGTGCAGAATTTTTGAAGCATTTCACACTGAACTTTAACATTCTGCATAGCTATCCATTCAGTCCCATGGCTGGCATAGAAACCCTGGCTCACACAGGCCAGCATATCCCCATATCACTGTCTGCATGCACACTGAAATATTTCCACAGGAATCCTACTTTTGGCTAAGTTTTAGAAGATAGACAATTGCACAGAGGAAGGGTTAAACATTAAAAATACTTTCATGCTTGCATGCTGTTATGAAGTATACACCTGGAGAATCTGAGAAGACCAGAAACTTCATATTGAATTAAAATTGCTACCTAATATAAACTTTCAGTATTTTAATTGACAACTCTACATATTTTCCTTGCTCCTCAAATTATAGGTTGCATCCATGGTTGGGAAAATCAGTTTATTTCTGTCAAAGTAAAGGAATTTTTACCACCTAAGTATTTAGCTGTATGTATATTTTACATCTAAAAAGCAGTAATTTTGTTAACAATGACCTTCACAGCACCCTCCTTTATATAGCTAACTGCAGATGTAATTTTACTCCTATTAATGTTAAGTGTTTGTGAAAAATTACAAAGCAATGCTTGTAATGATGTCCCTCTTCTTAAAGCCACATCAGTCATCTGGAAACTAACCTACATGAGAAATTGCTTTTGAATCACCTTTCTTAAACACCAGATAACATTAAGAAATGTTTCTAGTAACTGTTTAAACTGCGGCTTGCTCATATCTGAGCTACAATATATTTATATTTTATTTAAAGGACTTAGAAAAATCTTATTAACGAGTGCTGTCAGTTTGAAGCCTATGTTTATCTTGAAAGATGGAGAGGGTGAGCACAAGCTCTTTTGTCCCTGTCAGGCATTGGGACAGGCCTGCACTATTCTTTGATTGGGAGGCAGCAACTTCCCAGATTCACTTCTTTGCATGGCACAGATAAGCACTTCAAAGCTTCCCCACTGCAGGAACAGCAAAGGATGTACTTAAACCTTCTGTTTCTTTGCTGTAACTAAACAGCACCTCTCTTACCTACTTTCTTCTGTTAATAGGAAGGGAAGAAAAGTGTACGTGGAAGGTTGCAGTAAACAGCATGTTGTAGCCACTTGTACTCACTGGGCTGTAAGCCAGGCTGGAGCGACTAACACTACATTGAAGCTAGGATGTTCAGGCACAGCCTAGGCTGCTATAAAATAATAACAATGTAATTACTTCTTTCTACAAGTTAGGAAGCTCTTTCCAAAAAGACCTTACCAAAGCTGTCACCATCCTGTGACTCAGATATTTCAAATCAAGGGCAAGTAAAGCAGGACATAACAGATGCTTAAAATACAGAATAATCTTCAGTGTGTATCCCAAGATAAAAGCGGGGAATCTTGAAGTTATGTTTCTGCAACAAGAATGCCAAGTTAAAAAAAGAGGTGAGCAAAGTTCTTTGAAAAGTAATTTTTTTAAATGGAAGTATTGCTGATCTGCTGTCTTTTCTGCTTCTTTAATTTAGTCCAAACTAGATCATCCAAGGCTAAAAAGAACTTGGTTTTCTAGATGAAATATCTTAAGATCTGACAACTATTAAACTGTGGCTTTCTTTATTGCTGAAACCTACCACAGAAGCCTTTGGTTTATACCAAGACATTTCTTGGTGTGCTTGTCTAAGCCCATAGTCTTCTGTAGTATCTTGACATTAGGAAACATCAATCTTTCAGAGTTAACAATGTTGTGTTTTGCCTCGTAGAAGTTACAAGTACAAAGAAACAACTTCCTCCTCACTTCCTCCTGTGAGAACACAGCGTGTTTTCCTATTTTCAGTTCCACCCCTTCATTCCACTTCATAATGTCTTTTCCATGAACAGCAATTTTCATGTCCTCTGACCTCTCAGTAACTGGTGCAGCTAACTTTGCCAGTTTGCAGCCCTCCCTTCCACCCAGCCTTGGACCCTACTGGGGGCTGCTTGTTAAAAGCCAATGTAATGAGAGAATGGGTTGAAGGAGAGGACTAGCTTTTGGAAAAAGACAAAGGATCAGGTCTTATCTGAAAGTGCATGTCATGTGAACTGCATATTGGGCATAACTGGCAGGCCTTTAGTATTGGAAGCTGCAAAGGAAGAGGCCATGAACTCTTCTGTGCCAGTTACAGCAGCTGTCAGCCATTTTGAAAGGGATGAAAACAACTCACAGCAAGCCAAGACCTCAGCTGGGTGAAAGCAGCACATGGTACTTCTGCTCAAACATATTTTAAAAAAAGAGCAGGCCCTAGGACAGGAGACACTGGAGAAAATGTTATATCTGTGAGACAGACAAAGTGGAGGAGACACATGGAAGGAAGAGACATAGTCTTGGACAGAGCCACACCATGCCAAAGAAGGGATGCCCTGTAGGGAGCTGTGGCACACTGTGAAACAGTGGAATAGTAAGGCAAGAAGCAATGGAGGAAAATGAGTAAGAAACAAGCAACAGCAGAAAGAACCATTACACACTGACCCCAACTGTCCAGCTTGCCCACTGCCTCACAGAAAGAATTGGGGCAAAGGGACTGATTGTAGCACCTATTGAAAGCAAGGGATGTTGAAACCAGAAAGGGGTAGGAAAGGTGCTTGACTTGAGCTTGGGAAGGAAGGAGAAAGGTCTTTCCCTAAGTGCTTATTTATGTCTGCCTTTTTCCTCTCTGTATCTGAATCAGTAGTTGAAATTTTGTGTTAGCCATCAATAAATTAAATTAAGCAGGAAGTCCCACATAAGACTGCTTTATCTGCAAAGGCCTATCATACCTTCCACAGGAGAAAGAAGCCAGAATATTTGCTGTGCATGAAAGAGTTGGGAGGTACAAATGTCTTCAAGAAATCTATAGGAGCCACATGTGCTCATCTGCCCTGAGATCTCAAACTACTAAAACATAAGAATATTTATTCTTAGAAACAATTTGCAGTGTGGCTATTGACTTTGTACAGCCTACTCATTGGATCTAACAGTGGCCCTTCCCCTGTCATCCTTCTTGTACCATTTGCCAATGCTTGTCCCCCACTGACCTCACATCGCTGCCATGCCACAAGGAGAAGCAAAACTGGGGAAATTATATCCAGTGGTGCACAAGGATTTTCCACCCTCCTACAGGTATTTTAACAGAACAAAATAAATCAAATGCTCTGTTCACTTCTCATAAACAGCTGTATATTAGCTGTCTTATTGGAAAATGTCGTCTAACTGTTGGCACCAACTCCCAGAATTTTGGGAATTAACACTTTCCTTAGAGGAACTTAGGTTTAAATAGACACCAGTAGCAGAGCAATTGTCAGCTCTTCGGTATTGACAGACCTGTTTCCACTGAAGTTAAATCACTAAATCTTTAAAAAATTCTATCCAATATAACCTCTCTTTTAAACTCCTTTTTATGTGGGGTGGGGCATAACGCTTTGTTGATTGTAAACTAAATATGCTCTTTCTCCCTGTGTTCTGACTAACCATGCAGAAATTCTTTGTTTTAGAATTTAAAATTACAATCCAGCAATGTTTGGAAACGCGTAAAATGCAAAGCTCTAGCATATGGTGAAAAACACACAGCTGCATTTATATACTAAATAAAGTCAGTGTTTTTATTTCAGTTTTATCACCAGATGAAGGTACAAACAGAATGAATCTGTTGAAGTCAGTGACATTATGTAGCAGTTACACTGGGGAAACCATGGTCAGAATCAGAAACTTTTTTATTTTGTCCTGCCCTTAGCCCAATTGTGAGATGTTGACACACACGTACTGAGGAAAGGAGCTAGGGTAACAATGAAAATGAATGTGTCATTTTTATTCAGTGTAGAAGGGTCTGCACTATTAATTTGAATATTCACTGCTATCTATGATACTCCAGTGCATTATGTCAGATTACAACCTGCCTGAGCTCTATGGAATTTGCTTTCAAGTATTTGTATTTCTGTGCCACTTGAAAAAAATACCATGCTGGTAGTCTGAGCATGGAAATAAAAAGCCAGGAAACCTGAAGATACGGTTCCCTCAGTAACCATGTGTCATCCAGATTGCTCACAATAAGGCAAAGCATTAACAGCATGAACGAAAACATCAACCACTTCACTGCAGAAAAGAAATGGCAGCGCATTATGTCTGTAGAGGGAATAATAATTTAGAGTTGCCTGCCTTTTGTGCATTACTTGTTTTCATTCACAGAGCATTTTATGCCTTGAAAATGCACTGCTATACTTTCACAAATTGCACTGCATGATTTTACAGGGCTCCTGATATGTAACATGCAAAAAATTTAGGAGGGCTTGCATGATGGGTGGTTTCTACGGGAGGACTTCATGTCAGAGGACATCTTCAGCAACCAGACAATATTGCTAAGACCAGGACATTTTTCTGGTAAACAAAACACACCATCGCTATTCACGGATTTTGTATTTGGAGTCAGCTTGCTCACTGTGAAGTGTTAAAAATAATTTGAGACCTGTTTTTATAAAGTATGTGAATAGTTGTAAATTTCTCCATAAACTGACACAACTGGATTCATCCTCATTTGTGCTTATCTATCCAAGTGTTACCTTTCACAGTTTCTTGCCTTTTTATTGCCATAAGTCACATGGAGTACGGGACGTCTGGTCCTGTTGAAGCGGTTTATCATTGATTGATTCCCTTCAGGCCAACACTCTTGGTACACTGAGTACCTCCACAGCTGTACAGCTGAGGACGGATCTGTGCCCACTTTGTACTGGCTCAGCTCAGGAGATGCGGGAAGCGGTGCAGGCCTGGAGACGTGGGCGGCTGGAGCACACTCACTTCACAGGTAACTCCGTGCCCGGGTTTCTGCTCTTTCTTCCCACAGACCCCGGGAAGAGACGCCCGGGGGGCCGGCGCGGGAGGCAAGGCGAGGGGCTGGGATGCTTCCCGACGCCCCTTGGGCGAGCGGAGTTTCACACAAAGCAGCGAGCGCGGGTGGCGCACGGAGCGCCGTCCCGCTGCACGGCGCCGGGGCGGGCATACCCAGGCTCGCAGTTTGTTTTTGGCTGCACTGTGCACGCCCACATGCAAATCGCCGCGCACTCCCCCACCCTCCCAACAGCAGCCGCTGCCGAGGGAAAAGAAAAAAAAAAGGGGTTGGCGCAGAGGACAGGAGAGAAGAAAAAGAAGAAAGGAAAGAGCAAACAGAAAAGAGAAAAGGCGACTGCGAGAGGACCCCGGAGGGAGGGGAAAAGCAGTGTGCTGGGCGGCCCCGGCCGTGGAAGGGGCGGGCTGGCCCGCCGGGGGCAGCTCCGCGCCGCCCCTATAAAAGGCCCTGCGGGGCGGGGGCGCCCGGTAGCGGCAGCGGGGCCGGCGTCGGGGCCGGGAGCGGAGCCTGGGGGGATCGCGGCGCGGAGCAGGCGGCGGCTCCCCTCGGGACCGACGGCGGCTGCCGGCCGGGGAGGTAGGCGGGGGCGGGGGGGACGCATCCCGGGCAGCTGTCGGGGAGGGGTCCCACTTGTACCCGCTCCGCCTGGAACGGGCGGCACAAAGCTAGAGAGAAAGCGCAAATGGGTGGGGGGGTGGGGGCTGTGTGCTTTGCTGTTATTGTTTTGGGGGTTGTCTGTTTGTTTTCTGACTGCTTTGGGGTTTTTGTCTTCCGACGTGGTGCCACTCTGTGCCGAGCCTGTCGGCAGCGCGGCTCGGAGGATGGTTTACGGCGTAGCGGTGCATCGGAGAGGGGCTGATAGTGTATGTGTGTGTTTGAGGGGCGTGGTTGTGTGTGCTTATTTTTTAAAAACAGTTATTTTATTTTAGCTTATCCTGAGCGAGGCGACTCTGACTTGGCAGCGCTCACGGAGGGTGGCTTACCTTACCGCTGCCTCTGCTGGCCCCGGTGGGTGCTAGAAGATAACGGGAGGGTTTTCATCCCCTTCACTCCTACGTGAATCCTGTAAAGTCGCGGGGGTGGGATAAGGGGAGGGCCTTGGGATGGGAGGGGGAGTGTAAAAATAAAAAATCGATGTGGCTGCCTTTGTGATGGGCAGAAGGCTCAGTTGCATGCAACAAATCGCGCTGCTGCGTGCCAGACTGTTGTGAAGTCTGGAGTGCTACACTGCAACCTATCATCAGGCTGTTGTTACAAAAGACGAGCTGCACAGCAGCCCAGATGCTTAAAACATGTCTGGAAAGATACTCGGATTCTAAATTAAAAGTCCTTATTAAACCCTACTTTTTCCTAGGTTTAACCAGAAGCGTCCCCTTTCCCCCAGGCTGTTGGCCTGGGAGATTTTAAAGGCTGTACAAAAACATACTTAAAGGATCAAAGTTGATTTCAAGTGTGTTGGAATAGACCTCGGAGAAGCCAGAGGGGTGTAAACATATTCTAGATTAAAGCCTAAAATGAGCTAAACGCTTTTGAAAATTACTGCTATGGATTAATGCATTAAAATTTATTTTCACCTTTGAAAATGAGTTGGTCCTTGTATTGCAGGGAAGAGCAATGTCTTGGGGAGGTTCCATTAACAACAGATGGTCAAGCCTGCTGTCGAAGGGCTATTGTAATGGAGCAGTCTTGCTCAGTTTTGAAAGGGGGTCATGGTAGTAAACATTCAGTGCAAATGCTTTTTGTGCTTGGTGCTTGTGGCACAGCTTGACTCCCTTACAGGTGAGAATGGCAACATATGCTGACAACGTTCCTGTCACTCAAATCAGTGCGCGATTCCGTGATGACACAGTAGGATATTAAGCCAAATGGGTAGTACCTGGAACTCTGCAGTGTTTTACTGATGTAACAGATAAAAATTATATTGGTGGGTCTTCATTGTGCACATTTGAATTTTAATTTATGTAAGAGTGAGTAGTGTGACACAGTCTATATATCTGGTATGGGCAGGAGCTCGATGCCTTTACTTATGATATATGAAGTGCATTGTTCCTCATAATCATAGTTTAGTAGGGCTGGTTATGGTAAAAATTAGAAGTTAACCCTTAACAAAAAAGATGGGGCTGTAAATTCAGCAGCATGGAACATTAGTGTTGCATAGTAAAATTTAAGTTGAACGTGTTGAGAATATTTAGCATTAAATAAAAAAGTAATCATGGTTTTTAGCTCATTGTAGGTATTCTGAAGGGGTTACTAGCTGGTCTCTGGGCTACAAGAGTTCAGAATTTGCTACAATTTGTCATTAGAATGTAATAATCCAGCAGCTATCCCAAAACTATTTACAGTAACTTTCCCCCAATAAGTTGTTGCTGAAGGACATGTGACCATATGATAGTTACATGACATAAACACCTTGGGTGCAGCTATATGTTTAGATTTTAGTGTTTCTAGGAGTCATGGTAATATTTTGGCTATTAGTTCCAAATTTCCTCTGAATAGAGCCGCATAGCAGTGCAAGCAAGTATGTTGAAAGTTTCGTAATGGTCTCTTCATGCACAGAGGCTGAGGCACATTTATAAATCAGTGTGCCATAGGCAGCTGCTAGCACACATTTTTTGTAATGCTAAATTTTTTTCAAACTCAAACATCACTCAGTGATGGTGTGGTGGTATTGGTGTGATCAGAGACTTACTTGACATGGTACCAGATATGGTATATATCATTCAATCAATAAGCCTTAGTGACTTAAAAAAAGTAACAGGAG
Source organism: Calcarius lapponicus (assembly GCA_039654755.1). Classification (NCBI taxonomy): domain Eukaryota; kingdom Metazoa; phylum Chordata; class Aves; order Passeriformes; family Fringillidae; genus Calcarius; species Calcarius lapponicus. Next base: position 45,082,295 of record CM077481.1, read on the forward strand.
ATCTTCTATGCAGATTGTGTTGAAGTATTCTCACCTGTTAATCAAGTGTAATACACACCTTTCAGGAAGGAATTCTTCCCTTGCCTACATTTCTGCAAGGCTGTTCTCTCACCATTGAGTTATTCTGGCAGAGTTAGACTCACAAAGACAGAGCAGAAGGAGGATTGGTACTGAACTCATCCATCTGTAGCCAAATAAGATCAGCTCTGCTAGTGTTTATTATGTGCTTTGCACCATGCAGGCACAGTATTTCTTAGGGTGTGGTTTCTCCAGAACTTTAATCCAGAGTAATTGAAGGTTGCTAGTGAGCTAGTAATGGACCTGCTTCATTTCCCCTGGTCTACCTATTCTTTTCTCTCTGTCTGTTTCGTCCTTTGTGCAGGCACTGGAGCTCACCAGCCCAGGGTGAGTAATTGAAAAAAAACCGCCTCTTTTTGCATGGTGTTTTTTGTTGTTGTTGTTGGGTGGGTTTTTTTGTTGTTGTTTTTTTTTTTTCACCCCAGCATCCTGTGTTCAGAGTCTTCTCATGGCTTTGTAAGCACTGGTGCCAGCACAAAGATGATGACAGAAGGGAGCAGAGGGGGACCCAAACTACCACTTTGTTTGAGTATCCTTGAAGCAGGCACCCTCAGTGTTTACATAGGTCTTTTAGGCTGGGCAACACACCAAATCCTGAAATAAGGCCATGGCTCACCAAACATCATCATGCTTCTCTTTTGCTGGTTATTCTTGATGACTCCTGTGAGAGGAGCTAGAGTCAGGGTTTACTATGTTTAGTAAAACACACTTTATGTGTAAGATCGATTTTCCTTGATTATTTGAGATTGCTAGGGACTCTGCGTGCTTTCTTGAAGTCTGGCACAGAAGAAATTCGCTCTCTCTAAGATTATTTCATATTTATGCCAGCTAAGGATTTGAATTCTGAATGCTAGAAACTTTTTTAGTGTAGTTGATGAGCATACACATCTGCAGTTGCTGATACTAAGAGTACAGATAAAAAAATACTAATGTAAGACTCTGCTTCTGGTGTCTAAAAGATGCTCACCACAGAAAAACCCAAAAGTTAAAATGTCTCATTCTGTAGCTGCATGTCTTGCTTGTGTTAATTACACAAAAGTAATACCGATAATTCAGAAGAAATACTATGATTAAAACTACTGAATGGAGTACCAAAAGTACCCTGTTCCCTTTCTTTAAAATACTTGGCAGCAAAGCTAGTACTGTCTTTTTAGTGTTTTTGATTGGGAGAAAAAGTATTTTTGCTTGCTTCAATGTCAAAGAGGGAGACAGAGTAGGATGGAAAATTGTTGATGCAGCTTTTCTGACACAACAGTCTAACACTGTAGGAAAAATGGGAGCATTCAGATCTTTATTTGTGGGTTATTAGCAAAAAAGCTTGATCATAGGTAATAAAATGCATGTCAGTTTGAATGGCATAAGTATCCACATACAAGCTGACCTTTTTCCTCTGCTGTTATTTTTCTGGAGGAGTGTTGCTTAGCAGAGCTCTGCCTAATGCAATTGGATTGGTTTGCATGGTGCTGACTTTGTTAGAGAACAATTGGAGTTGGACAAAAAGGAGAGCAAAGAGCCTTTCTAAGATTGTTCTGGCTTGGGCTAGATAGCAGCGCTGTTCTCTGTGAAAGAACAAAGTTTGAGCCTTTTACCACACAGTTCAGAGATCATTCTGGGGATCTGGTTTCCTTTTTAGCAAATAGCAGGCAGGGTTGTGTGGAGGTGGCCAAAACCTGTTAGCACTCTACTTACTTGACCCTGAAACAACTTGCAGTTTACTAGTCTGTTTCCAAATGGGTAGTTGCTCCTGGGAGCAAGCAAGCCATGCAGCTAATGTTCATTAGCATAGTCCTTGTTAAATTGATAAAGCTCAAAATTAAGCCATGTGGATGGCCTTGGAGCAGCAGTTTTGGTGATGTAGGTGACAAGAGCAAGCTTAGGGACCAGGAAAACTTGGATCCCAGCACCTCTGCTCTTGTGATGACTTGACTGTTCCCTCTTACCTACTTTCACTTATGTTCTAGTAACAGCATTACCAAAGTTTATAGTCTTTATGGTAGAAGTCAAAGATTGTTTTTTTCTCACATTCAGCAGGTAACACATCTTTTTTTCAAGATGTCAGGCTCTGTTGCTAGTGCCAGCAAGCTGTGTTTAAGTCCAATGTTTTTAGAGATATGCCTGTTTTTACGGTTGAATTTTTGTGCCTTAAAAAGAAACAAGGAAGTTATCATAGATGTTCTTCAAGAGCTGTATTAATGAGGATTATTTTGGTATTCTGGGGATCTATTAGTGGGGTTTTTTTCCCTCTTCCTGTTATTTTAATTATGTTCCTGCAACAGGAGTTTGGCTATGACTACCAATAAAAACAGTTAGGACCAAACTTGAATGGTTTAAAACCCTCAGAACTCTCCTCATCCAAACAATAAAGCAGCCCTGAGCTTTTCTGAATGCAAATCCATGGATATTTATTTGTGGTGCTAGTACAGAATCCAAAAATCTACTCTTCAAAATCTACTCTTCCTCTGAATGTGGTGTTCTTATTTAATAAACTTAATTGAATGGATCCTGCATTTGTATTTTTATTCTGCCAGTGGGAAAAATGCTTTTATTAAATTTATTTGTTTTTAGGTAATTTAGATATTTTAATTATTCTTTACCCTATTAAATCAGAGTAGCAGTTCTTACTGCTTTGCTTCCCATCTATCAAACCTATATTTAAATATTCATGCTAAAGTAAGCAATAAGAGGTTTTCTACCGTGTTTGGAGAGATCTGGACTCAGTCCTTTCTTTTTAGCAAACTAATACAATCACCTGTCTGCCATCAGTTTTCATATTTCTACAGATTTTATTTTTCCCAGATAATTTTTGTCATTCTTCTGATTGCCAGCCATGTCTCCTAGAGCTGCATTCCACGTTCTTGTGGCATACTCTTAATATTTGTCCCTACATCTGTCCTCCCAATTATGTTCATATATATAAAACCAGATACAATTGCAAAATGGAGTTGTCAGTTGCATAGTGCTTTGGCTCCAGTGCAACTTTTTCAACACCATTAAGGATATTCTAAACTTAATGTAAAAAATGTACGTTTTGAATCCTTCCTTTTTTGTAAGCTTACTGCTTTTTCCATTTCATTATACTGCTGCACTTGCCTGCTGTTTAGAGTAATTTGGTTGAAATTTAGTTGATGACAGGTCTTCAGCTGTGTTTAGTCCCTTGAAGCTAGGAGCAAACTAATGGAGCTCCACCCTGAAAATATTTCTGAATTGTGAGGTGGAGCTTAGGACTTGCACAGATTCTGCCATCCTTCCTTCCTGGATATGTCTGTGCATGATGTTGAATCAGGTGTATATTGGCCTGCTTTGCATGGCTTTTACTGCCATGCTCACCCTAAGGATGGAAATTTCAGTGGCGGTGGGTGCAGCTGGAGCTGAAGAATAGAAAGTGTGAGTAACAACTGTTTGCTCTGTGGATCTGGTAAAACGGGAGGATTGTCACATGCTTTCTGGCAATGCTCCGAGCTAACTGCCCTGTGCCACACCTGATTCAGCAGGTATGTGGGCTGCCTTATCATGTGTGCCAGCTATTTTCATATTCTTCTATGAATAACTTTAGAGATAAGTGGTTATTTAAGTCTGTATGGGTTGCCAAGGCTGATCATAAATTCATTGCTCTTCATAGATTCTTCTGATACTCACTGATTTCAAAAGTACTTAGGCATCTCTTTATCACTTTAGTGGATTACCATCTCCCATATCAGCACAGCTGGATGGTAGCTATGTGGGAACTGAGGTCTTCTTGTAGGCTTTACAGACTCCAACTCTGCTCCAGCTGACAATGGCTGCTAAATACTGTGCTGGTTTATTGCTTTCTTTCGTCAGTGTCATTTCCTTTCATTGTACTAGAGGCTTTTTCTTGGCTGATGTTTTTCTGTATATTTCAGGGACATTTTTGTTTTGTTTGCTGTTACTTATAGCTATGTCACAGATATCATTGCAATTTGTAGATACCAAGTTTAACTGACATCTTATTCTTTTTGTCTCTGAATCTCAAAGGCATCACTGTGATGTTCTCTACACTATAAGCCATGTTGTGTTCTGCTCTGTTACTGAAAACATGCACTGGTTTATGGCATGATGTTCCCAAATGGCAAAGATGGAGAGGAAAATAACACTACAATTTCTTTTGATGTTACAGGGTAGGCATACATTCAAACTGCAGTTTAGTCTTGTGATTAACACCATTGGTGTCCTTGTCTTGTCCCAAGATAGGCAGCAAGTTCCAAAAGCAAGATGTAGGAGAAGTCACTCCTTTCCAAAAAAGTCCTTATGAATGTGATGATAAAGGCCACAAGGCTTCATAACTTTGCTTAGCAGAAGATAGAAATATGCCAGATGCTTCAGTGACTCTGCAGTAGGATCATGGACTGCCTGTCAATGTTGTACTTTTTAAAACCAGGTAACTGTCTGATCAGTGTAAGTGGTTCAGTGACCAGAATGTTCTGTGGGAGGGGTGGTGGTTGAAAGTGTTTCTGTCCAAACATTGTTTGAGCATGTGGACTTCTTTTGGGAAAAGCTGCTTTCTTGGGAAGATTGTGTCTTCCTTCTCCCCTTTGTGATTGCTGCCAAGCAGAATGGCACCTTTTGCAATGTGGAATTCTTTACCCCTTTTTCCTAGTTGCAGTTAAATTGTCCTGCATCAGGGTATGTCAAAAGCTGGAAAAAGTGACTGGGGCTGTGTAGCACAGCTTTTTGCAAACTGTGTGCTGATGATACTATACTCACTCAGAGATCAAAGCTTAATGACATGAATTGAGCTCAAAGGTTGCAATTATTATTTTAGCAGGATGTTCTATTATTTCTACATTCCACTAGAAAAGAGCCATTCTATGAGAGCCAAAAAAAAAAATCATCTGCTAATATGGACTATGGAGTTTTGGACATTGGCCGTGATAAAGCAAATCACATTTTGTGTTTGTTTTTGCCAAAGAATGGACTAGGTTCTTGCCTTTTTTTTTCTTCCACAGGCAAAGTAGGGGACACTCAGTGTAATGTTGGAAGTTGAAATGCTTCATGTATTTCACAACCTTCTAGTGGAAGCTGCGGGGTTTTTTTTTTTTTTTTTGGTAAAATAGATGACTGCATTTCATCTTGCGTATTATACTTGACACTTAAGCAATCCTCTTGCCTAAGTGCATACCACAGTCCCTTGCATGTGCATTCCTTAGGGTAAGTCCAGCTATGGTGCATGCAAACTTGACATCTTCCGTTGCATTGGAGTTGTGCTTGTTTTCATCAATGAGCCCGCTATAAGCATGCTAGAAGTAATGAGAACCAGTTGTTGTGGTCGTTCTGGTAGGCAGATATTGCTGACCTGTGACAGGTTTTTCAAAATTACTTGGCATGTTGTGTCATAAGGGAAGGTTATAAAGCAGCAGTCATTTTTGAAAATGTGCATGTGCGTAAATGTTATAAGAAAGCACTGAGGACTCTGAAAAATGTAGTCCAGTCTTTATTATGGAGCAGTTTGTAAGCTAGTGTTTTCCTCTGTGATGAAGTGTCCCATTTGATTTTTTTTCTGATTGGTAAGGATAGGTCCACCAGTGTCTCAGAAATATATCCTAGGAGTTTGGCTTTGGCAGGAGAGGCAAGTTAGATACTCTGAACAGTTTAGGACCACAAATGTCAGTGTTCATTGTATTAATTTTGGGCCAGGTCTTTCAAAATTATCATATGCTCATATGGAGCATTCAGAACTCAGCACATAATATACTGACTTAGGAAATACCTATTTTCTCAGTTCTCATGCCAAGGCTAAATAACTTTAGAAGCCCCTTGCCATTTTGCCTAAAGAGTTGAGAAGTCAGATTTCTGCTCCTGACATGACACTGTGTTGACCTTGAGTTGCTTCAGAGCAGGATCCAGGCTTGCTTCTCTGTGTAGTACCTAGTGCAGCAAGTAGAACCTCATACTGGGCTTGGGTTCTGTCACTAGTGGTTTTCATAGCAGCAGTTCAAGCAGGTTGTGAATAAGTATTGTTGGCCTATGCTGAAAAGTCCTTTTCCATTGATTGTCAGGAATATTCTGTGAGGTTGGAGCCCCCTTAAGTAACAATGTGAAATTATTTATTTGGTGTTTTGTGGCAGTGTGCATGCTGCCATAAGGGTTCTGTAGATAAGTGGGGGGCTCTGTGTCTTCAAACCAGAGGTCACAGGTTGCTAGAGGTAATCCATGAGCTTGCTTCATCGGCTTTCTGATATTTTGGCATTAGCCTTTAAAAGTTGGTTTTACCAAATTGTACATGCTTCTCAAGGAGGAAGAACAAATTCAACTGGATGGCTGTGTTGAAGGTCATTTACTAGTTGCCTTCAGTATTAGTAAGCACTGGAGAACAAGACTGTTTACTACTGAACTCAAGGCCAGGTAGTCAGTGTGGGAAGTAAACCAGTAGAGGATCTTGCCAAGAACTGCCACTAAAATACTGTTGTTCATCACCCTAACCGAATTCTTTTCTGCTGACCCAGAAGCTCTCCAATCACATTGCTAGGAACAAGGAGTTGGTGTAAACTCTGTGACATGACCTGGGTGATTTTGAAGAGGAAAGCACTCCTCACTGAAGAGCTCTTTAGATGGAATAGAAAACTTTGTGTCCCTTATGCATTTGGCAAAAAGGGAAAGAAATGTCCTCTGTGGGGAGATTATGAAAGACCAGGTTTTAGTGTCTGTGTGCCTCCAGTGATAACGATCCTGTGTCCCAGGCAAGAGCCTGTAGGTCCAAAGCTCACACCTCCACTGCTGATCCTGCACTGGTTGTGTCTGCTACAGACTCCAACAGCGCTTAAGCCGGGAGACGGACGTGTGGGATCTGATGGTTTTGTTCTAATCTCTGCTTTTGCTTGCTTGTGGCCTTAGGTGAGTTGATTGAACTCTGTGCTGCTAATGCTTTTTATGGCACCTTTTTGCAACCTATTTCAGGTTCTTTGGGTTAAAAGATTACTTTAAAAGATTGGCACTGTTATTTGTATAAAATTGTCATTGTTCAGGTGGCAGTTTCACCTCTTTCCTAGAGCTCTAGTAGATGTCATAAGTTTTTTGACTGCTTGGAAGTTTTAGTGATGGGAATGCCAGCTTTGTTCTTTTGTGTTTTGTAAGCTTAGTGTGACTTTAGGTCACAGAATAGACATTACTTTTGGTTCTTTATTCATTGTTTCCATTGCCTGCTGGGGATTTTATGTCCAATTAGATCTCTACAGCAGGACGAAAATTGCTTGTGCTTGTCCACAGCTGCTCTTTATCTAGCCTAATCTTAACATAATTGGGATCAATACTGTTTTTCTCCTTCTAGTTACAGCTACTGTGCTGGAAGAAGGGAAATCCTGGTGTTTGGCAGCGAAGTGGCCAAGGCACTAGACCTTGATTTGGGAGATTTGGGGATTTAGTTCTGGACTCTAGACTTAATTGCACCTCTGCTACACTGGTGCCCGTACAGGCCACTAGTCCTCTGGTGGTTTGTCTTGTGTAGATCAGTGTAGTGGTTTTGTTTCACCAATTTAAGATTTCCTGGCCAATGCACCAGTTAATGTGGTGGGTTCAGTGCTGGCCAAATGTTAGTGCACTCACTAGAATATACTTAATCATTTCTTGCTGTGAGATAGGACTAGGAGGAAGGCAAAACAGGCTCAAAACTTTAAAAGGGTATAAAGAAAACTTTATTAACTGTAACTAAAAGAAAGAATAATAAGAATCAGAGTAAAACCTTTAGAACACTTCTCTCCCCTCTCCACACACCCTCTTTTCTTTGTCACTTACAAGGTAAAGAGACAAAACTTGGGGCTTTTAAGTCGGTTCTGTTCTAGAACTACTTCTAGAATAGTCTTTCTTCAGTTCACTTAGGGAGAGGAGTTTCTCTTGTCATGCCATGGAAACTTCTCTACAAAAAACAGTTCTCTTGTAGCTTTCAATGTCCATGAATAGCAGCTGCCCAGGAATGTGCAATCATGAAATCCCTCCCATCTTTCACAGCTTTCCCACAGCTGCATTTATGGGCCAACTTATGAGGTACTATTTTAAAGATGAGCTGTTCAAGAGCAAAGGTTCTCTTTATCCATCTTTGGGATCATCATTGTCATCTGTGGGAACAGAGGTCTTCTTTTTCCCTGGCAGCAGAGAGTCTTCATCCCTCTTCTCTCTCTGTGTTCAAACTTCTCATGGGATCACAGCTACTTTAATATCTGCTTGCTTTAGCCTTTGCTCATATCTTCAAACGCTTCATCTCCCCATACTTTTCAATGAGTTATAGGGGAAAAGAGTCTGATGTATCAATTACATTCTTCTCCATAGCCTTACAAGAGGACTTCAGCCTGAACTTAAGGCATCTCCTCATTCTCCTTCCATGTAGGACTTGACTCTTTCTTCATTCATCTTGGTGTCTTCATGTTGTTCCTCTACGTGTTTTGACTCTGTCCTTTTGTCTCACTTGAGGTTGGATTGAAGGTCTGCAAGTCTCATTTATGCACTGAAAGAGTTAGTATCTCGCTCAGGGCCTGCTGATGGTCCTGCTGGGACAGGATGTTAACAGCGTGGCATGGCCCTGCCCCGCCCGGCCAGCGGGCTGTGAGGGGGGAAGATATTCTCTCTCCAGAAGCCGGAAGAGAGCTTTTTCCTGGGCTTTGTTCGTCTTTAATGTGTGTGTTCATGGAGGCGTGTTCAGCTTTCTAGTGGTTTAACAAAGTGTCAGTAGTCAAAATTAGCTACTGATTGGGTTTGTCGGGCACAGAGGAAATGGTTAGCAGCATCTCTCAGAAGATCACTCCCGTGACTGGCTTCTTCCCTCCTCCCTAAATATCAATTAATGCAAGACCAGCACAATCAGAATGTCAGTTAATGAGTGAGGCCCTTCTGACCTGCCTTCATATCCAGTCCTGAGAGGGATCTGCTCTCCACTGATGGCATACAGATCACTGGGGGACTCTAGATCTGGGATTTGCAGAATTCACATGGCTCATGATATTGTTTCCTTCACAAAATGCAGCTTGACACTACCTAAAAGAAATTAAATGTCAAGAGATTTATCAGCATTCAAAAAGAGGACTGTATTTCTGCAGAAATCCAATGTTTATGTTTTAGTTGCTTCTTTTCTTCCAAAATAAGTCTCATTTGACTTGATACTTGTATAGACAAGATCTATTGGAGTTAAGCAGATGTACAAATTTTTTGTCTGGGGCAGGAAGCAGAAGTGCTAGATGATGTCTGCTTGTGAGAAAGTGCTGGCTCCTGTAGCTCACGAGGGCATCATGTGTAGCTGTTGGATTTGTACTCTCCATGGCGACTTGATCTGTGGAAAGTTGCCAGTGGTGGTAGCTTCTGTGATAAGGAAAATGTGACTTGAAGGATGAGGGCTGCTAGCTTATTTCATGAAGTCCACTGTGTCTTCCATCAGCTGGGGAAAGCTTTTTAGACCTGCTGACAAGGACTTTGTTTAAATAGTTTAAATTGTCTATAGTGTCTTGCCAGAGCCCTGAAATGTTCCAGTCTTGTAAGGTTTTGTAAGTTCACTTTGTTCCCTCTTGAAATAGTGATTTAATTTTTTTTTCTCTAGGGGAAAGGTTTTTTTGCCTCCCCAAAGAAAGCAAACAGCTGCAGTGTTTGCAGAAAGCTGCTTTTGAAGGCTATTTTATGTTTACTTAGTACAGACACCAGGCAAGGGGGTGGAGAACTGATTTTCTGCCACTTGAGCTTTTTACTTTCTAAATCTACAGCTGTAAAAATACATTTATTTAAGAGGGATTAAGTTTGGAGACTGTTGGTATACCAGATAATGGACTTTTCAACAGCCATTCTACTTTTAAATAGCCGCTATCACCCTTTCTAGAAAGAAAGGGCTGGCCAAAGGATGTATTTCATTGCCGTCATTTTCAGAGGCTGCCCTGTAGCCTAACTTTGTCTTGAGTAATTTTCTGAATTGCAGAAAATTAGATGAAATTGCAGCTGTGTAGGTCTGGAGGCTGTTCAGGATTTCTGCAGCAGGCCGAAATGTGATGTGGAGGGAATGTTCTGCAAAGGCAGACCATGGAACAAGTGCATGTAATCTGTGCTTTTAATTGTGTGGGTGGGTATTGAGCTGTGGTACTTCATATCACAGGAAAATTAATGCTATGGGGATGGATTTCTGCAGCTTTTTGTACTCTAGACAGAAAGCAGAATTTCTGCTTCAGGTAGTTCTGGGTGAGTGTCAGGAGTGATCACTGATAGCTGCTGTTGGCTCAAAATTTTATAGGCGAGACATAAAAGCAATCATTGGAAACTAACAGAGTTTTGGTGCTGCAGCACTAAACGGCAAGTTGTATTTCCCAGCTGTGTTCAACTTACCAGACTGGTCTGAAGTGGGGATAAAGTAGGACTTCACTTTTAACCTAGTTGGAAGTATTGGGCTGATGAGTTCTCTGCATCTCTGGCTTACACAGTTCTTGCCTATTGTGAGCTAGAAGAACATCTGAAAGGATGCTCAGTCATTTTCCTCTGGTATTAGTTTGCTGAGTGCTTTCTGATGGATTAGTTATTCAAGTGAACCTTTTGTCAGCAGTATACCAAGTATGTCAGCCTCTGGATGAAAATCAGAGGTGACAACTAACAAGCCTGTTCCTTGGTGTGAAACAGATACTGACTGGGGCATACAGTGTCATTGCAGCTGTCACCTGGCATGGCTGGAAGAACTGGATGTGCTTCAGGCTCAGGTGTTGTGCTCTTGGTGATTAATCCACTGTTAGGCCCCATGCCCTACTTTAATGCAGGGATTTAGCTGGTGTGCCTACATCTAGACAGTCCTTTAAAAGTCAGTATTTTTATGTCATTTAAAACTTTTGTCCAGGCAGAACAGGCCAGATCATTTGCTTTGTGAAGTTCTGCTTAACTCCAGAGAGCTGGAGTTCAAGCAGGTTGCACGGCCGAGTCTCCCTGGCTGTGCATGCTTCTGGCTGGTCAGCTGAGATGAGTTAAATGATAAAATGCGGGCCCTTAGCTCACTACAGTTTGCTAACATGAAGGTGAATGCTAGAGCCTCTATAAAGCAGTATTTCCATATTCTGGATCCTGTGGACTGACTGCAGTTGCAAGGGATCAGTACCTGAATTTTCACTGATGTGCAATTAAACCAGCTACCCTTTGATTTGCACATTTCACAGACTGGTTGAACTTCTGTTTTGCCTCTGTGTGGGGTATTAAGGTGCAGGAGTAGGGTCTAATTCCATTGATGAGAACACCTAAAGTCCCTTTGACTCTTCATGGAATACTTTTGTATTCTTCCTGTGGCACTTTATTCTTACGTGTTTTGGTCTTTAGCTTTAATTTCTGGAAAACATTGGAAATTAGGGGTTTATTTCAGAGATTTAATGGTACTGGGGGCCTGAGAACGCAGTATGGAGTGGGTACTCTGAACACCCTTCTGAAAATAAAAACAAAGCTGTTGCATAACCCGTGACTCTTAAAAGGCTGTGCAGTCCCTTCCATACTTCTGTATGCCAAACTTGTGCAGTGGCTACAGGATTAGGCTCAGGCAGCAAAGATTTTGTGGCTTGGTGGAGAGCATAAAAAAATCAAATGGAGGTCTGTGACCCACAGACCAGCACCGGTATCCTTGTGGAAAAATGCATGAAAAGAGCAATTATCTTAGTGTTCTTAGAAATATTTTGGTACCACATTATTGGTCAGGAAGTGTCTGTGTACTATGTGAGAAGTAATCTAGGTTTCTCTTTAGAGTGAGTAAAAGTGTTGCCAAATTCCCCAATACTATTCAGAGACTTAAGAGTGGAGGTAATATAAAGGAGAGATAACAATATTCCCTACTTAGTTGTGTTGCTAGGTTGGTTACGGCTTTAGATATGTAACATTGACATCAAGAGGAGGTGCTTAAAAGACTTCCCCCTGCCCCCATATCCAAGGCTGTGAGCAGAGGTGTGCTTTGGGTCCATGGATGCAGTCATCAGCCAGGATTTGTCCTCTGAGATTCTCCTCAAAGGGCAGGCTTTTTCCCTGCTGTGGATGTGCCAGTAGCCTAACAAGTGCCTTTCTATCTAAATATGCCTGGGAATTCATGGTCTACCAGCCAGATGTGCATGCATCTGCAATGTGTTAGTGTCAGGGTGATCCAGCCAGCAGGATGCACTGGGTAGGGAAGGATGGCTGTCCTGCCTGGTGAGTTGGGCATCCTTCTGTGAAGGTCCTGTCTGCAGAGGTCCTGTCAGTGAGTTAGAGCAGCACCTGGCAGAGGTTAACGAGCCCTTGCTGACTGTATGCTCCACTGCTGGTGTGCTGGTGGTATGAGGTTCAGTTTGTAAGGCTTAGTAGGCATCTGTTATTGCTCCATGGTTCTCTGTACCGGTGTAAAGGAGCACTGTTGACCTGGTGTGATACTACAGTGTAATCATCTACGGAACTCAGTGTAACAGGTTTATTTGTTAGTCATGTTAGAGAAATTTTTTTGTAACACAGACCTACATTATTAATAGACAAGTTTTTAATCTGCAAGTCATTGTAGTAATGGAATTTACTTTTGGATAAGACTTAAAGATGAGAATTGTTCATCATCTCAAAGCTCACATCCTTAATTTTTCATCTAATCTTACTCCAGTGCAGGTCTGGCCAGAGAATTTCCTGAGGAGGTCCTATGTTCCTAACACATTTACGTATTTTTGGTAATCTTTTCAATGCTATTTGCAATCAGACATGCAACTCTGAATTTTAGGGCTATGATACTGTTATATGGGACGCCAGAATCAAAAGCATGTGTGTTCCCAATTTAACAGATGTTGGAAAGAGTGGCTCTCTTGGTGTGTGTTTGAATCAACTGCTAGTTATCATCTTAATGCTGATTCTGTCAACTGAGTGTATTCAGGTACATAAATCAGAATTAATTTATTGTGGATTAACTAAGTTCCTGTGCAGACACTTGCTCAGGATTCAACTGCTCTTTATTTGAAGTGGCCTTAAAAATCAGAAGTAAATTAAGATATGCTGAATTACTTCTGGAAAAAAGATGTAATGACATTTAACTAATATAGTGAAAGCTCATCTTAGAGCTTTAAGATTGAGCCTTGCTGGAAGGGCAAGCTCTATACTATGCTTTTATTATTGATCACCAAAGAGAATAATTTTTAAAAAGAATTAATTTTTTTTAATCCCATGCGTTCTTGTATGCAAGGTGGACACTTAATGCACAACAATTTTCCATTTACTTAATCTAAATGTTAACAACCCTAGCATCCTTCTTAGTCACTTACCTTGAAGGGAATGGGCATTTCTCCCTTGCCTGTTAAATGCACAACAGTTTTGCCTACAAAGCAGTGTTGACTGGACTTCAAAAAGATTTTCCTAATTTGGCAGACAGCTTTTCACCATTATAAAAGTGTATATGAAAAGAAGCTTTAAGGAAAAGTATTGAATTGTATGGTTCAGTGTTATTTGGAGGAATCTTTAAATAATTTTTCAAAGCTTCTTACTTGCTGTCCTTGCTCTTGGAATTTCTGGGGCAGAAAATAAGAGAATTGTACTGCAAACCTCTTTTTGTGCTTCGGAGCTCTGAGATAAGAAACACTGAGTCTAAATCTGAGCCTACTGAGACCCATGAGATTTGGCTGGAGAGCATGGGGTAAGAAAGAAGGCAGTGGCGTGTTCCCTGAAGGGGCTGCAAGGTCACAGAGTGCAGCCTCTTGTCTTTCCTGATCTTGTTGCCTTTTCTGTTTTGAATGACAGAACTTTCGCCTTCCAACCTTTTTCCTGTTTTTCTTTCACTAGTTAATGCCTGGCCACAACATCTGTACTGTGTACTGCTGCTGCTACATAAAGAGAACTTCTAGGCTTTGCTGAAGGAAGATGGCTTTCTGGACGCAGCTGGGATTGCTGCTATGGAAGAACTTTACCTACAGAAGAAGACAGACTGTAAGTATTAGCCCAAGGGTGTTTTGAGATCTTAAGTTACAGTCTTGCAGCTTGCATGACTATACAGCTTTTCAAGAAAAACAGGGAAACATCCTGTGTCTTGCTTTATGTTCATCCTCTAGTGATCCCTGGCTGAACAACTGGTCTGGCTTTGAAAAGACCCTATTCAAACTGGAGAGAGTGTTGGGTGGACAGAAACCAGAGGGCTTGAAGGTGCTCAAGACTTTTGTCCTGAATTCCAGTGTGAGAGAGTGTTGGAGTACTGAAACACTGGTGTCAGATCAGGCAAAGAGGGTGCATGACTGCTGTGTGCAGCAAAATAGATGTGAAATGAAAACCCATGCTGAGACCTGCTCCGCTCTGTGGGTGAGGCATATGCAGGCTGCAGTGATGTGCCCGTGAGTCTTAAACCTTTTGAATGCTGCAACCTGCAACAATGGCAACAAAATCCTGCCACTTCCTAATGGCAGAAGTGGCAGAGGCAATAGCAGACATCTCCAGTTACTTTAATGAATGAGAGTATCCCAAACCTGCTATGTATTTACAACAGAAGATACTGATTAGGTGGATGGCATGAAGCATGTTCTTCTATCAGAATAAGGATAAACCCAGGTAACTGATGTTCTCCTGCCAAGGTGTGTTCTGAGTGGCTGAAATGCTGTCCTCACCACCTGTTAACAGTGTGGAAATTTACCTATTAAGAATAGACAATACATAAGAAGAATTTCTCCTTGTGATAAAAAGGGCACAGAAGTGTGGATCCAGTATGGTGTTCTTAAAATTCTTTTGCCTTAAGATTGATACCTCATAGGATGCTATACCTCTTGCAAGCAGCTAAAAGTCTGAGAAAGCATGGGGGTTTAGGAAATACCTGTGTTGGACAAGGACATGATTTGTGCAACAGGTTTGTTCAGAGGATCTGGCCTGTTAGATCTGACCTTGAGGAGGTGTCAGTAGGGAATGTGAACAGAACACGAGTTACTGAAGTGGTGAGTGGAAAGTGGTCTCTGATAAGCTTTCTGAACCCTTCAAATGTCAGGATGCTTGCCAGCTGGTTGGGTTGGGTTGTTTTAGAAACTCAGTGTCACAAGGGAGGAAAGGCTATCATATTTACCACTGGCAATGGTCACAGTCCCTTAAGTCTTCACTCAGGTGTCTGAGGCTTGTTTTTACAGGACTTGGGTTCAGTGAATTCAGAGCTGGAATTAGTCCATTGTTAAATAAAACAGACAAAAGGGGCTCACTGCCTCTTTATTTTTTCTTGTATATAAACAGAGCTGCCAGTGATGACAAAGTTTTTGTTTTGCGTGTTTTTGCCTTTCATGGAGCTTGATCTCCCAGCACAGGACTGCCCACCAGAGAGGTCATGGACTGCATCAACTGCAAGGAGTGAGCCTGTCAGCTCTTTGAATGTGGGTCACATCCTGGTCTTGTGAACAGTCTCATAGTTTAGAAAAATGTTACAAATGAAGCTGGGGGAGTAGTCTCAAAACTGGCTGTGGCTCTTTAAGGTTGGATCTTCTCAGCAATTACCCACGTAACCTAGGCCCTAAGAGCTAAAAGTACTCTTCCTATCTTGCTACTGGAGATCTAAATTTTGCCTGTTACCAGACTGCCTTTAGAAAGTAGAGGAATTCTAGAATGTTGTGGGATTTTCTGGAGTGATGTTTAAACTAGGTAAACTAGAAGGCCATTTCAAAGGAGCTGAATTTTACAGTGGGAATGATGGCTTGGTAATTTTTGCCAGGATCTTCTGAAAATAATAGAATCATGGAGACATTAAGTTTGGAAAAGACTTTCAAGATCATCAAATCCAGCCTCTGAGGAAAAGCCCACTTAACAGTAAATGGCAGAGAAGGAGCAGAATATCTCCTTTTACCATGCTGTTATCACAGCTGCACAGTTCTTTCTCTTTGCTTTCCTTTAGGAGACCTTTGTCCTTGAGTTGAGTTGTATTGATGAAGGCTCTCTCCCATTTGTACTCACTGAAGGTGTAGCTTAGAAATAGTTTGATCCTTACCCTTCTCACGAAAAATGTGGGCTAGCCTTGGCTTCCCACTGAACCCCCCCGTTGGCTGCTGTGAGTTTGGGCTGCGTTGCAAAACCTGGGTTCAAAGCTCACCCTAATGTGTGCAGTTCAAGTGTTACTTTGTACTGGATAGCTTCCAACAACACTGAAGTGAGAGGAATGAGCTCACATAGGGAGAGAGGAAAGAAAAATCATGTTCAGGGGTCACTGTGTAACAACTGTTCTCTCCCTGCTTTCTTGCAAATGAGGAGACACCTCAAACTTTAATGGAGAGACTGGTCAGCTTCTGGTAGCTCCCTGCATTGAAACTGGACCATAAAGGTGGGAAGGGGAGTCGACAGTGGAATGGGGTGATAGTGTACTTAGTTCTTGCTCAACAGGTTTCCTGTTGACACAATGTAGAGCTCAGTGTTTAATGGCATCCTGAATCAGGCAACTGGTATAAATTTGGCATGCTTTAGGGTTTAACCTTGGTAAAATTAGGACAAATTTGTTCCTAGCTGAATTCACCTGCTGTGTGCAAATGGGATGTTCCTTCTTCAACTCCAGATGGAGCTGGGATAGGTGAGGTTCTTGAAGTTTCATTTCATTATTTACCAGGCTGGTCATTGCAGAGGAGACTTGATTTTTCAATATCTACTTAGAATGAATCTCAGTGAGACATGTTCCCTTTTGGTGTCTTTGTGTCCTTGTCTGGAAATGCCAGAGTAGATGAAAAGTGCTGTCACAGCAGGGTCAGGAAGCAGTAGGAGAGGGAACCTACTGACCTTTAAGAGCAAAGAAAGATAACTCAGTTTTTTGTTGAGCAGCACAAGAGACTTGCTGAGGAGTCTACTGATGTGCTCCTCACACTCTGATCTTGTCCCTGTGCAAGCCTCTGGTGCAGCAGTTGCCAGCTGTCTCTCACGATGTAGCATTTTAGTGGCTGCTATGATGCTTTCCTTCAGCTGTAAAGGTGCAACTTGGTCAGTTTGAGCTGCTTCTTTCTCTATCCTCCCTGGGCCTGTTGATGTGCCAAGTGAGGTGTGTTGTGCATGCAGCCCGCATGTGGTTACCTTTGTGACTGTGTAACCAGGTGTGCAGGAGAGGAGCTGTGTGTGCAGGTGGCCTGTTCCCCCTGCAGCAAGAGGGCTTCTTGGGCACTGCTGTCCACCCCAGTGTGGTGTGACTGCGGCTGATATTCTCTGAACAAGCCAGGGCTTGAGCTCAAGGGCAGCATTTCTCATTGGCTCTGTAGCTGTTGCCAGGCTGTGAGAGGCTACCAGTCCACACTGGCCACTGCAGGAGGCCTCCACAAGCCCAGCTGACACTGTTTTTCCCCAAACAGTGTGGCAGTAGTTGCATGGGATGCATGCTGCTTGCCTTCAGCCAGGGTCACAGAGGGCTGTGATGTGCTAAAGCATGACCATTAATGCTGGAAGACAGAATGGAGTTTTCCTGGTTTCATAGTCACTTTGCTGTCAAGTGGAGGAAAAGTCCTGCTGTGCCATCCTGGCAGCCACTATAAGAGTATCTTGAAAACAGGAGTAGCCAAGTTGTCAGTGTCCTAGGTCTAAACACTGATCTCTGGCAGCCAGAGCACTGTTTAATGCAGATAGAAGCAGGCTGTCAATGTTAATGGCTGAGTGCGTGTTGCCACTGCATCATTTATTTTAATAATAGACTAGAGATACTGAGGCATCTTCCTGGTACCTCTGTTAGTGTGATCTCAGTGGGGTTTCTTATCCAATAGTTGTACAGTGTGTGCATGGCAATAACAGATGACAGAATATTCTGAGTTGGAAGGCACCCACAAGCATCATCAAGCCCAGCTCCTAAGTGAATGGCCCATGTGGTGATTATGTCAGCAACCTTGGAGTTGACATTGGACCACCATGCTCTAACCAGCTGAGCTAATCCTGAGATTAATCAATGGGTAAGAGTATCCCAGAATTATCTTGCAGAGGCTGGCACTGTTACCAGGAATGTCTGGAAGACTGCTCAATTTTCATACCTTTTAGATAGGAGTGCTATTTGCTGCTTGATGTCAGCTATGAAGGGTATCTGTGAAAAGCCATCCTACATAATTTCCTCTGCTGGATCAAGTGACCTTTGTTTTAATGCCCTGTTTTTACAGTGTGTGCTTATTTTGAGGTACAGTAGTTACCTAGAAGTCTCTCACCTCAAAGTCTGCATGGAGTGTCTTGTGCTGAGTGTTAAGAGTCCAGTTTTAGCTGTTAATGATGGAACATAGAAAAAGGTGTTTGTGGGTGGGGATACTGCCTCCCACTAGGTTGCAGGTCTTACACTCTGCTTTTAAGGAGGATGATGTAGACCTCTTATTAGAAAAGACTGAGTTTTCCAGGAAAAAAGTGGAAAAGATTTTTCTTCATTTGACCAAGAAAACACTCTGTTCTGCTACTAGATGAGAAACACACAGAATATCAGTATAAAAAGCTTTCAGATTTTGTCTCATAACTTACTGAAAATACATGTTTGAGTCTTTCTGGAGTGGGAAAGTAGGGATGTGGCTTCTGAAGCTCAGGTCTGGGAAACTTCAGCCAGCGTCTCAAAAGCTCTGGGCTGGAGGCTTGCTTTTGTCCACATGATTCTGTGGGATGCAACACATCTCAGTGGATTTTTCTGCACTTCAATTATTTAAGAAATGTTGTAGATTTAATAGCAGGCTTTTTCTTCTTGTTGTCTTGTCCCTCTAAATAACTGAGTTCTTTATTTATTTACCTGGTATTCACTGCCTTTCTGTAGATTACCTGCACCAGTGGGTGCTGCCTACCTTCAGGTAAAAAACATAAATTAGAACAAAACAGACTAGATATGAGCCTAATCTTAGTAACTCTGCTTGCTAGATACCAATACATTTCTGCAGTACTGAAAGAGTTGGTGTAGCATGCATCAACACAGTTTCCATGCTTGATGTGTTAGGGTAGAAGCTTAATGGTCTGCTGTGAGACCATTTTGACCCCACTGCCTCAAAATATGGGATAAAAAATTCAGCTCATTTCTAGAAAGATTAATTGGGTGATTTCTTTCAGTTAGGGGACAGAAAAATATAAAAGTAAGCCAAAAAATAGCCCTTAAATACACCATTGTAGTTGAATGACTGGCATGTATCAATGAGAAAAAAAATTGTAATTCTTTGCAGATTATTCTCTGAAGCTGGAGGAACAAACTTCTTGATCCTGGCATGTGTAGGCAGAGTAAAGTGGGACAGTGCTTACAAAACTGTTTTGGCTTACAAGTGGTTTGTCCTAGAACTTCTGTTCTGACCTTTATTTTGACTATGATGTCTTAATACTTTGCCTTTATTGTTTCCAGTTCCAGCTGCTGATCGAAGTTGCCTGGCCTCTGTTTATCTTCTTCATCCTGATCTCTGTAAGACTTTCATATCCGCCCTATGAGCAGCATGAATGTAAGTAGCAAACACAGCAGCTGCACCCAGAATGCTTGTTGTTTCATGGTTAGAATGCAATAATGCAGCTGGCAAGATGGAAAGAGCAGTGGTTCCCCACTTCAGTCAGAAATATGCAAGAGGGCTTAATAACTCCTTTGCTTCTACCTTGGAAACTGCTGTTAACTGATGATGTTGCTCCAGGACTGTAGGTTGCTGCTCTTTTTCTTGCTGTTTCTCATTTTGTATTTATATTACCTCAGAATTTGCTCTACAACTCTGCAATATCTGTAAAACCTGCACAGAACCCGAGTCTTACTCTTCTTTTTCGATCTGTGTGTGACTTAGCATAAAAGAATGCAGTGTTCTGATCTCTAAGAAGGCAATCTTGTTTCCAGGTAGTAAAGTGCATTAATGTATCACATTAAAGGGCACAAGAGCGATTCCATTCCTTCGAACTATTACGGTGTCAGCTCTGCATTTAGTAGATTCAGCAGTCATACATTGCTGACAAAAAAACAAGTCTACTTTTCTTTTTGCACCCTAAATAGGCACATTACTGCTTTTCTTTCAAAGGAAGCTTGTTTTTTATAAATGACTATCTATAGGCCTCTTTGGTTGTCATTTGATTTAGGAAGCATGACTTGTTTATTAGGAGCATGGTGTTGTTTTACTGTGTTTGGTGACAGCTTCATACTGCAATTAAGTGATTATGGAATAGCTCTTTATCTTTCCTTAGCCTGATTACTTCAAGGTAAGGTTTAAGGGTCAGCAAAACATGTTTCTGAAGGGCCCTCTGAAATGTTTCTTTCTTGAAATAAGGAAAGAACTCCCTTTTACAGCACTTATCCTGTCTTTGCAATGTCTGGGGCATTTTGTGCTGTTTGCTGGGTGTTCAAGCTGGTATCTTTTTAAATCTGAGGTGTTAGTGTTTGCAGTTTCTCATTACACTTTGGACTTTGCTGATCCCATGTACTGCTTAACTCGCTTTTTTCAGCACTCAACAGCATAGTTAAAACTTCTCTAAGTTAAATCTCATACTTTACATGGAATTTGAACTGCCTCTTCTGACTGAATGTTACAGTGACATTACGAGAGATACCTGTGATACAGACATGAAGCTGAAGAGAAGCAATTAGCACTCTACTCAGCTTTTATAAATAACTAGCAACCTCAGTGGTAATTAATTTCAGGTATGGCAGGGCTGTATATAAACTGAAAGCTAGCAAGAGCTGTGATTTCATAGAACTACTTGGCTTGGTCTTGCTGGTCAGTAGCGTTCATGTGGAACATTTGCTCTGGCACCATGGTGTCATGAGTGTAGTTTTGAGTCTTTCACCTGCAATCATTTTCCCTTCCCAGCTATGTTGACTATTATTGCTTTGTCTGCCTTCTTACGTTGCTCTGAGCAGTTATAGAGTAAAGGGCGTCTGGTAACTTTTAATTCACTTCTGTGGCTAATTTCTCTTCATTTTTTGAAGAACATCTTTGAATAGGTTTCTAAATTGTGTTTTCCGGATTGGTTTCACTGAACCTTCACTTACGCTGACAAACGTGGATGTGTTGTGAAGTGAAGCAGCTTTTGCTGGACTGTGAGCAGACATAGAAAGAAGGCTTTTGGGTTGATGGTGAACTCTTTGGCAACCCTGTGGATGCCTTAAGGGAAGTAGGATTGTTATCTGTAGTGGCAGTGTTGTATGCTGTTATGAAATCACTTGTAGGTGATAGCAGTAATGCCGGGTGATAGTAACAGAGCTGTGTGCAAGTGCTTTGTAGCCTCCTCATAACCTCTGTATTTTAGTGGTAGTCTTTTTCAACAAACCAGTAAAACTTTCAGTTCTCTTTCCTTGATTGAGAAGAACCAAGGATTGGACTGTTGTCAGAATTTCTTGTTTCTAACAGCCGGGCTTAGTGTGAGGAAGTTTTCTCTTAAAATGGGAAGGAACAATTAACTTTGAAGTGATAGCTATGTGGCTTTCACCAGACCAGTGAGAGAAGACAGATTGCTATTAGGCCAGAGTGCTAGTGCTGTCTTGTGTCATGTAGAACTTTCTTTTCTGTTCCTGTGACCCTTCAAAGTATTCAAAATGCACTTTTTTGGCAGTGGGAGAGAGAGAAGCTGACAAGAGGTGACTAATCTCTTCTGAAAAGCTAGATGTTTGCAGCAATGTAATTGAAAATTATGTGCTGTTGCACTGTTTTCTGTGTATCTTATCCGATTTAAAACCAACAGATTCCTGCTATACTCTTGGAGAAACTGGTGTTACATGCATCACTGTGTCTAAATGGTTACCATAAACTCTTGTGTGCCATTCCTCTTTTGACATTGCTCTAACCATTTTCCTGGAGTTACTAACAGTGTAAAATGAAAGGCATGGAGAACAGAGAAGATGATTCTCTGGGAAGTTTTACAAGACAAATCTGAAAGTCTTAGCATTTTTCCTCTTTCTCCCTCCCCCTCCTTCACTGCAAGCCCCTCAGCCAAGAACAGAAAGGTAAAATGAAACAAAAGTCAGGTCAGGTAAATAGCTCTTCTATTTTAAACAGAGAACTAGGAGCAAGAGTTCCCTGGGTACTGGAAACAATAAGCTTAGTTTCCTTAACCCTTCTCCTGCACAGAGTCCTTGCCTTTCTCCAGGGAGGGCTGATATGATTCCCACCTTCCTTCAGCCACCAACAATAATCAGCCTTGCTGTAATTTAACAGCTTTGATACTACTTCTTTCTTGGGGTTGCTACTTCTGTTGGGGTTGTGGAGGTAGGTAGCCAGCCCCCTGAGTGATTGCAGGCATGCGGGGAGGATGAGGTGGGCACCAGAGGGGAGGGGGTGGGCATCTGATCCTCAAAGTCTTGAGCTTTGAGATACTGAGGAAGGGGCATAATCTGCCTCCCAAGATCCTGTCCCTAGTATGAAGGTGAGGAAGCAAGCTTATTACAAAAAGCAGCCTGACAGTTTATTTGAGGTCCAGGATTATACAAGGGAGGCCTTTCTTCCCCAGTCATTGGCGTGGGGGTATGGGATTCACAGGTATACAAGTGGCATACTGGTGGAGATCTGCCATGAGTAGTTTGTTACTGCTTTGTTCTTACACAGGATGTAAACTCTGATCTATGACTTCACTAGTTCTTTAGTGGAAAGGTTTAGACTTCAGCAAGAAGATTTGAAAGAGCAGTGTGGAGAGTCTGATACAAGCTCAGTCCTTCTTAGGACTGAGTGTTGGCTGGTCTGCTCTTTCATAGGCATTTTGGGGCAATAACCAGTGCAGGGTTAGCACTGCTCCTAACTCCTGTCTTTCTATTCTAGGTCACTTTCCAAATAAAGCTATGCCTTCGGCAGGAACCTTGCCATGGATACAGGGGATCATCTGCAATGCCAACAACCCATGTTTCCGCTACCCAACTCCTGGGGAATCCCCTGGTATTGTTGGAAACTTCAATGCCTCCATGTGAGTCTGTCTCCTTTTGCGTCATCTCTGTTCTTGGGGAAACATGGGGCAAAGGGGTATTTGGAAGTCACCTATCAGTTGTGAAATCTTACACTGTGTGAGGGTTTTGCAGTTTCTACCACCTCTGAAGTACCAGATTCTTCAGTTACCAAGTTCACAGGGGCTAGCAGACAGCTGGTAGGCGTGCAGAATTCCCAAGTTCAAGTACCTGAAGCTCTTGGTGAATGAAAAGCTTTGCATGGATAAGGACTGAGCCCATTCTCTTACCTGGGCTCAGAATTTGACCTCAAAAAAGTAAGGCTATTTAAGATGCTCCTTTTTCAGAGCGTCTTTTTTCCTGCTTAATGAACCTCTGAACAATATAGAGTGAGAGTCAGTTGAACAGGTTTAGGGAATACTCCCTGATGCTTATTACTTATTGCTGGCTGACATGATCCAGAAAGCACAGTTTATGGCCAGCTTTCTTCTACCTTGCCTTACTTGCTACATTCATGGTCTCAGGAAAGACAGGCTTAATGTAGAGCATAATGCATCTGGAGAAGCATTTGAAAGAAACAAGGATATTGTTAAATTATTGTGCTTCTGAGAAGCAGCAGTTTACAGGCAGCAGGAACCCCTCTCTGTCATAAAACTGCTTTCAAATGCATGATGTTCAGTGTAACCTAGTGATTGATCTTGCATTAGCAGACATCTTTTTTTAGGCTCCTTGGATTGTCACAGGGTAGTCATTGAGGAAAGCTTTTGTGCTGGCATGACATAATTAGAGGGGATTAAAGTTTGGAATTGGTATGTAAAACTGTATGGGTGGATGGTCGCTCACGGAGCTGATGACTGCTGGTTGTTTTTCTGTTTTCCTGCAGTGTTTCCCGCCTGTTCTCGGATGCCAGGAGGTTACTGTTGTACAGCCAACAGGACACAAGTATAAAGGATGTCCAGAAGGTCCTGGGAAAACTACGCAAGTTGGGAAATTCCTCTGGTTTAGGTAACAGCCTGATAGAAAGAGTCAATATCTGATATTTCTAGCCTGGTTAATTCTGTGTGCGGGTAAATTTCAGCAATGTGCCATAATGTGAATGTGCACTATTATAACTTACAGCTTATCGAACCTTTTCCAGTCCTGCAGAAGTACCTTAAACCTCTCCTGTGTCAGAACTTTGCGTGCTCTTTAATTTATTTGGTGGAAGAAGAAAGGCATGATGTGTAATGCCAAGAACAGCAGCTGTTTTGGATGTGAAACTATAATCCTGAGCGCACTGAAGTTAGTTAAAGTGCTTGTTTTCTCAAAGGAGCTGAAGTAGTGTGTCTTTTTGGAAAAGCACTATCTATTTTGGTATTTTGTGAGAAAGTGAACACAATGTAGCTACAATTTAGTGTTCTACCCTCTGAGCTCCAGAAGGAAGTGTGCTGGAAGAACACAGATGGGGAAAAACTGTTGTTGGCCTCCCAATTTACAAACTCAATGCTGTTTATTATCTGACAATGAAATATGCATTTCCCTTCTTGTGTTTGGTTTTGGAGGGGGATTTTTTGTCCCTATATGACTTTGGTGTTGTATACTCTCTGATATTGTCTGGCAGGATTTTGAACAGCAGGGTAAAAAGAAAACTATCTAATTTCACTGCCCTGTTTCCTATGAGAATCAGAATCCTCACATTTTTAGCTTGTGTGAGGAGATGGTGTGCCTTCTTGTCCTGTGCAGATGAATGAGTGACTAGTGTGAGATCACATGGGAAGCTTGCAGCAGTGCTGGGATGTGATAGAGCTCTGCCCAGTCTCAGGAAATGTGGCAGATCCTTGCTATTGCCAGGTATCTCTGACGTGGTGCCTAAAAGTTTTTTGGCATATTCTTCCCTGAAAGAGAAGCCTTGGCTGCTGTGTTAGTGTGGCATGTGGCTAGTGGAAGTGATGGAAAGTAACAGTTTAGAAAGACATACAGCAGGGAAATAGAAAAGGGAGCACAGCCATTGAGGGTCTTCATTTGTAGCCTTTATGTAGAGTTCTTTGGACTTAGGTAGTATTTTGGTGTTTTGTGAAAATTGCCCTTGGTTTCACA
Source organism: Calcarius lapponicus (assembly GCA_039654755.1). Taxonomy (NCBI): domain Eukaryota; kingdom Metazoa; phylum Chordata; class Aves; order Passeriformes; family Fringillidae; genus Calcarius; species Calcarius lapponicus. Next base: position 45,107,157 of record CM077481.1, read on the forward strand.
GCAATAGTTCTTCTTAGCGCTCATCATTTGAGGCTCAGGCAGGCTGCAGGGAGCAAAAATATCTGACCTGGTATGATGTGAATAGTGTCACATAGTCTGATGTGTACTGAGCACACTTAAAGCAGAGATGGTGTTTTTATATTCTTTTCTGTCTTGCTCAGTACATTGCAGGTCACCTTGGAATAACCTGTACTGTTACTAACAGGTTGGCAGGTATGTGCTGAATGTATGTACAGACATGGACTGTGCAAAGTATTTGTCTTGGGTATTTAACCCCCCTCTCTCCTCTTCAGAGCTGTGCAGAATTCTGATGTGATCACATCTGCATATAATACTGTAGTTTACTGACTCTGATCATTAGTTCATAGTTGTGTATAAAGGACATGCCTCCTTGCTAAGGAGCTCAGTATCCATACCACTGGGCCTTCTCTCTTTTTACTCAGAGAACTGGTGAGTGGCATCCTCACACTTTTAGCCAAATCTGGAGCAGCTTCAGAAGGGAGAGGATACAGAGTGAACCCTTTGTGCAGAGATGGGCACATAATGAACACAACCAAAATTAGTTAAGATAACTATTTCCCAAGGAGAAGTTTGGTGTTATTTTCATGGATATCTTCAATTGTTTAGTTTGGTTTGCTGGGAACAAGCTCTCCTCATCAGAATGACAGATATTGTTGTTACTGGTTTTACACTTTTAGTAGTAGATTTTACTCTTTAGCGTTGCTGCTTTTACACTTGCGTTGACAAGTTAACTCCTCCACAGAGAGTAGATCCTGGTGTGGTGTTTTGTATTGAGACATGCAGTGAATGTCAGACATGGACATTTACAAGAACACTATTAAAGCCATAAACTGAAGCTCTTGCTGCTGGGAAGGTCTGAGGGAGAGGAGTGATTCCAAGAAGAGTTTTGCATATGGAGTGCTTTACAAGTTGAAAGTCAGAAGGCTCATGTTTCTCTCCACTGCAAAGACTAGTGGACTGACTGTAAAAACAAGCCTCAGACCCAGTCATCACAGACTATATTTCTATAAAAAAATATTTCAAATGTATAATCAAAAAATCAAGCCTCTGTGTCATTAGAATGACAGAATGTCCGTTGTTGGTAAGGCCTTTGGAGAACAAAGCCTGTTTGTCTTTCTCATGCTAATTTACAAAGCCATCTAGCTTGGTGGATCCTGCTGTCCACTCCTTGGTTGTGTGATTCATTCTTTGACAGCATGCATGAAACAGCATTCTCTAATCTTTGAAGCATTTATGTATTTATACTTAGCAGTGCTTAGATTCCTGTTCCAGGAATGTCAACTCTCAGTTGCTGTTGATGATGAGGTGTGAGAGATGCAAATCCTCTTCACTCTGGGCCATTTCTTCCAGTGACTCTGGGAACCTAAGGAGACAGTAGGAGTGGGTGTCAGGTGTAAGTGCACCACCCAGCCTGAAAGCACTGTCTCTATACATGTGTTTCCCCCAGTAGAAGGAGGGCCCATTATTGATAAGCTAATAATTGAAAATGTAATATCCTGTACATTTTAACAGCATGCATGAAACGGGCTTCAGGTCTGGCCTGGACCTGAAGCCATGTGAATTGGTGGTGCAGATAGGTGGAACTTTGTAACTTCCCCAGTGGGATGGACTCTGTGCTCCTTAGTGTGTGACATGGACTCTGTTGGAGTTTCTGCAGCTCCTTTCTCCCCTCACACACTCTTCCCACTACTGTCTGATGATTTTGAAACAGGCTTCCAGGTATTGATCTCTTATTGCTAGTATGCAAATTTGAGCTAATGCTAGTTTTGCAGAACATTCATGTCTATATCTGGCTTCTTATGTCTGAATCTGTTCAGAGGGCATTTGCCAGAGTTCTTTCACTGGAACCTTCTTTAAAACAACCCTCACAAACTATTCTTTCACTGGAACCTTCTTTAAAACAACCCTCACAAACTAATGTTCAAGGTGTGATTCTTAGCCATCTGATCTGAAGTTAGGCATGAGCTGAACCTTGGGAATGAGAGACCTACTTAAGATGGCTCATGTTGCTTGCACAGGTATGCATGTCAGTGTCTTTGTTAAACACAAGGCAGGACATGAAGGTTTGGTTCAGGACATGCTACCCACTCATTCCAACAGGCTTTGTATCTTTAGACACTTCTTGATAAAGTGGGAGATAATTCCTCATAATAGGGCTGTTTGTGCAGGAGTTGGAGGAGGGACAGCAGAGAAGATCTCTCTGTTGGCGAGGAAGGTGTTATTAGTAGGGAACAGTTCAGTGTGGCTTCATGTAGCACCTTTTTTGTCCAGGATGCCAGGATAAAGTGCTAAGTGGTGGTGTGAAGGAGTTCAGCACATGCAGTTGTCATGCTCTATGGCCACTGCTGTTGTGTGGCTGCTTCCAGCAAACCCTGAGCAGTGAAATCTACGTGCAGGCACACACATACCATAACATAATCAATTTTGCAGGCAGGTGCCAGGTGCCCTCTCTGTTCCACTTGTTACATGTCTGTCCAGCAATGTCACCAAGGTCTTTAACACTCATGATAAGGCAGAGTGCAAATCAGTACAGAGAGTCAAAGACCTTGGTGACGGCACTTTCAAGAGCATGACAAGGCTGCTGGGATTGCTGGTTGCAAGCACTGAATTTGCAGCTGGCCTCAGTGCCGTTTTATCAGGTTAACTGTTTGCAAGAAATAAGCTCTTCTTCTGTTTTGAGAGATGGAGATACACCTTGCTATTGACTCTGAGGCACACTTTCTTTATTTCTTCCTTCTGTTTACAAGACTCTAAAATACTTTGTTCTGCAGTGCCACAGGATAATAAATTAACAGGTATAATTAAAGCCATCTTCTTTGGTTGCTGCTAAAAGTTGCAGATATAAGCCAGCCTGGCTAGTATTTACTGCATTGCTTTTAGTTTTCAGTGATCCCAAAGGGCATGTTTCTATTTTTCTTGAAGCCAACCCAACTAAACAAAAATGGAACAATGAAATAAGCAGAGGGAAACAAACATCTCCTAAGAAATTGCATCAGATCTTGGGCTATTATTTCACATGTGCCCTGCCTGTCCCTGTTGTTTGCTGGATTAGTATTGCTTGTGGCAGAAGAGACAAACATCAGCTGGGTTCTTTGCTGATGTTGCACTCTACTGCACACAGAGATGTTGACACTGAAGGAGTTTGCAGCCAGTCTGGTCAATGCTATTAGTGCTTTTTTTATTTAACAGGTAAAGGATGGTAGGGGGCTTGGGCTAAAGAAGAGCCTTTGGAGAGGCTTTCTGGTGGCTTGTGTATTACTGTATGATTACAGGTGCTCAGGGAAACAGGATGTCATACATTATCTGCTAGGTGACATTAAGGTGGTGGCTAACTCCCTCCTCAGTGTCTTGTCCCTATCAAAATTGAACCCACGCCCTCAAGCTAAACATTCAGATTGGTTCTTATACCTGCCTATGCTTGCCTAATTAGACTGGTTTCCTCCCTGACTTCCTTTGGGAAGAATCCTAGCAAAAACCGGCTAGGCTAGAATGAAGACTAGCAAACCATATGTCCTGGTGGCCTTCACGCCCAGAAACACTTCCAAACACCAACTGTGGCAGGGTGGCATTCCTGTTGCTGCACATAAATACGCACCTGGGTTCTCTGATAGTGTGCTCCACAGTGACATTCAGGTCCTTGCCTTTCCTTTGGGCCGGGGAAAAGTGCTGCCAAAAGTGCTGCCCTGTGGTATCCGTAGAGAGGTCTTGATTTATTGGGTAGGTAGGAAGGCTACTTTACCTTTGTGTTTTCAGTAGCAGTTACCTTGCTTAGGTAGCCCTCAGCTGAACTCCCTAGGGCATTCCCGGCTGCTATGCCTTCCAGTCCAAAGCTTCCCTCCAGGAAGGGGAGTCTTGGACTGTGTGGGAACCACTGTGATTTCTGCTGTGGTTAGATGCAGCCTGTCACAATGAGCAAGAGGAAGAAGCAGCCAATACTGGGTACTTGGGTTGCACAAAGATTATAGTTGTTGATTGGGTAGGAGATTCAGGTACACATGGCAGTTTCCCCACATTTGTTTAATTAATTTTTTCTTCAAATCTCTGTGCTGCTAAACAGGCATATGCGTGAATGTTCGTAGAGTTTATTTTTTAAGTAAATAGTAATTGTTTAGGCAACTGCAGATCTTCTGGAAAAATATTTCCAAAGTATTATTGGAAGGGCACATTAAGTCCCTTACTACAGGCTGTGGGCAAAGTCTCTGTGAATCCGATTGGTATGTTGTTTTCTCTGTGCTCAGCTGAAACTGGGAGGCTGACAGTCAAGAGAGAAGCAAAAGTGGAAAAGAATTCTTATGGCAGCATTGGTCCCAGGTTTTTATTGGGCAGTTTAGGTATATAGCTTTAATTAGTTAGGTGACATGGTATTTGCATAATTCAGAAAATAGCATCCTGTAACTACAATATAATTAGATACGAAATTATAATTTTCAATAGAGCCTACTTTCCGTATTATTTGGAAACCAAGGATGTGATTAAACTAATAAAATTATCTTGATATAGGTTAAGGTACAAAGGTCTGCTGTACTTTAAAATCTGTTTCCGGGAGAATTGTACTTGTTTTCCACGGGACTGTTCATGAACAGTTGTTACTATGTGACTTTGCCTAGAGGCTGAGATGGGTAAACACATCTCAGCATTATGTGCTGTATTCTGTAGAACTGGGCTTCAGTGCTTTTTTTTTTTGGTCTGAACTTCCTTCATACAGAGATACTTCTGAAGGTAGAAGTTCAGAATTATGCCAGCTTGGATTAGGTAGATACGTATGGATGTGATAGAGCAAGACTGAAATCTCTTTGAATGGGGAATTGAAAAAACATATGCAGTGTTACTTTAAATCTGGCCTTGCTGTTGTGTCTGAACTATACCAGGTGGCAGGAGCTTGAGAAAAATGATTCTGAGAATCCTGTTGCAGAAGATTGTGTGAAACCTGTTAAAAAAAGATAAGGAAAACTGCAAGCTTGTTGGCATAAGGCTGCACTGGCAGTATGGCTACTTTAGACCCAGCTAACCTGGTGCCAGTTAATGGTCTCACTGCGTGGAGGGGAGTCAACAGCACCCATAACTACAATTAGCAACAGAGCTATTTCAGTAGATACCAAATTGCAATTTACTTCTTTTGTTGACCTTTATCTTAACTTGTCTAGATAAAGACATAATGATAAAGCAAGAATTGCTTACTGTGCTTATCAGTAATTAGTATTAGTATGTGCTTCAGAGGTAGGACCATCTTTAAAAGTTCTGGGTGCTCTCTTTAGTCTTTAGCCTTGTCTGTCTATGCTGACTTTTATTTTAAACCAGCAAATAAAGTGGAAAGCATTGAGTGAACAGTTAAACTTCTCACACTTTACTATTGTCTCCCTCTTTGTATGGAGCATTGTCGCTACAGCTTGTTACTGTCAGGACTATGTTGACCAAACTTATGCTGTTTTAGCCTCAATTTGCATTTATTTTCTGTTTTCCACTCTGGCAAATTCTGTGTTTCTTTTCACTGACTTCTAATCTCAGAATCTTAAGAAATGCCTGATTTGTGGAAGATTGCGTTGTGCTTATTTAAGCTGGATTCTGAGGTTGGTTGAGACAGCGGGATAGAGACTTTCCACATTGAGCTTAGTGTTAGTACTCCCCTAGGAAATATGTAACACTGTTATCTGATGAAAAGTTCAGCTTTCTCAGGGGATTTCCGTGGGCCTGAGCTCTCATGAGAGTGGAGATTATGAAATTGCTCCATTTGGAAAAAGCCCTGTACACTTCTGTGTTTGGTTGGTACTGAGGCCAGAGTGCCTAATTTGGGTCTGACCTCCCATATCTCTCAAGTTAATATTCAGCTTTGGAGCCGTCTCTAGTAATAATGCATTTTATCTTCAGCATGTATTACAAACACTTATTACCTAATTTTTACAGCATTCCTGTGAGCTAAATAAATAAACAGCTGCCCTCATTCTCAAACGCAGTAGGATGTGGCAGTTTTCAATGCAGTCAGGATGCAATAAAATCTGATGGCTTTTAAAAAATGTTGATAGTAAATCTTTTACACAGGCAAGAGGACAGGACACTGCATGCCTGATTTTTTGGAAAACCCATGACAGTTCAATTTTTGGGCAATCTTTCATGTTCTATTTAAATATTTTTGGTCATAAAATAAATGATTTTTAATAGCAGGATCCTGACTAAAATGAAGCAAAATATTCTGCCACCTATGGCTGAATTTCTTTGCAGCTTTATTAAAATGTGACACTCTCCACTTTCAACCCTAGAGATTTTTGCTGTTGCTGTGTTTTATTGAGTAGTAGTTGTGAATTTGTTGAAATACATTTTAAATTCATTTTATCGGTTTTATGTTTATACTTTCATATGCTTTGTTTTCAAAATTCTGGAAAAATCCATTTAATTAAATGCAACAGCTGCAGAATTAAAAAAATAGGCATATGCTTATGTATTTACTGAGTGTCAGTAATTAACAGAGTTTGTTAAAACCTTGTATTGCTTAGGCCTGTGTATCAGAAATTCTCAGCTGATAAAAAATTGGTGTACCTTTGAAAATTCAGTGGAATGTCACTCATCTATTAGCTGAAGATCTTGCCCAAGCTTTTTTTTATGCTGACCTGGCAGCACTCTCTGTGCTATATGTGGGGGATATTCATGCTGTTCTGTGACACACATCCTCTGTAAACAGCTAGTTTCCTTCCCTTTCTAATTTAGCTTTAGTTTTAAGAATGGTGCAATAAAAGGCCCTTTAAAAGGATTTAAAATAAGACCCTTTCCTTTGAGTTTTCATGTTTTGTGGTGTTTTTTTTCCTCCTTCTTGAGCCTTCCTGTTCTTCTAAACATATTTTTAGAGGAGCATACTACCTGAGGTAGTATTTAGATGTGTTTTTCTTGACATTGTCAGAAGGTTTATGTAACTACAGACAGTCAGAACTTATTAAGCATAAACTATTATATCTTTGGAGGTCTTTTCCTTATGGTTCTCTATCTATTCTAACAAGTGCAGCTGAAACATAATGGGACCATATCTGAAGCTGACTGAGCATAGATATGTGCCAGAAGGAGATTTGCTGATGGGGCAAAGACAGCTTACTCAAAAGATAGCAATGTCTGAAGTCTGAGTGCCTGTTCTGGATTGTGCCAACCACCTCCTTAGGAAAGCAGCACTGCTGCCTACCCAACAAAAAACTGATTCAGAACAGTAGGGAGAAAAATAGAAAAGTGGATTTGACACTTGAGACCTGATGTGGACATGGAAGTCCATGGTCCCAACAATTTTTATTGTAGCAAAGGCACAACCATGTGACAACATGGTCAGCAGCCATCACCTGTGGTTTTACCCTGCTCTGTTCACATGCTTCCACCTTAGCAGGTGGGGAGCAGTATGCTGTAAAGCCAGAGACCATAAAGACAATGAAGTAGCCCTTTAGGACCATAAGTGTCTTCACCTGCCTGGTCTTTTTCAAGTTATCTCTGCTGCTACCTTAAAGTGCAAGGAATTTTACTAGTGTATCCATAGAAATAAGGTGTAAGACCTCTCTGGCAGTACATACTCCATTTTCTTCAGATAACTGCAGTGCTTTCTGTACCTGACTCTGGTACTCAGAATCAGGTTCCTAAAGTACCAGGAAGCACTGCTCTTCTCTGCACCTAGAAGTAATCCAGTCCTCTGTGTAAAGCAGAGTGGTGCAAATGTTTCAGGGTGTATTTTCAGCCAGCAAGTTATGTCAGTACCAAAGGGAAGGACTGGTTAGTATATTGACAGGTCAATAGAAACCAGCTGGAAGGATGAGCTCCTGAAACTACCAAGGCAGGGTCTGTTTGGGACCATCCTGATGTAATGTAGTATAGTGTCACACTTAGAATGTGAGACATGATTTCCAGCTAAAACTTCATGTGAATTTAGGCAGTCATTATTTACTAAGCATCTGTTTTTCAGTCTTTCCCAAAGATTGAGAAAGTTCTTCAATTATTTTGAAGTGCTGTTGTTCAACAGTCTGATTTCTAGTAGTGAAGGACTTGAATAGTTGCAAAGGTTGCCCTAAACTAGGCACAGAAAACATAATCTTTTCTTCGGTGCTGAAGGTTAAGGGTTTTATTCCCTTCTGTTGGACTTGAGACTCAAAAGCAAACCCAAACAACTATCCGTAAGGGTAACTTTGCAGTGACCCACTAAATTGAAATGTAGGGAGCAATCATGGGAGGTTGAAATAATTTAGGTGTAGATGTATTTTCAGTAGAAGTAGACAGTGTTTCTGGTTAAACTAAGTGCAGTGTAATGATTGGCTTATTGTTGTTAATTGTCAGCATTTTTTGATTGGTTTTACTCTTTGTTCTGAAGGTGGCTTATGCTGCAGTGTGCTGGATAAGGAGCACTGGGACTTGGCACTGAATTTGGAAGTGTCAGATCTTCCTTAACATAGGAAAAGTAAGAGCTACTATGATCTGCTGACTGCAGACTTGGTATATTGCTAAACTTTAGAATCAGTCAGATGTCAGTCAGGTTCCCCGAATTTGTGACAAGTAAGAGGAACAGATATCTGGCAGGATGAGCCTTCACACCCAAGGGAGGGGTAGCTTTTTCTCTTCTCATCAGCCTTTCTGTGTAAGGAGGAACAAATACAAGTGCAGGACAGTCAAGGTGCTTTGATCCTGGAAAGCTCTGCCTGCTGTTTTGCTTATGGTTCATCATTACCCATGCCAGTTTAATGGGAGAAGCTCTTCAAACTGGATAGGTGGTGCTGTGATAATTTTCAAGAAGGAAAATACTGCTGGATACATTCTGCCTTCTTGTTTTGGGGAGAGAATGATTCTCGTATAAGTATCTTCTGGTTGCATATGCTTACATAGCCAGCTTATGAAAACACTCCTACTATTAGTAATGGTCATTTGATATCCAGCCCTGCCTTTTCCAGTGATTTGAATTTCTACTAATTTGATGGTCACTTCCTCAAGTAGAAGGAATTCTAGACAGGGTCCTTCTTGGTCACAGCTTATTCTTTCAACTTCTGCTTAGCTCCATGCATTTTTAATAGCATAGTGGTGCTGCCATTCCTTGTGTGCTTATGTTCACCATTAGAATTGTGGTGGCATGTGGTATGTAACTGGATGTGACCTAGGCATTTGGTTTTGTCTCTCTACTGCTTGGGATTTTAAAATAGATTTTGCTTTAAGACTTGATGTTTTGAAACATCAAAAACCTATATATTATCCAGGGCATAATATTCCCAGTGCTGTGAAAATCCAGTTTTAACATTAAATAATTACTTCCTGACTCTGTAGAAGAACCCATCTTGCTGTGAGCTGGGTTTGACCTTTGGAGTGCCTTCTCTGTAGTTTATGCCATCCCTGAATTTATTTGGTTTACCACTCCTGAAAATAATTTTGTTGCAATAATGAAGTATTTTTATATCGTCACATCTGTGCTCCAGCATCTCTGTGACTGACAAGCCAGTTCAGAGCCTTAGAAATTTGTCCTTATTTTGTGAATATTAGCAGGAGAATTTTCAACTAGTTATAATGCCATGCAATTTGAAGTTCTGCTCAGATTTACTTCTTAAAGAAATACAATGACTATTCTTAGGGTGTTTCCTTTAAGCCTACTTAATTTTTTTGCACTGTCGGAAGTCTGCATAATTTCTTCCTGCTTTTTTTTGCTGGCAAACTATTTCATGGTTGTCTGTGCAGATAACAGAATTTGCCTTGCAACAGGGAAAGTCTCGAGAATATCTGTTCTGAGGCACAATGTGGGGTTTAGGGAGGTGGTTGGGTGTGCCCCTCAGGCTGTGTTTGCTGGCAGGGCTGTGGCGACCAGCCTGAGGATTTTTCCTCTGTGCCTTGTGTCTTGGCTTTCTGATGCAGAGTCTTTCTCTTGTCATGTGTGTCATACAGGAAGAGGGCCTGATGTCTTTTGTACAAAACAACTGCACAAAGGGATGTATTAGCCTTGTGTTTGATTCTGGCTTCCCACGCAGGGTAGAGGTGGGATCTTGGCTTAATGGGCTCTGCATGCCTGAAGTCAGTGTACCCCCAGCTGAGGACTGGTTTGTATATGTGCATTAGTACATGCTGAGAGCTGTGCTTTCTACCAGAGTAATTGTTCTGGACTATATTTAAAGCTCTTCCAAGCAAAAAATCATGACTTAGAGAGGAATGGAGGTGGTCCTGATGTCACAAGATGAGAGGGAAGACCTGGGTCTGTTGCACAGCATTTCCCTTTCTCTGAGGAGAGATGCTAGCTGGTGGAGATGGATGGGCAGGCTGCCTCCTCTTTACTCACATCACCATTTGGCATGGCAGATATACGAAGATGATGGACCCTGGTTAATGGGGTGTTCACTTTGGTGTTATCTAGTGTCTGCAGAGGCAGCACTGTTTGATGTGTGATGGCTTTCAGGGCAGAGAGCTGTAGCCTGCTGTAAAACAGGTCAGGCCATGGCTGCAGAAAGAACAGCACTTTGCCTGTGAGCAGATTAGCCTTGTATTTTCACACTAGTTGATCCTGCACAACAGGCCTGCTGAGCTGCTTGATTTCTTGTAAGCAAATCAGAGTATGGCTGTCCAGCTTTTTCAGAAGACAGTTTAGCTCTTGCCAGCATTAATAGGCACACAGGTAGCTCTGAAAGCTATTCTCACCTCACAGGGGAAAAGCTGCCCCAGAGTAAAAGAATAATTAAACCATAGTGAGTGCTAAAAAAGCCAAGAACCTTAAAAAACATTCCTTTCTCATGCTTTTTGGATGTGTTGTCCAAGGTTAGGAGTATTATGAAAGCAGATGAAAATTTGTTGCCTTGCCCAGCACTGCAAAAAGTTTTGCTTTTCACATTGTCAGTCAGAGTTATTGGCCTGGTAGGGTACAGTGAAGTAGCATGGTTCACCATTAGGAGATTGCTGTTTCCTCTGGATGGTTGTCAGTTTACTCTGGATGGTCATATAATTATAAGTCATTCAGTCTTTGGTTCTGCTGTTGAAATTATTTGAGAGCCCATTTTTATTTTTGTGGAAAGTAGCTTCAAGCATCTTTTGTCAATAAATCAGTGATATGTAAGGGCTGTGAAAATCAGTCCAGACAAGTGCACCTGTCACCTGTTCAAGAGGAATACTTCCCAGATAATGAAAAATTGATACAGACTTCCAGTGCACAAGGTCATTCTGTGGCAGCATTTGATTTGCCCACCCTGGTCATCTCACCATGTGAGGGTTTCCTGAAGGACACGTGTCTAGCTAGAATTTTTGTAGTGGTCATGTGTGCTACCAGTAAATGCTCTCACTGCTGGAGTTGGAGGTTCTCCTTGTTGTCTCAGCTTCACCAACTCCATGGGCTTGTGTTGTCCAAATCTCCTGTTGCTGGAAGTATAATCAGTGAAGAAGCAGTGCCCTGGGTGAAGTGTTTGACTAGGGTGCCTTGTGACCTTGCTCTCCAGTCACACCTTGGCACAGTTTTGCACAGACATGACATCCAGCTTTGCAGTCAGACTGGGCCTTCCCTTCCTCTAGAAGTGCAGTTTAACCTGAATGGGGAGCTGTGAATCTGGAGTCTTTGAACAGGGACAAGAAAGTATGTTCTTTGCTTGCTTGACTTTCTTCCTTGCTTTGCTCCTTTTATTAATTGGTGGAGACAGATGCTGAGCTGGGAACCCAGTTATCTTTTTTTGTCTCCTTTGGGCACTTGTGGAACCTTGCTGATTCTAAAGAATGCAGCTAAAATGTCTTATGCCTCATCTAATCTTACTGTTTCATCTTGCTGTGACATCTTAGTTGCTATTACAGAAATGATTGGGTTGCCCTATGAACAGTCTCTGCAGCAAGAAATAAGGGTCAGAATTTCATACCAGCTTCTGTGTTGCATTGATATTTGGCTATGATGAATACAGGCTTGGCCAAAGGCTAGCAAGTCTCCCCAACTGCAATGGATAGAAATTAAGTAACACAATTATTTTCAGTTTAGCATGTTTAATCAGTAGAGAGGAGTCTCCTGATGACAGAAAGCCATGTCTATAGATCAGACATATTGCCCTGTTTTCCTCATAGCTGCTGAATTAACTTAAGTCATGAAGCTGCTTCTCCCCTTCGCTTAATTAGTTTTTTTATAGGGAGTTAAGGTATGTGAAACTGGGAAGTAGATCTGGCTGCCACAGTGTTTTCATTGACCTTGTTAGCTTTAAAGTGGCTGAAAACCTGGTATATTTTAGATGATGGCACAAACACTTTGGGCAGAAACCCCACAAATTAATATGAGACTTGGTGAGCTTTGTACTCTACAGTGGATTGAGATAACATTGAATTCCATTTGCATGCCTTTTATTTTTAGAACACAGTGTTCAGGATATGAAAAACATAGCCACAATTTCTGTAGGGTTCTGTTTTCCCACCCTGCTATTTAATTTTAAAAAACACTGCACCATTAGGTTTCTGGAGGACGTATCTGGCTTCTCAGTGAAAGAAGAAAGAATGGGAGAGAAGTATAATAGAAGTCTTGTCCTGTAACCTGCCCCTGAAAGCTTTTCTTTTTGCTAGTCTGTGGATCTTCCCAGTACTGTTGGAAATTCACTGCTTACTATGGGACCTGTTATGATCATACTTGTAGTAGGATCAGCGAATTAAAACTGATACCCAGCCATGGCTTTTCTTGCGCCTTTTGAGCTTGGGAATGTAACTGGCGATGTGTTACTGGAATGAGGAAAATAAAACCCTGTGGCTTTTGGACCACACATACTTCCTTCACTGCACAATCAGTGTTCATCTCTGGTCTGTATGGGACCAGAGAGCTGATTTGCTATTTTTTAAATAAGGCATATTTTTATTTTGATGTTCATTTTAATAAGTAATATAGCAAACATAGAGATTGTTGTTCTTCACAAATTCATGTGATTCTCTTGAGTTCTTTGAATACATTTTGGGTTTGGGTTTTTTCTTTTTTTGTCACAAAGATTTGATTCTTACGGTTTTGGAAAAGGTTGTCATGTCAGTAAAATGTAAATCTTAAGATGTAATAAAGTGTTACAGTAGGAGAGGCTCTGCAGTATGAAAATCTGAGAGTTTCTGGTTTTGATGCCCAGAAGGCAGCCCCCAAGATTCGTTTGAACTGTGTGGAAATGAAGGACAGCTGTGCCTTTCGTGAAAACAATATCCATGAAATGCTGCCATGTGTGATTGTCTAATCCTTACTGGTGACTTCAGAGAGCAAGGGACATTTTGTGGTTAAGGCATAAGACCTCCAGCTCTGGGAGTTCTCAGTTGTGCTGGAAGTTTCCTTATGTGACCATATGAAGGATCTTTCTCCCTGTCCCACATGGGATGTGGACATCTCTCCTGCTTGTTTCATGTGCATGGCGATGGTTTCCTGTTGCATTGCCATACTATCTCCAAACTGGAGCTAATTACAGCAAAGGCATTTCAGCCCTGCCAGACCCGTTGGTTTTGGGGGTTATTTGCATGGTTTATAAGCAAAAGTTTCTGTTCTCTGTTACTGCTCCCTTGATGTCAGGACTGAAACTGTAAAAGCTGTTTGCCATGGGGAAAAGCTGTCTCAGTATTATTTCTGCTGACTGTGCCACCACTGAGTCAGCAAGATGGTTCACATCAGTTTTGATAGTCTTTTGAGTGTGTTTGCTCAGTGTGACCTCAAGTTTATCTCCCCATTTGTGCCTGGGGCTTGGCTTGCTTGCTGGGGCTTATGGTTTCAGTCAGGAAGATGAACTCTGTGCTGGGGGTGAGGGAGCCTGCAGGAGTGCAGCTCCCTTGGCTTGCTGTTGAAGATAAAGGTGAGAGGCAAGGAAAGGCTGCACGTCCATGTCAAAGTATGTGGAGAGATTGGTCTCCATTGCATTGTTCCGTGCCCACAAGCTTGCAGTGGCTGACTGTAATGATGCTCTTGGCCACTCTCAAGCAAGAGATGAGACATGCAAGTTATATCATGTTTGAGCTGACATTTTGTCTTGTATATTTGAGTAACTTGATAGTGTGTCTAAATTTTTATCTGATCCAGGTGTTCAGATTATTAAGTAACCTTGGAAGTAGCCTTCAGAAGACTTACCTGTTTCTTTTCCTAATTTGGGGGGGGGGGGGGGGGGTCCCTAAGTAATGCTCTTTTGTTTCCCTAGGCCCTAGTGGGCAAGCAGTCATCTTCTTGGATGGGAGTAGCTGCTTTCAAGAGGAAACCTGTGTTAAACCTTGACTTTTTAAGTTATCCAAAGGGAGAATATAGATGCATTGCAGTGTACAGTGCTTTCTGTTGTTTCATGTGCAAGCTGTTATGCATGCCTCCATAAGTGAGAGGGGTTGCATAAGACACTGACCCACAAGTCCTGGAAGTAGGACCAGATGGGGTGGGGGAGAAAATGCATGGTACAAAAGGCTGGCTGTGTGCTTAGGACACTGCAGCCAGGACTGTGGTGCTGGGATTTGGTCCCTTGGTCCCACAGAGCTTTCATGTGTGGTCTTGGGTAGTGATCATGGCGTCATGATCACCTGTCTGGAAGCCAAACACTGCCCCACGGCTCTGGTAATGTTGTTCTGTTTCCTTCATGGTTTATTCCAAATGATAATGAAAACTTCTTCAGGTGTTTTAGGAGTTACTTGGAAAGCAGCATTGATTTTCAGCAAATTCTAGTGCTAAGTAAGTCTGAAAATGCTTGGCATGACAAAAAAGGCAGGGGATGAATGCTCTGCTAATGCTGGGCTGGTTAATTACAGCTGTGAAAGATGGTGACTCTTTGTTGCTCCCCCTCATGATTACAGGCAGGTTAGCAGGAATCTCAGTGTAGTTCAGGTTGTATTCCTGCAATTGCCTATAGAATATGTCCCGGACCAAGAAAATCATGCCTCCGTGTGGGAAGAAACCTCCCAGCCAAACTCAGATAAAGCAGACTAGCCAAACCAAAAAGCAACACATCACTGAGGAAACAGAAAAGTGGAAGAATTACTGCTTGGCTGCCATTTTTTTTCCCATAAGGCATGTGGCCCTTTAAGAGAAGCTTGAAAAATATCTTAAGTAGGGGCAGGTTCAATGAAAAAGCTTGCAAACATCTGATCTCTGCATGCCATTATGCCTTCAGTCAGCCCCCTCTTTGTCCATCTGACTTTCTGAAGAGTTGATGATCTCACCAAAAAATAAACAAGCTGCAGAAGTGTTTAGGGATTTTGGCACACGTAGGAAGTAACCAAGGAATCAGGGTGGGGGAAGTTTTTCCTCCACTTGTGGTGAAGCAGGGTGCTTTAGCCTCTGCTGGAAAGAGAAGGATGGTTTTATGTTACTGCAGGAGCCAGATATTTTCCCAGCCTTTTCCAGGGCAGGGAGTGGAGGTGATGGTGGATTTTGCTAGCGGGATTCAAGTGGGGCGTTTGCACAGCATGCTCAAAACCAGCATATTCATGAGTGGCCCTGCTGCGTGGGAGAGAGGAAGGCGAGGGAGACACTTTTGCCCCAGAGTAACCTCTGCCTTGCCTCAGCTGAGGCGGGTGATTTACTTTTTCGTGTGGAACAAAAAGGCAACGGGGAATTTGTAACTGGATATGTAGATGAAGGAGCAATGACCATCAGTAACCCCGTGTACTTCATGCTGCAGGAGCAGAGCGCGTGGTTCCTCCCCTTGCCTGCTCCTCCGGCAGGATCAGCCTGGGAGGCAGAAGTGGCACCCGAACCGCTGGGTCTCCCTGTCACCTCCGGTGACACCCCAAGTGCACACCGTACTTCTTCCTGATGGGGCCCATTAGTGACAGCGTCACTTGCCCAAGCTAAACCAAAGCCAGCCAACAAAAAAACCTCCAAAAAAGCAAAAAAACAAAACACAAAAAACCCCCAGTAAACAAACAAAAACAGAAAAAAAAATCCCAAAACCAACCCCAAAAACAAACAAACAAACCCACAACCAAAACACAAAAAAAACAAGCCAAATCATTAAACCCCTCCTGTATAGGAGGTGAGGGAAAAGGTTGTTACAGCTGTCCCCTATAGGAGGGTAAAGGTACAAGCCCCTGATTCCTCCATATCATTACTTTCTCTTTAGAGGTCATTGTTTTCAACTATTTGCCCTGGGCTGCAGCTTCCTGTCTTCCTAAAGTAGAAAATACAGCATGACACCTAGCTAGGTGGACCTCAGTCTGGAAGTCTGCACTCTGGTAAATCCTATAGGACTTTGTCTCTCATCTCCTCCTGGCCTAGGTGCTTTGTTCATCACTTCTTGTTTAAGCATTATGGAGATAGAATTGTCCTCTCTCCCTGTTAAAGAAAACAGCAACAACTAAAACCAAACCAAATCTACGAAACACTGCTCCCTGTCCCCCCTGCCCCCCCCCCCCCCAAAAACCCAACCAAACCGCAAAACAAAGAAACCAAAAACAACAAACCAAAATAACTGAAAAAAAACCCCACAAAAAACCAAATCCACGCACAAAACCCAAGAAAACAACCCAAAACAGTGTCAGCTCTGAACATCAGCTTCTAAAGATCCAGTTTTGTGGACTTTAGTAGTGTGCTTGGGTTATAATTTCCAGATGGTTCCCCTTTGCTGTGATGTAGGTACAAATTTGTTTCAAAGTCAAGAGCTGAAACACTGATGGCTTGAGAAGGTGAAGCACTTGGGAAAGAAAATGGAAATAATGCTGCAAATGTATTTTTTAATTCCAAGTAGCTAAGATTGTTTCCTAGATCTGTGATTCAGTATCATACCTGTGTGTCTGCATATGTCAGACTTTGGAATTAATGATACAGTACATCGGCTGTTAAAATAATTAACTAAAGGCTAGTAAATCCCTTAGTGGTCCATGCACCAGCTCAGTCTCATGTTCAGTAACAGCACAGGGATTAAGTGCTAATGCTGTAGTAGGTTTCAGATCAAGGGAGCAACTTGGTATGCCTTTCTTCTGTGTATGTATGAACAAATTGACCTGATGTAATGATGTTAATGGGAATTGGTTTTGAAGGTTGATTGCTTTTTTTGGTTGTTGTTTTGGGGTTTTATTTGAGACCAAGACATCATAGATTGACATTTCTGAAGCCTGCCAAGTTTCAGAGCCCTTTACCCTTTCTTTTGCACTATGGTTTGTGTAATTCCCTCGCCCTTATTTATCAGCTTGACTTTTCCTGTTCAGTGCTCTCACGTGAGTTTCCTTTTGGCTTTGCTATGACCAGAATTTTGCTTGTTTTGTCATTTTCCAGACTTGAAACTTCGGGATTTCCTGATTGACAATGAGACATTCTCTGACTTCCTCCATCATAATGTGTCCATGCCATCATCTGCCATAGAGGAGCTACTGGATGCCAGGGTCAATCTCCAGCAGGTAAAGAGTACTTCCAGCTCCTAACATAATGCTTATCTATTGTTTGTTTAGCTGCAGTGCCAAGATCCACAGTGCTGAACCCCTCTGCTAGGTGCTGTAGAAACACAGAGGAAAATGTATTCCCTGCTTATGTCTTCCCTCTTGCCCTTAATTTACTGTCTAATTTGATTTTAAGCTGTAAAAGGACACTGGGAACATAAGTAAATGTTTTGATCTGCATAAGAGAATAGCACCCTCAGCCTAAACTGAATTTCTTCCTTCCTATTTTTTTAAAAAATGGAAGTAAAACATTAATTAAGCTGCTAGCCATGTCCTGACTGTTTTCAGCCACTCAGCCTGGACTGGAGCGGGGTTTCTAGGTCTTGCTCTGCCTTACATTCCTGTGCAGCAGAAGGCACTCTACTTTTAGGTTTGTGTCCAATGCATTAAGATATATTGTGAATTACATAGTACAAGAGTCCTGCTATCCTGAGTGCTCCATGATTGCAGTCATAAGCACAGCGAGCAGTGACAGTGGACTAGAGCCCCTTCATGCAATGGTTGTCTGTCATTGTCAGGCTTATAATGTCTTTTTTGCTAGGCTTGATGAATTAGTCCACCGGTATCCTTTCTAATGCAGAAGTCAGAACTTCAAAGGAAGTCCCAGGGTTCTCTTGAAAGAATGCAAAAGATGGTATGCAAAAGGAGGAGGAAATCTGTTTTGATCATCAATTCCATATCAGATCGCTTCATTGAAGTGGAATGGATTAATTGTCCTTTTAGTCTTTGTTTTCCTGTAGTTACAGATGCTGTCCCTCTTTGCACACATTGTCTTGTTCTTCAGTGAATTCTTTCAAGCCATCTGTTTTAGTGCAGTTTGATAACTTATCCTACAAGTTAAGGATACATTCTACTAAAAAATGTAAAGCAGAAAAAATTCATACCCATTTTAGGCTGCAAGCTTTGTTTTACTTGAAAATAATTAGATTAAGACAGAATCATGCTGCGGATGGTTCTGGGAGGGTAACTGGAAGACTGCAGCAACAGCATTCTTATCATTCTCCCTAAGTTAGTGGAGAGGCAGAAAGATTTTTCAAACTGGCAAAAATTGCAAAAAACCTCACTGTACATTGTGTGACTGCCATTTTTTATTGGTTGTATATGGAAATGGAAGGAGGAAAAAAGCTTAGCTTTTATTTATATAATGTGTCTGAAGGGTGGTGAAAGACCGGTCAGTCACCTTATTCTTCCTTGAATGCTTTAGGCTGTGCTCTTGTGTAATTCTTGAGCTGATTCTGCTAAAGCACTGGGAGTGATGCTAAGTCATAACAGCATTCTGTGCTTAGGGATGGCAAGAAGAGCTAATCTGAGCACCAAGATGTTAAGCTGTGGAGCAGAGCAGTGGCCCACAAAATTTTCTGTGAGCAATTTTCTAATACAGATGGTAACTAGAGATGCAGACCTCTCCCTTCCCGCAGAAGGACTTTATCTGACTCACAAAATGGACAGCTTTGATTTTGCTGGAGATCTGGTTTGGAGATCTGACCTCACTGTTGAGCTGCTTAGTGACTTCAGTATTAATAGGCAGTATTTGTTAGGTCTCTGAATGAGTGGGTCACAGCTTCATTCAGAAGTCATGTGGTAAAAGGGCCTATCCAGAGTATGCCAACCTTTCACAGCAAATACAGCCTGCTTCTGCTATCTGTTGGTGTCCTGGGGTTGTTCAGTGAGGCCAGAAGTTATGCTACACAATCAAGTAAGGAACTGAAGTCTCCAAGGAGATGGGGCTATTCACTGGTGTTACTGTAATGACAGCACTCCAGCATGTTCAGCAGGGTTGTGTATCTAGCATACTGAAATTAGTGCAAACAGTTCAAAGCGACCAAAGCCTTGTCTTGATGGGCATGTTGCTTCCTGGGGCTGAGTGGCTCAGCCTTGTGTTTTTCCAGTCGTGGTAGGTGTGCTCAGAAGGGTGTGGGATTTGGAAGGTGCCTGGGTCAGCAGTGGGCAGGCAGCTGTGTAATCAAGCCTGGTATGCTGCAGTTGTCCAGGTGTGGCCAGACAGCTCTTGTGTGGGAGGTGGGAATAGGTCCTGTCCTTCTGAAAAGTTGAAGGCACAGTGAGGTCCTGGGCCAGTGCTGCAGCATGATGCATTGACTGTCAGTGAAGAGTAAATAGTCATGGCCAGTGCATATTCTGCTTGGAACAAATCTCTGTTTCATGAAGCAGGAAAAGTCCCAAGGAGAGAATTATATTACATGTAAGGACAGAACAATTACCTGTGACTACTTTCAGGCATGAGCCTGGCATTTTGAGAGTCCTTAGGGGACTAAACCTGGCATTTAAGATGTATTTTTGCCTACTGAAGACACCATGGGTTCAGATGACTTCAAGTGGTTAGAGTTGACTTCTGGAGACTAG
Source organism: Calcarius lapponicus (assembly GCA_039654755.1). Classification (NCBI taxonomy): domain Eukaryota; kingdom Metazoa; phylum Chordata; class Aves; order Passeriformes; family Fringillidae; genus Calcarius; species Calcarius lapponicus. The sequence continues at coordinate 45,126,843 of CM077481.1, forward strand.
GTACTTCAGGATGGATAGGTAGGATGTTTTTCCTAAGGTCTCATGCTCTGGACCTCAGTGCTTAAAAAGGGCAGCTTCTCACCAAAAGAGCATAAACTCTGTGTGAAAAAGGTGGACATTTTCAGAATGGTGGAAGTTTGATCATCTTCACTTTTTGTGAGTGAACACTGAGGCACTGGGAGGCACTGCTTTTCTGTATGTCCACCCAGGGAAGCTTGTTCTGGGAGTGTTATTTCAGTGCCCCACAAATATCTCCTTTTCAGCATGACTATAACACTGGTAGTAGTATCTCTGCTGGCAAGAAAAAAAACCACCCCAAATTTTCAAAAGGCAAATCTTTTGATGTCAGAGCTGTGTGGCATTGAAAGATCTGATTTTTGGCATATGGATACGGATCAAAGTTAAAGGTTTGTATGAGTATTGCATTAAAAATCCCTTCTCTCTCCTGTCAGTTCAATTTGCTTGTTTCCTGAACATAATGCAGTTTTTCCCCCAGATTGTGCATACCCCTTTGGTTGTGACAGACGAAAAATTTCAGACTTACCAGCCTGGTTCAGGAGCTGCTAAATCTTCTGGAATGTAGATCAGTCCTCTTTAGTTGTTGTAAGTTGGGCAATGCACTTATGAAACAACAGAAAGAAGAAATTAAGTATACAGCTGTTGTTACCTGTGCATTTACAGTAAAATGGTTCCATCTGTCTAGCCCCAAGGCAAACAAAAGTTTCTTTCCAATTGTAGACTCTGGATTTTTCCTTGTTATCACCTTTGAGAAGTATGCAGCTTTTTGGCATGGACTTCGTTGTTCAGCAAACATGAAGCTGGTAACTGACCTTACTAAAGGAATTTGTTTATCAGGTTTAAAACAGCCTGGTGATAACTCAGAGGGATTTTATCAATTTTGTTAATAAGGTGATCACATGTGGATTAGGAAACATTATTGACAAGGAAACCATTACCTTAAGAAAAATATGCCTGTGAAGGAAGACTCTAGGATCTTATCTCATTTGTTGCAGCTAGTAAGATAACTTTTTTTTTGCTGATACATTATCTGCTCAAAAACACTGTAAAACGTTTGTCTCAGCAGTTAGTGAGTAGATACTTCAGAGTTAAGGGAGATGATTCTGAATCATTACTGCATAGAAAATGTGACTGGCAGATATGTCTAAGTACTTTGGGACATAGGTCTTTTGCCCTTCACATAGATTTGCCAGACTTGTGTCTGGTCACAAGCCTTGTTTTTTTTCTCTGTGGCTCATTTCCCAGAAAACTGAACGTTAGGCAATGCATGTACCCTTGGTTGGAGGAAATGGCTGCTGTGGAGGACAGGATCACAGCTGCTTTGTGCATATTTGCAGGAGAGTGAAGAGGGACCTGCCTCCCCCAGGACTTCTCTCCCATGTTCTCAGCAGGGAAGGGTTTTTCTTGGAACTGAGTTGCATATGAATAAGGGCTGCTCAACCTGTAGAGAAGAATGCCCCCTCACCTCTATCTGGAAATGTTATGAATGGCTTGCTTTGTCTGAGCAATAACCAATTTTTTTTGTTGAAACTTTAGATGAAGGCAGGCTTATCTGCTTTTCCCACTTTCATAGGTCATTGTGTCTGGTTATCGAATGCGACTGAGAGATCTCTGCAATAGCTCAACATCGTCTGAATTTCTAACGATCCAAAATCAGACGGCAGCCATGGACTCTGAAGCCTTCATTTGCACCTTGTCAAAGGAAAAACTCCATGCAGCTGAGCAAGCCTTCCGTGCTAACCTGAATCCTTTGAAGCCTCTTCAGGTGAGTTCACTGGCCGCACCAGTGAGAGTCTGTCATTGACACAGTGACATTTTCCATGTCTTTCAGTCTAGGAACTCATCCCTGCCTTTCCACAACTGCTTAGAGGCAGTTAGAAAGGAGAAGGATGGTTACTCTTTGTCATGGGAGCATGAACAACATGCTTCTTCCTGTCATTCTTATCCTTCCTGTTCAGTCTGCTACTTGCACAGCATAAGTGTGTGTGGTCTGCAGTTCAGTTTGTCAAGAGGAAAGTCTTTACGCTGCACAGTAACAGCCTCTTGGTTGTCCCTGTGTTCTAGTCAAATGTTGTATCTTGGCTGGAATGAGTCCAACTATAATCCTGGCTTTTGCTGAGCACTGAAACTGCTGCCCTCTGCCCTTAGCATGGGGCCACTGAGTACAGAATTTTCTAGCCACTGACGGGCCACAACTCAAGTTTAAATCATATGAAGCAGAGTCAAGTTTTAAAGTCCTGTTTCAAAAATCAACCAATGCACTGTGTATTGGGGGAAGAATTCATTGAACTTCAAGAAAATATATTATTTACAGGGTAACTGGAGACTAGAGTAGACTTGGATCTAGGAAAATCCAATAATGTTTTGCTACAGATCTGCAATATCTGTTAAAATATGGAAGTTTGAGGAATTCAGTGCTAGAAATGACAGTAAAGTGAAGAAAGGACCACAGAACCAACTGTGTTACCCACTAAAACAAATACTCTTTTGTCTGCTGTGTGAGATTTCAGATTTGATGAGCCTTTCAGTACTCAAAGTCATGTACCACTTGGTTTTGTCCCTAGTCAGAGAGGGTCATTATCAAGCACTGGAATCATATTTCTCTCCTGCACACTGTGTCGCAGTCAGTGACTTCTTCTCTCCACAGCTCATCTTTTTTCCACGTGTCCTCCATCTGCACTTTGTCTTTGCTGCTGAAGAGCAGCATAAGCAATAAGAGATGGGGTGACAGCACTAAAATTGTAACAGAGGTGGGCAGTTTGGAGAGGACTCGCTAAAACTTGTTACTTGCCTTCAGTTGTGTATGTATATGCACGTATATACATTACTTACATTAAACCAAAAAGTGCTAGAATTCTGGGGTCTGAGGGGGGCTGAAAGTAGCCGGCTATTGTACCACTCAGAATTGGTTTTCTGGGCCCTGTGGAGACTGTCTTGCTTTTCTTATTTACGGAAGCTTCTGCAGCTTAGCTGACAGAAGCAGGTATTGAGTGTCTGTGTTCTTAGATGTATATTGTTTGTGGGTGAAAGAAAACACTTATAAGCCACTTTGTGCCTCTTGGCAACAGCAGTATGGATTTAAGACATTATGTGCAGTTTTGGGGTGTTTCTGAGAAGCTGGCTCATGCCCTTTTCTTTAAGGGGAAAAAAGCGGGAGTCCCGAAGCCGGTAGTTCTAAACCTGCGGTTGTTGGGTAAAGGTCCACAGTTTTCCTCAGAAATGTGTCACAGTGTATCTGGTAGTTAAGCTGCTGTAAATGGGAAAATTAATTCTAGGATCACAACCAACACATTTGAAACTTAGTGTCTTTAGAGGCTAAAAAGTGCCCTGACCTGCAGTAACATCCTTGAACAAAGAGGGAACTTTCTGCTCATGAACAAAGGAGGCTTTTGACACAGCTTATTGAAGGCATCGTGTGTCAAATCTTGGACATGCACACTGAAGATAGCATGCTCTGTATCTACTACAGAGTCTCTAAACCAATGCCAGCAATTTGTCCAGATATTTTTTTGGTCTGAATCCCTTTGATGTACTTCACAGCAAGGCATTTCAGTAAGCAAAAAGGGCCAGGTCAAATGCAGGCGCAACAGCAATTAGGAGACAGGTTTTTAGCTTATATAATTGGACATGGGCTTCGCTGATTGCACTATTTTGTGCTTTATGGGGAGGCAGCATCTTAGTACAAGGAGGTTAATACAAGGGCTTGCAACTGTGTGCAAGAACTCAGTAAATTCAACACCAAGGGCTTGAGTTGTAAACTGGAAATTTGTGCCTCTCTGATATCTGGGCAGTTAAGTGGCTACAGTTTCTTGAAATGTCTTTAATACATATAACTTAGCCTGACATCCACCTGCTTGTTTTTTTCCCCCTCTTTATTCCTGTTTGTTATTCCCTCTGCAAGATGGTGCAGTAAATTTCATCATGGAATTGATCCGGATTAAAGATGGTTGACCTGATTGCATGTTTACACAAATATTTATGCTAAAGCATGAAGGGGAGAGTGCAAGATTTAGAGCCCTGTGATCAGGGAGTGAGTGTGTGGACTGAGACCCTGATGATAACACTCAGTTCTGCTGGCTTAAAATGTGTGCGCATTTGCAGCTTCAGGGAAATGCTAAGTGTTTTAAGTAGCTCTCAAAAATGCAATAATTACTAGCAAATTGTGGACAGATCAAGGTTTTTAAAAAGTAAATTAAAGTGCATGCATGATGAAATGCATGAGCTCTAAATGTCGCAGCACTGTTTTTATAAAAAGAAAGGCAAGGAATAAACATTTTACATACCTGCTCCTCAGTTCTATCCAGAGCACCTTAGGTGTTGCCCAAAGGGAAGTGATACAGTTAAAACAAGGACTTCAAAATAAAATTTCACACTAGGATTCTAGTTCTGTTGCTTCTCTTTTGTATTGCCTGAATTTAGCCTGTTCTGTAGGATGCAAAAACAGAGCCAAGCACATGGAAGTATGGTAGGGAGGTTTAAGTCTGTGTCCTTACTCTTTTTCATGTAAGAACCTACTTGAAGCAGGCTGTTCAGATCAAAACTCAGCAGAAAATCTGAGTGTGATCAGGGGGCACCAAGGTGGAGGATCAACTTTCCTTCTTCTGAGTGTTCACTCCTCTAGAGGGAAAAAGTGTTTCAAAAAGCCCCTATTTCGTGGCCCATGTATTAATCGGCATCCATTCTCTGAAGCCTTTTGACCAACAATACTATAGGACATAGCTTATTGTACTAGCTCCTTGTAGACACATAATCACTTCTTGAGGCTTGCCTTGCACTGGCTGAGCGAGACTGAGGCAGGAGAAGCTGGTTTGAGGACAGCAGTGAAGCATATGACTGCATATTACATATGATTCCATGCATGCAAATTTCCTTCCTGTCTTTCTCCTCGTGGTAGGCCAGCAATTGTCCCATAGAGGAACTGTGTAGTTTGGTAAAGGCAAACAATAGCAATGGCAATAAGTTCCCAGCCATTGCCATACAGCCCAGTGGGACATCTGACTGTCTTACATCATAGAAGTACCTGTTTTTATATCCCTCTGCAAATCTCCTCAGTTTTGAATGTGATTTGGCGGGGAAAGGTTAAATGATAATTCAGATTGCTTCTGTGGGATTTCATCTCTTAGACAGCACTGCCTAATAAAGGCTTTGCACTACTCACTTCCAGTGGTAAGGATCTGTAATAAGCCATTAATATGCTGTGGCTTGTCTACTACAGTGGTCCTTGAAAGACTGTGGGTGAGCACATGAAAATCCAATTGTTTCTTTCTCCCTCTGTAATATGGGTGGTATTTTGTAAAATGGCTAGCATGAACTAAGCATTAGATAATAAATGCATTGCAGTGGAAAAATGGTTTTTAGAAAAGGTCTCCTAATGTAAATATGTGCTACAACTGAATTCATAGCTTTCCTTTGTCTTTTGTGAGAGCATTTTCAGTCAAGCACAATGATATCATCCTTTTAAACAGCAGAGGTTTGAGACTTCCACTCTCAGGAAACAAGAGCAGAAGCTTAAAGCACATGATTTTTCTGCAGAGGCCAGTGGAAAGTTTCTCGTAAGACCACTATAAAGTTGTAATAACTATTTCAAAGGAAATGTGGCAGAGTTATCTTCATTAAGGAGAAACAGTCAGCTATATGATGCAGACTGAATTTTGGCTGAATGTTTTGGCTTCCCAACACTTGAAACCCATGCATTCCCATGTATGTTAAATCAGATTTGTCCATCCCCCATAAGTCTCATGTGAATTTATTCAAGGCTTGTCCTCCAACTCTAACCATCTCAAGTATTTGTCACTAGAGTAAATCTTGCAGCATGCCCATACAAGCGCACAGAGTCCCCCTCCCCCCGGTGCACTCAGTACTTCAAGAGTATTATGATACTGGCTGCCCCAAAAGACAAATTTAGTGACTTTCTAGCCACTACCATAGTAATTGTAGAGGGCAGTTGTGTTCAAAACCTGCCAGACATTTGTCTTTCCACAGTGTGCCTAGAACAGACAGGTGATGTTTTTGCAGCACATTGCCAGTAAATGAGTCATTGCCCTCCCCAGCCCCTAGATGTAGTGCGGGTATCTGGTAAAGACAATCCCACAGTAGGAACAGTCTTCCTGGATATACCCTGGATCTAGAGGTTTCTTATTAATAAATTAGCTACTTAGTGAGTCACTACAAAGATGTATATTACAGGGAAATTAATGACATGTTCATCTGTTCAAAGAAGACTGGCCCTTGTGACTGATCTTTTGTTATTGTCTCTAGTCATGACTTATGAGAGGCTTCCTGAGTGGGCTTTGAGGTTGAAGAAGTGTAGAGAGAGTAAAACTTCCTCCATATAAATGGTACTGTTGCAAGTTCTGGTGAGAAATGATCTTGAAATGATACGGATTTGTTAGGGAGGAAAGGTCAGGGTGCTGTGGTATAAAAGGATAGATGGGTACTCCTCACATTTCAGAGTAAGGTTTGCAAACTCCTTGAATCACCTAAGATGTACAAGGACTGGCAAAAGACCTGTTAGTCTCAGAGTCCTTGACTGATAATCCAGCAGTGGCCCTGAATGGAGGCATGCAAAAGGCTGCAGCCACTGGGCAAGCACATAACATTTCTTCAGTGTAATGTCCTGTTCTTCAGTAGCTTGCAACCCAGACTTTCTCATGTGCTGCTAGGGTCTTGTTGTTTAATAGCATTTGGTAAGATTGTGATGTTCAATTAGTTCTTTTGAATCTTTCTCAAACTCACAATACTTTCAGCATTGTGTAGAGTCTGCTGATTTTTTTTCTGTTTCGACTAAGTTGCATACGCAGAAGCTCCTTTAGTTTTGTTTTAAATTGATCATTTCACTGTAAGTTTTCTAGCTCTGTATGGCGAGGCACAGAAGGCAATCATCCCACTGCTATTCCCCATACCACTTGTAAGTCTACAGACCTTTGTCATAACCTCTGTTTGTCCTTATACATCCCATTGGAAGAACTGGGGTCTATTGTTCTTCCTTCAAAAACCATTCTTACCTTGAATCATGGCCTTTGTCTGTACCTGAGCTCTTTTAGAGATGGAGAACCGAAAATTGCACATACTGCTTGAGAACCAGGATTGCATTGTGGATTTAAGCTGATGCTGGTCTGTTTTATGACGGTATTTCTAAGATCTTTCTTTCTGAGTGGAATTAGCTAATTCAGAACCATACAAGGGGTATCTTAAGGTAGAACTGTCTTTTCCCTATGTACTTTACTTTGCAGCACTGGATTTTCCCTGGCACTTCGTAACAATGTGTTAGTAGGAGGATGTTCACTAATCCTTTGCAATTGGATTTTGACTTTTCACTGTTCTGAACCAATTAGTATCTTCAGAAAACTTCTCCTCATCCACCCCGTCCCTGAATCACCTCTGAATGCAGTGAACACAAATCTGTGTGGAGATTGATGAATATATATATATATATATATATATATATATATATATATATATATATATATATATATATGGAGCTGAACCAACACATCTCTTGTTATGCATGAACCTGGAACTTTCTACCTTATCTTACTGCTAAAGTTATAGTGGTAGAGCAGATAAGTAGCTTTGATATTTGCTGGCTAAATTTCTTTAAATATATCTTGAAAGTCTAAGCCTGTGGGATATTTAATTGCTTTTCTCCTAGATGATATGTTTGTATTTATCCAAACCTTAAGGACTGCATTTAGTAGAAATCCATAGAGGTTAGAGAATCCTCCCTGAATCTGCAGCTGGCTTTGGAGCAAAAACTAACTGTGCATTCAGAAAAGTTTTAAACATCCCAGCAAATCAGCAGAACAGTGCCCGTTTACAATAGCTGTCACAGACCAGGTCTTACACATCTCCAGCAGATCAAACAGAACAAATTAAAACCTCCAGGCTTTGTTTCCAGAAATTGCCCCAGGAAAGATGTGAAAAGGAAGAGATTCAGCTCAAAAGATATGTGCTAAAATCAAGGGTCTTGGCTGTTCATCTGTGTGTTGCAGTGATATAACTTTAGTATGCTTTCAAATGCTGCAACGAGCTACTAACATGAAATGTTAGGAGTTTGTTTTAATCTTCATTCGTTTGAAACAAGGATTATGCCCAAATGTTTTCCATGCAAGATAATCCAGATATGTGAATGAAAGGGAAAAAGAACCCCACAAACTGAATTCCAGGCCACCAGTTACATGTAGAGCAATTGGAAACAAGGAGTTGTCTTCAATGTAACTTCCTGCTAGAGAAAATAGTTTCCTGAAAGCTATGCCTTCCACTTCTGGAAGCCTATTGGTCTTGCTCTTTGGGAGCAGTACATGCCAGCTATTTCCTGGAAGCTGTTTGTTTTACAATACACCCTTGGCTTGGATAAAGAATACCAAGACATGATAGGAAGACTTCAGTGATAATGTACGCTGCAGTAGGGAGTCCTTTGTATCTGAGTATCTTTGCATCTGTGTAGTCTCACTGAAAACTTGTACCCACCAAATTGTCTTTTTCTCCGCTGTACTGACTTTGCATCCTCTTCTTAGCACTGGCTTGTGGGATTTCACGTGCTGTCCTGTAGACTGTGCTTGTTTTGTGACCTGGAATGCAAGTCATCCTTTGCATTTTAAGTGTATGCGCATGCATTTAACATTTTGTTGGTATGGTTCTGATTATGGCATCTGTGTAGAAGAGAAAGGGGTGATCCTATTACATTGCAGGGTGCAGAAGCCCATGGTATTTTAAGTTCAACATTACACAGAAAGCCAGCTCTGTCTTCCCCACCAATATAAACAGTCCTAACTGCTCTGTGCAAGAATGTTTACAAAAGTTTAATCTCTTCATTTGTGCTTTACAGTAACTTCTAGTTTCCTTTTCTCTCTTCCTGCAGAGACAACTTTCTTTCAATTCCTCCTTGTGGGACCTGTCAGAAACTGTGGAAACTTTGAGAGAGAGCATTGGGAAGCTTGTTAAAGAGGTAAGAAGAGCCTTTGTGTCAGGAGAACACATCACTGTGGTTGCTATCTTAGCCTGTGATCGAGTACAAGAAGCAACTCATAGTTGGCTTGTTTTGAAACTTTTCCCCATCCTACAGCTGTTTTCCCTGTGTGCAGGCAGCATGCACTTCGCAACCTCTTGGCACTTCAAGTTACAAATACCGTAAGAGGAATTAGGACCTTTTCTGTAGTGTTTTGTCTTCTCAGCAGTGGCACAGCGGTTGGGCTTGCAGTACATCTGCTGCCAGGTAGTGCCTTGCAAACTACATATTGAGGCTTTCCTTTTTATTTTTTTCCCATCCAGTCGCCAACCCACATCAGGGTTATTAATTGGTTGTATCTACTGGGTTTCGTGTGCAGTGAGGGTATGGTGTGTGGAAAAGGTTGTTATAGTTTAAATTAAAGGCTGTTATAGTTTAAATTAGTAGTTTAAACTAATTAAACTAAGGCTACTGTTTCCTCTTTATCTATCTTGCTTTTTGGGCCAGAGATTGTTTTCCAGTCTTGTGGGGCACTCAGAACAATGACATCACAACACTAAAAAACCAGTGATTTGCACAGTCAAATTGACATTCTAGAGACTGCAAGTATTTGTTTTTGCAGGTGAAATGATGGATTAAGAAAAAAAGCCCTGCATACCTAAGTTTGAATTGGAAGTCCAAATCTGGGGGGGTAGGGGGTGGGTGTTGAGCCAGAAACTTATCCTAGTTTTTTTGTCTGGCTCTGACTTTGAAGTGCTGCTGTTAGTCAAAAACATTCTCTCCCTGGAGCAGAAATCACAATCATCTAAGCTAAACAGTGCCGCCGCCTCCATCTAAGCTAAACAATGCTGCCACCTCCTCCTCCCTTCGCTAGTCTTCCGCCTTTGCATCAGAGCGAGAGAGCTCTGCGCCGTGAACGGCAGTAACCTCTGGGAGCATGCACAAGAGCGGGTCACTCCAGGTTAGCCTGCGCCTCACTCCCACGGAGGGGCAGCTGCCGGGAGCCTGCGCTGTGCCAGCCAGCAATTCCTGGCACGCACCCCTCCCCGAGTCCTACAACCTGCTGCGCAGTTCCCTTCACATTGAAATTAATATGATTCCAGGATCAGCTTCAGTTAGGACCATGGAGGAGCTTTTGCTGCTAGCAGGGAGGCTGCCCTTCAGAGTTTGACTACAGCTGTTTCCTGTTACGTCATTTAAGCTTGGCTTTTCTTCTTGTCTGGGATAAAAATAATTGAAACCACGTGATACTCAGTTTGCTGATGTGGCCGAAAACATTCCAGGGTAACGTGTCTTTTGCTTGGCAGCTGTTTTGGGCACGACTACCTTTTATTCTGCCCTGCTGTGCAAACAAAGGCAGCATTTTGCTCTGTGTACAGCATGAGCTGCTCCAGATGGCTTGACCGAAAGTTACTTCTTATTCTCTGTCAGGTGGATTTCTGTGTGAAAAGGAGGGACTTGCTCCCTTGTTCCAAAGGGCAGCAGCTTGAGGGGGTGGAGAGAACTATTGTTTGTGCCATGTCTAGGAGCCTTTCTAGCAGGGAATTTTAATTAGAAAATGGGCTGAACAAAATATTTGTCTTGGAGTATGGGGATTAATTGGATCTGTGTCCTTGGACTCTTTTAATCAACTTCTTGGAGGGCAGATTAAACACCAAGAGCAAGGACAACTATTTAGATACACTTAGGGAGCCAGGTCTGATGTTCGGAAGAAAAAATTGCTTAGTAACCCTTCACATTTGACATATTTGCTTCCAGAGGTCTAAGAAGATCAGCTCTGCATGTAAATTGTGAAGATGCTGGTGCCAAAGATGAAACAAAGTTCATTGCTCAAGCTGTTTCAAAATAATTTGTAGAAATGTATTTGCAAATGCAATCCCTCTTTAAGATGGTTAGTACTTCATATGTTCATTAGAATCATCTGCACTTCCTATTTAAGTACCTTTGCTTATCCTGTTAGGGAGTTTCTGGTACTTTAGCTGAAGCAGCTGCCTTTTTGCTGAGCAAAAATGAGCTCTTTTAGCTAAGATACCAAAAACTCCCTAAGGCATCCCTTTGAATTGCACACTCAAATTGTCACACTGAAATGCAGCCTTGGCCTTTTGGATGAGAATCATCAAATCCAAACATCTGCATTAACATATGTAACAAACAAAAACAGTTGTGTGACAGTTTTCATTCATGTTCCATGATGCTGGTGTCCTGTAGGTCACCCTGAACCTGGAGCCAGGTTGAGTGGGGGCAGGCTGCAGGCAAAGGCACCAGTGAGTAGCAGGGAAGTGATAGTACACTGGAATCGGTCAATCTGGATATTTGTACTCAGACTTCTAGTGTTCTCGCAGCTGTCTTGCATTATATCAGTGTGTCATGTGCTCTTAGGCATCTGAAAATAGAGGTTCCTTGTGTAGGTGACACGTAATAGCTGTTGTTTAGCATCAAGAATTTTTCTCCAGATGTTGACACATCTAAAACATGCACAGATGGGTCATACAAAGGGTCAGGTTTACCTCCCACTGTAAGGCCAAAAAGTCTTGAGTGTGCTTTCCTTGGATGAACTTGGATTGGTTGTTCCAGCGCACTGATGCTTTCAGCATTGTTGCTGGCTGGCTTTAAGGGCTGGCTTTACCAGCTGTCTTAGACTTTGATTATCTGCATTTATTTAAACAAAGGTGGTAGACCAATGCACTATGAGCAAAAGTGGCAGATGATCTTTGGCTGTCTTATTGTTTCTAAAAAAAGGGCAGTTGGAACACAGCATTTGAAGTTGTTTCTGAGATGCAGTTGATGAGCAGTTACAAATAGGTGTCTCAGCAGCTCTGCTAACCCTGTTAAGTGCACGTGCCTGCTCTGGACAGCACAGTAAGAACATCCAAGTTAATGTCACCTGATATTTCAGCAGGAGTCAAGAAATCAGATAAAATTCTAGAAAACACTTAAAAAGGGATAGAGAACCAGCTGTAGCATTTTACCATGATACTATATAAAACCTTTGATAAGGAATACAAATCTAGGTTCTTGTTCTCTGAAAAGGGATAGCATAACGGGGATAAAGGTCAGAGAAGGCCAGTTAGGACATTTAGAAGTATAATGGCTTTCACCAAAGGAACAAGGGAATGGGTTGAGACTGTTCAGCTTGCAAAAGAGATGAGTTGGGGATATGAAAAAGACCTATAGAGTTGAGTGGCATGTGAAGAAGAAATAGGTATTGAATGCTCACTGTCTCTTGCAGTAAAAACAAAAAACCAAACCACATGATACGAAATGGAGCTAACCACAGCCAGATAAGGAGAGAGAAGAGGTTCTTTCCTGTGATATTGGATGTTAAATACTTGTGGTTGTTCTAAATTCTAGGAGTTTACCATGGAAGAGAGTCATTGAGGGTTAGGAAATAGAAGTTTCCTGAACTGCAAATAAATGAAGGCTGGAAGCTTACTTAGAGGAAGTATCCTAGATTCTTGCCTTTGTTTTATTTCTTCTTACCATCCACTTATTGTCACCATCAAAGAGGTGATGTTCTGACATATCAAGATAGGGGGTCTGAAAGCAACACTCCAGTGTAGCATGAAACCAGTGCTCATGCAGGTGGGTTACTTTTTGTGTTGTGGTGAGCTCGGCCATGCCAGAGTATGGCAGCATTAATGCAATGAGTATTTCAGGCTGAGGGCAGGGTGTTTTTGTTCATGACACATTACAGGCATATTGTCTGGCTTATGCCACTCAAATGAGTCTGGAGGTACTAATCATTCTGGCTGGTTGAATGTTGTCACCTCAGGCCTGGTGTGAGGTCAGCTGGCCAGCAGAAGGCTCCTTGCACCGACTGGCTCTGTGCAAAGCTTATTCAGGGTCCTGTCTGCAACAGGGCTTGTTTTCAAGGATATTCTGGGAATGCTATTGACAATGGGGCAAGGAGTTTCCGGGGCAGGAATAAGTGATGCCAGTCTGGGAGATCAGACTGGTTGCCTGGTGTAAATCAGTGGAGGTTGGGTGGAGTTGTGCGAGGTGACACTGGTGTGGCCTGTGGCTCATCCAGTTTGTGATCCACGAGTCACTTGGTGTCATTCCTTTAATTCCTATTCTGACTCTGTGTACCCCACCCCACCTGTCCTTGTGAGGGTACTCCACTGTAAGCCATTGTGCAACCAGGAGGACAAGCAGCTTCCATGTTAGAGGGCAGGGAGGCCAGGAACCACCCACAGCACTGAAGTAGAAAACTCAGTACTAAAGAACTTGGCAAGGATTTATTCCAAGTCCTTGCTCAGAAGAGACTTCCATTGTGGTGGTGGAGAATTGTTTTCTGTGTTCTTCCCCTTGTTGTTGTGTTCAAGGGGATTCTCACCTGTTGAAAAATCCGTTCTGTTGTTTGAAGGTGCATAGAGAGAACTTCTCCTTTTACTAATCCTGTTCAATACTTGCTTCCATTCTTTTCTCTGTCCTTCCCCTCCAGCTGCTGAGCATGAAGAGCTGGAGTGACATGAGGCAAGAGGTGATGTTCCTGAACAATGTGAATGCCTCAAACTCCTCTACACAGATCTATCAGGCTGTGTCGCGCATTGTGTGCGGCCATCCTGAAGGTGGAGGGCTCAAAATTAAATCTCTCAACTGGTATGAGGATAACAATTACAAAGCATTGTTCGGAGGCAACAGCACTGAAGATGATGTGATTAACTTCTATGATAACTCCACAAGTAAGTAACAATGGCATGGTCTGAGGTCCTATCTACTTCATGATTGCCACTGCTAGTGTTTTCCAGACTTCCACAGATAAAGGTGGGTGGTCCTGAGGGACATATTCACTGCTGTTTCAGAAAGGCCTATTGTCCTGCATATGCCCTTAAGGACATATTGTCCTGCATATGCCATTAAGGCCAAGAAGTTATCATCTTGCAGAGTCTCCCAAGGACCTGCTACCTACCTACTGTGTAGAGGACGCAGAAAGCTGTGCAGTGGATCTGCTTTACTGGGAGAGGGAGCGCAGTTACATGCAGCCTCTGAAAATCTGACCTTTTCCAGACAAATTTTGTTTGTGCCATGCATTGGGATTGTGGGAGTGTTTCAGAACTAGTACTGTGGCTCTTAGTGTTGGAGGCTACCTGGTTGCTCCTTGTTCACTGGGCAGACTCTGCAGGCTTGGGCTAAAAGGGGCTTTTTGTGGAGCTTTGCAGTAAAGGAGGGGGTATGTGTTTGAAAAATGCTTTGCTTTCAGCTTTGATTGTTCTTGAAGCTCTATGCCTTCTGCAGTTGTTACTGTGCTGTTCAGCCGCTCACCTTTGTTCTCTTCTTCAGCACCCTACTGCAATGAGCTAATGAAGAACCTGGAATCCAGCCCGCTTTCCAGGATTATCTGGAGGGCTTTGAAGCCCTTGCTGATTGGGAAGATCTTGTACACTCCCGATACGCCAGCTGTAAGGAAGGTCATGTCTGAGGTAACTCTAGCCCTGTCTTCTGATAGTGTAGCATTAGCTGTGTCCTCTGGCTGTGCAGCTGATCCTCTCTAGTTAAATTGGACCCAAGCACAAGCCTAGGAAGGATTGCCTGCAAAAGCACAGCCTCCCTAATCTCTCACCTCCCATGCACTTAGTGTTGAAGGCTCAATACACCCTCTCAGCTCATGATGGTCTCTGCCATCTTTTGGAAATAACCTTCCTCTCCTCCTTGTGACAGGTGAACAGAACATTCCAGGAGCTGGGTGTGTTTCGTGACCTCGGGGGAATGTGGGAGGAGATAAGTCCAAAGATTTGGACATTCATGGAAAGTAGTCAGGAAATGGATCTCATTCGGGTCAGTATGCTGTCCTTGCCAGAACCACTGCTGTTGTTTTTTGCAATAACTGACGAAATATTTATTTTAAATGGTGCTTCAGTGCTGAATTGGGCAGATAAATACTATGGATGGGACCTCTTCTTTAAAGAGATCTTGAGGACTGATCTTGCATTATGTTTGGCATTCCTTCCTTCACCTAACAGTCTCCTGCAAACAGGAGTAGTGTACATTTAACATCCAATTCTAATCTGCCTCTGTTGGAAAATGTACTGTTTTGTCTGCACCATGTGTCATGAGCATGTCATCATGGTTCCTCGGGTGCAGCTCTGAGGGGTGGGTCTTTGCACTCTGCGCCAATGTCTTTGGAAGTACAGTGATGTAAAATTAACATCAAGAAACAGAGGGGCCACTGTAGAGTTTTTCCAGCTGTCTCTGCAACACAGTTGGTTGGGTATCACAGCACACCATCTTGCGTACAGAGACCTCCCCAGGTCATATAAACCTTGAAATTAATTCCTTTTTTACCCCAGTGTAATGCTGTGCTGAATAATCATGTGACCTGGCCTGTTGTACTTCTCCATCAACATGACATACCAGAGCACCAGAGACAGTTGAACAGATCATTACAAAGCTCAGGCAGAAAGTTGAGGTCCAAAACATTGATTTGTAGTGATGTCCTCTAAAAAGTGAATGTTGCTTCTAATTTTTTTTTAATTTTACTGAGCCCTGGGCTTTTATGGTTTTATATTTTATGTTGCTTGTTAGCACTGTTGCCTCTGGTAGTTAATTATTGATCTTCTCAGCAATCTGTTTTTTTCTCTACCAGTGTAGTACAGATGGTCTCTTTGTTGTCACCTGTTGACATTCATACAGGCAGGAGTACTTCCTTGTCAGTGCCTTGGCAGCTCACAGTGAGCATCTCCTTCAGTTGCCATGTTTCTGGGTAGACTGGCCATCACCTCTCAACTTTCTGGGTCATACAATCTGTTTGGCATATTTCTTCCTGCTGAGGGAGAGGAAAGTGCTTTGTTTTCCCATCCATGCCACTTCTAGCTTGATGCTAATGTGCCTGTGAACTTCAGGAAGGGCAACAAGTGCCCCTAGGGTTAAGGAGCTTTAATGTTGGGCTTAAACAAGATGAGGTTGAGCCGCTTCCCTGCATGCATGGTAGCAGAACTTAACCATGGAGACCAAATGAGAAGAGAGCACAGTACATCCAATTCCTGTGTGCTTGGATTTCCTTTTCGTATGTTTTCCTTTGGTAGCTTGGTCTGTTCTGTTTTTCCAGTTTGCAAAGTTGTTTTTTGTAACTGTGTGACCCACTACTTTCTGGTTTGCTGGTAACAGCAGAGTATGGGGAAGCTCTTTACCTCTCTTCCATTTTTGTTGTGGCAAAAAGTTCACTTCCTGTTCTTAATCATGAGGATTTTTGCAGTTTTCTCTCTTGTGCAGGTTTTTCTTTTTATCTCCCTGACTTCAGTTTTAACTGTGTAATTTACAATTACTGTACCCTTCCTGCCTGGCCTTAAATTGTCTGCCCAGTGGACTGGTTTCTGCTTCAGTGCATTTGTGCTAGGCATTGTGCATACAGTAGCCTGTCCTCAGAAAGCTAGCAGTTAAACCAAGTGAAGAAAGTACTGTCCCAGACAGGAGGACAAAGGCAGGACATCATGGCTGTACAGGGCTGCTTCAGCCAGCCCTGATGCATGAAAGCAAAATACAAAAATCACCTGGCCTCTGGTGCTGGTATTTCTGGTACTGGGCAAATGCATTTCTGCTGAGCTAGCATCTCCCTTTTCCCTGGTTTGCCTGTGTGGGGTGCAGAGCTATACATGGCTCTCTGCTGCCCTCTCCTTGGGAGAGGGGTTGGCAGGACATGGAGGCAGGCAGCCGCCCTGCAAAGCACACCAAAATGGTGTAGCTGTACCGAGGGAGGCATATCCCTCTTAAAGGGAAGGTAACGGGAAGGACACCACTGTGCTGATCCTCTCAGTATGACAGAGGGCCTCTACCTGCGCCTTCCTAGCAGCTGTTTTCCTTGTAGTGCTTGACTTCGTTATGGGAGAGGAATCTAATGTTATTTCTCACAACTATTTCTTCTTTGAAAACAAAACACTTGCAGACGTTGCTGAAAGGCAAAGCCCTCTGGGACCTGCACTTGCCAGCTTCCAACTGGACAGTGGAGGATGTTGCCCGTTTCCTGTCAAACAGTCCAGAGGACTTTGAGACAGAAAATGGCTCTGTCTACACCTGGGTGGATGCCTTCAATGAGACAGACCGTGCTATCCAGACCATCTCCCGCTTCATGGAGGTGAGATACTGTTTGTGTGAACAAGATGCTGGAGGAGGGCAGCAGCTTGATCTCTACTCATGTAGTTGGGTGTTCTGAAAAGGGAAGATAGATATTCCTCCATCCGTTTTCTGGATACAACCAGGATGTAGGAATCTAACTGTAGGCCTTGTGCTTGAAGTTTTTGCTTTTGTCACTGCTTGTGGTTTCCTGCCCTTCTGTTACTGACTGAAAGCTGCTGCTCTCTCCAGCAGTGTAGCAGTTCATACTTCAGTTT
Organism: Calcarius lapponicus; assembly: GCA_039654755.1. Lineage (NCBI taxonomy): Eukaryota > Metazoa > Chordata > Aves > Passeriformes > Fringillidae > Calcarius > Calcarius lapponicus. Next base: position 45,144,135 of record CM077481.1, read on the forward strand.
GGGGTTTAGCTGGGGGCTGTGGTAAAGCGAGCAGCTGCTTCAAATTGAGGGAACAAAATTCATTCTACTTTTTGCCTCATCAGCTTAATAGATGAGTGCAAACAAAAACAGGCCATGGCCTGTTAAGGGCCTGATCCAAAACCTTCCAGTCTCTCCACTGATGTTTAGAGGCTTTGAATCAGATTTGATTTATTGGTAACAGATGAAATAAGACCATTTAAGGAAGTTGATACTTGGATGATATCCTGTAGGTAATACTGCAGTGCTAGCTAACCTCTTGTACAGAAAATGCCTTTGCTGGGGTATTTCTCAGTGATATATTTTGGACTGGTAGGTGACTGTCAAGCAGGAAGCAATGACAACTCTTGCAGCTTGCTGGGCTACAACTGAGCAAACCATTGCAAAATAGTCTGATGCTGTTGTCTTTTTTCTTGGGTGTGACATTACCATTGGAGTGTTCTCTTCCTTCCCTCCACCCCACAACTAAATAAAGTACATTATAATTTGGCAGTGTATCCCATAAATGCTTCCAATTCTGTCCCTGTCTAGTGTGTCAACCTGGACAAACTGGAGCCTGTGCCCACAGAAGTCCGGCTCATTAACAAGTCCTTGGAACTTCTGGATGAAAGGAGGTTCTGGGCGGGCATAGTCTTCACTGAAATAGCTCCTGACAGCACAGACCTTCCTCAACATGTGAAATACAAGATACGCATGGACATTGATAATGTGGAAAGGACCAACAAGATCAAGGATGGGTGAGCCCTGACATCCTGCCTTATGATCAATTTCTTACAAAGGATGGGGTGAGGAGGATTTCTAATGGAAAGGTCTTGTTCCCTTGGTGCAGGTACTGGGATCCTGGTCCCCGTGCTGACCCCTTTGAGGACATGCGCTATGTCTGGGGAGGCTTTGTCTACCTTCAGGATGTGGTAGAACAGGCCATCATCAGGGTTCAGACAGGCACGGAGAAGAAGACAGGAGTTTATGTGCAGCAGATGCCCTACCCATGTTACGTGGATGACATGTATGTATATAGGCCCCTTCAGAAGCTCCCAGGAGGAGCTTGGGAGGCATGGGCTTTTGTCTCTCCTCAGGCATGGTTTTTGTCCCTATTATCAGTGAGGAGGCAATCTCCATAGTGTTCCTAATCCCTAGAATTAGGGCACCCACGTGGAGGATTTAGAATATGTAATGACTTGCAGAGTCCTGCCCAGGAGAGTACACATACACAGTACCATCCTGAGGTGTGACCATATCCCTACACATGATGCAAGTGAAAATAGCACTGGGAAAAAAAGCAGACAGATAGGCACAGGAGAGGGAAAGAGGGCAATTGAGAGCAGTCCCCAGACAAGGCAGCTCTTTGCACCCAATCTTCCACTGAGTGACAATTGCAGCTCCAGCTCCCACTCCTAACTGGTGATATGCTCTAAGCCTACCCACCTCACCTCATGGTGAGACAAGGATCCTGTGTCAGGCTTTGCACATCAGCTGCTTTGTGCAGGGAAGCCTTAGCTGTCACCATGCTCTGATAGCCCTTGAAGTGATATCTGAAGTTGCAGTAATGTTTCTCACTTGGATCTCCTGGCCCCTTTCTTTCATTTTCTCAGATTTCTGCGTGTCATGAGCCGCTCCATGCCTCTCTTCATGACACTAGCTTGGATCTACTCAGTGGCTGTGATAATTAAGGGCATTGTGTATGAGAAGGAAGCCCGGCTGAAAGAAACAATGAGGATTATGGGACTTGACAATGGCATCCTTTGGTTAAGCTGGTTCATTAGCAGCCTTGTCCCCCTCCTGATGAGTGCAGGACTGCTGGTGCTGATCCTGAAGGTGAGTTGTCTGGTTTGCCCTGTGGCAGCAGACTCTAGAGCCTTTAGAGCCTGCTAAGCAGTGATCTGCACTGACACACTGGGGAGGAGTTTGTGGGTGTGTGTTGACTAGTCACTTCTTGGGAACAGAGTTTTGGAACAACAGGACTGTGTGGCTGAAAACAGCAGGAGGGAACGTTGTAGATTCAGTTCTGTTGAAAAGATGCCTCTGGTACTGCCTCACTTCTGGGAAGGCTGTTGTGCAAATTGCAGGAAACCCTGCCTCTGCTGAGCAGCAGCTCTGCAGAGCTGTCTATAACAGAGGTACCTTGGAAAGCCCTTTCGAAACCTCATGCACTTGTTATTCTCCTGCCAGATGGGGAATCTGCTGCCTTACAGTGATCCTAGTGTGGTGTTCATTTTCCTCTCAATCTTCGGTGTTGTGACCATCCTCCAGTGCTTCCTCATCAGCACCGTGTTCTCCAGGGCCAACCTGGCAGCTGCCTGTGGGGGCATTGTCTACTTCACGCTGTACCTGCCTTACGTGCTCTGTGTTGCCTGGCAGGACCACATCAGCTTCTCACTCAAGATTTTTGCGGTGAGTCTTGACGAAACTTTACTGGCCACTGGGGTGCCACCAGTATGGCACTCAGAAGCTGGACACTGTTGCAAGGGGGGGAAGTGGCAGCGGGAGGTTAATTTTCAGTGTAAAAGTCTTCAGGGTTGGGCTTGATAAAGAGGTTTTCTGAACCTGGTAGAAGATGCTGGGAGGGTTTTGTTGGCTTTGGTAGTAGAAGTAATGCAGCTGGACTAAGCTGCCTTGATCTCTGTATGCTGTCATACTGTATAACCAGACATGCCGGCTGAAGGAACCACCCGCTTTTCCTCTGCACAGCACTTCTTACCTGTCTGGAGAGGGTGACTGTTAGCAACCTGTTCCCTTGCAGGAAAGTCCAGAGTAAGGGAAAGATGATAGGGAAACAAACAGTTCTGGGTGGGGGTCCAGTAGAGATTTCAGGCCTCTTGGAACCTAGACCAGATATGCCACTTCATATCTGCAAATACAATGATGGTCCATGGAACTTGGACTTTTCATGTGGACAATGTCCCTCATTCTTGTGCTACAACTGAGACTAATTGGAGAGTAGATGTAAAAAAACCTCACTGCATGTTCATGCCTCCCATTTTCAGAGCCTGCTATCTCCAGTAGCCTTTGGTTTCGGTTGTGAGTACTTTGCGCTCTTTGAGGAGCAGGGAGTTGGTGTTCAGTGGGACAACTTCTTTGAGAGCCCATTGGAAGAAGATGGCTTTAGCATCACCACATCAGCTGTCATGATGCTGTTTGATACCTTCCTCTATGGAGTCATGACCTGGTACATTGAATCTGTCTTCCCAGGTGAGGTCTACTTCTGAGAGATAATCATGTCTTAAGGCTTTTAAATAAATCTTTCCACCCTTTTCACTTGCTAAGGTGCAAATTTGACCCATTTTTAAGCAGAGCTATTCAAAGGTCATGGAGCAAAACCAGTATCAGAGCAAGGTTGTTGCTGCTAGCAGTGAATGTTGCCCAGCACAGAAGCATGACCCCATTGTGGCCATGGCTGATCTAGCCCCAGAAGCTTTGCTGTACTTGACTTGTTCCCTCCTCTAAAGTTCACAGACTGTGCTGTAAGAGAGGAGTTGAGTATCAGTACCACATGTGCTAACAAGTACCTTTCAGCAGAGGGTTTTTAACCCTAAAGTGAAGTTAGATGTCTCTTACTCAGAGTCTGTCAGTGTCTTTCTTCATACAGAAAGATTTCTCCTTAGTGCCTCTTCTGGAGACTTACTGTGGGTGGAGTATGCTTCGCCGGCAGTTTATGTACAGTCACAAAGGGGATGGAACACTTTAGATCAGTGCTTCAAGCTTTAGTAGAAGCTTTTTAGTACTTCCCTTCTTGTCCTGAAAGCTAATTAAAGAAAAGTGACAGATGCACTCAGGCTCATGTAATGCTTTTGTTTTTAGGCCAGTATGGTATTCCCAGACCCTGGTACTTTCCTTTCACAAAGTCATATTGGTTTGGGGAGGAACCACAGGACAGGCAGCACCCCCATCCTGACCAGAAGGGGTCTTCAGAAGGTAAGTGTGAAGTGAAGTGTTAAGGTCTGCCTTTTTTCTGAAATGATAGTCCAAGGACAGCAGGAGCAGTATTGGCATGGATGGGTGAAATTTGTCACCCTTTTGTTATCACTCTTTGGGTATGCTGATCAAGTGGGTGCATCCGGATAAACCCTAGGTACTTTGCCCACCTGACTGCAGCTGGGTACTCCAGGCTCATGGAATTGAGAAGGCCTTGTATTTTTGCTGACCCTGATAAAACTGGAGATCTCCAACTCCCAAATTAGCCCAGCAGAGAGACAATATCTAAATGACAACTTCCATGGAAGATTCCTCTCTCTGAGGAAGAAAGTGGTCAGTTCTTCATTTAGCTCATTCCTTCACAGGCTTGGGGGAATGTGATGTCTATTAAAACTCCCATGCAATTTCTGTGAAAACCTCTCAGATCTCTCTATTTTGTGTTTTCTTTCAGTCTGCAAGGAAGAAGAGCCGGTGCATCTGAGTCTTGGTGTTTCCATCCAGAACCTGGTCAAGGTTTACCGTGATGGCAAGAAAGTTGCTGTAGATGGTCTCACACTCAACTTCTATGAAGGACAAATCACCTCCTTTCTGGGACATAATGGAGCAGGGAAAACCACTACCATGTAAGAACAAAATAATGATTTCAGACAGTAGGAAAGTGACTGAATACTGAAACTCCTATCCATTATAGTAGAAGTAGCCATAGAACTGGAGCATGCAAGCTGGTGCAGACTAGAATGCCTCTGCTGAGTTTGTCTAGTTGTGCTGCTGCCTTACAGATGCAGGGGACTGGAACCACAGGGGGTTCAGGTTGAGGCTGGGTCAAATGAGTCTGTAGGTGGCATTTTGTAGTAATGTCATTTGTGATTCTGACTTACCAGTGAAAGAAAGCAAGCTGGCACTGAAAGAACAAGAAGCTTTTAGAGGAAAAACATTTTTCCTTCAAGCAGCTATGTGGGTGTTCTTTGATCACCACTGGAGCTGATCTATGGTTTGGTTTATTTAAAATCCATTAGTGAGATGTTTTTCAGGCTTTCTTGATAAAGGATTCCCCAGGGTTTCCACCTACTCTTAATTCAGCCTTCCACTGTTTCTTAGTGGCAGAACCTGCTGATCTGTTTTATTTTTCTTTCAGGTCCATTTTGACTGGCTTGTTTCCCCCAACTTCGGGTACAGCCTTCATCCTGGGCAAAGATATCCGCTCTGAGCTTAGCACCATCAGGCAGAACCTGGGTGTATGTCCACAACACAATGTACTGTTTGACTTGTGAGTATCATCTGGGATATGTAGGACTGATGCTATCTATCAGATGTTTGGCTTCTCTAGGATACAGCAGTGTGCTTTTGGCTTTGACAGTCCTTTTTCTGTGTGTGCATGGTGCGAGACAGTGGGGTGGTGTGGGATTAGTACAGGAACATTCTGTTTATTAGCACATTCCTAAGTGCTTGGGAATGACCAGCAAGAGCTTACACTTTCCTCTTTCATGTCTGTTAATAATGTACTCCACTCAGCTAGGCCAAGTGTATCCCTGGTACCTAGTGATTTACGTTGTTTGTGGTACTGTCAAGCACCCTTAACAAAGGATTATTTACATGGGTGCTGAATAGAGCCACACCCTGAAGTCAGGCCCAAACTGAGTGTGCCCAGTCTGTGGCTCCTTCCTGAAACCTCAGCCTTAAAAGATGTTTTCCTGAGGAAACACAAATGCCTGCAATAATGCTAATAAAAAGGACAAACCCCAGTATGGTGCTTTCAACTCTGCCCTGAGGCTGCATTTGTTCTCTAGGCTGACTGTGGAGGAGCACATCTGGTTCTATGCTCGGCTCAAAGGGCTGCCAGAAAAGAAGGTGAAAGAGGAGATGGAGCAGATGGCAACAGATGTTGGTTTGCCTCACAAACTGAAAGCTAGGACGAGCAAGCTCTCTGGTAGGTTCAGATCTTTTACATTTCTCAGCCTCAGAAACGCTCCACTGGCTTTTGCAGAGGCTGTGTTAATGGACCCTGATGGAATCCTGCAATTATATATAGACTACTATAAAATTAAGCATTTAAGGAAGTGAGTTATTTATTAAGTACCTAATCAGTCTATCTTAGTAAACATCACAATCTCGCACAGTCTCAAGCTATCTAATGGCCATAACAAGTCTCTCACTTTCTCTGAGTATTGTGTATTTTTTTCCATCCTGACATAGTTCAGCTGCATTTGCTCTATGTTGTCCAAAGCTTACTCATATATTTAGGGTTTATGAGTTTACGTGAGGATGGCTTGGACCATAGTCTACAAGTCTCTTGTGTTTGTGAATCATACATGCATTCCTTATACTGACTTCTGTCCCTTCAGTTGGTGACCTGGAGTGCCCTTCTCCTTTGTTCAGTAGGAGCAGAATTCATGTGTCAGTCTGTACCAGATACTAGAGGGACTGACATGCCTTTGTCTTACTCAAGTATCAGTACAGACTGCACATTTGACTTCAGGGAGGGAGAGCAGATGACCGTGGTTGACTTTAGTATTGAGGAATGCAATATAATTCCTTGTTTTTGCCTCTGGAACACTTTCATGGAAGAGGAGTCTCATGGGGACTTATTTGTGCAGCTCAGGCTCTGGAGACCTGTGTTCCAGATCCCCAAATATGCTTAGGCTTCCATGCTGGCAATTTGCTACTCCTGGTGCTGAGACAGTATAGTTCACTGTGGGCATGCAAGGTGTGGTTCCCTGCAGTAGAAGAGTTAGACTCCACTGAGGAAAGACTATCCAGATGAATTATCCACTGTCCAGAAAGTGGTGGGACTCTGAAGGGCTGAAACAGCAGCAGTACTTGTTCTCCTCAGTTTGCTTGCTTTCAGAGAGCTCATTATCCATCATACTGCAAGTATTGCTGTTCACCTCATCTCTGCATCAGCCTGAACGCTTCTTTCTTCTTGTGCCTGACAGGTGGCATGCAGAGAAAGCTCTCTGTTGCCTTAGCTTTTGTCGGTGGCTCCAAGGTTGTCATTCTGGATGAGCCTACAGCTGGGGTGGATCCTTATTCTCGCAGAGGAATATGGGAACTGCTTCTGAAGTATCGGCAAGGTATGTCATCTTTACTCTTAATAAATGTATTGTGGAGGCAAAAGAAAATCAATCTGATTCTTGACTGTTCTCAAAATAGCAATGTGCCTTTGCAAATTTATTGTTGCCTGCACCAAGGAATGAACAGAGACCATGCAGGACAAGGATGCTCAGATCTCTCATCTATATATCTTTCTCCTCCTATTCATGTCAGAATTCATAAACAAACTTTTTTACTGGGCTATGACGGAGGGCAGGTAAAGTCAGAAAATTAACCTTGCTGTTCAGCAATGTCCTGTTCTGCTCTGTGCAACCAGCCTTGCAGACATGAAATTAAACCTGCCTTTGCTGAGCATGACAAAAGCCAGCAGACAGTGGGGAGAATAAACCCATGACAGCAGTTGTGAATCTTCTCCATACTCCTGGTCTTGTTCAAAGGACCCAAAATTGTGGCATCAACCTCCCATCCAACTTCATGGCAAGATGCAGGTGATTGTGGCTCTGGTGTGGCAGCAAAAAAGACAAACAGGTTTGTTTGACTTAGCAGCGTCTTCCTTGCTCTCTTCCAGGTCGCACTATCATTCTCTCCACGCACCACATGGATGAGGCAGACATTCTGGGGGACCGGATTGCTATCATTTCTCATGGCAAGCTCTGCTGTGTTGGCTCTTCTCTCTTCCTGAAGAACCAGCTGGGAACAGGCTATTATTTGACCCTGGTCAAAAAGGATGTAGATTCCTCTCTGAGCTCCTGCCGAAACAGCAGCAGCACAGTTTCCTATCTGAAAAAGGTACAGCTGGCCTTTTCTGCTCGTGTTTATTCTTTCTTCATGAAATCTTAGGCTTTTTGGAAGCAGCAGCTAAGATTTTCTATGGTAGAATGCCTCAAAGGAAAATCCCTTGTTCTTTGAAAGAAGTGTTACTTGTCTGGTGGATACTGTGCCAGACCATATCTAATTTAACTGTTGTGTGGGACATACATCTCCATTACAGTTTCTTTCAGTGACAGTGGTCTCAAGCTGATCAGAGAGATACAAAATAAGTGAAGTATATTTTTGTAACACTCACTTCTATACCCATCATCTTACTTCTGTTTTAGCCTTAGCAGTGTTGTGTCACCATCTGCAGCATCTGGTTGGACTTACTTAGTATGTAGCATCTGGTAGGCCCCATATTGAATAAACAGCAGGAAATAACGTTTGTCTTCTCTTTTGTGACCAGGATGACAGTGTCTCCCAGAGCAGCTCTGATGCTGGCCTTGGCAGTGACCATGAAAGTGACACATTGACAATAGGTGAGGCTTGGAAAAAAATTTAATATTGAATTCCAGTTGACATTGCTCTGTGGCTTGCCTTGGACAGCCACCTTAACCTTGTTGCTCCAAGGTAGCTACAGTCTTGGGAAAATTATTAAATTCACAGTGATGGTATTTTAAATATTGGAATGCATTTCTTGAATGAGCCATTTTGAATTGAAGCTATCCTGAGATATAATAAGCAAATACTATGTAGTTGTGTGGCCTGTTGGCAGTATATAATGTTGGTGAGCTGTACATCAGTGATTTATTTGCAGGTCTTCCAGTAGCATGTACAAGCTCTCCCAAGTTCTGCACATAAGAAGTATAGCCAGGCTTTGGTCCAGGCTTTTATCCAGTCTTGTGTTAAATTAGGAAGAAATGACACTTCATGGAAATTAGCTCCTTTCCAGAGATGTCCTATTTGTCCTCCTTTTCTGGCAGGATTTTTAAGGCTGAGCTCTTTTTTCCACATAATGAGTGGTAACCAGAACAGAACTATCTTTTACATTTGTTTTTTCTAGATGTGTCTGCAATTTCAAATCTCATTACAAAACATGTTCCTGAGGCAAGACTGGTGGAGGACATAGGTCATGAATTAACCTATGTCTTGCCATACAAAGCTGCTAAAGAGGGAGCTTTTGTGGAGCTGTTCCATGAAATTGATGACCGTCTTTCTGATCTTGGCATTTCCAGCTATGGCATCTCGGAAACTACTCTGGAGGAGGTTAGTGAGCTGCTGATTCCTGTTTGTCCTAAACTAGGCAGAAGGAATCATGACAGAATTAAGAATGAGATGAAGCCTTATTGCTTCCTGTAAAAATTGACAGAACAGCTTTGCGTTCCTCTCCAAAATGGATTGTCTTCTGCCCTGTGTAAGAGTGTGCTCACAGAGGTGAGCATTAAAAACTGAAATGTGGTACAGACAAGAAAGGACAGGTCCTATGTGCTCATCTGCACTTTGCTGAGATATCATGTGTGGGTTGGCTGCTGATTTGGCTTCTAATATCTGTGTTATTTTTAGGCATGCTTTGTGTTGCATTTAACTGAAAACATACATTTCAGTACTGTATACATACATTATGTAAACAATTGACACATATGCCCTTGTCAGGGATTTTTTATGGTTTCAGGGTTTGTTCCATGTGACCGTGTTCCAGCTGTCAAGTCTCTCTTTTTTTATCACAGAAGCATCATGCACATTATCTCTGTGTAGGATCTTTATTTGTTTATTTTTAAAGAATGATAAGGGAAACTGAAACAGTGGTTTTGTTGCTTACTGAGGTTGCCCGCTAGGTCCTTCACAGCTGTGAAGACCTTGGTTGTTATCTGCAATTTGAAAAAAGGTTATTTCTGATTTAGGAGAGTCCATGGGTCAAGCTCATAAAGGTGCCTTTTCAAGCAAGAGCTGTTAGACTTGGGGAAATATGAGATTCACCTAGTTACTAGGTCTGTTTCTAAGACACAGGAAAGAGCTCATGTTTGAGATGGCCTGCAAACTCATATTGGAAAGAGGAAACAGCTGGCTCCCGGAAACTGGACAGAAGCCACAAAGTCAATGTCGCCATCATGCAGAGGATAAACGCAATATCCTCAGTTCTCTCGTTGCACCTGCCAGTCTCACACGGCATCTTCTGAAGCAGTACCCACAATATCTTTCCTCTTTTGATTTTCATTGACAGTTATCATTCCTTTTCAGATCTTCCTGAAAGTGGCTGATGATAGTGGTGTGGATGCAGAAACCTCAGGTAGGTGTAATTGTCCCCTACAGAAGTGACACATACCAAGGTATGACAGAGCCTGATTGAGACTGAACTGAAGCTCTTCTGTCCTAGTATTTTTAATGACCTGAAGTAGCTAGGTTTAGTGTATTTAATGCATGCCTTCATGTGCTGTAAAGGTCAATTGACTCAGTTGGTAGCATATTCATTTTGTAATAGTGAAGAGTTTCTGTTGTTTGAGTAGATTGCAAATTACTTGACTGACACTGTTGTCTGCTCTGAAGAACTGACACATCAGACCAGAGTAGGGTCCAAATTACTTTCTCTCTCTGAGAGCCGATGACTGCACTGAGTGCTTATAACAGCGAATTGCACTTGTAGTGACATGACTATGTATGACTCTCACGTGGAGAGTTTTCTTATTATGAGAGCAGCCTGCTCTCCTGGGACAAAAACGAAAAAGGTGCCAAGTGCACTAGAAGAAGTTTCTGGGACATCACAGAAAGTATGGTGCATAAAACGTGACCCATTGCAGAATGACAGTCTTGGTTTTGTTTTTACCTGCACTGAAGTCACTCCAGATCAACTCTTCAGTTTGCAAATGGAAGACGCGCAAAATGAAAATTATATTGCTTTGTTTTTTCTGGGGCTAGCTGGAGATTAACTGAAGCAGTTCAGGTAACCATAGCTGCATTATTTTCAGATGGTACATTGCCAGCCAGAAGAAACAGACGTGTGTTTGGAGACAGACAGAGCTGCCTTCGTCCGTTTACAGAAGATGATCATGGGTTTGATCCTAATGACTCAGACATAGATCCAGGTATTGTTAGAGTTCAGCCTGTTTTTGTTCTGTGGATGTTCTTCCATATTATAGGTACTGTGGATCTTAAGGCTGAGTCTGCCAAAGGAGTGGTGATATATTTGCCTTGAGAAATAGTGGACAGTGCAGGATGCACACCCTGCTCAATCCTCCCATTCAAAGCTCAGAGATAAGGGAGAAAACACATTCATGTAAATTTATGTAGTTATTTCTCCTGATTGTGCTTTTTTCTTTTTGGTGAGTGTGAGTGGCTGCTCCAGCCATCACCTTGTGTCTCCAGCACAGAGAGCATCTCTGAACTTTTGAATGAGGGTAATTTCTTCTTGCTAGCAGAATCCAGAGAGACAGACCTTCTCAGTGGCATGGATGGGAAAGGCTCCTACCAAATGAAGGGCTGGAAGCTCACCCAGCAGCAGTTCATGGCTCTGTTGTGGAAGAGGATGCTCATTGCCAAGAGAAGCCGGAAAGGCTTTTTTGCCCAGGTGAGAGCCTCCTCCTACATGAGCAAAGTCCCTCATCAGGGACAGCTCTGGACTGTGTGTTGTAGTCTAAATTGATGGTGGGCTAAAAACCTCAAGGGAATGCAGATAACCAAAAGTAGCCTTCACTGCATATAGGGACAGAAGTGAAGCACTTGTCTGTGCAAATGAAAGTAGTTGCATTATAAACCATGTGATTACAGTATTCTTGCACAGCAAATGTAATTTTGCCCTTGAGAACAGCATTTGCAGCTAAATCCTTGGCAGCTGAAGTGAATTCCCTGATTGAATGCCAAGATAGATCTTGCAATGGTGTCTAGCACTGTTGTGGTGTAAATAGCAAAGGTATTCCTGGGAAACTTTGAAAATGTTTTGATCCAATAAGTGAATCATATGTAACTCCTGATGCCTTTGGAAACATTTGCTTATAAAAAGGACGTGTTTTTTCCTTACAATTTCAGATTGTCCTGCCAGCTGTCTTTGTGTGTATTGCTCTCATGTTCAGCCTGATTGTTCCTCCTTTTGGGAAGTATCCCAGCCTGGAATTACAACCCTGGATGTATGATGAGCAGTACACTTTTATTAGGTATGTTTTGTGTGGTCTATAAATTATATTCTTCATGAACTTGAGTTACCGCATTCCTTAACAGGTCCTTTTGGGTTTTGTGCTTATCTCAGAAGCATGTTTTAAAAGAGAGTTGTGGTATTTTCTTCTCTGACCTTTAAATGCCTGCTCAAAGTACAGGCAAGGCCATATCCATTTCTGAATGGTGCTATGACTGTCCTAATAATACTGTGTACAAAGACTTGGAATGTGTGTGCGCTCTTAGGCCAAGCATTCTTCAAGGGCAAATCCCGGCCCACATCCTTTCACTGTGCTCTTGGCCTTGCTTTGTTGCTTCTTTTGCTGTGTGCAGGTTACCACACTGGCTGATAGTGGTTTTCTGCTGTTCCCATAGCAATGATGCTCCAGAAGATGCAGGCACTCACAAGCTTTTGGATGCCCTTCTTGATAAGCCGGGGTTTGGGACACGCTGTATGGAGGGACATTCCATCCCGTAAGTAGAATTCTGGTCTGGGAACAGGAAGCACATCCCTGGTAGCTCTAGCTGACTTTGGGAAATTATGGTAATGCATGGCCAGAGCAGGATTTAAGCCAAAAGAGTTGTAATTACATTCAGTTTTTCTGCTCAGAACCTTTTTAAAAGTTGCCAGCCCTCAGTCTGGTGAGGAAGTTGAGGTTTGAGTGCAAGTCCTTGCTGGTAGAGGTGGAAAGAAGAGAGCAAATGACTCAGGTTACTCTTTGGTCCTGAGCAGGGTAAAGGACCTATTTATGTTGGTGTATGTTGTTGACTGTAGCTATTCCCACTATAAAATCCTTTTTTTCCAGCTGCATTAGAAACCTGAGTTAGCACCCCACAAACACCAGCAGAAGGGAGCCAGACAGCATTTGTCGTTTCCTAACTCTGCCACCTGACTTGGTGCACAGCCTTAAGCAAGACTGAAGATCACAGTCTGTGAACGTAGAAGATGTACACACTCTGAGTCCAAGATGGTGTGTCCAGAAGACCTGCAGCTCATGTTCACGGGATGATGGGGAGGGAGACAAGGTGTCTGATATAATGGCCAGTGGTGGAAAGTAAGCTGCATTCTTCATAACAGGCATGAAAGCTATTCCACCAATGGGCCATGGGGAAAAAGCTGCCCACTGCTTCCTTGGGAAGGAGCAGTGTTTTGATGCCCCAAAGGCAGAAACATATCCAAGGAGTCATCCAAGAAGATTGTCTGCTGTGATCTTAAAATCACAGGGTATCTCAAGTTGGAAGAGACCCATGAGAATCATTGAATCCAACTATCTGTTCCTCGGAGGACTACTTTTAACTAAACCATGTGACTAAGCACATTCTCCAGATGCTCCCTGAACTCTGGACAGTGTGCCTGCCAGGACTGACTGAAACAAAGCATTTAATTATAATGCAAAGAGGGGAGTGTCTGGCCCTACAGTGTTGGCCTGCCCCAGTTTCTTTGGCAGTGGGATCTGTTAAAAGCTGCAGAGTCTGATCTGTTGCTCTGAGCTGTTTGTCTCTGTGAGGTCAAGCTCATTTGAGAAATGCACTGACTCTGCTGGGGACTGTGAAGTTTGATCTTTAAATCTCTTGTAAGCAAAGGCCATCATATTTATCTTAAAAACTGCTTTTTTCTTGCCTTTTTCCAAACACAGGGACACTCCTTGCACTGTGGGGCAGAAGGAATGGACCACTGCTTCAGTCCCAGAGTCAGTGCTGGATATCTTCCTGAAAGGCAACTGGAGCATGGAGAATCCTTCCCCATCTTGTGAGTGTAGCAGTGAGAAGATCAAGAAGATGCTGCCTGTGTGCCCCCCTGGTGCAGGTGGCCTGCCACCCCCACAGGTAGGAGGGGCTCAGTGGTACTGCAGGGAGGAATGCTCATGAGGAGCAGAGTGGCTAGGTGTGATTCTTGCATGCAGCATTGTATGAGATTTATTTCACTGAGCACCTGTGTTTTCTGATGAGCATCTATCTATGTTTTCACTGGTGACACCAGCGTGAGCAAGACACAGCTGACATCCTCCAGAATCTGACAGGCCGCAATATATCAGACTACCTAGTGAAGACCTACGCACAGATCATTGGGAAAAGGTAGCTGTTGAACTCCCCCTTCCCTCCCTGACAAACACATTGGAAAAAGGTAGCTGTTGAACACTCCCCCTTCCCTCCCCAACAGACACTGCTTGCTCTACAGGTGATGCACAGATCAGGTGAATAAGCCTGGGCAGCCAAAATTCTGCAGTAGTGAGCCAAATCCCCTCAGGTCCTCAGATAGCCCTGATCCTCAGCTCAAGTGATGTTTGTGCTTTGTGGGTGGTTCTGTGTGCTGGCCCTCATAGGCAGATTATGGGGGAAGCCTAGGGATTACCTTGAAGAGGAATGGTGGAAGCTATATCAGATGTAAGAGGCTATTGCACTCTTTTCCCTGGCTATGTGCCTGCAGCTTTTTTAGCTCTGTCTCTCCTCTGGTTCCATGTATTATATGTCAATTCTTTTTTCTCTCTGCAGCTTAAAGAATAAAATCTGGGTGAATGAGTTCAGGTGAGTTACTGCATTTTCCTTAGCTTGTCTATGTCCACTAAACCTTGAACATAGTATTTAGCAGGACACATCCACCCTGCTTTCCAGTTTGTGTTATAGGATTCATAACTGCCAGATAGTGGAGGGAGATGTTTAAGGATAAACTGGGACAACCCCAGAGCACTGGATAGCATGTCTGCCTTATGCGGAGAGCAGTCTTGAAAAGATTTGCATGACCAGTGTGCTGGTGTGAGATGCTATTCTTCCAAGCAAGGGCAGCAGGGAGACATCCTGCTTTGCCTGCAGCAGAGAATAGCTGCCTTTGGACAGCATGCTGAGCACTTGTGATATGAGTGTCTAACCCCAGAATCAAAGAGTAGAAGACTTCATGGCTAAGCAACCATGTAGGAGAACAAAAATCATCCCTTCATGTAAGAATGGAGATGCTAGTCTTGGGTGTACTGCAGGAAGAGGAGACACAGACATGGAGAGGGATAAGGAGTAGCATTTTGTGGAGGTCTGTGAATAGTCATGTCTTAACATCACTTTCTATATGAACTTTCAGGTATGGCGGCTTTTCCTTGGGAGCCAGCAGTTCCCTCGTGCTTCCTCCAAGTCATGAAGTCACTGATGCCATTAAACAGGTGAAGAAAATTTTGGATATGGCACAGGTGAGCAGTTGTCCCCCATAAGCCCAGGACACACTAAATACTGAGTCTTGTTACTTGGGAGATGACTTGGAAGCCATAAAATGAGGAGCATGTGTATGTTAGCTGTGTCCACTGACTTCTCCCCACTAGCTCTGAGCTGGGATCTCCCACGCTGTTGTCTGGGAGTAGCAGAAGTCTTGAAGACACACTCAGCTAAAGCTTGCCCAGCCCATGTTGCTGATGTGGGTTCTGCCCAGCACCAGTTGCAAGCCAGTGGGGATTGCGGGCATCTGAATTCTTGTTTTGTGGCAGGACAGGGTGGGCTGTCTTGTGGAATTAAGAAGTGGTTGCTGCCATCTTCAACACTCAGCTGAACCTTCCTGTGCTGAGTCTGCCCTGACTCAGAAGAAATTTGGGCCA
This sequence comes from Calcarius lapponicus, assembly GCA_039654755.1. Lineage (NCBI taxonomy): Eukaryota > Metazoa > Chordata > Aves > Passeriformes > Fringillidae > Calcarius > Calcarius lapponicus. The sequence goes on from CM077481.1 coordinate 45,159,587, forward strand.
CTGTTTTCTTCTGAGACTGCCAGCCTACAGGCTGCAATGTCTCTGAAGGTTGTATGCAACTTTGGTTAATAAGTTTTGCTGGGGAAAAAAACAGGCATAAGACTGACCCTTCTTACCAGTGAGTCTACAGAAAGGAAAGGGTGAAGGGAAACCGCAGTTACTCAGCCTTCTTACCACCTCCAGTTTGGTGGGTAGAGGCTGTTGAATTGGCAGAAAGCTGTCAGAGCTGCAAAAAACATTGTGTAGTCTCTGCTAGACCCCAGGGCATGAATAAAGATATTCTTAGAGGGGAAGTAACTGTCTCTTTGCTGTTTGCAGGGGAGTTCTGGGGATCGATTTCTCAACAGTTTATCAAGTTTCATGAAAGGCCTGGATACAAAGAACAATGTGAAGGTAAATTAACCAATCCTCATTTCTGTGCTTGCTGTTAGAAGCTCTGGGAACTTGGAGTCACAGCAGTTTGTCTTGGAAAACTTTGTAGACCAGAGTTCTCTGTATTTGCTAGTGGAGTAAATGTAGCCTGTAGTTTTATGTGGACTTCCTCAAAATCTCTTTCTCCTGTGGAGTCTAGGCCTAAATGCCAAAAAGAGCTCAGTGCTGAATCAGTGATAGCTTCCAGGAGCCTCTTGTGTTTATTGATTAAACTGTGTGTTCTGCCCTTGAGCAAGCTAGCTGGAGTGATATGGAAAGAAATATGCCCTCAACAGAAGAAGGGATGTTCTGAAGGGCTTAGGAAGCTTTTGGGTAGCTGATGTACCTGGTGCCTTTCTGATGCTGATGTGGTGTCTTGTAGGTGTGGTTTAACAACAAGGGCTGGCATGCAATTGCATCCTTCCTGAATGTGATCAACAACGCGATCCTTCGGGCCAACCTCCAGCAGGGTGAAAATCCCAGAGCTTATGGGATCACTGCCTTCAATCACCCACTCAACCTCACCAAGCAGCAGCTCTCTGAAGTAGCTCTGTAAGTTGTGACATGACTATGGATGGGTTTGGGCTCATTGCTGATGAATGAAAACAGGCAACATGGGAGGTTTTGGACCTACTGGTGGACAGTCAGTGGCCTCTGCCATTTAGGCTGTTAACACACAGGCCTTATTTTCTCTGGTCTGGGGAGGTGGCAATCTGTGCTGCTGAGAACTTGCTGTTGAATAGCACTTCTGTACAAACTTTCTCTGTCCTTAAGTCCCTGGAAGCTGCAGTTTTTAAGAAAGAGTCCTTTTCAGGAATCACACCTTCTGCAACTCTAGGAAATCCCTCTCAGCCACCTTCAGAAAGGTGTCTCACCATAAATATGGTCATTCTTTCATCCTCACCATTTGACTAGGAACCTCTAATAGGTTCCTGTTGAGTCTTGCCCACTGTCTCAAGCTGGGGGGCACACAGTAATGCACAGGGTTAATTTCACTGAGGCATTGACTAGTCCACTCACACTACGATCAGAGTCAGAACTTACAATCTCAGTGCATGTATATCCTTCAATCCATAAAACAGTGGCAGATAATGAGCAGATACTTCTCAACTTTGAAACAACACCAAGAAAAGACAAACCCCAACAACCCCAGGAAATGGATTATGTGGGAAACAAAGTGGTGAAATAAGGAAAGCAGAAATCAGTCTATTATGCTGAAGTCATTAACCAGTCTATAGGTTGTGATGCTGTGTTTGAGATGCTAACAGACTGTGTATGTTCCCTCTGTTATATGGCTGGAGAAGAACTGTGCAGTTAAGAGAATCTTGCATGGTAATTCATTACTCAGGATTCTGAGTTTAAGGACAGACTGTTGACAGCAGAAGAAGAAGAAATAGTTTCTGCCCTGCCCTGCATGAACTGCTTCATTTCATCTCAAATGAGCCAGTACCAGCATACAAACAATTTGCTTTCTTCCTTTTTTTATCCAGGATGACCACCTCTGTGGATGTCCTTGTGTCCATCTGTGTGATCTTTGCCATGTCCTTTGTTCCTGCCAGCTTTGTGGTTTTCCTTATTCAGGAGCGTGTCAGCAAGGCTAAACACTTGCAGTTCATCAGTGGTGTGAAGCCTGTTATCTACTGGCTGGCCAACTTCGTGTGGGATATGGTAAGGACTTAGGCTGGGCTAAACTATCCTCCGTTCTGTTTTTCCAGGGTGTCTTGAAGTGCACAGTGCAGTTTGTTCCAGCGGGGACCACGTTATTTCAGTGAATAACAACTGTGACTATGACTTCTGTGTTTTCTCTCATGGGGCAGTGCTTCATCTCACTGAGTCAAGGAGTACAACAGAGGATGGAAGGACAGCCATAAGCTCAATCGTTAGCATTTATTATGTCACTCTCAAATACTTGCCCAAAAATGAATGTTTGTGTAGCCCCTTGTTCTGCTCTGTCCAAATCAGAACAACCTGTGGTGCCTGAAACCTCTGAGAGTCTACTGACTACTTCTAGGGGGACCAAGAAATGGAAATTCATGTGTACTGTATTATGGTTCACACGTGACACTTTTAAGAGTCTCCCATTGAAAACAGCTTTGGGAACACTGAAGAGTTTTGAAAACTATTGGATTAGAGCAGAAAAAAAAAATCTCCTTCTTTTTATGTCATCTGGAAAGAAATCTAAAGTCATGTTTTTCAACTTCTAGTGCAACTACATTGTTCCGGCCACACTAGTTGTCATCATCTTCATCTGCTTCCAACAGAAGTCCTATGTATCCTCCTCCAACTTGCCTGTGCTGGCTCTTCTCCTGTTTCTCTATGGGTAAGGGATTTCTTATCAGAGGATGACTGGGAAGGCTCTTAGACTTGGAAGGTTCTTACCTGATGTTGCTGCCTTTTCTCTTGCCAGGTGGTCCATCACCCCTCTCATGTATCCAGCCTCCTTTGTGTTCAAAATCCCTAGCACGGCATATGTTGTGCTGACCAGTGTGAATCTCTTCATTGGCATCAATGGGAGTGTGGCCACCTTTGTCCTGGAGCTCTTCACCAACGATGTATGTTTTTTTCAGAGGCTCCTCAACTGTCTTGTGCTGCTACAGTCTAGTTCCATGTTGGTTCCATGGTGCCTTTAGCAGCCAGATCTCCAGAAAAACTAGGCCCTGTATGCATTAGCTGCAGCAGGAGTTTAAACACAGGTTCTGGTGGAAATGGGTTAAAGCCCCCTTTAGAAAAGTTCACAGAGTAGATAAGAGGTGGGGAAGGAGCTCCTGAAATTGTCTAGTCCAACCTCTGAGCAAGATTCAGCTACAGCAGTGTATTGAGTTTGCATGGCCTGGTTTTTCATAGTGGGGGGCAAGGTTAAACTGCTAAGAGCAGGTTGCTCAGAGGCATTGGACTTTAAAATTTCCAGGGAGAGGCACCACAGTCTCTCTAGACAACTTTTTCCACTTTTCAGTTATTTTTAAGGTGAAAAAAAATTAGAATTTCCTTATGTTCAAATGGAATTTCTTGTATGTTCTTAATGAAGGGCATTTTCCATCTACAAAGGCCATTTAATCACCCAACTATTTAGCTGCCCTAAATTTTGCCTCCTGTCGTAGATACCTCTCTAGCTATGGGAGCTTACGCACTTCAGTTTTTCAACACCAGATTGCCTCCTGGGGAAGGTACCAAGTTCCTCTCATGCTTGTAGGCAACACAAGATGTCTTAGCAAGCACTGTTTGACCCACAGTGGTGTGAAGTGTTCCTTGTGGAAGGAGGCTCAGGAGACACCGTGGGAGTTACTTGTTGATTGTACCTCATCCTGTGGGCATAAGGGCGCAGTCCTTGATGATGGTTCCTTTTGTTACAAAGCCTGTTCTAGATCAGTAACAATGAGTACATGCTCAGAGATGACTACCTGGCAGAACAGGAACTCAGGGTGCTATCAGTTCAATCCATGGACTAAGCCAGCTGTGAGACAACAAAGGAAAAGTATTAGAGCTTCCAATATGGGACAGGGAGAAGCTCCCTACAGCCACTGACATAACCAGTCTGTTCAAGTTAAACTTCCCTGTGTCCTCAGCCAGTAGCCTTTTTGCATATCATTGTTTGCAGACACTGCCTTTTAGACTGTGAGTGTTTGGAAAAACATTTTATTGCAGTTTGCTTGTGTTACTAGCATTGTGAGCAACACAACAACACTGACTGTCCAGAGAAGTCATGGCCCCGGCTCTTGGGAGAACATGTCTAATCCTTGGATTTTTGTGGGCTTGCAGTGTTGGGAAAGGGAGGGAGGGGTCAATGACAACATGGGTCGCTCTTGGGAGGTGGTGGCTACTTTTTCCTCAGCTGGCTCACTGGCACTTGAATTTTTTCTTAACAGAAGCTGAAGGACATCAATGACATCCTGAAGTCTGTCTTCCTCATCTTCCCTCACTTCTGCCTGGGCCGAGGACTTATTGACATGGTGAAAAACCAGGCTATGGCTGATGCTCTGGAGAGATTTGGTATGTGAAATTGTGTTTCACACAGACAATGGCCTGAAAGGAACAGACAAATCTATAGAGTCGGCTCCAGACAAGCTCCTCTAACTTTTCAGGAACTGATGGTGCTCAATTTGCAGCACAGACCTGATCAAACATGGCAATTCATCATAGCAGTCCCCTCTACTTGATTTGTTAAGAGAAACTGGTAGATAGATCCAAAGATTTTTGAGTTAAGAGCATTAAATAAAAATGCATAAAGACAATTGTGTGGATGTCATTAGGTGTAGTGTAAGGAGTGGCTGAGGTTCTGGAAAGCTGGATGGTTTTTTTTTTCTGGCACGCAGATGTCAGGTCTGAGTCATAGTCTTTCTGTGCCTCACTAACCTTTTGGACAGGTGGGCTAGGTCTTTGGCAGACTGAATTCTCTGGGCCTGAGTCCCAACTTTGCTACAGTAAAAAATGGCTTGCAGCCACAGCGGGCCCCTTGTGTGGTCTAACCTTTCCCTCCTGTAACTGGCTGATCACCAGTTGTCCCAGTGCCCAACTTGGTGAGTTCTGCTGGAAGAAATGCTAGCCTGCTCCCCTTGCTCTGGAAAAATGATTGTACTTTTAATGTCATTTTGGCAGGAGAGAATCGGTTTGTGTCCCCTCTGTCATGGGACCTGGTGGGAAGGAACCTCTTTGCCATGGCAGTAGAAGGTGTGGTGTTTTTTCTCATCACAGTGCTCATACAGTACAGGTTCTTCATCAAACCCAGGTAAGTTGTCCTCTCTGCTGTGCCGCTACAGGCAGGTGAAGTTTTCATTTCACCTCTGAAATGGGGAGAATACTACCTATGAAGGCCCTGTCATTTTCTGCTAAGGCATTATCATGTTGCTTTCTTCAGGCCTGTCTATGCCAAGCTGCCCCCTGTGAATGATGAAGATGAGGATGTAACCAGAGAGAGGCAGAGGATAATTAGTGGAGGAGGACAGAGTGACATTTTGGAAATCAAGGAGCTAACCAAGGTGACAGAACTTCTGAATTTGTACTCATTGACACAAAACTATGCAGTTCACTGTGCCTTACCAGAGGAATTTAGTGGGATCGAAACTGGATTGAGTTAGGAGTAGTGCAGAGGTACAGCTCTGATTAGAATTCTGTGATGTTGTCCTTCTCATTCTTTTTTCTTATGGTTTTAGATTTACAGAATGAAGAGAAAGCCAGCAGTTGATAGGATCTGTGTTGGAATCCCCCCTGGAGAGGTAAGCTTATTCATTAAATTGATTGTTTTGCTATTACTGCAGTGTTTAGGAGCCACAAGACAGCATGGGGTAGAGTAAGATCAAAACCAGATGAATGATCAAATTGCTCCAAAGGAAGGTAGAAGCTGAAGCAGTTTCTGGTTTTATGTGTCTCTGTCTTTGAAGAGGATATGAACTCTCAGTGTCTGGGACCAGAAGCCAAACTCCAGTATGCAAGATTTGGCACAGATCAACTGCAGTGACAGGGTATCAAGGTGACATCAGTCTGTTCATCTTCCCAGCCTAAAGGTTTATACTTAAAATAAAAACCCAGATTTTTTTTTTTTTTTTTCTGAAAATGGACTTCAGAGTCCCTCTAGCTGTACTGAGGGTCAAGTTTGCTTCATCCCATCTGGTCAGTGCTGAAAATGATGCAGTTGGATCCTGTTCTCAAATACACTGTGCTCATTTATATCCCCAGTGCTTTGGACTCCTGGGAGTAAATGGTGCTGGCAAGTCATCCACTTTTAAGATGCTAACTGGTGATACAGATGTCACGGGAGGAGAAGCTTTCCTCAAAGGAAACAGGTGAAAGACAATGTATATTTTCTCTGCTTTTTCCTCTCTAGTTTTAACAGCTTTTCTCCAAAACTCTGAAAGCATCAAAACTCTCTTCCACTTTTCCTGTTTACAACTCCTGGCATCTGTTTCAGCCCTTGTTTGAGTCTGGTAAAGTACATCACTGGCTTAGGAAAGTTGATTTAGTCCGGTAGTCATTTCTATGTAGCAGCCCTTCCAAGTTTAAATGTCTTTTTTTAAAAAAAAGAAAGGAGGAGAAAAGGAAGAGAGATAAAAAGTGACTTGATCAAAATGGACTTCTATAATTCTGTATTTTTGTTAGTTCAGTAGTTCCAGGAACACTGTTTCATGCTGTTTTAACATCTAAATTAGCAGCATATGCTCATGAAATCCTAACAAAGGCTTTTTTCTTTTACAGTATCTTGTCCAACATCCAAGAAGTCCACCAGAACATGGGCTACTGCCCACAGTTCGATGCCGTTAATGAACTGCTGACAGGGCGAGAGCACTTGGAGTTCTTTGCACTCCTGAGAGGTGTTCCAGAGAAAGAAGTCTGCAAGGTAAATGAAACGCCACAGGACCCACCCCAGTGACCAACTTGCAAGTTCTTGCTTGCGTGCATCCTTCCTGCAACTCATGTAATGCCATGATGTGAAGCTGTTGAAGATACTGTATGGTGAAATCTGCCCCCTCCCTTTCCTTCAGAGAAACCCAAGAATTCCCCTATTTTATTCAGTGTTGCCTGGAAAACTGTACAAAATGGAAGGGCAAATAATTTGCGTCCTATGTTCTCATAGTGAATGCTCTTTTCCATTGAACAACCTTCTTCCTTTAAGAATTTAAGGGCTGTGGAGCTGCAGGTCATGCAGGACCTCACTCACTGTCGAGTCTTAATTCTTTAAAGTCCCTGGAAACAAACACACTATAGCTTAGCAGAAGCCTTGTGCTGAGTTTTAAAAGCTTTCCATTTGATCATGGTGCATCATGAAGTGCTGCTATTTCAGCATTCAGAGATGAGCTTACAGTAACAGTCTTTAGACAGTTGATGACAGCTGCCAGTACCATGCAGCACCGTTCTCAGTTCTGTTTCCTGGAATTAACAGTTTTTACTGTATGAGACCTGAGTGCTCTAGGTAGATGATATCTAGGTTAATGTCCAAGTAGCTTGAATCCTTCTCTGAGGGTAGATGGAATGGGTGGAAACTGCAATCTCCTTCTAAGATTGCTGCCAAGTTCTTCCATGTGATGTTCTTACCAGCTCCATATAAAAAGGGACCCAGTTCTGGGTGTGATTCAAGTAGTAGCTGAATCTCTTCCCCATAACACACTGCAGGGCAGCAATGCCTGACTGTTGGCACCATTAGGGATACTGCTGAACAACAAACCAAATTCCATCTATCCAAAGGGCTAAGATGCCCATGGTGTGACAGCTGTGGGTCAGTAGTGTCCATGTCCCTGCTGTAAGCCCACAGTAATAGGAAAGCTCACTGAAGATGGTGCTGCTAAAAGCACTAGACTGTTGGCTAATGTGGCTCAGCAATGCTGAACTCGTGCCCACCAGCTGATAAGCTGCAGCCATTTGATTTTTCAGGCCTCCCCAGGGTTACGTATATCCTGATCCAGAGGTGCACTTGCTGTTTCAAAATCCATATCCATGCCACATTAGATCCTCAAATGAATGACCCTTCTGAAAGCTGCTTTTGAAGCCAAAGCTTGCATGAAAAATCTTTGTGCAGATGTTGCTATGCTTGACTGAAGGTGGTATTGTGCTGTGTGTCATAGGTTGGTGAGTGGGCAATTCGGAAACTGGGCCTTGTGAAATATGGAGAAAAATACGCTGGGAATTACAGTGGGGGGAACAGACGCAAGCTTTCCACGGCCATTGCCCTCATTGGAGGGCCACCTGTGGTGTTCCTGGTGAGTCCACAACCTTTGCTCATCAGTATTTTTCTTTAAAAATAGAAAAGCATGTTGAAATTAAGACTAATTAAAAATCCAGTGTATAAATTACTTTGCCGTTTTAGGAAATAAATCAAACTTGCTTATTTTCAATGTTTCCATAATCAGGAATGGACAGGTCATTTGAAAGGTTTGGTATTTTTCATCAGAATGTAGCAGCATAATCTGTTTTTTGCATACCTTTTGCAGGATGAGCCAACAACAGGGATGGATCCCAAAGCACGTCGCTTCTTGTGGAACTGTGCTCTGAGTGTAATCAAGGAGGGGAGATCAGTGGTGCTCACATCTCACAGGTAAGCAGCCCACTTGTGTCATAGCTTGGCTTTTACATCTGCCAGGGCTGGATGCCAAGCTCAGCCTTTCTGCTCTGCCCTTCAATGCTGTTTGCAGCACTAATTAAGTTATTTCTGCTTGCAGCATGGAAGAATGTGAAGCCCTGTGCACTCGAATGGCAATAATGGTCAATGGGCGATTCAGGTGTCTGGGCAGTGTCCAGCACCTAAAAAACAGGTAGGTTTTGCTTACACCACAGTTTGCATTTTTAGGGAGATACAGTTAGGCTTAGTTCCTCATGCAGCATTTCCATTGCTATTCTGACTGTAGGAAATGCTGCTGGATTTTTAGCAACACTTGTATTTCAGAAGCACTTAACTCTTGTACTGACATTTTTGTTTGCAGATTTGGAGATGGTTACACCATAGTGGTGAGAATTGCAGGGGCAAACCCCGACCTGAAGCCTGTTGAGGAGTTCTTTGGGCATGCCTTCCCTGGAAGTGTCCTAAAGGAAAAACATCGGAATATGCTGCAGTACCAACTTCCCTCTTCACCATCCTCCCTGGCCAAAATATTCAGTATTCTCTCCCAGAACAAGAAGAGACTCCACATAGAAGACTACTCCGTTTCTCAGACCACACTTGACCAAGTAAGTTTTTAGTAGCCTGGATGCCAAAATCTTCTTTTGCATCTTTCAATTTAATTGACCTATCGTATAAGGGCATTTAAATGAAGTAGAGTACTGAATCTCAGGACTATTTCAGGATATCCAGTGCTTAAAATGCTATGAATTAATGAAATACTAGGGTGGCGTTTGACGTGGCCTTTTTTTCTTGTAGGTTTTTGTAAATTTTGCTAAGGACCAAAGTGATGACGACCATACTAAGGATCTGTCATTGCACAAAAACCAGACTGTGGTAGACATTGCAATCCTTAACTCCTTCCTGCAAGATGAGAAGGTAAAAGAAAGTTGTGTGTGAGCCAATTTTGTCAAAGAGGTGATGAGCAGAATGCAAACTTCCTTTTCCTGGGATAGGATACTCCCAAAGAAGCTAGAGGAAAAGCAACTGGACACTCTACTGATAACCATTCAATGCAATGCAATTCAATGCAATGAAAACAATTCCTTTACAGGGGCAGTGCCTCATGGAGTCGTCTTGTACTGTTCTCCAGTGAAAGACTTGAACTTAGCTCATTACAGTATAACTCTGAAGCTGTGGTAAAGCACCCATGAGATGCTGTGGGCTTTCAAGTATACTGTATCTTGTTCTGTACAGTATGTTTTTGTTAGGGTTGCTAAAATAATTCATTGAGAAATCATGGCCAGTGGTTATTTACAGATATTTAGGACATGCATGTTTTAGTCTTTAGAACATTCATGTCAGGAGTGGGAATGTGCTGGTGCTATATCCATTGCTGGCAATGAATGCACCAAAACAGTCCATGGCAAGAAAAGTCACCACCAGTGTTGTAGCCTGAGGTTGTAAAAACTTACCTGTAAAAACTTACAAGCCAGCTTTCTCTAGGCTGGTGTAGGTCCGTGGTGACAAAGCTGAGGCCACAAAGCAGTACTGTGCAGGTGGGGTGGCAAGAGACAGGCCATCATAACCACACATCTTCATCAGCAAGTGGCAATATGCAGAACTGTGAACCCTCCAAATGCATGATTGTCCCACCAGCATCACAATCAACAACATACTCTGACTAGGTGTTTGTGCAGTTAAGTACTTTCCTGCTCCTCTGAGGTACTGTGGCAGCTGCATGAATGTCTAGTAGAAAAAAGTGGGTGAGAAGCAGACATAGGGTTTGGACCACAGCAGCAAACTCAGTAGTTGTACAAGCTGCTAATGCCAAGAGCAAATTCTGAATCATGAGCTGTCACTCAGATTTGTAATATCTGCTCTTTAACCCCTGCTTTGCACCAGAAAGGTACCCCACATCTGGAATTACTGCTTAGCACAAGCATGTTGCTGTTTCTGGCTTTGCCAGATAAGACTAGAAATGAGGTGTAGATTTTTTTTTTAAACAGTATTATTTATGACTTAAAATAGGTAGGTAGCATAATTAGGGATTGGAAATGCTTTCAGTTGATCTTTGTAGCCACCATATTTCTTTACATTATGCCTGTAATGCTATGCTCTCTTTCTGTCCATGTGGTGGATAGCTGCATTTATGATCTGACCATGTTCCAGATTCTAGCAATCAGCTGCTATCTGCAAACAACTGCAAGTTGTTAACCTAAAATTTTCCTGTTTGGAAACTGGTATAACATTAATGTGTAAGTTTCTGCTTCTGTTGTGCAGTGTAGTTTCAGTCATTAGGTGATCCCTAACTGGAGTATTATACATCCTTAATATACATGTGACAAAAAACTGTTTGAGTAAAAAATCCCCCTGAAAAACAAGAGAGTCCAAGATAATAGTGCTACAGTTCATCAGTCAAGTTTTTCAAGTTTTCAAGTTTTAAAGCCAGACTAATATTAGAGGGGAAATTATATAGTAAGAACAACCAATTCTTGTTCACACTGTACAACGGTCATGGGAGAGTATGCTTTTTAGGCCCCTCTGTGTTGCTTTTACATTTGAATATCGGTTCAGTAATGTGGTTTGAACACAAGTGCAGTTCCTGAGCTGTTCCTGTATCCCATACCTCTGCCTTAAAAACCCACAGAGGTTCTGCACTAGTTTTGATGCTACTCCATGAATCAGTCATGGACCATTTTCTTCTGTGAATGACCATAGCAGCCCAGCAAATACTGAAAAGGCTGGCATGAGCCTGAAGAAGATTAATTACATATTTTCAAATATACTTGGTAACACTGACCAACTCAACTTTCTTAAAACACAGTTAAACTAAGTTCCTTGTCCCTCAGTCTCCTGCCTTGAGGTAAAGTAAGAGCTTAGTACGGGGTCTGCTGAAGTGCCTTTTCATACTTTTTTTTTTTTATCTGTATAATTCATTGCTAAGGGGATTGAGAAAAGGAGTGTAAAGGGGATTGGTATACCTCACTGAAAACATACTTTGTTATTACCTTTATGACATCGTCACTCTATGGGGATGAGTTACAGGGTGATGAATACACCAGACTTCCAGATGCAGAAACAGCAGAGCTACGGCCATGACTACTCCAGAACAGGCTGCAAGTATGTTGCCACATCATTTAAACAAGTAGTGTGTCCTGGAGGCTTGCCACTGCTAAAAGTCACTATTACAAATCATTACATCACTGAAGTGAAGGGCTAACGTTTTGCACTGCACCAAACTAGTGCATGTAGAGCTGGAACGAGTTCTAGGAGGATTCAGATTTGAAATGAGAGGGCTGTGGTTTGCTCTTGGTAACTGCTCATTTAAATTATTCATTTATCAGAAAACAACAGTTACATGGTAATACACTTTCCTTAGCCCACCAAAAAGATTCTTGATTTGTATTGCCCCATGACTGTCATGCTTACAGGGTCTGCTATCTGTGACAAAATATTGCAGTAAATGTGGATATTAACCAAACTACTTCACAGCTCTGATCTGCATTGTTTGTACTGAACAGACAGCATAATGCAACACTGGCATGAATATTGGTCATGGAATATGTTCAGACAGCCACTAATTTTCACTTAAGTATGTGTTGGGGAAAAATCACTCTAGAGTCATACACATTATGTGAACCACTTTTGATAATGAAACTACGCTGAGGTGTTAATTTATTTTAAACTTCAGTACTATTGACATGTTGCATCCCTCTTTGTAGTATATTTGTATTTCAGTAAGGAGTTGTATTTTCCCCATGGTTAAACAACCACTGTTGTGCTTATCTTTCCCTCCTGAATTGTAGTTGGTCCTTCGTTCCAAGCACTTTATGCTATCTGTAATGGGATCTATTTTTGCACTGGAATATCTGTTAACTTTGCAAAAATCTAGAGAGATTTCACAACTGAAATTTCTAAGTTAAATCCTTAAATGGACGTTTTCATTAAAAGCAAAAAAAAAGTATATATATTTGTATTTGCTAATATCTGTTATGTGAAGTATTAAAAGGCACTCTAATTGCCTTGTATTAAGTAAAAAATAAAGCTGTTATAGCACCATCAGTCTTCACAAGTGTAATTTTTGCATTTGATATTTCAAGGAGCACTGCTAGAAGCTTTTAGTTTTGCCTCTTTTTTTGTTCTTAACTTTGATGCATGAGATTTCAGTAGCTCTAGAAACAAGTATGGAGTATATACACTATTTTCAGGTAAATGAGGAGATACAAGATATAAAGGTAAGTGCTACATTGAATTTAAAGTTTGTAAATGAAAAGGTCTCTAGCAAGTGATTGGTTAACTGTCAAATCCAACTTCAAAGCATAACAAATTTCTCTTTATGTTTAAATCCCAACTCAGGTACCTGCCTCTGAATTTTTATTACAGATATGCGAGTTGGTGATTGCTCCTCCTTGCTAAAACCACCCTATACACTCATTTGATTTTGAATAGCAGTTTACAAATGAAAGCAGAATAACAGTGTGATTGCTCAAGGATAAACTGATACTAAAATGTTGTCTGCTACTGCCTATAGTATCGCCATCAACCAACTTCCAGTATCTAACCGATTCCTGAAGTTACACTAATCAGGAAAATTCTTCCTGATTATAAGAAGTTAATTAGAATTTCACAGAATCACAGAATATGCTGAGTTGGAAGAGGCCCTAAAGTATCACCATGTCCCATTCCTGTCCCTGCACAACATCATCCACAAGAATCACACCATATGCTTAAGAGCATTGTCCAAATAATTGTCCAAACATTTCCTGATCCCTGTCAGGCTTGGTGCTGTGATCTCTTCTGTGGAGAGCCTGTTACAGTGCCCAGCCACCCTCTGGGTGAAGAATCCTTTTCTAATAACCAGCCTGAACCTCCCCTGGCACAACTTCAGGCCATTCCCTGAGGTCCTGTCAATGGGTGACGGAGAGACAAAATCAGTGCCTGCCCCTCCTCTTCCCCTCAGCAGGAAGTTGTAGCTGCAATGTGGTCTCCCCTCAGTCTCCTCCAGGCTGAACCAACACAAGGACCTCAAATGCTCCTCATTCAGCTTTCCCGCAGGGTCCTTCACCATCTTTGTTGCCCCTCTCTAATGGCTTCACATCTTTTTAACATTGTAATGATGCCTTATGAAAAATAAAAAAGCTCAAATCTTGTATCTGTAATCCTGCAATTCTTTAGTGTATAAACTCCACATAGAGTATTAGCTACTGTTTTCCCATTTTGGTCAGACAAAACAATTCCTCTCTAGGCCTAGGAATCAAGGACACCTTACTTTCTCAGGCCCTAAGAAATGTAACCAAAAGTGAGTTGCGGGGAGCAAACTTGGGGTAAATTACTCCATTACCTAGAGCTGTAATTGGAAGATTAACCCCCAGTCTGCAAATGGACCAAAGGTATAAAAGTATGAAAGCCCATGACCCATTGTCCATTTCTGGGTGTAGCCCCTGGGGGCGGGGCGGGGGGCAGCTTCATCTGTCTGAAATGTATCTTGAAGGCCCTTCAATAAACGTAACTGCTTTTTGTTCTTAATTTTGTCTGGCCTCTGTTTTTACGTGGTCCCAAAAGGCAACAGTGGCACCCAAACCTGCCCCCAGCACTCAAGATGAGGCTGCCTCGGTGCAGAGCAGAGTGGGACAATCCCCTCTCTTGCCCAGCTGTGATGCTGTGCCTGATGCACCCCAGGACAGGACACAGTTGGCCCTCCTGGCTGCCAGGGCACTGCTGACTCACATTCAACTTGCCACAGACCAGGACCCCCCAGGGCCCATTCCTGCTGCTAACATCTTTTTCTTCAGCCTGTCTGTACAGCCAGGGTTGCCCTGCCCTAGGTGCAGAATCTGGCACTTTGAACTTCGTGTGGTTGATGATTGCCTAGACCTCTTAACTTCCTGGGTTTCCTGCGTTGACCTAGTGTCCAGCTGGCACCTCAGGATGAAGCACACCTCTAACATCTTGAATGTTCTCTACTCTCAGTGCTGGTGCTACAGAAAATAGTTTTAATTAAAAAAAACAACGAACCAAACAAAAAACCCCAGTGAAACAATTCTTGCATTCAAAAAAAAAAAAAAAAAGAAGTATTTTTAACTCTCTCTCCCCACTTTTCAGCCCATATTTTTTTTAAATTAAAAAAAATCTTCCTTTGAAAGAACTGTTGTAAGGCAGTGTTTCTGAACAATATACTGGTTCATCGGCTCTTGATACCTTCAAGGTTGATTTGTAAAATGTAAGACGGGGGTCTCTGAAGTAGTGTTTGTTCCACCCTGAGAATGCTAAACATGGCTTTGTTGGAGGGAGCAGTGTATGAGGACTTGGATATAGCAGCTGGGACCTGTTACAATCCCTTAATTATAGCAGCCACATCCCATGTACCCACCTGGGACACAAGCATAATGGCCCAGAGCTTGTTTTAGTGCTGTGAGATCTTAATGCACTTTAAAGTAGCAATAATCATTAGGCAAACTGCACTAAGATACTTCACTTCTCAATTGCTCACTGCAGATCCATGATTAACGTAGAAAATCCTTCCAAGTGCTCTGCAATTTACAGTCAATACCTATAAACTGCAGAAGAGGGCGCTCTGTACCACCTATACAAGATAAAGTTTGACTTCTCAGCCCCTGTGCCCTCTGCCCTACTGCTATTCACTCTTACCAGCTTACTGGTTCTAAAACAATTTGTTGCTGACCAAAAGACAAGACCTGCAAAATGAATCCTGTACTTGGAGAATGAGGTTTATAATTTCATAGTTAGAAAGAGTAAGAGCTTGAGCCATAAATACTAAGAATTAATGCTTTATGCTCATTCATTTAGCTTTCAACAGTGTGACAAACAGTATTTCAAAGAATGACAGTACATGTAAATCAGTTGAGTCTGATGACACAATTGAACAAGAAGGGCTAATCACCTATAGCACCCTAAACAAATATTAAAATATCTAAGCCAAAGCTTGTGTGGTTAACTCACAGTCTTGAGGCAGTGTTTAATGAACAAAAAAAAAAGGCTGAAATGAGCCATAACAAGTTATTATGTAAAAAGTCTCATGGTAGAACTCATTAGGATACACTACCTAATCAGCCCACTGTTGCATTTAAGTGCAATTCCAGCAACACTCTTGTTGTACATTGCTCAGAATTAATATAAAGTATTCCAGTGAGAAGTCTGATTAAAACATAATTGGGTAAGATACATGCGGGAGCTTTCCTTCTTAAAACTGTATGGAATAACTAAGATGTTATAAGAGGCATGATATGTTATAAAATATGTTATAAAAATTATACCATCCCTGGCTGGAATGCTGGACAAGAGCAATTAACCTTCTCAGTTTGGTAAGTGATAACTAGCTATGCAAAAAATCATGAAGAACTTAAGGATTAAAATAGAAGGTTGGTGACACATGGTTTATGTCATGATACGGCTCAAGTTGTTTGTCCTGGAGAGGTAGGAACATCACCATAAATTTTGGTTTAACAATTGGGTGTCAGAGTGCTGATTTACGCTCTCAGTGGATTAGCATTTTGCATCCATTTTTTGTCAACTGAAGAACAGCTCAGCTCATGAGGGTACGGGGGTCCATGTAACTTGCTGACAGCACTTCCATCTTGTCTCTTCTGCCATCAGTTACATCCTTTAGAAGAAGGTTACTTCAGCGGTGAGCATTGCAGAGGAATCAGAAGCACATTGTGCTGGGACTCCAAGAATCTGACACTGTCACGCACTAAAATTAAATACATGTTTAATTAAGACAGTATTCCAATGAAAGGCAATACTTTTCTCAGCATGCATGCAAGTAACACAAGTGAGTTCTCTAGAATCATCGTGCCTTACCAGCTGCTACAACTCTGGCATCTTCATGGGCGCTGTGTCTTCCTGCTGCCCGCTGATCTGGGCTCTCATTCCACCACAGCACATGTACTGAGAAAGTACAAATAAACTCAGCTGAGCACTATTATGCTGCAATACTCTAAGTCCTAGCAATCTGCCTTCATCTGTTACAGGCCTTGCAGCTATCAGAAACAATTCTCCAGGCATGCCAGTGGTGGGATGATCTTTCACTGAGCCATTGCATGGTTTGACTTTAATATCAGAGAGTCTTTTAATATCTGAGAGTATTTTAAGACTGGGGCAGCTGGCTTAAGTCTATAACCAATACACAAAGCTGGGTTCAAGGACTGTTTACAGGACTGCAGTGATCCACACCAACATTTTCAGCAAGCTGGCCAATCCTGATCCAGGAAGGTGGCTTGCCCCTCTCCTCTGCCCATTCCTTTGCCAAAGTCTGCATCAGAAATAGATGAGTACCTGTGTTAAGTAATCCATATTCTGTGTGGAAAACACCGATCAGCTTGGTATATCCTGTGTTGATGTGAGCATTGATTGCAGCACGAAATGCTTCACCCCACAATGCTGGTCCACCAGGCTTCATCTGAAAAGTAACCCATTCATACACACCTAGAAGAAAAGGCAAACACTACCACAAGGAAGGAAATACAAATTAATACACCAGATCTTGAACCATGTCTCATGACCACGGTGTATTTGCTGTGAGACCAGTGTAATGTTTCCCTGTCATTTGGGGACAGCAGGAGACTGCCCCTTCCTCCCAACACGCACAAGAACTCACACCTTCCAGAGGCTCCCAAGAGCTCAAGCTCACTAACAGCGGCTAGTTCAAGTGTCAGTCTAAGTACCAGGGCCCTGAAGAACAGAAGGCTTCCCACACAGCCCAACTTTGCAATTTTCAATGCTGCACGAAGACTTTGGGATATTCAGACTACTTTGCAGATACCACAAGTGCTCATACTTGTTAGAGGGATTTGGATGTCTGCTTGAGCAATGCTGGGTGTCTTGTCTAAGACTGGAGATGTTTTCTGGCATTGAAGTGCTTTATGACATTTCAAACTCCTTTAACTCCTGGCAGTTAGTCACAGTAAGATCTGACAGCATAACCAAAAGAGCAGGACCAGTTTAGCACCTCTGCTGTGCCAAGCATCTCCTTTATTTGTAGAGAAATGGCATAATTCACCAAAAAACCTCCAGTCCTGCTAGAAGTTACTTGTCTTCTTTCTGTTCAGGTAGTTACTTCAGATCACAATTGTTGACGCAGTAATAGAAAGCCAGACACTTGCTACTTGGCAGTGTCTGGTGTCACTCTCCAGCAACAGGCTGGAGATAAACCGTAACAGTGTTTCAAATTGTCTCTCCAAATTTTAGAACAAACTGTTTCAAATTCAACAGCAACAGCATAAAATTTCAAATCCTGAATAAAGGAAATAAAGAACAAAGATTACTGTAATTATACATGTGCTGAGGGCTGAAGCAAGGTCTGCTCCCTGTTGCTTCATGCCAGAAAGCCTGCCAATATTCATTCGTTGGGGAACAGGCAATAGTACTAACATCAAATTTGCTACAGAGAGAATTAAAGTACAAAGAGACATGACTTCTATACCTAACCTATGATTGTTACAAAAAGGGGCATAAGGAAGAACTGCAGAAACACAGCTCAGTCAGCCTCACCTCTGTACCTGGCAAGATCAAGGAGCAGATCCTTATGTTTGACTTTCATGTATCTTTAAAAAAGTAGGGAATTTTTTAAACTTTATGTGAAATAAGCAGTAACATCAAAGTGTCATAGACATCTTTTTGTGAAAATCCTTTCTTAGGATTTTTTTCCCCTTCCAAGAAGCTGAGGCCTCAGAAACAAAGTGTAAACAATGGTTATCTGCTGCTGTAGAATGCATCAGGTGGATTTTTGATTGGCCCATCTTGGATGTTTATAATTAATGGCCAATCAAGGCCGAGCTATCTCGGACAGAGTCCGAGAGAGCTGCCTTTTGTTATAATTCTTTTCTATTCTACTCTTAGCTAGCCTTCTGAGATGAAACTTTTCCTTCTATTCTTTTAGTATAGTTATAATGTAATACATATCATAAAATAATAAATCAAGCCTTCTGAAATATGGAGTCAGATCTACGTCTCTCCCTCATCCTGAAAACCCCTGTGACCACTGTCATATAAAAGCAAATTGATAAGAGGAAAATCTCTGTGAAAGAGAACAACAGTTATCCAGGAAAAGCCCTCTCACTGACGGACAAACAAAGGCAGTCTGGGATGGCTGCTCTGACTGCTACTATGGCACTGCCATTTTGCATATTCATTTTGCATATTCATTCATTCATTTAGCTGACTAGAGCGCTGATCATCAAGGTTGTTAATGATCAGGATGGTGACCTGCATTCATTCATTCATGATGCAAGTCACCATCCTGATCATTAACAACCTTGATGATCAGCGCTCTAGTCAGCTACTGATGTATGTTAGTGTAAAATCCTTCCAAAAAACTGTCCCCCATTGTGTTATGTCACCTTTTCCACACGGGTGCACGTACATGCATTTGTTTCGTAAAGGGTCATAAAACTGTGCAATACCTGGTTTAAACTTTAAGCCATTTTTTGTTAGTGTTGGTAGCTTTAATCAGCAAAAGAAAAGATAAACTCACCCCCTTCCTTTGAAGGCTTCCCGAGCTGACACCAGGGCACCAGATAAGCAACCTCATTGTGCTGCTTCTCTACCAAGGGGAGAGCTGCAGAGATGAATTTTCCCTGCCATTCTTTGTCATTTGCTAGTGCATGCCGGACTGCTGTTCTGTGGGCAAAATTATCTGTAAGGAAGGAAAAAAACCATTAAAAAATGCATATGATATCACATCAGACTCAATCAAAATGCATAACTGCACGAAGGCAAACTTCACTAAACTAATTTTGAAACTGGTATTTTTAGACATCATATTTGCTCAAAGAAGATGTGGTAAGTTTCCTGTAAATTCTGTCAAACTTCCTTTAAAATCTGCTTTAGCTCTCAGATTAAAATGGATCCAAGCCAAATGGAATTTTCCAAGACAGTTTACAAAAGAGTTAAAGTAAGTTAAGCAATTTTCCCGTTTAAAAAGATTTACACATAGCAATTGCAGGACTACTGGATGTGGCAACAGTTACCAAGGATAAGATCTGGAGAAAGCACAGTGGATATGGAAATGAAGTGGAAAAAAATCAGGAGAAGTAATAGTCTATCAAGAAAAAAATTAATAAATGTGCTTTGGCTTATATAAAGTGACATTAAAAGTGTAGAATTAATGTTTGTGTGTTCAGTTACATAAAAAGATGTCAAATGCCCAAAAGCGAAACCATTTCTTCTTTTTTTCTTTTTTTTAATGGAAAACAAATCCACTTAATTAAGAGTGTGAATTTCAACTGCTTAGGCTGCAGTGGCATCTTAAGCAATATATTTATGCAAACAGCCCCCAATATTACAATAGAAAAATCCAGCATATGAGGATGGAAAGAACTTTGAAAAATATCAGTATCTTGGGACTAAGAGGTAAATACAGAAATTATGTAAGCAGGGATCTGATGAATCAAGGAGGAAGGATGTTGTAAAGTTTGTTCATTTCTCAGATCACAGTGTGGTCTCAGGGTGGGGGGAGGAACCACCCTAATTAGACTGTAAAACACTGTTAGGAAACAAAGGGTATAAGTTTTCTCTTAGTTTTGCATTTTAAAGGTTTCCCATAGATTTTTTTTTAATTTAAAGATAGTCACATTAGCCAAGAATAAAATGTTCTGAGAAGCAGGACAATTTATAAATGCAAGTGAACTCAAAATATTGACAAATGAATGGTCCTCTCTTGAAGGAAAAGAAAGACATGGCTGTCCAGGTCATGAAAAATGTTAAGGTACTTAATGTTCTTTTTTGCCTTGGTCTGCACTGGCAAGGGCTCCAGCCAGACCATGCAAGTCACAGAAGGCAAAGGCAGGGGCTGTGAGAATGAAGAACCACCTGCTGTAGGAAAAATCCAGGTCTGAGACCATCCCAGGAACGTGAAGGTGTACAAATCAACGGGACTCAATGAGATACATTCATGGGTCCTGAGGAAACTGTCAAAGGAAGTGGCTAAGCCACAATCCATTGTATTTGACGAGTTATGGCAGCCCATTTTTAAAAAGGAACATAAGAAGAACTGCAGAACTACAGCTTGGTCAGTCTCACCTCTGTGCCTGGCAAGATCAAGGTGCAGATCCTTACGCAAACTATGCCAAGGCTCATGGAAGGCCATGAGGTGATTGGTAACAGCCAACATGGCTTCACTAAGGGCTAATTGTGCCTGAGTCAATTTGGCCGTCTGTGATGGAGTTACAGCTTTGGTGGATGAGGGGAGAATGACTGACATCAGAAGAGGTGACAAAGATGATCCAAGTGCTCAAGCACCTCTCCTGTGAAGAAAGAGGTGTGGACTATTCAGCCTGAAGAAGAGAAGGCCCCAGGAAGACCTTACAGCAGCATTCCAGCACCTAAAGGGAGCCTATAAGAGAGCTGGAGAGGCACTTTTTATGAGGGCGTGTAGTGACAGGACAAGAGGGAATGGCTTTAACCTGACAAAGGGTAGACTTAGAATCACAGGATGGTTTGGATTGGAAGGAACCTCTAAACATCACCTAGTTTCAAGCCCCTGGCCACGTGAGGGGACACCAGCCACACAGAGCTCCATCCAGCCTGGCCTTAAATACCTTCTGGGATGGAGCAAGGTTTAGATTAGATATAATGAATAAATTCTTTACTGTGAGAATGCTGAGGCACTGGAGCAGATTGCTCAGAGAAGCTGTGGATGCCCTATCTCTGGAAGTGTTAGAGGTCAGGCTGGATGTGGCCCTGAGCAACAGGGCTGAGAGGAACCAAACAATTCTCCGATTCCAGGATTCATCCCTCCAAAACAAAATGGGTGATCCTTTAATCTAAACAGGTACTGTGACCACATTGGACTTCAATGAGCACATTGTACCAACGTGTAGATACAAACGGACTGCAGCAGGTGCTCAAGAGGAATTATACACAAGTATCTCTTGTGTATTTGGGGAATTAACACAAGTATCACTTCCCTTGGGCTCCACAAAAACCACAGCCAGCACACCTAGTTTTTAGCAAATAGTAGCTTTTTTGGCTTACCTCTACCTTCCACGTCAGCACCAACTCCAACAATATAAAAAGTTCATCACACTGTAAAAACTGTATTGCTAGCAAGGTTAAAGTTGCAACAAAAACACTCGGCATGCCTGAGAAGTCAGAGCTGGTGGAGGGGATTCCTACCTCAGTACAGGCCGACTGCACAAGGAGTTTAAGCATGCAAACTGCATGCTCATTTTGTTATGGGAGTGACTGGTTCTCTGAGCTAAAATACAAGAACTATTATACATGCATATAAACACACACAGACTGCATATGTCTGCATATTTCCCTTTTTCCATTAGCTTCAAAAATTTCAAGACATTTGTGGAACTGACCCTGAGTTAAAATATTTACCATGAATGAAGCACTCTGCCACAGTTCCTCTATTAGACCTGTTTTGAACAAAGACTCCTGTTTAGGAACATCTGTAACTTTCTCATCCCAACACGTCAAAGTTGTCCTGACAAGCTCTGGCGTGTTCTTGTTACTAGTCAGTACAGGAGCAGTGCTTTGGGGGCACCTCCTTACAATGAGAGCAACAAAGAAAAGGCAGGTAAGCATTCCCCTCACCTTCTTGCCGAGGAGACAGGGGACACAGAGGGAGCAGAGCGGCGCGAAGGGATGCTGACCGTACCGTACTTCCAAATGTGCAGCACCTTGTTCATGGCTCCCAGCTCCGAGTACCAGAACCCCACCAGCTCCGAGTGGGCAGTGCGAAAGTGAAAGTACTTGTTGACCATTTCCAAAAACTCCTTCATCTTCGCTGGCTTAATATCATATGTGCGAATTTCGTAGAAAATGCCATTATTCTGTCTGGGCCCTGTAGCAAGGCATACCTGAAAGAAAATAGTAAGGAAAAATAGTAAAAATAATTCTCAAGCCAGAAAGTCGTATTCTGTCTAATTTTTTTTAATTAGCGCAATACACCAGAAGGATCTGTTACTGCAGGTTGGGAGAGGAGCACTTACCTCATGACATCCACTACAAAAGAAGTACTTTTTCAGACTTTTCTTTGGAAATAGCTCCAGTGTGCATTATTTGCTGCCCCTCCTTTTAGCAATGCAACAGACTGTAATGTGTCTTTCTTTCAATGCACTCAACTGTTTAATTATTAGCTCATAATAAAGCAGAATTTTCCTTTTCTCAACCTCTTCCTCAGCAAGTCAGCAGCAAGATGCATTCGGCTAAACATGCTATTCAAAAGCAAGGCTGCTGAGATGCCACCAAATAGCAACACCAACATCTGTCTGTGATGCACTTACCCAACCAACTCACGCTACTGCATCGTGTTTTTCCACTGACAACCACATACCAGCACTAGCAAATTACATATTATTGGCAAATGAAAGAAGAAGATACCAACACTTAAGAAAGAGTGACTTGTTCCAACAAAAGACTGTTTAAGTTCACATCCTAGCCTTTTATTGGCTGTTTCCCAAAGGCTGATCAAGAACAGTTTTTCTGTTCATATTACATACAACCCTTTGGGAGTCCCAGACTAAGTGTGCTATTTCAGTTGCCTCAATAACCTGGAAAATGTTACTCATCTCTCAAAAGAAACATGAAAAATTAGGGCAAAAACACAGCTTTGGCCTTAGCCCATGTTTGCACAGAGGCAGCTACAGGATGGGTTTTGGACGTGTCCTATTTCACGTGAATCAGCAGGCATGAGCACCATGCAACTCAAGCCACAGAACAGAATTGTTTATGTTTAGAAATTAGTTTAAGATCATCCTATCCACCGTGAATCCAGATGTGCCACGTCCACCACTAAACCATATCCTCAAGTGACAAATCTACCCATTTTCAAACACTTCCAGGGGTGGTGACTCCACCACTCCCCTGTTTCAGTGCTTTACAACCCTTTCAGTGAATAAATTTCTCCTAATATCCAATCTACACCTCTCCTGGTTTAGGCAATTTGAGGCTGCTTCCTCTAATTCTGTCACTTGTTACCTGGGAGAAAAGCCTGACCCCCCCAGCGGGCTGCACTTCCAGGTCACTTAATACAGAAGGTGAAAAACAAAGGCTTTGTTCCTTAATAGCCCTTTGCAGCGTGACACATCCAGGACTGGCTTCCATGAGTCACAGCTCCTTGGGGCTGACATAAACCTTTGCAGGAACCTGACTGAGTATGGAGCCTGCAGAAGCGACCCCACTGGATTCCTGTGGGAAATGAGAGGCCCTGAAGGTTTCTCCTGCTTAGACAGACACTGGGACACCGCAGGACCACTTCTGAACAGAGAAAGGCAATGGAGCTGGTGAAGGGTCTGGAGCACAAGTCCTATGAGGAGGAGCTGAGGGAACCGGGGGTGCTTAGCCTGGTGAAAAAGGGGCTCAGGGGTGACCTTATCACTCTCTACAACTCTCTGAAAGGAGGCTGCAGCCAGGTAGGGGTTGGCATCCTCTTGCAGGCCGAGGACAGTGACAAGGTAAGAGGGCATAGCATCAAGCGACAGCGGGAAAGGTTCAGATTAAGCATCAAGAAAAAAAATCTTTACAGAGAGGGTGATGAGACATCGGAAAGGGCTGCCAAGGGACGTGGTGGAGTCGCCGTCCCTCGAGGTGTTTAAGGAAAGGCTGGACGTGACGCTGGGTGCCACGGTCTGGCTCACAGGGCGGTGCTGCTCGAGCAGAGCACCGTGGGCTGGACTCGCTGATCTCAGCAGCCTTTTCCCACCGAACCGATCCCGTCACCCGCGGATGGATCCCAAAAGACCCCACGCCACTCTGGGCAGGGCCCGGCGTTCGGCGCGGGCAGACGCTGTCGCGACAGCGACAGACCCCGCGCGGAGGGAACGGCCCCGCCCGCCCCCGCCGCTACCTGAGGGCCGGCGCGCGGCAGGGCCTGGCGGGCGGCGGCGGCGAGCGGGCGGCGGAGCAGCGCCAGCGGCAGCATGGCGGGCACGGCCCGGACACGGACACACACACACGTACAGGCACAGACACCGCCTACCGTGGGGCGGCATGGGGGCGGCACAGGCGCTGGGACCGCCCCTGCCGCCCGGCCCCGCCGCCCGGCCCGCCGCCTGCGCGCTGAGGCGCCGGTGGGCGGGCTGGGGGCAGACCGAGCTGGATGCGGAAGGCACAGCTGTGGTGGTTTTCAGCTCAGCTGGAGATGAAGCAGGTCGCTGCTCAGCTTCCCTCCGCCCGTCCCTTTCCCACATCGGTGGAATGCGGAGGAGAAGCTAATTAAAACTTGTGTGTTGACATAAGAAGAGATTAATAATTATAACAATACAACAACAACAAGCGCGCCAGTGCAGTTGCTCACCCCCCACTAACTCAGCCAGACCCCCCTGGCCGAAAGCAGATGATCCGCCCTCGCAGGTTATTGCCCCCAGCTCGAATAGCCGGCATGACGTTCTGTGTGTGGGACATCTCTTTGGTCAGTTCGGGTCACCTGCCCTGGCCATGCTCCCTCCCCCTGCCATCTGCATCCTTGGCGGAGCTTGGGGCCGGGGGGGGGGGGGGATGTCCATGGCGTAGGATAAACACGACTTGGCAAAATACCAAGCCATCAGTATGTTATCAAAAGCATTCTTATTCCAAATCCAAAACACGGCTGTAATAGCTACTGAGGAAAAATTAACTCTAGTTAGCTGTAACTAGGGGCAACAGCTGAGAATTGCTCGTTTAAATTATACGGTATGGGTGCCTGAAATGTGGTATTTGAGCCTCTGCCCACGCACCTGAATACAAAAAAAAAGTATCCTAGCTGCTTAAGGAGACCTATTCCTCACAGGCTGCTCTGAAGGAAATAACTTAGTAAAATCACACACACCCTAGTTTGACCAAACTTCAAACTGATCACACTGATCCTCCTTTCTAGAATCAAACTTAAAATGGTGCAGATACAAATCCTTCACCAGCAGTAGTCCTCAGTAAGAAAATCACATGATAGTCTTCTGTGGCATTCTTTTGGGAGAAACCAGAGGTGCCAGCGGTGCACAGCAACAGGAACTCCCGCCTGGTTACAGCTCTGGACCCAGTTGCATACTTCTTCCAACCACACAGTTACCAAGGGATGAGATTTGTTGCCGAGCCTGTATTTTTGCAGGGCCAAATATTGACTAAGATGAATATAAAATTTCTTCTGTTATCAGTGCACTCTAAAGTTCTACCTTGGGAGACAAATCAGCTCCTAGCAAAGGATGGTTTATGGAAGACTACCTAAATTTACAAGTAATCTTTTATAATTCCACTTAATAGGGGCAGCACTTTCCTTCTTCTACAACAAATAATTGATTTTGAAGGTGTCTGCATGGAATTAAATGTGATAAGAACAATTACGAATTCATGCTTATGGAGCTTTCATGCTTTTTCTCACAATGAACAAATTTTCATTTTGTTAAAGACAAGTTCAGGAAGAAAAATTGTCTAAATTAAAATATTATTTAAAAAGCTGTTAAAACATATTAAAAGAGTATTGTGGAAAGAATGAGGCATCTACATTGTGTATATGTTAAATGTTATTTTGCAAGTGGTTGCATTTGTTACAATTTTTTGCAATATGGCATGAAATAAGTCTCAGAGTTTCTACAGCAGAATCACATAATCACAGAATGACATGAAGTGTGATTACTGACACAGTTGTTGCCACTTCAAAATTAGTTTAACATGGAAGGCTTTTTTTCATTTAGGAAAAATTGTGTTTCAGCTGAAGACAAAGAATGAGATGGCAAATTCCAAAATATTTAAACTTCTCCATTGTTTATCTCATTGTATGGTTGAAGGATACTCTTCATAACCATGTTGTGGTGGAATATTCCTTTACATTTTTAAGAGATTTTATTTTTATTGTTTGAACATTTTCTGTGTTTGCTTTCTTGACAGTAAAGTTCACACAAGCCAGGATTTGAAGTGAGTAGTGATAAAAAGCAGGTTTTGTTCTTGCTAACTTGAATAGCCAAGAAGAAGCTTTGGTTTTATATTTATTTTTGTGTAGTTGGGGAATAGAAAGGTGATCATGATTTTCGTAACTGAGCATAACCGTTCAAAACAGTGCAGAGTTAAAATGTACAAAACTGCACTGGAATTCAGTGAAGGTCGGAAATGATTCCCTGAAACAAGTCAGTGAATGATTTTACACAGCAAGCAAGTTTGAGAAAACTGCAGTCAAGGAAGTGACTAAGAGAAAATTTGTTGAGAAGACTGTTCTTTCAGCTCTGCAATTCTGCAGAATTGCAAATCTAGGTTTGCTATACTTCCTGGTATTTTCTCATTCATATTCTTCTAGAAGTCCATGGGTATCTCTGTCTTTCTATGTGGATGTGGCAGAGGCAGTGGTGAAGAGAGAGGATTGTAGCTCCAACTCCTGTCAGCCACTCACTCAAAAGGCTGTCTACCAATACATAGAATGGTGAATGGGAACTGTGCTTCACACACAGCTCACAGATGGCACTGAACATCTAGGAATGACAGTGTCAATCTTGTGGAAGAACTCATACTGAATAGTATCCTGGTTTTGATGAGATGTTTTTAGTTTGGTTGGGAATTCATAAATCATGTGCTGTGTTCAATTTTTGTAGCTGTGACTGACAGAGCTGCCCAAGTACAAGAGGTTTATTAAAAATTTTTCTTTCTATTGGAAGCCAAAGCTCCATGGAGATAAAATATAAGAAGGTGATTTGTGCATGTTGTAATCCCTACATGAAACATTTTCATCCATTCTCTTTTTCCCAGGAAACAGGAAACACTTTCAATCTCATCTGTATGTGTCTTATGAATGTGGGCAAGGTGTGGGAAGGGGTTATACTCCATGTGAGATAGGGGTAATGGAAAAAAGGTACCAAAAGGTTCAATGCTTTCAAAAGCATCTTAAACTTCCTTTATGATGTTTGCTTAAACGCAAAGTAACTCAAAGTTTTGGAAAAGGAGAAAGCACAATGCCTGTTCTTTAGCTAGGGGGCTGTTCCCATTTGCTTCCAGCAAATCACAGCTTCCAGTTTGCTATTGCATGAATGATAAAACAAGGACTTTTCCTTCTATTTCTCCATAAATCTTTCAGCTTGAATTCCTTTCTCAGAAAGGCAGTTTTCAAAAGTACAGGAGGGTATAATGCACCATGCCTTTTCTTTCAGTAGCAGTAAGGTTTCCTTTACGTAGCGCCGTGCTGCTTGTAGGCTTGACAAAGGTGTCCAACAAGCTTGTTTAGGTTGTTAGACACAGGCTTTTTGCTGTTAGGTTTTCACAAATCTCTCATACTGAGTGCCTTCCTCTCTCTCAATCTCCTGCTTTGTGAGCAAGCAACAAGTGGTTTCCTGCTATGCACACAAGGCAACATTCCTGAATGTAATGCAGCCTCTTGGTATGTTCCCAGTAGGCCAGAACATGTAAATATCCTCTGGTTTCCATTTGCTCAGCTATTCCATATGAAAATGTGGATAACAACTTAGCAAACTTGGTATTTTCTTCCCTGTCTTTCCTAGCCAGTATGCATTTCTCATCTCATTAAAACAATCTGTATTGTGTATAACTATTTATTGTGTAGAACTGATTAGAATGCCTGAAAGAACCAATGTCATCTTTGTGTTTAGCTGGGGTAAGAGTCACATTAGCGTTCTTTGTACCTAGGGCCTGGGGGCATGGTTGAACCAGAGTCATATGCAGGTGCCCTACGAGGCAGTGAATGAGCACAGAAAAAATGGGTTCCATGTTTTTGCTTTGCTGGAGAAGGCAGCAGGACAACAATGTAGCACTTTGTCTCTCTGAGAAGCGGGTCTTTGTTGTTCTCTCTGGATTTATCCACTCCACACCCTATGTGCATGTGTGGAGGTTCAATACATTCCCTGACCACGCCCAGGAGCATGACGTGGAGCCTGACATTCCCTGACATGGAGCCCATCAGCTCTCTTGGCCTGGTTGAGAGACTATCTTCCAGAGCTGCACAGCTGAAAGAAAAAGGCAGAGCAGGTGCTCATGGCTATGTGGAAGGGAATTAGCAAGCTGCTTCATAGTGCCTGGGGTTTTTTTGAACACTTAAGTCTGATGTTTGTCATCACAACACTTTGTGTCAAAGCTTACATCAAATCTTGGAGGAGGTAAATTCTACTCTATCAAAATGCTCTCTGCTCATCTTTCAAGTAGCCGTAGCGCAAACCTGGTAGCAGGCTGTTATGTCCATTTGAATTATGCTCAAAAGAAAGCATTCATATATGTTCTGTGTCCTTTTTTTTAGAAGGCCAGTTTCTTGCACACTTCATTAATGGATTTTTCCTTTCTTTTTATTTCCTGTGAAATCTGTAGAAGTTTAATGATTCTAGAAGAAGGACATGATTCCAGTTAAAGATAACACACACACTGAAATCCTCCATTTGTTTTTGTACAAATGGTTTTATCCAAAACTTCTGAATTATACATATTAAAAAACTCTTCCCCGTCAACAGGCCAAAAATATTACAATATTTAAAAATGGCATTAATTGTTTATGCTTATTATTTGACCACTCTAATGGCAGTTTTTCCTCTCAGAGTATCTACTTGGGCTTTGCAAATGGTATTTTTAAAAGCTGAGGGTGAAATATTCCTTTTAGTAAATCCATTTTTAGTTAATTGTGAAAAAATGAATGCTCTGCTTGCATGTCTTCACAGATGGGATGACATAAGGTAGCTTCTCACACTGTAGATATTTAAAGCATGATGCAGCTAAGAACTGGGAGGTCTTTGCCACAAAGAGCATCAAAATGAGACAGGGGCTTAAGATGAGGAAGACCTAACTCGTTGACGTTTTACTTCACAGGTACTAACTAGACCAATTAACATTTTCCCTAATAAAATTAAGACTTTAAATGATGCTCATAAATCACCTAGATCCTTTCTCCTTAGTTAAAACTCTCTACAGGCTTCTCTTACTTGCTTCTCCTTTTATGTGTATGACAAGCTTTCTTCTGGAAGCAGAGAATGAGATTTTCTCTAGGATTTAGCCCAAGTTGCAATTGTATTCTTCTTGTCTCATATGCAGCACCAACATACACACTGAGACAAGGTATTTCTATTTCTTTATTCTAGTTTGTGCAAAGTATGAGCTAGGTGGTGACCCCCAAAAGGCCAGCTCCCCAGTCATTAAAATTTTTCACCAGGTGTACAATTTAGCAAACAAAGAAATTGTTTGAAATACACAGTCCATTGGCTACAAGTTACACAGTTCTCTTATTAATTAGTATTATGCCTTCTACTGGTTAAACGATTATCTCTCTTGTCATAATAATTAGTTCACATGCACGGATTTCTTTTCTTTTGAGTCCGTAGGTTTCTTTAGTTCATGGGCTGTCGGTCGGTGGTCCCCATCTCCCTCTGCCAGAATTACTTTTTACCCAGTTGGAGCTGGTCTCAGCACAGTTGCTGTGTTTCCTTTATTAGTTTCTTCCTTATCTTAGGAGTCGTGCCAAAAGTCCTTGTGGCACATAAATTCTGCTTTGTTTTTGTCCACTATCAGCAGTACATCCTTCTCCCCAAGCTTTGTTAACCTCCCACTAGCTCTAAAATTACTGAAGCATGTTAAGCTTTAAACCTTAACAAGGCAGTTCTACCAACAAGTAATTTGTCTTTCTACTCCTGGACATCATTCTGAACCCATGTTCTCTTGAAAAGAACTAAGATGGGAGCTAAACATTGTTTTATGACAGGCTCTAACATCTCTTGTATGAAAGCAGGTAAAGCCAGGTACCACAGATCATTATTTCAGGGCCACCCTACCATTCCTTGGTTCCATGTTCTTCTGTCTTCTACACAGAGACCTGGCCATATTTACTTGGAGAAAGCCTAAGTGGTTTCAGCTCAGGAACAATATTGTGCCTCCTAACCTCCTAATCTTTCTGAGGCCTTTTGTCATAGAAGAATGAAGGAAAAATGCCCCTTGCCTCAGATTTTCATAAAGGAAGAGAGAGTCCAGTGTAAGGCAGGTGACTGGAGAAGGCACCTTCTTACCTTGCAGTGTCATGCCAGGCCCAGCCCGTAGGTGGAGGAAAGACACAGTCCTGTGCAGGCGTAACAAGTGTGGGCAGGGAGGGTGTGACTGACCCTTGCACTGCCCCACGTCTAAGGATAGCGTTGCTTATTTACTGTGAGACTCATCAAGCTGGGTGGAGATCACCAGTGCTGGCACATAATAAGCACCTCATTTCTAGTGATTTTGTTCTTTATCTCTTTATCTGTGACCCACTGTAATACCAGTAATACTACTTATGAGACTGACCCATGCAGCCTGCAGCGAAAGTCCCAATGCCTGTGTTAATGAAGGAACTCCCTGATGGCTGCACTTGGCTTCCTAGAGGCCACTCTTCTCCTAGAAGATTTTTTAAAAATGAAAAACCAAAAATAGTGAGATTTCTAAGCAAGGTTTAATAACTCTAGAAGCTCACCTCTCCTAATTATTGATGTATTGCTTAGATAAACATCTCTTTCTTGTAGAAAAACAGCCTTGTCCCACTTGCCTGGAAAAGTTATTCCTTTTTCCACTCTCTGTAAATAACCTCTTTCAAGGCTTCCTTTGCCTGAAGTTGCATTGAAATGAACACTGATAATAGGAGTCTGTTTCTGCCTTGGTTCTTTTCCCTCAAGCCTTAAAAAACTTGCTTTTCTTGGTGTTGCAAGATGAGAGGTTCCCTGCTATACATCTCTTGCCAAAATTCAGGAGGCACTACTGATCTTTAGGGTAATGAGCTGCAGGTTGGTGCTAATCACACAGGGCAAATTTGCAGCAGTGCTTGTCAACTACCTCAGCATCTATCCAGCATGGTGCCAGCCCTGTCTCTCTCCTTGTGATCTGCATGCTTGTGCAGTGGGCAGAGCTGAAGGCTGAACTACTTCATCTACCTGTAAGTGAGCTATGGTTAACACAGGTTAAACATGCTGAGCTGGGTATAGCTCAGTTAAATGACCTGATGGGGTCAGAGGATGGAGACTGGGAGCAGAACAGACAAGTTCTGCCACCATGCTCTTCAAAGCAGTCCCCAGAGTGGTACTAAGCAGAGGAGCTGAGATTAAACCTCAACACTCCTGCTACCACACAGGAGTGGCTGTAGTGCAATGAGTGGATGTGCAATATGAAGAATATTTGTAAGTGGGCTTGACTTACCTGGGGATTGTTAATTTACATCAGTGTCCATCCCCTTTAAAAAATACAGGCTTCTTTTTGCTTGCTTACATTTACTTACGTGGGATATATTCTTTCAATAAAAAGTTGAATGAAGTTGGTGTCTTTTAATATGCCCACACTATTTCAGAAAATGCTCTGAAATAGTATTCTCTGTGAATGCTTCTGAAGAGACATGTCTCTTAGAATTTAATGTATTAAACCCAGAACAAATCAAATCCTTCTTCTTTTAGGTTTGGAAACGTGTATGAAGCTTTGATGCAGAGTCTCTCAGCTAGCACAACTAAGGGAAAGTGATTTTATGGAAAGTTCCAGTCTGGAGAAAAAGTCTCATCAGTAAGTGTTTTAGTGATTTCATGTAGATTTCTCCTACAGTGAAACAATAATAAAAACATCAGCCTACACTGGAAAGGATTCTCTTAATTGTAATCAACTTGTAGGAAGGAATACACCTATTATAGAGAGAATCCTCCCAGAGCAGCCTGGATGGCTTGATATTGGGAAACTCATGGGTCACTGCAACGTTAGGCAAATTGGTTTAATCATTCACTTGGAGAGCTTCAAATATCAATACTTACCCAGGGGGTTCCTGGTATTCTGAAGTCTTGAACTTCCCCTTGTTTACTTGGAAGCTACTGACATCCCAATGGTTTGATTAGTCATCTTGAAGAATCTTGATTGTTTTAAAAACACCTGGAGTATTTTAGAAAAAAATGGAATTAACTTCTAAAAGAGGACTCCTGTCCACCTGGAAGTGTTTCATAACAGTGAGGTCTTCTACCAGAATTTACAACATCTGCACAATCTCCAGCTTTAAATTACTTTGGCCATCCTTTGCTCAGTAAAGCAAGTTGTTATTTTCTAGAGCTGTCTGTCAAGTGAAGAAGCTGTGAGCTGGGATTCAATTTGACAGATGGACTGGCAACAGCAGAACCTGAGTTTGAATCTAGGTATTTCTAGCTCCATGTCCCAAAAATTTATAGTCTACAAGCCAGAACATTTTCTTCACACTTGGTAGCTTCAGTAATCACTGCTCAGGTCTAATGAGAAGGTCGACTGTTGAATTTTTGCTTTATCTGGCTGCTAGGCCTGTCTCAATACAAACAAGTTACACAGGCAGCAGGACTTACAAGGAATGCTGAACAAAAGCCAGGGTTGTTTTAATTTAGAGAAGAGGTAACCTGGGGGTCATACGATCCTTGTTCATGTAATTACAGGAGTGCTTCAGGAGAGAAGAGTATAATCTATTCTCTGTCCTGGATAAGATAAACGCAGCTGTCTGAAATTACAGGAAGGGAAATTTAGATTAGATGTTTTCCACTTGTTAAGGTAGTGACACATTTGAAAAGATTACATGGGAGAAAGAAGGATATCCAGGCCCAAAAATAATAGGGATCGTTAACATAGTATTCATACATTCACACAGCTGGTATGGGCTAGATTAGCATCTTTATCCTGTGAAATATGGACTACAGAGTAACAGTCCATGAGATGTACACAGCCCATGCAGTTTGCAAGGGCAATGGGGAAACAATCTAAAGATTGTTTTTCTTTTCTTTTCAGTCTGCACCTAGCCCCCTACCTCTGTCCCCTACTCTGAGGCATCATTTGACATTTTGGGACCAAAAATACCAGTTTGTAAAACGTTGGTCAACACTTTGATGAAATGCTAAGTAGTTTACCCATGTGTTGCCATCCTTGTTAATCACCCTCAGATCCTGTAATGTTTAATGGCTTGTAGCCTTTTCTTTTCCGACTAAAGAAAGTTGTGACATTTTTGAACTACTTGACTTTCCAGGTTCCCCCCATATATCTTGTCTAAGATAATGTTGATTTCTGCGAGAAATTAACTTGTATTTATAGCTAAAGATTTTTTATAGTGGTTTGATAACAGGCAGCTACTGCCAAGAGCCAGTCCTTTTTCTCTGAGCCTTCTACATTTTGAGTGACTACCAAAACAATCAAGGATGCTTCAAGACTAAACATTGCAATGCATCTCTACCATCTATATGCCATGAAGAATTTCTTGCTGGGATGGATGCAGACTTGGGGAAGGGTGAAAAAAACTGAATGCTGTGCCATAACTCAGCTCTGCTGACCTTTTCATTATTTTGTGTCTGAGTTGCTGTTGGGGCAGCAACTCAGGTGTTCATCAAAGAGCTGCCCTTTAGTAATCAGGAGCTCTTCCCTCTGCTAGCAAAGAGAATGAAGGAATCCTTCAGTTAGAGCGGGCAGGATCTGAAAGGGATCAATTGCGTTGTTAGTGTTGGAACACCAAACTATGTCCTTGTTTGCCTACTGGCCGGACACAAGTATCACAAGGAACTTCTGCCAATGGTAACATTTTGTGAAGTCTTTCTTCCTACAGATTGACTCTTTTGGGCATATCTCTTGCACTTGTATCACTATTTCCCATCTCCCATTTGTGTCCTGCTGGATACCTTTGGCAGGGAAAAAAAAACCTAGATGAGTAAATCTCTGGCCAATACTGACTGCTGTCCAAAGAGATGTACTTCTCCCTGTCTTTGCCTTGGAACAAGCATAAATATAGTGCTGATTTCCATGAAATTAATTTTCTCTGAGACCTCTGTTCTACATTTGTTTAAAATTAGCTAACCAGTTCAAAAGATGCTATGAGCAGCACACAGATGAACAAACAGATAATAGGTTGCATAACCCCATAAGCTTTTGTTTTCTCAGAAAACCCGGCTAAAACAAAAACTGTTGAATCAAATTGTTGCTGTCTGTGTGTGGGTCAAGTTAGGCACTCAAGAGAAAGCCTGTGCCTCAAAAACCATAAATCCAGCAGACTCCTTGGGGGAGCACACACTATATGAATATGTTTATATTTTAACATTTATAGTATTTTTTATGTCTTTGATGAATATAAATTTTCTGTCCAGGCTGAATTAAAGTTCAGTGTTCAGCAGTGCTCTCAGTACAGCTTCAGCAGAGTGAAGGAGTGGGCAAAGGAGATGAAGACACCCTTGTGGCTGAAGGGCAGGATTGACTACAGAGGACTGGGGTTGGTCCCATCAGTGATGTTGCCTTCTTTTGGGACTAGGGGGAGAAGCTAGGCCAGTGGGTATCAGGCTATGGCAAGAGGGCAACCACGGAACCTCAGTACCAAGTATTTCCTTCCAGGGCACCTTTATTAGCTTCCTTGTCATTCACATTTTAGAAGCTGAACATTGACTTCTAAAAAATATCAGATTGAACTGTGAACTTTTTGTGTAAGGAGCAATGCTAGCAAGCATTATCCACATTTTGTTCTCTCTCACGGGGTACACAGTACTTTCATTAATAGTTTGGGTGGTCTGTACTGTACCTTATTTACTGCAACATGCTCTAGTCTTTGAAAGCATTGTACTGTGTTCCTTTTCAGGATGGCTTTCATCCTCCACTGCACTCCAATCATATGAGTTTTCCCCTCAGTTATCCAGTCTACCACGGCAATCCCATTTGAAATACATAGTGCCATATCCTAAAGATTACTCCAGTCCATAAAGGGAGTTTTTGACTGGTGACTTGTCTTGTCTTAGAGAATATCTTGGTGGCTTGAGATCCATTAGTTGTAGGTAGAGTTGTGCGGTGTGTATACTACAATCTGCCAGGTTTTTTATGGGCTCTGATCTATAGGAAAATCTTTGATTGTGGTGGCTGTTAATGCAGACTGTATTCCTCTGTTTACTTTCATTACCTTCCTCTGCTGGATCTGCAGCCACATACTTAAGCCGGATTAAAATGCTGGAGTCTATGCCCAACCCCTGCCAAGTCTTGTAAAGTAGTGCTTGGATCCCAGAGATCTTCTGGCTTTATGAATTTCAAACATGGCTTCCTAAAGAGTATAAAAGTCCTTTGACAATCTTTTTTGCCAGATTACCTGAGTGCACATAGCACAATGAGTCTTTCCATGTGTTTGAATGTTTCATATCCACAAGAAACCCTTGTTGAGGTACTTGCAAATCCTCAGGCTGCATCAAGTGCAGCTGTATGGCTTGAGGTCCATAGCCTCAATACAAATATTACCTTTATGATGTACACGTTCCATTCAAAAAATGCATTCCCTGCAGGAAATGCAGGGAAAATGCAGGAAATGCAAAAATGATTCCTGTCATGCCACTAGATGATTTGGTAGTTGTGTGTCATCATAAGCCTGCAGTGTTCATTTTCTTTAGAGATCAAAGCCATTTTTAAGTAAGTTACTTCAGCAATAATCACATTCCCATAACGTAGAAAGAATTTCCATTCTACTCTTGGCTTTTGCTAACATCCAGTGCAAATCTGTTTGCTTTTTATAGACATATCTAAAGAATTGCTGGATGATTTATTTGGAAAAACTAAGCCTTTGTATTTTACCTACAGAAAAACCAGTGATCTTCTCTTGGTATCAAGGGAGACACTAACACATTTACAAATACTGACTTGCAAAGACAAAAATCTGCCATCCAATTCAGAAAATCCCCTCAAACTCAAATCCAAGATGTGAGGTTTATTAATCTGAGCTCATTGATTGAAAGATTTTCCCCATTCAAGAAGGGGGATGGAGGGACAAACCTGAGTGCCTCAGGAATATCATTCTCTTCTTTTTCCATCCAGTTCCAACAGGCCCAGGCAACCTGGGGAAATTCAGGCCCTCCCTGACATCGTATTCCACAGAGCTCACTCCGGAAGCAGCTGGGCTGGCTGGCTATTTTGTGGCCACTACAAATGTAGATGCATTCAACACAGTTCTTGACCAGATAAAAATGTGAATGTGGATCTAAGATCTTTGGGTCATGGATTTATAAAGTAGTGGTGTATCTCTCTAGTTTAATGTATGTGACTACCTGCAGTGGGACTGAACTGTGTGTTTAGTGGGGACTGAGAGGCGCCTGGCTGAGACGCATTTGATTTATTGCCATGCAAAGAGCAGCCTTTTCATATTGAGTGTAACACTCCCATGCATCTGTGGTTTGATCGGGTAATTTAACTTCTCTACCTCGGTTGTTTCATCTGAGAAGTCAGATTGCTAGGGCTTGCATTTTTGACAAGTGGTGTAGGAGGATTTACTCATAAGCGTGCACTCTGGACTTCAGACAACCTACCAGTATGAAAAACTTTAATTAAGATTGCTTGTCCTGTACTTGAACACACTTGCACACAGCCTTATCCTGAGTACAGCTGACTGTTTGCTACTAGTACTTAAGGCAGTAAAGGCTGAATGTGCTCAGTAGGATTGGAATCAGAGTAAAAATTTACTTTTAAGACAGCCATTGAAAATCCAAAGTCTGGGAAGAGCCAAGAGAGACTCCAAAGGCTGAGGCAAGCAGTGATAGCTTTCCACTGATTCCAGCAGGCTTTGAATGAAGTTTGTATCTCCCACAACTGGCTCAGGAAGTCATCACTCCTCACCATACATACTTCTTCATCTTCTGCTTCTTTCAGAAAACAGGAATCCAGGAAGTTCTTCAAGCCAGAAGAGACTATTTCTGACATCAAGGAATGGGAAGAAAACAGCATGTTGCTTCTGTACCTAGCTATCAAAATCTAGCATTCTAATTAAAAATATATAAATTTTTAAAAATGCGGGAAAAATGCAAAGGATTGGAACACATACTTGTGGAACTGAGCAGGTTTTTTTTTTTTCCCCTTGGAAAAAAGGGGATTGGATTGATCTTGAGATAATTAGGGAGTTGTAAATCTGGCTTGATGGATTTGTAAGAAGTCAATATGGCAGTGGATGAAAATAATCAATATTTGGGAAACAAAATAAATAAGGATTTTTGGATTTGAGGAAGTCAGGAGCAGCATATTTGTTCCACCTGTAGGCACTGCATCCAGGTGGTTGTGGTGGGTGATAAGGACCAATAAATGACAGGCAAGGCCCACCAACACCCTCGGTTGTTCACATAAAACTTGCTTTGGAGGAAATTGAATCTTCGTGCTAGAGAGTATTGCATTGTCCATTTCATGCCTTCTGCATTCCTGGTGAGGATTTTCTGGAAATAAGGGAAAGGGAGAGATAGATGCTGTATAGCAGCTACTCTGACTTTTAGTGCAAGCATCTAGGGTGCAGAAGAAGATATATGCAATAGTGAAAACTAATGTTGCAGGCTATAGCACAAAAACAGGTGAGAGCTGCTTTACTTAGTTGGTGGTAGAAGAGTGAGGCTGAGGCAAACAGTAGGGGGAGCAAAGGTGATAAGAGCAACTAATTTGAGGGGAAAAAAGGTAGGGGAAAAAGTTGAAATGCAAAATGATTCTCTTGGCTAGAGCATTCTGTCTGCAAAGGGTGCACCTGGTTACATGTGGCATCTGGCACAACTGCACAATGGTAGGAACGAATGAGAGTGGGGCGGAGGGCAGGGTAGGAACTTCCTACATCTTTCCTGCTGCTTCAAGTAATATGAAATGTCAAGTTTGTGCCCTCGTCTCATTGGTGAAGTGTTGGCTCCAGTCCATCAGCAGGGAGGTGATTAACAATTAGCTGGGGAAAGAGCAATACTAATAAAATAAATGATTGCTAAGGAGATAGGGTGTGTGAGTGTTGGGATGTATGGCAGTGAGGCTGGGACTCTTCACCAAGAGGGCAGCAGAGCAGGAGACCAGGGGGACTGAGAGCTCCAGTGTTGGGGTATGGGTTTGAGTGCTGTAGGAGCCAGGGCTGTAAGGAACAAGAGGTGGAGTTTGGTTGTGAGGAAATGAGGTGGTACAGGAGACAATGGACATTTAGGGGATGCATGCTGACATTGATTTTTGGGGAGGGTAGAGACAGAGATTAAAAGTTTGAAAGGAGGTCTGGTGGAAATTGAATCCACTTTGGAGAAGAGCAAGAAACTGTAGATTTACATGAGAAGAGAGGATGTGAGTCTTCCCCGGTAGCCAGTTTTCCATCCACATATTCAGTTTGTGATGCCAGGCGTAGTCTCCCTGCCTCTTGATGCAAAGCTATGCCTCCTTCTTGCTCTGTCCTTCCAGGCACTTCAGGGCTGTTAGTTTTTTAAGCCTTTCCATCCCTTCATAGTTGCATCCCTTCCAGTCAGATATTAGCCCAGTGCAGCAGCCTTTTGTGGCAGGCTGCCCCAAGAAACCAGCCTCAGAAGAAGAT
Organism: Calcarius lapponicus; assembly: GCA_039654755.1. Taxonomy (NCBI): domain Eukaryota; kingdom Metazoa; phylum Chordata; class Aves; order Passeriformes; family Fringillidae; genus Calcarius; species Calcarius lapponicus. The sequence continues at coordinate 45,198,199 of CM077481.1, forward strand.
AACACCTTACTCCCCCATGCTTGGTGATACAGCAGACAATGCCTGTTACCATGATGCTGCATCACAAGAGTGGGTGTCTCTGGTGTCACACTCTGGCTGACACATGATACTTCTGTCTCGAGTCTTTTACAGTTTTGACTCCTGTCCTCTGCCGTGGGAATGAATGGTGTTTTCCTTTGTTTAGAAAATCTGCTGAGAGATCTGCCAGCTGAGGCCTTCCAGTTCTGACCAAAGCCAATAATGATCTGTTAACACTGGTTAGGGTCACTCTGTCCCAGTGAAATGGGCTTGTCCCCATTTAACTTTCCACCTGTCATTTGTGCCTGATGTGTGCTCATTGCCTGGGCAGAGCTGGAGACGGATGTGGATGTGCCCATCCAATTGTAACTCTCTCCTGTCAACACCCATTGCAGATTTGTTTAAGCAGAGGAAGTGATTTTCTTAGTACTTTTCTTCAGAGCAATGTTGTTTGTGTTTCTGACTGGAGCATTTCAACCAGAGGCAGCTATATGAACATGCCAGAGTTACAGGCCATAATTATCTCATTTTGGGGAGGGGAGTAGGATGTTATGCTTTATGTTTTCCCAGCTCTGAAGGCTGCTTGTTGCGTGTCAGTGTGACACACAATTGTGGCTGCAGCAGTCCTTCTCTGACTTGGGTTTCCAGATGCTGATAATCCTGTAAAAGCTTCTGTCTACCCTACCAAAAAAAGGGCCATTGAATAAATGTTCTTTTCCCCTCATGTCTCACTGACTTTGTATCTGATGTGCAGTCTCAGTCCTGAACCACTTGTAGCAGGATAAAGAGGACACTCATGAAAAAGGGAAAATTGTACAGGAGACTCAACAGGAATATGCCAGGGTCTAAGGAAGCCAAAACCACAAAGCCACCATATCTTGGCTTGAAATGTATGCTTCCCTTGATGATACCATACCATACAGTTACAGTATTTGGCATCTCCTTTTGGAGGTCAAGACCAGAAGCATTTCTGTGAGACTGGCTAAGGCTTCCATAGAAAGAATAATGCTTTGTAGAATCACATATATTGTTTAGGAGGGTAAATGACCACCTGGACCATTCTGCTCAAATACAGTATCTCCTCACCTGTGTGTTTTAATGCAGTTTTGAATACCACTGCTGATATTTATCCAAAACATTCTTTTTTCTTATGGCTGATAGACTAGATGTGCTACTTTACTAATGAATCCATCTGGTTACCAAATGCAGGCACAAAGTAAAGATGGCAGAAGGAATCAGTGAGTCTAGGGCAGATGGGGCTCTGAGTGGAAGACTCCTAAGAGTAGCCATGCTTAGGCAGAGGTGTTTCACTTCTTTTGAGATGGCCTTTGAGAATCAGATTCAACAGATGAACATAAGTTTCAGTGCTTCAGCCTGAGAAAGAAAGGTGTCTCTTTCCTTATATGATTCCCTTGCTTTTCTACTAGGCACTGTATCCTCTGGGAAGAAGCTGGAGGAGATGTGCCTGCCAGACTGACTTGTGGGGCTGATGATTCTGATGTGATGTATGCTCTGCAATACAAGGCAGTGTGTCCTTGTTAAGCTAGGGCAGAATTAATTTCTTCTCAGTAGCTTTACAGGGCTGGTTTTTGATACAGCGTGAGAATGGTGTTGATAACATACTGATGGTTTGTTCTTTGCCAAGTTGTGGTTATCCTAAGTCAAGGACTATTTTTCCCTTGTCTTATGCTCTGCCAGGGAGGTGGCACGCAAATGAAAGTGGGAGGGAGCATGGCCGGGACAGGTGACCCGAAGGGATGTTCCACACACAGAATGTCATTCTGGGTATTTGAAATAGAGGGAGTTACCTGGAAGGGTGGATGATCTGGTTTCAGGAAGGGGAGCTCTGGCTCAGTCAGTGGGTGGTGAGCAATTGTATTGTACATTACTTGATTATTTTTTATTAACATTATTATTTACCATCATTATTTCATTTTATTTTCCTTTATTTTCACTATTAAAGTGTTCTTATCTCAACATACATTATTTGATTCTCCTCACCATTCCACAGGGGTGAGGAAGGAGAAGGGAGGAGGCTGAGTGAGCAGCAGCATGGTGCTTAATTTCCATCTGGGCTTAAACCATGACACAGTGAAAGAACCCTTTCCTTATATTCTCCCAATGCCAAATCTGTCTTTGCCATGGATAACACTGCAAAGAAACCAAAATGTGATTCTGTTCTTTACCCTCTATGTGGCAAGTTGGGGGAAGGGAAGAGTCTTGGTGATCTGATCTCTAGAAAACTCCATCTAATGATCTAATATGGCAAAGATCCAGACAGAGAAACAACACCGAGCTCCTGGGAACTGGTTGAAATTTCCTTTTCCCTGCCTCCATAGTTGGTGTTCCCCTTGCTGGGGTATCCTGAATTCCTAGACCTGGCCTCTTGCTTGCCTGTGAGGAGCAGGATGGAGGACTTTCCCCCATCCAGAGAGAAGGCTAGGTTGTACCCTTAGTGCTGGGAAGCAGCAGGAGCAGGACTTGCTAGGTCTTGGTAGCCCCGGAACAACCAGCTATTTCTCTGTCACTTTTGGAGATGCTTGGGAAGAACATGGCCAACTTCACTCTGGCTGGAACCCTTCCTCATGGTATTCACTCTGGCAAACTTTTAGTATGGCCCCTAGGTTGCACCATGATTGCTGCATTGGGCTGCCACTTTTGGAGGGAGTTGGCAAAGAAAATATTTAATGACCTGCCTCTGCTGTGGGCTCATCAGTTCTACACAGACATCCAGGAGCTGTGGCTGTTTGTTGGGGAGCCTGTTTAGAAGGCTGTACCCCCTACAGATGGGCTAATTTCAGGACCCTGCAGTCCTTTCTAAAGAGAAGGCCAAAGTGACAGATTTGCTAGACATGGGGAAGAGTAAGGGTTAAGATTAAGAGAGGACGTGACAGTAGAAACCCATGAGGTAACCAAGAACCTTCCAAAGCAGGGATATTCAGCAGGATTTTCTGTGTTCTTCACTTTGACATGAGCTAATAAGGAGATTTCTAAAGACTCACTCAGCAGGGGAGGTACTGTGAAGTCCCCGGTTTTGGAGTTTGGAGATCCCCAAACTCTGATGGATAGAATAACAAATTTGAGATTTCCCATCAAATGATCGAATTCTGGCTAGTTACATGGCTCCCTGGGCAGGGAATGTTGGTAATTTTCTTTCCTCTCAATGAACATATCAGATGGAGGACGGAGTGAAGTGAAATCTCTAGATTGTTTCCTGGCCATAGCAAGACTCTAGAGAATTGTCCATGAGTGAAGGAGCAGGACAAGAGTCAGTTAACCCATAAAAGGGAAGTTTCCAGGAGCTCTGGGTATGAGGCCAAACAAATCTGGCAACCTGTGAGGAAAGAGCCAGGTGAAGAATGGTGATACTGTCATGGCTTTGCAGCATACACCTTCTCACCTCCTCAGTGAAGGTGGCTAGCTAGCCAGTGTGTCCACTGGCTCGTTCCATGCTGTAGCTATCACCCTGGGCTTTACAATAATAATTTATACCTGAGTCTTTTTTAAAAAAATAATAGTAAGGTTACCATCTTTACACATGCTGCTTTTCTTACTTTGCACCTCACCTCCAAGTTTGCTGTTCCCCTTGTGGCGTTACAGCTTCTTTTCCACCTTTAATTCAGAAAAAAATTGGTTGCAATGGCGACTGTTTTTCTGAGTAAAACAGAAAAAAAAAAGTTTTCCCAGCTGTTTCCAGAAAAGCCAGACACATGAAGAAAATCCAGTAAATTATTAACTTTGTCTTTCCATCTGTACATAGTGGTGTTTCTGATTAGGCTTTTTAAATGATATTATTTTTTTATATCCCTAGCCTTCTTCTCCCTCAAGACAAAAGAGAGTCTCTTTGATTTGAATTGCAATGTCATGAGAAATTTTATGGTGAGTACCTGGATGATTACTTACTTGTGGTTTTCTGCCTTTTGAATAAGGAAAGATTATTTGGGAGTAAGTTTCCTATGCTACTTCCCTGTGACGGCAACTTTATTGGCAAAAAATGACAGAGTTTATGCATTGGTTACTGTTTGCAGCACACTGAATTTAAGACACTCCTTTTTTTATTTTTCCTTCTTATTTTTTTCTTCATTATGGGGTGGTATGGTGAGGTAGGGTATTTTCAGCTGTGAATTTTTGACCCAGATAGGTTTGTCTTAGAAAGTAGAGGGGAAGAGACTGGTGCCATCTGGCTGGAACAAGCCAGCAATGCTCAATCCATGTATCCACTTAGGTGCTTCCCTGCTGATGAGAGAAAGCATCCTATGACCCTGTGTTGTGACCAGAAGCAGGTTTGACCCATGTGTTATAGTCAGAAAACCAGGTTTGGTTTGCTGCCCTGCTCCCACTCTGGAGGTCAAGCATGGGCCTGCTTGACAAGCACATCTTGGCAGCCCTTGACACTGCCTATTGTACCCATTTTCCTGTTTTTTTGACCTCCTGTTTTCTACTCAAGACTCTTTGCAACCAAGCAGTCTGCCAGAACTACTTTTGTGCCCAGGGTACCAATTTTGCTACCTGGCATACCCAAACTTGATATTTTCAATACTGCGACCTGGGCAATCTCAGCTGGCAGCATTACTAGAGCACTGTTGGCTTTGCAAGGCTCTACTCCCCAAATACCCCCAGCAACTGCCTTTGCAGTTTGGCTACTTTGCACAGAAATCCCTCTTATCCAGCTGTCCCTCGTGCTGCTTTCACACTTCTGTCTGCCGCAGCCACCAGCTTCTGAGACTGTCTCCCATTTCCCATGACCTGCTCAGCCTCAGCCCAGCACTCATGCACATCACCTGCCCAGTGTTGGTTCCCTGTTCGCCATCACTGCCCATGGCTGGGGAATTTAGAGCAGCTTAGGCACTGCACAGACTGGACTTGACTTGCCATCTTCTGAGTTTCTGTTTGTTTTTTATTTTTATTAAATTTTTGTTTGGGTTGTTTAAAGATACATGCTGTATGCTCATGACTAAATTTTTTAACAATTAAGAGTGCTCTCTAACTGATATGTATTTCATAACTGCTTAGAAAGCTGCCAGGTTTTGTGTCAGCTTTTTGTGACTTTTATTTTTTTCACTATAACTACCTGGAAATTTATATCAAGTGTTTGGACAAAAAATACAGATTTCCTTCACAAATGTACTAACCCCACCACATTTCTCTTCTGATTGCCCATTCACAGAAATGTTTTAGGATTTAGTATGGCCCTTCTGCAGAAAACAATGATCAGTGGTGCAAGAAACACCAGTTTGTGCCAATTTCAGGACTCCATCACCCTCCTTTGCAGTGAAACTAACCAAGAACTAGATGCCCACATAGCAGAGGCTTGCAGAACCATCCTGCCCCAGGCTGGCAAATGCTCTCCTTTCCCAGTCCTTCGGCACAGGCACAGGGCATATTCCAGGCAGCCTAAATGTCTGTGTGACTGAGGCCAGATGCCTGGATAAGAGAGAAAAGGTCAAAATTTTCTCAACACAAATAGGGTGTGGAAAAGCTCCAAACTGGAGTGCAGTGGCTGCATCAGCCACCTAGGTGTCCAGGGTAGGGGATGTGCCTTGCAAGGGACATCACCAGCCCCTGACTCCAGCCCTGCTTTTGCTCCCAGCTGCCTCCTGGCCTGCAATTGCATGACCTCAGCTTGTCAGGGAAGAGGCAGGCAGAGTGCATCAACTCCTTGGAGACCCAGGCGCTGGGTGGTTTCTTTTTCCGCTGCATTAGCCGTCTCAGATGTGGCACAGATGGAGAATCTGCAGCCTGTGCCCCCACACCGGCTCCCAGGGCCCCCAGAGTGTCTGACAGATGGGACAAAGCCCTGGCGAGGCCAAAACATGTTTGTCATCACAGCTGTGGCTGGGGAAGATGGGTGAAGCCCTTCAGCACATCCCCCAGCCCTGCAGGCACAATTCAGCCACAGAGGATGGGAACAGAGGAGCTGCACCACAGAGACCTCTTCGGGACCCTTGCCAGCTGTTTCAGCAGATGGAAAGACAGGTTGTCACCTATCTGTTCCCAGAGGACAGAAACTACTGGACTGGAGTGCTGCTGAGCAGAGCAGGGGGCAAGTCCTGTGCTGCTCCTGGGATGGATGGTTAAAGGCAGCCTGTGGTGCTGGGGAGCAGGTGAGAGGCTTAGGATGGGGAGAGGGGAGGTTGTAGGGAAAGAGCAGAATGCCTTCTGAAATACAGTGTACACCACTGGCATCCAGATGACAGAGGCAGTGAAGTCTGCTGCCAGATGACGTGGGTGTAAAGCAGGAGCAGTACTGTTTGGGTAAACGTGAAGCTGGTAGTGGTGAGAAATAGTGGGTTCAGTCGGTGTGAATTCTGCATGCCACAACCCTATTGAAAGAGCATGGGGAGGCGCTGCTGGATGGAGCCCCCTGACAAGTCAGAAGAGCCCAGAGATGGTGCTGCTACCCCTGTCTTACTGCCAAATAAGGAAAGCTTTAAACCAGCGTGCTTCAAGCATTATGCCTGGACATACTTTTATCCTGTTGGAAATGGATTTTTTCCCCATGGGCCTGAAGAAAGGCTGAGATTGCCCAGTGTTGGCAGGAAAGGTGGCTCTAGCACTGAGCTGTGAGGCCAGTGGGGAACAAGGCAGGGCTAGGCTGTCTCCTCAGCCACAGAGGTGCTGCTCTGTCTGGGTGTGGTACACTTATGTCAGTGACTTCATGGTGATGCACTTCTACCACCACCACTGTCCAAAACCTTTCAGAAGAGCACAGCATTAAACAACCTTGCCTACCGCCTAACACACGTTCTTTTTTACCCATGCTCAGAATGAAGCAAACATACAATGTATTCAGTGATTCCCGGTCCTCAGGGATTGTTCCAGAAAGCCTATCCTCAGGCTTGGTCGGTTAAATCCAAAGTTTTCAGCCGCTGCTGAACAAAACACAGATATACTGAACTTAAAAAAATTGACATCCTTCTTTAGGTAGTCTGCCAGCTACTTGTGCAATTAACTCCTCTAACTGGGCTAATGAGATTTGGGAGTATTTTCTAAAGCATGGCTTTTGATAGGGAAAACCCCACTTTTACTTAAAAGAACAAGGCTCAGATGTCCTAGTTAGAGAAATTCTAATAATGTGGCTGAGTGCTCTAAAACCTGACAATGCAAGAGAGCTTCCAGCAAACTGTGAAAAAAAAAGTGGAAAATCAGTTTTGAGTGTTCAGATGGGGTTACTCCAAAGACATCTGCGCTCTTCTGCTTTTTGAATGCGAACTGCGAGGGAAAGCCCCAGGGCTGGAAAAAAAAAAAAAGTCTTCTGCTTTTTTTTTTTTTTTTTTTTTTTTTTTTCTTTTCCTCCCAACAGCCACGAGCCGCGCTGAGGGGATTTAAGAGCAGAGTACGGCATGTCCCAGCCCCCGCGGGCTTTGGTCGTGTTCCTGCCCAGCGCTGCTGCTGCGGGCACGCGGTCTGGGTTGTGCTTTTCACTCCATTGCTTTGCTCAATCCTGAAATAATTCCCTTTTATTTATTTATTTATTTAAAATCTTTTCAAGAAGCACGTGGTGCGCTCGGCTCCCCTCCCCTTCATCGCGCCCACCCCCGCCCCCGTCTCCCCTGCCGGGCCGCCGCCCCGCCCCGCCGGGCCCGGCCCGGCCCCGCCGCCCGGCCCGCGCCGCTCTGCGCCCACCGCGCCGGGGCGGCCGCGCTGCCCGGCTCCTCTGCGGGCCGGGGAGCACCGCGGCACGGCACGGCACGGCACGGCACGGCACAGCCCGGCTCGGCGCGGCCCGGCGGGAGGGCGGCTGCGATCCGCCGCGGCCGGCGATGGGAGATGGAGGGAGCCGGCGGTGCGGTAAGGGGCGGCGTATGCCCGTGCGGGTGCGGGGGTTGCGCTCCGCCGGAGGCACTTTTTCCCATTTACTTTTGCATTTTTTCTTTCCCCCTAACTTTTTTTTCCTTCTTTCTATTTTCTTTTTATTACCCTTTCTCTTTTCTTTCTTCCTTCTTCCCTTATCCCTTTTCCTCTTTCCTTTTATTGTTTTCCTTTTCCCCTCTTATTTTCTGGGTTATTTTTTTTTAAGTCCTTTTCACAGTGTCCTAAGAGAAAAAAAAATGTCGGAGCCCACTTCTGTGCTCGTAACTGCTAGATCCCGAGAGACACCAGCTGCAGCAGGGAAGCTGCACTCAGGGCTGGGACCCTGAGCCTGCACGTCGTTTTGCTTGTGTCTCCAAGTAACTTGTCTGTCTTAACACATCAGCGCTCTTGCTGCTCTGACAAGCTCTCTTAATCTAGCCAAATTCTTGAATTAAACAAGACATTGTCAGAAAAGCGTTTAGCAGGGTAGTAGCATTGCACTTTCAGGGCAAGAGTGGGGTTGAAATGATTTCATCAAAAGTGTAAAACTGTAGAATAATAAACTACCCGGGCATGCTCCTGTGCAGTTGAGGTGTTATCTTCATCCTTGCTCCCGGGAACTGGAGCTACACTTCTCAATGGGAACATAAGCATATATTTGAAATGAGTTTGAACTTCACACAAACCCACTGAAGCTGCTAACTCCCATATAGGTGAGTATTTCCGTGCTATAAACATCAATTATCTGTCTGCCACAGGGTCCAGTTAGTATATAGTCAGGCAAGGCTACATGTATATGTTATTGAAGTTCTTTGGGTGTGTAATAGCCAACTGCAAGTACTCTTAGTTTTGTAGCTTCAGTCACACTTTAATTCTGTCTGTGCAGAGGACCATTAACACAGAATGTCAAATGCAGTGTTTGTAATGAAACTGAAGGTTGCACACCCAGTGTTTGAAGCAATTGTAATAGACTGCTGAGAGTCATCCAAGCCTTTCTGGTTTAGCTAGTAGAAAAAAGCCTCTTTCTACTCCAAATGCTTTTTCATCAGTCATATCCTCAGTTGATGTGTTTCAGCAGATGTTACCAGTTTAATGCTCGGTGAATCTGTCCTAGCTCTGTTGATTTACACAGACAGAGTTAGTTTTGGGGCATACTTTTGATGGGAGAGAGGTGAAGTTAACCATGTAGGAGACCCTGTTCAAATGATCCCATTCAATTAGAGCCTTGGTTCATTGAGGAGTGTGAGAACATCCTTTGTGGTAGTGGTGATGATAAAAAAAAATCCAGGAAACTTACATGCTGCTGTTTTCAAATCTTGAAACAAGTTTTGAAACAAAAAAGTTAGGACTTCTTAATCCCCACAGAAAATTTTTGCATAACTGACCTGTGTGAAAGTGGTTCTCTTGAGCTATTCATGCTTAAGTGGATTGTTTGATTTACCATTTCCAATTTTCAATTTTCAGTTTGATCTCTGTGCCATCAAAGTAAGAAGGAAAAGAGCAGTGAGGATCTTAACAGAGCGTGCTAGTGGCTTTTTTTTCCCCAGCAAATCCTTCTTTACTGTTGTCAAGGTGCATAGCTGAAGGACATAGATGTTGTTTAGAGTACTTCCCCTCCCTGCCTCCACACCAACACAGTCCTTTCTATTCTTGCCCATCATACCAGGAAACTCTGGCAATTGATTTTGCAGCTTTGATATAAGACATGGTTTGGGGTTTGATTCTTGTGGGCTGGGAGGCAGGCTCTCTGCAAGAGTGCCATGGAGCATCTCTGCAGGCACTTGTCTCCATGTGTGTGTTCTGAGACAAGTGCTGGAAGATTCAGCATTTAGACAGCACAAATTTGTACACCACACAAGGCCACCACACAAGCACTAAGTAAGGGTGCTTGGGCCATGGCTGATAAACTGCCTTTGTGCTTTCATAGTAGCTGATTGCTTGAAATCATCCCTGCTTCATAGAGAGACAGGCTAGCAGACCTGAGGGCTGGAGTGATTTTTCTCAGGCATGTGTTTCTCTGAGGCTTGTGTTTCTCCTTTGAGAACCTCTGTTTACTTGCGAGGGTCTTGAGAGAGAGCAAGAGGCTGGGGTACCGTTGGATGCTGATTTAAATGTAATTTAAAGGTAGCACAATGTATTGGCCTAGTGAAGGGAGCCCCGGAAAGGGAGGGAGGGGGTAGGTCTGCATAGTATTAGGTGGGTAGGTCCCCAGGGTACTGGGGAGCCATCTGCCAAGCTGCTGTTCTTCAGCTGAGGCTGGACAAGCCTGTGAACTGCTGCCCGAACTCAAAGACTGGGGCTGTCAGAGTATCCTGCTCCAGATCAGCTCTGCATTGTGAGTGCTGAGGATCCCCAGGGTGCAGCAGCTGTTAAAGTTGTTTGGTGAGAGTCTTGCTCAGCTCACCCAGGAAAGGTGGGAGTTATGTTCCTGGGCTCAGCAGGGACACACACTACCCACCACCCTTGGAATGACATTTCCTTGCAAATGGTCCCTGATGGAGAGCTGGCTCCTGATGGAGAGCTGGCTTCTGGTGGAGCAGGGATTTCTCGATCTGCCACCAAGACCTGCTCTGTGACCTGGGTGGTTCATTGCATCCTAGTGGGTTGTAAAATTGCATGTGGCTCCTTTCCTCTGGAAGTTTGGCTGAGTAGGAGGATGTGTGCTAGGGAGCTGGGCAGTCACCATACAGCAAAGTGGGTCTGCAGATAAACAAATTTAGGTCTTGTGCAATTTGTGTCCTAAACTTTTAAATATCTTCCTAAATGGATTGATGTCTGTCAAAGCCCATGATCACAAAGACTATTTCCAGTCCTTATTTTCCTGTTTGTAGTGATGCAAAATTGGGGGGTGGGGGGGAGTGTGTGTTAGAAGTAATTTTTTTCTGTTAGATGAAAAAGCTGTTTGAGACCAGCTCAAAGTGAATATAAGTGTTCCATTCCTCTCAGGAATGGAGGAAGTATCCTTCTACAGTATGTTTCCAGATACTTTCTCTGAGTGCAGCTCCTCCTTGCTCTGAGATGTTTCTTGCTGTTTTGCCAGCTTCTATTTGAGACCACAGACTCCTGTGATACTAATGCATCCAAACATTTATTCTCTTCATTACAGAGATGAGCAAGGCAGGTTGCTGGATGGTGCTTAAAAGCAGGGGTGGGGTGAGAGCAAGCCCCCTGGGTGCAGGCTTGGTTGCTACAGGGTTGAATCAGGAGTCAGAGGAGTTCCGGTATTATCTAGCCCTTGAAGCTTGAATGGCTTCTGAATTGACTGTACTTCCTGGATGCTGTAAGTAAAAAAACCTGTTTGGGCACTGGATCAGGCTGTCCCTCAGGGATCGAGCTGTCTATCAGAGTCTGAGCACTGCATTTCTACCTCCACTGAATACCTGAGCCACCAGTGATGGCTGTGGGAAGTGTGTGGCTCCCTTTGCTAACTGTGCAGAAGATTTTCAGTGTTGCAATTTCTGGGCTAAGCCGAAGGAAACCAGACTGGAGCTAGCTTCTGAGGATGGCCTGCCAGGGCAGAAACACAGCGGCCACTGCCATGCTTGCTGACAACATCACATCATAGCCACAGCAACTTTCTGCTGCCTGGTGAAAGGACTGTCTTGCACAGGACCAGGAGTTGGACTTGATGATCGTTATGGGTCCCTTCCAACTCAGTATTTTATGATTCTAAGACTGAAAGGAGGCTCTTGTTTTCTTACTGCTCCCAAACTACTGTGATGCAGTAGTTTGGGAGCAGTAAGAAAACAACTTAATGGCACAGATTACATAACACAAGCCTCCCTTTTTGCAGAAGCCATGAATGGGGCTTGCTTTCTCTTCTTGGAGTAAATGACACAGTGGAAGAGGTGGCTTAAAGTGTACTCATTTTTTTTTTTACAACAGTTTTCAAATGGGAAGTGTCATTTGAGTAATAACTGCGTCTCCCAGGCTGAATGAATGCCAAGTGTGATGGCTAAATGCACTTAGGCCTGGGATATATCTGCATAACAGTTCTAACAGAAGTATGCTTCCCAGGGAAGCCCTGGTCTCAAGAGGGAACAAATTCTAGTACCAGCAAGTTCTGAATCTTGTCAGCTGTCTTTTCTGTGGACTTGCTGTGACTTAATGAGGAAAAAAGAGGTATTAACTTCCTCACCAGTGGGACAGAAGTGCCAGCTGGCCTGTGTTGTGCTGCTTGTGGGGGATGTAACATCTTTGATGTCTCCTGCCTTCTTGCCACAGCTGGAACTGCCTGTTGGCTCCTGACCACTTGTGGAGCCACAGCTGCCCGACAATGTTGGCAGTCCTTAAGGTGAACTTTCTTAGCAAGCATTTGGTCTTGCAACAATATTTTTAGTCCCCAGTGTCTGCACCTCAAGAGAAATTTGTTGATGTGTTTTCTCACTTCTGCCTTAATTGTGCCAGAGATAAGATGGCTCAGATCAAACTTCAGTCAAATTTCTGTTCCAAAAAACTTCTCTTAAATCTACATAAGGCTCAGAAAAAAACTGCTGAGGGGAAAGCTGTAAAATTAATTTAAATATGTTATATGAAATAATCATGCAGAATCAGTAAGCTGTGTCTAAGATGCATACCCCTTTTTTGCATACTCTTTTGCTGTGTTGTAGTTCTACAGTTTGCAGTTGCCACAGAGAAAATGCAGGTTTTTACACTTTTGCAAATGTTAATTCTTCCAGTGTGGAGAGGTCTGATGGCTGGGTGTGGGGTGGTTTTTTTTTTTTTTTTGTTTGTTTTTTTTAACCATTCATTGAAATGGAGTATTTTAATCACTTGGGGACACTGCCTTAAACTATGTTTATAACATTGATTCGAAAAATGAAGATGAGCTCTCCCAATACCCTGTCCCTCCATTCATAAAAGCAGTGTGTATTTAGCTTGACATAAAGAATGTACAGCACATGGCAAAGGATGCTGTCTGTAAAGTTTCAAGGGACAGCAGATGTTGGCTAGGGTTTTGCAAAGAATTTAGTTGCTTAAAGAGAAACAGAACTAACTTCTGAGAGGCTCATGAGGCATTTAGGTATATTCAAATTTTAGCTTCCTTGGAGGACGAATCCATGTGCAGCAGACCTAAAGCCCATCTAAACATTGTCCTGCCATCTGAGGTGCTTGAAGACGATGGAAGCACACTACCTGCTGAAGTGAAGCAGTCTGTCAGTTTGCTAAATATACTGGAACAGATTGAACAAAAACAGTAAATGCAGAATGTCTACTGCATGCATCACAGAATTCTCTGAATATAAGATGCTGTCTTTGCACAGTTTTTCTTAAATCATACCCCACCCTAATGCTCTTTGACATAACTCAGGAATACACTTGCACTGTGGCTTTATAAAAGTTTTGGGTGTTTTTCCTCATCTTTGTGTGTTATGTCTAAGAACACAGTGGTTCAAGCAGTGAGCTAAAGTCTTCTTCTCAGAGGACTTGTTTTGATTCTTGCACATACCTTAGAAATAATGCGTAGATATCCAAAGGTCCATACAGTGTGCATCAAAAATCACTGACTTGACAAATAGAAAATGCTGACTGACCTTTAATGGTAAAGTGTAATCATACAGACTTTGAATTAATATGCTGTTCGCAGCCATGCAGTTACAGCTCAGACAGCATCAGCCTTTGCATAATAGAAAGTATTTAATTCTGTATAACAGCTGACTGCTTCCTAACAGCTTCAACCAAACAACAAAGCAAACATTTCTTTAAGGGGAGAAAAACTCAAGTGCAGGTCTAAAACAAGGTGACCAGACTGGAAACAAATTTTACCTGCTTGATACTGCTGCTAAGGCATTAATTTGAGGCTTTTTTGTCACTGTTCTCAGGTGTTTTTCTAAGCAGAAAGTCTTTTGCTTCATTTCTGAACTGAGCTTCTCTTTAGACACTGAACTTCTGTGAAGTCTGCCTTTGTGCAGGGAGAGCAGCTTTGATAGTATCTGCACCCTTTCAGTTTTGCTCTCTCCAGCCTGACTGCTTCCTGTGAGGCTGCTCATAGTAAACAAACCCTGTAGTGCTGGGAATAATGGCATAGGAAGCCTGCAGTGCCCTGGTGCCTTTTGGTGAATCCCTGGGGTAAACTGTGGAGTGTGTTGTGGTGAGGACTCAAGAGGAGCTGGCTGGATGGTACCAAGTGTGAGATGTCTCCAGTCCATGGCCATGCCAAAGCCTTGGGAGCAGGTAATAGTGACTCTCTGCACTGGTTTGGATTCAAGGCTGCTTTAGCCCAGGAGCATGTGTGTGGTCATGGAGGTCAGCAGATGCCCAGGAAGAGGTCAGCTTAGAGATTCATGAGAAGGATGTGATTTCTATATTGTTATGGATTTTTATCCCTTTAGCTTGTTCACCCTCCTCGTCAGGTACCTCAGTATTTTGGTTTCTGTGAGATTCCTTTTCAAGGTGGTTGGTGATTTTGAATACAAACTGTACCAGGAACCATGTCCTTTTTGGTGTGGTGCTGACTCCCAATACCTTCTTCTGTTGTCTTCTGGCTGTTGCATTAAAAAAAAAGTGCTGAATTACCGATTGTTCTTTGTTTTTTTCAGACCCCTTGTCACTGCAAGCACCTCTGCCATATTGCTACAATTGCCTTGTAGCTCAAAAGTCTTACAAGGCTGACTTCTCTGCTGGAAAACAGCTATTTGCAATGCTCTTACACAAGCCCATTCTTTCATCCCCACCTTCTGGCTTTCTATACATCTCCCTGCAACTCCTGATAGTTAGGAATTAGTTTAAAACCCAGGCTTAGATTTCTTCTCATTCAAAACCTTGGCTAGCATTAAGTTTTAGCAGCTCCAGCTGAGATTAAGCCATGGAAAACTCCTGTTCTTTTGAATTTTAATTATTTTACTAATGCTTTAATTCAAGAATTGTGAACGTGTGTTAGTGTGGGGAGATATAAGGAAAACACAGCTATGGTTTATGAGGTCACATGGAATTAAACACTACAACCCTTGCCTACCCAGTGGTCTTACTGTGAGCACCCGTATTCTTCCTGTGATGTTGTTGCACTAGGTTTTACCAGTTAGCAAGTTTATTTTAATGCCAGCTTTCTGCATTTAATCCTGTTACTTAGGAGAGTGATTTGAGACAAGCTCAACAGGCATAGTCTTTTCAGAACAACTGGTATGACCTGTCAAAAACAGTGAAGCTTGCTGAGCTCTTGGCCATTCAGGGATGATGTGACAGCAGAGGCAGAGCTCTCAATGCAGGGTTCTGTAAAGACTTGCCCATGACATTGCAACTTGCTGGAGAAGATTTTAAAATCTGTGGGAACCTTCTGTCCATCATTCCTGCTGAGAGTATAAACTCACTATATTGGGGTATTTGATAGGCTGCTGACAGGCAATTGAGTTTTCTGCTGCTAGAGATGTAGGTGAAGCAATGAGAATGGACCAAGCACAGCCTGGGATTAGAAATGGTCCAGTTGTGGCTGTGAAGTTCTCCGTAGTAGACTGTGATTTACAGGCATTCTTCAAGGCATTTTTCTGTTTTCTTGCAATACTGCAGTATTTCCCCAGTAGCCTCAATGAAACCTCCAAAAGTCGGTCCAGTGCTGGGGCTGTTGCCTGCTGACAGGGCGTTGACATCCAGTGGTGGTATGTTTCTCTGGGAAACAGAGCTGTGCACATGTGAAAGCATGTAAAACTGAGGCTTCCTCTTGATATGGCTTAGCTGTGGAGACATGCCTGAGGATGCTTTCACCTCTCTGTCCCAGCTAACAGTTCTTCATGAATAGTCCTTAGGTCCCTTCCTGCTGATGTTTTCCCTTAGGATGAGTGGTCTCTTGCTGTCCAGAATTTTGGCTGACTCTTGCTCCCTGAAGACTCTTGCTTGAGCACCCATCCTGTTCTGCTTTTTCTCATGCACTTTTTTCACAGGTCTTATGCAAGGAGTGAGTCTGTCTTAACAGCATCTGTCCTCTCAGGGAGTCTGAAAAATTCCAGATTGGAAGTTGCCATTTAATTATCTACTTCTTTGAATATTCCCCTTATTAGAAATTTTCAGAGAAAATATATGACTTTAAGTGTGCATGCTTCAGGAGGCATGGGTTCACACTGGTTCTTTGTGCTCAGACTGACCCGTTGCTTGTTGGAGCAGCTGTGGACAGTGTTATCCCCTTCCTCTGAGACAAAGCCCAGGTTCCTGTCAGCTCAGCTGAAAATGGTGGTCAGATAGCAAGAGTTTGATATTCTTCAGTTAAAGCTCTCTGACATGTAGGTATGTATCTTGGTTTGAGACAAGTGAGGAGGAAATGTTCACCCATGACAGTAGGATAGAAAAGGCCCCAAGACAAAACCAGTTGGTCCAAAAGAAAGGTCCCAACCAGAACCTCATGAAAGTCAAAAGAGGATGCTTTGGTGCTTTTCTTCTGTGGAGAAAGGAGAAGCATTTCTTCAGCTTTTTATGACTCACTACACCTATCTAAAAACCACTGGGATTTTTGGAGGGCAGTTTGAGGGGAGCTTATGAGTTGAAATGAGATCCATCCAGAGAGTGAAATTGAGCTTCAGGAAAGGCAGCAACCAGCTCTCATCGGGATTTAAAGACACCTCTCAAGGGTGAATTGTGGGAATAGTTTCTCCTTGCAGATACTGACCTGCTGCTCCATTCGCACATCCAGACAGCAGAGCAGAGGCAGTGTGTGCTTCTTGTTGGGCTGACTTACCTGTCCTTATCAGCAGCTCCTGCTGGAGAAGCAGGAACCCTGTGGTCTTAGCATCCTGCTGCTGTTCAGTTCAATGCTGAGACACAGATTCAGCAGCTTCATTCCTGTGCTGGCTTGAAACCACCACAGGCACCACGGCCTTACCCTTAAGAATCTCTCTGCTCCCTAAGCATGAAACAGAAAGCAAGCAAGGTGGGACCTCTGTTCAACCATGCCGATGCCTTGCGTGAGGTCAACAGAAACTGGTCCAATGTATTGGCAGGAGGTCTGAGGAGTGAGGACTGCCAGTGCAAACTCATACAGCCTCGTAAATGTTATCTAAAATTCACTGAGAGGCAAATGCAGCCTTCCTAACTCCTGACCAAGAGCTATGACCTAGAGAAGTAGGCTTGATCAAACATGTTCAAACAGGCAGAAAGCACTGCAAAAGTGATGCACCAATGGGTAGGAGCTTGCTGCCTCTCTGCCCAGAGCATCACTGGACTGAAAAATAATATGTATATGGCTCATGAGAAATGTATGTACAGCTGGGCTGATTTAAGGGCATTGGTGCTCCTAAGCGTCACCCTCTTCAGCAGTGACAAAGATGAGATGCTTCAAAGGTGGTGGTGGTTAAAGCCCTCTGAGGGAAGCAATTATGAAATGGCTGACCTGGATGCAGATTTCTTTGCCCTTCAGCTGAGAGAGAAGGCTTAAGCAGGAGTTTTATATCCCTTTCAATCTTGCTCGTATTTAATCTTTGCTAATGCAGCTTGAAAGCACCATGAATGTTTGTCCAGCCCATTTCCGTGCTCCTCGTTTCAGGCATTTTGACTCCTGCAGAGCTTGGGTGAGTGGTAGATCGAAAGAAGGAAAGGAGAACACATGTTGTCTCTTCATTTGGACATTGGTAAAACAATAGTCTTAAAAACTTACTCTGACGACAGAGCATCCTCATTCTTTCCTGCTCTTGCATTCTTTTTTAATATGTCTTGTTTGGATGAAATATGATAAACTTACCCTTAAGCCTGGATACGGACTTTCTTTATACATCCTTTTAGTGCTCTGACAACCTAAATAGATGTTAAATATAGCTGTTCCCATACACAAGCCAGTATCTGTAATTTCCATCAGCAGCGCTGAGACTTCTGACAATCAAGTTACCACTTTCAGATGCAAAGACTAAGATCATGCAGCCTCTGTTTAGGCACTTAACTCTGATAAATGATGGCCTATACACTGAAACCCCATTAATTTTGCAATTTACTTGTGACTGTTACTGGATGATGCAGAGGGTTCTGTGAGCTGGAGTTTTCTTCTTTGCTTTACAATAAGGTACAGGCAAATAGAGAGCCTTGGAACATGTGTTTGCTGGCAGGGATGCTCATTGTAGCAGATGTCTGTGAAATCTCAAAGAGCAAGGCTGAGGGCTGGAGAAACTGTGTCCCAGAGGTGCATTGATCAGAAATTCCTTACTGCTCAAGAACTGGACTGTTCTATTCATTTTATTTTCCATTTCATTCATCTGTCACTGGGATTTGGCACCAGCTAGTTATAAGAAATCCCATCCCTTCACATCCATCTGAGTAGGCTGAATTTTTGTCTGGCTCTGTAAGCTACTCCTGTCTAAGCTGATGCAGACAAAGAGCCTTCCCCTGTGTGCTCTGGCTCCAGCTATTCCTTTTCTAGCCCTTCCTGCCTCCCTGCCAGTGAATGAATGCAGGTCTGTAAAGCCAGAACAGACATGGTGATTTCTTCCAAGCTCATTTTGTCATGCTTGTGATAGTCATCTTTGTGATAGTAAGCCCTTTATCTATTCCATCGCATCTTTACCAAAGGATTGGGTAGGCTGGAGTTAGCACGTGTATCAACATACTGGAAGCCCTAGTACTGAGTAGTTGGACTAGTGAATGTCTAGTGAATGGTAACTAAATTAGTCCAAGACCGCTGTGTAAGATCTGCTGTCAGCTTAGTGGTGAGTGGTGTTGTACTAAATCTTGCAGAACTGGCACAGTGTAGAAAGGTAGGAGAAGAAATGGGTGTAAAAGTCCAGAGGAACCTGGAGCAAAGCCATTCTAGGGTACAGGGCAAGATAACTATTTGTCAGTGTGCTCTTGGGAGAAAATAAATTTGTTGGACAGATGGCCTAGGAGGAATATATGGATTTGTGATTCCATCCATCTCTGCTTAAAGAGCTGTGACTGTGTGTTCCTGTTAATCATGTGTCCCTTGTACTTTGAATTTCTGCTTGTATCTGATGCTTATCCTGAGGTATTTGATAGAAATGCATAAAAGTTGTTGTTGTCCTGGGGGGCAGAATGTTCCATTTAACTTTGTTTTTTAAAGAGTGTTTTCATAAGCTAATGCTTTCACCAATGTAAACCATGCCATGGCTTGCTATGCCACAGCAACTGACTGCCTCGTATGAATATAAAGTTTACTGAAGAATTTTTAGAGTTAGTGATTTATTTTATCTGTCACTTCAAACAGAAGAATTACAGGCTCCATCTTGTCCAGCTGGGGAGAAACATAATGCTGACTAGACAGTTTTTGCACTACAGTTTATTGCTGGTGTGTGCTTTATCTTAGAGATTTGTTTTGTCTCTACCTGTTCAGAAAAGTATTTTGATCTTAGTCCTGTAGGCTTTCTGTCTTTTGAGAAACTGGACCTTTACTCTGTCAAGGTCCTTTATTCTGTTTCTTACTAGAAAAGAGCAGTGGGAAGGTGCTGGGGGCACCAGACCTGGGTAGAACAGGTTGCTCAATCCATCTGTCCATTCACCCCTCCAGGTCTTCCCCTGCTTACTGGGCTCACCACCCTGTGTCCCCTCCCTGCCTCCTGGCAGGATAAGCAGGTTTGACTTGTGCGGTGTGGTTGTAAAACAAAGTTGGGCTGTTGTCCTGACCTAGACAGCGGTGGTCATGCATGGGCTGCCCAACAGGGCCCCTTAGACAATACTCCTGCCTAAGTAAATGTTTGCATACCTTATCCTTCTCCCCCTTTTTAATCATCCTTGTTGTAGTCCTTGCTCCTCACTTTCTCTACCCCACTATCTTTTCAAAGAGCCTGCCCCATTTATGGTTTTCCCATGGGTTCCAGTTTTATGACATACATACTCAAATTTGCTATTTCTGATACTATTCCCTTGATATTTTTAACTCTAACCAATATTATTGAGATAGTTGGCCAGTGCTGCTGGCCTTTCAGTGAGTAAGCTGGCTAAAGAGTATGTAAAGAGTGGTTGGGTGCTCTCACATCTCTGTTAGGTTTTTGTTCTTAATACTGAAATTCTTGGGTTCAATGACAGGGGTGAGCTCTTCAAAAGTGCTCTGAGTTCACCCATGTCTACTCTGGATGATCTTGATGGTGACAGAGTGAAATGAATACTTAAAAAATGCTGCCTGAAGGGATTTCATGTTCCTTCTGCAGTTTTTTCACTAAAAGGTATATAAGCTTTGTTTATTTTTACTCTAGGCAGAAGCACTTGTGCGGGATAATGACATATCAGCTCATGCCCAGAATGTTGCCAAGGCCAAATATGAATTTTTATTTGGCTTGGAAGAAGAGAAACCTTCAGGAATGGGTAAGTAAGTTCTATTTATTACTACTGTGTGCAAAAAAACCCCACCAAAATCTCTTATGCCACTCAGGAAAGTTTTGCAGAAGCTTCTCCTTTAATGATCCTGTGAGGCTCACTCACTGTGCTCTTCTGCCCTTTGCAAGTACCGGATCCTGCTGGCTTGGCTCCAGAAAATGACAGTGGTTCCTTCTCTTATACCCCTGCCTTTCTTTCTGGCTCATGTGGGCCACCATGATGTGACAGCAGGGACTCACGTGCTAAAGGCACATTGGTGGAGCGAGTCCCTGCACTTCTCTGCAGTGGAGTTGTTCAGCCACGAGTTCTGCAATTGCACATGCTGAAGCATGGCCATTTCTGCCTGGAGATCCTTCCAGAAATGCACTTTGTGGTCTTTTTACAAGTAGAGGTAGGTAAGATTTTAATTCAGATACTTGAGTGGTACTTGAACTGCTCTGCCCTCTGTAGTCAGTGATTCCAGAAGTCCAGGTGCTTCCGTAATATCTAATGTTATATCTAAGGATCTGCCTTATTCCTGTTGTCCTCTTGTAAATATAGGGCATTTTCTACCTTTTAAGAGCCCAAGCTTAGAAGAAAAGAAATGTAGTTATTGTAGCTATTCCTCTTGCCTTGTCAAAATTATCAACAAGCCCTGCCCTCTTTGACAAAGCATTTCCTCAGGCTGTTCTCTGTGTACCTTGATCCTTTCTAATTGCAAACTTTCTGAAATGTCAATTAAAGAAGACTCCCTTCTTGCTAGAAAAGGGCAGCACTTTGTTCAGAAACAAACTGTGTATGTTCCTCAACTTCAGTAATAATAATAACAACAACAACAATAAAGCAGAACTTGAGTTTCTTCCTGGATTTTATACAGTTTCATCATCCACCTGGGAAATCCTAATTGCAAAGTGGAAAAAAATCCAAATTTCGAAAAAGAGGAAAAAACCCTAAAGAAACCCAGACCAAAAGGACTTCATTTAGGAATTTAAAAAACTCTTCCAAATTGCCACAAAATGTGTATCAGTTTATTACATGAATCATGATGACCTCATTTCTTGCTTGGAAAGGCACAGTGTGAGAGCACTGTCAGCAGGCATTGGTACAAATCCAGAGATTGGTATTAAATAAAGTATGCTGTGTCTAATAAATCCAAGTGAATCTATTGTTATTACAAGCCAAAACAATTATCAAATATGACAGGTATTCCAAGCTAAGTACTGAGCTCTAAAATAAAGGGTAGCAAAGAGTAAGCCAGATATATTGACTTATATGCCTAATTCTCTGTATTTTTCCCCTGCTTCTTGCCTTGTGTCTGGATCTCCTCCTGTTCCTTTATTAATGAGAAACTACCATTAGGGGCTAACAATTAGCAAAATGGGAGTTATTTCAAGGGACCCTGGCAGGAGGGTTTGTGAATATTTAACAGTGGTTAACGTACAACGTTTGTGAATTGTACCCAAAAACTGGGTGACATTGTGCTTACCCAGACTGGCCTCATGCTGCCACAGACAAATGCATCCTCCTCCTCCTCCTCTTACAAGTTGTTTGACTGCCATGGATAAATGATAGTGGTTCTGCCCCTTCTAGTTTTTTCTTCAGCTTTTAACTGCCTATTTACTGAAGGTGAATGAGGACAGGGTGACTGAGGGGACAGTAGTACAAAACTCAGGGCTTTTGTACATCAAATCATGGGTTTTTTTATTTGACATATGCTTTTGGGGGAAGCAGCTATGCTTGAAAGTCTTTCTATTCTTCTCCCTATTAGATGGGAAGGGAGAAAACACCCCCAAAAATCCAGATAAACATGCTACTTTGTGAAGTTTCCTTTAAAAGAAAGAAGACATGCTTTTTAGGGGTCAAAGTATGAAATATTTCAAGCAAATGAGTGACGGGGCAGGGCCAGGAGAAATGTTGGTGTTTAAACTTGATCAAGAGAACAACTTGTCACTGTGGGCAATTAGGCTGAACTTTAATTTATCTAACCTAAAGCAGTTGATCCATGCCATGGCTGGCCTCAGAAACGGAACGGAGCATGTAAGCTGCTGAACAGCTTAATTACTTCTGCCTTCTGGTTTATACTTTCCCTTTTGGCCACAGCCACATTACTGTAGCCCTGCTGACAATGCTGAGAATATACATGTCTTGACTAACTACTGAAACGCTTGCATCAGACAAGCCAATTCACAAAGAAAGAGCAATAATTGGGGGCAACTGTGGCAAACACTTCTGTTTACCTAGGTGGGAGATGGCAGCTTTTGTTAATAAGCTGTGTGCTGATTTTTACTTTACAGGTTGAAGCTGCTGGTCACTTTCAGATGAGAAAATGAGAGGGGGGAAAATAAAAAAGTTAGATGGCTTTAGAACAGGTGTTTCCTCAGCGACATTCAAACGCTAATAAAACTGTCACATATAAAACATTTTCCTTTGCTGTCTTAATCTGATTTTATCTGGGATATTTGTGATAACTGATGCCCTAATGTGCTCTTGTCTTTAATGCATGATGTCTCTTGTCTGGGTCCTCTCCTCTCTTGTCCATTGCCCATCCTCCTGCCCTGGATGCATTACTCGGAGCAGAAGCAGGTCCAAGCCCCCCAGGACCCTCCTTTTGTGGAAGAGTTCAAGAACACACATTTCCCTGCAGACCCCTCCCACTGGGGGAGCAGGGAGGATGCACCGCACTTATCCACGTGGCCCTGCACAGCCTGGCCACCTTCCTTGGCAAAACCCCAGCCTTCTGCCTTCCAGCAAAAGAAAATGTTTTTTAGAAACTGAATTTAGCTGGGTTGGACAAGACCTCTTCTCAGACTTACTGACATAAAAGGCCGCTTGTTGTATGTGGAAACATACATTCCTTCTCTGGAAACTGCCGTGGAAACAGTGATCTCTATTGAGCAGACTTTTCTTCAGGCTTGGCTGTGATACAGGTCTGACTTTTTATGATTTTGCTGTTAATAGATTTAAATACCAAAAAGGAAAAAAAAAGATAGGGCCACATGACTTTTTTTTTTTTTTTTTAGTCTTAAAAGTGCTTCCTTGGGGAAAAAAGTGGGGGATACTACAAAATAATTCCTTATATAAACATGAAGGCCAAATACCCCAAAATTCCTGTTATATGAGAAAATAAATCCAAGACTGTTGTTAGGAAGAAAATAGCTGCTTAAGATTAATAAACAGTCGTTTCTCTGATGCTTCTGAGAGGAGAAAGCTTTCATCCCTCCTGTGTACCAGAGGTTTAATCTCATCCTTCACAAAAAGGCTCTGTACAAATACTGCCTGTGTTGCTATGCAAATCTGGTCTTTCCCAACAGCTGCTGGAAGAAGCTTGGTTTTGAATTCCTGGTGAAACAAATAGCTTTTTGGAAAGCTTGTCACTTGCTGTTTTGTGTTCAGTGAGGTGTCATGAGGCAACTGAGCTCATTTAACATCTTGTTTCTGCCAAGAGATGGTCCCAGACACACACTGCCACCGATTGTCTCATGCTAGTTCTTGTGCTCATTTGTGTGCTTAGCAAGCTCAAGCCAGCAAAAACTGTAACAGGACCCCCCCCCCCTCCCCCCCAAAATAATGCCAAAAGAACGATTCTAAAAAAGGGCTTATTTTCTTCTGGCAGTGTGTGCTGAATCACCATTGCAAAGGGTCAAACAATGCCAGATCTGACACGTGAAAGAAAATAAAACACATACTTTGACCCATGCAACATACCTGTTCCTGAACTGCAATTGGAGAAATGATTGCTTTTGCTTTAGAATGTTTAGAACTGTTTTTCAAGAGCAAAGGAAGGACACAATGGCTGCTATTTTGTAAAAGTAAAGCTTTTTCAGGATTCTTATGTTTCTGATTTAAACACCTTTAAGACAATGATCCCAGTATCTTTGTGTAAAGTGAGCATCACTGACATATGCTCTGTCTCACTTGTTTGCTCTGTTACTTCAAGGCACACACGTCCAGCTCTGCTGCATCCCCCTCACATTGCATGGAAATGGCACCATCCTGGTCCTCCCTGCAGGAACTGCCCTTAGACCACAGGCACTCATTATTACATTGTTCTCATGACAGCCCAGACTGCTGACTGTAGTCTTGCCCAGTGCTCCAACCCTGTTGTTTTCCATTTTGAGGCACCACCCTTTGCCATATTTTCATCTCTTGCTCTTTCCATCTCCGGGCAATCCTGAAAGTCTAGGCTCCCTGGTCTGGTATCTTCCTCTGCAGCTTTGTTTTCCTTAAGAAGTGCAAAACTGCATTTTCTGAGGGTTGGAGGACTGCCTGACTTTCACATTAATTTTGCTTAATTACGGTGAAGGATTGGCACATCAGATGTCCTGCAGTGTTCACCAGGAGCACACACAAGGCTGGAATACAGAAAGCTCAGAGTTGTGGTACCCCTCTCCCACATAATTAAAAGTCCATCATACTGTTGTGCATATTTGACTTTATCAGCTTGTTGTTGTTGTTGTTTCCAGTGTCCCACTGCATTTTCTGACATACAGAAGTCCTGCAGGAGTTTTAAAACCATAGTGTGTGATCAGTACTTTTCTCATAAATATCCCCAGTGTTTGGCATTGCTGATTGGCAATGATGCGAAAAGAAGGTAAACTTTTTAAATTTAAGTTTCCAGAGGCACTGTATTGGAAGGTACTTTTCCACTTGAGTTTGTGCACTTTAGGAAGTGATTACATCTTTGGCACCGGCATGTTCACTGGCCACGCTGAGTGCTCCTCTTTCACTCCAACATGGAGTAAAGCAGGTCATTTTGGATGCTCTGAAGAGCAGTGCTGTCAGATGAGAATCATGCACATGGAAAAATAAATGCTGGTGCAGAAGGACAGGTTCCATTGTGCTCTGCATCTTGGCTGCAGAGGTGGAGTGGTGGAACTGTCTTGCTATCTCCCCTGAATTTCCTAGTCCCGCTTCCTGGGACTGGGAGAAGCTGAGGCGTGCTCTGGAGCTGTCAGGTATGGTGTGATGGATGTATGGGTTTCCAGTCCAAGGGGCAGGAAAACTAAAGGGGGCACAAGGCATTATCCTAAGTCCCTTGCTCCACGGGAGGAAATTGAATGTCTTGTGACCTCCACTTGAAAGCTGGATAGATCAAGTTATCATAACTTACAGCTGTAGGGAGGAGATTACCACATCCTCTACTTTCTAAACAACAGAGTTGTTTGAAGGCCAAGAGTTTAGTACAAATAATAATTGAAACATGTACTGTTTGTTTATTGTTTTTAAAGGTGCAGAATTAGGCACTTAAAAGTTAGGAAATGCCAGAGTTAAGGCAGTAGATGTGTCTCTGTCTGTGTTCTTTTGGCCGAAGCTGAGAGCCATGCTGATGTGAGCACACAAATATTTGGGGACCTGGTGATGCTGGCACTCTGTCAGCACTCTGATCTGGCCATATCAGATGCTCTGAGTACATGTGGCACAGGCTGATTTCGGCTGAAGCTGGCAGGACTCAGCAACACTTTCCTGGAGACAGTCAGGTCATGCCCTTCCATTAGGCAGACAGAAAATGGGGCATCCAAATCAGTGGGCACAACAGGAGAGGCTCAGCCAGCTGACTGAGCTTGTTATAGGCAGGTACAGTGGGACACAGATGAATTTTTACCTGACACCACCATTGCCTCCTCTCCTCGGCCTCAGCCGCATCATCTGGTGAAATCTGCAGCACACCAACACAAACCCTCTACTGTGCTGTAGTCTTGCTTCATTTCTGAAGGAAATGATGCGTGTTAACTTGCTGTTGATATGCACACAGAGAAGACATTTAAATAAAATTATACGGTTAGGTGCAGCTCTGGCCTGGTATTGGACTGAAACTGTTCACAGTTCACTGCTCTAACATGTACCTTCTGCCGTAGATCCCTGTGTTGTTTATTTAACTCCGCCCAGTGTCCAGAGGAAGGGAGTCTCATTTGCTGTGAGAGCCTGCTGAAAAGTTACTATGCAATGTCCAACGGCACCTTTAGCAACAAATACCTGGAGCCTGGGGGACGCACACGTCCCTCTGTGCCCTATTTTTGTTTTAGCTAGGCACATAACTTGAGATCCATCTCCTAGGGTGCTTTAAGAGCTGCCTAGCAAGACTACTCTCAGATTGGTTAATTGGTCCCAAACTCTGAAAAGTAGTAAAGGACATCCTTTTCTGCAGATGTTTCTAGATCTGGTTTCTAGATCTACAGAAATCCAGAGTTTCTGAGATCTGTGCGTACAAGTGATGGATTTTTAAAGCCGTTTTTGCTCACTCAAAGCAACTTTCCAAGGGTTTTGAGAGGATTATTGAAAAATACAGTATTAAATATATATAACATTAATTATAAGTGAATTTAGAGAGGCTGTAAAGTCATTGTAGATGCTGAAAGTGTCAAAACAGCTGTGAGTTGTCACTGCTTCAGAAGTTTTTTCTTCAGGTGAAGGCTCTTATGGAGCTTTTAAAGTAATTCTTGGTAATTACTGTGTGTATCTACACTTAGAAAATCTGTTAGCTACTTCCTTTCTAAATCACACCAGCAGAAAAATAGAAAATTAAGATTCTTTTTGGATCTGTTGTTTATATATTGGGTTTCAGACTTCTCCAAACATAATAAAATGAAATGCAAACTTGAGATTCTCACAGCCATATAATTCCAGAGTGTGGAACTTCAAAGAAGAAAAGGGCATTAAATATTCTAAGACCCACTTGCACTTTTATGTCAGGATAAGGAGTCCAGATATTCCCTTTGTATTTTCCCTTCTGTTCCTACTCATGCTAGCAGCTGTTCCACTCTACCATTTTGCTTTCCAGGGTAATGACTCTTGGGACTGAGCTATCTCACTGACCATCTGTGGCCCATACAGCAATTTGTAGTGGATAATCCCTCACACTAAATCCTCTCAGCACGTGCTGCATGTTAGTTTTGGACTTTGTCCTGTTTTGAGCTCACTGTAGGCCTGTGAGTGACTGCAGCAAGGTGCCATCCTTCTTGCAACCAGGGGAAAGGTACAGGGCTCTTTGGAGGACTTGTAATTCAGTGCAGTTGGGGTTATGCAAGTGATCCCAAACTGTGCTTACCACTGGGAATTAGTTAAAATCTGCGGGGAAAAATATGCAGCCAAGTCACAGTATTGCTTTCATAAAGCTTTCCATCAGGAATAGGGCTAGGACTTGTGCAGTTGTAAAAAAAAAAATACACACAAACTCTCAAAGAGGCACAAAGTGACCCATGTATTTTACATGCTTTCTAAATGGTCATTGCATTCTAAATGCACAGGATTTATGTTCTGATCCTAGTGGCTCTTCTCACTCTTTTCCAAACCAATGACACCTTAGCATCATCATACCCTATCAGACTCCAGCACTGCCTAGCAGAGATTCATCACAGATTTACCTAGCATGGGCATGGTTGTCTTATGTCAGCCTGAAGTTTCATCTAGCACTGTCTCTGATAGCCCAAACCCCCAGAATTTAGGGAACTACACAAGAACAGTGGCGGGCAGTATCTTTTTGTGAATCTCTTCCAGTATGCAGGAAGCTGTGGGTGTACAATTTCCTGAGGAACATACTGCCCCTGCATGTGTGCAGGGGATTATTTTTTTCTCTGAACAAATCAATTTAATTTCTGGGTAACCCTGATCCAGTGTGGCTTCCACACACTGTGTGGCTGTTCAAGCATGGACTGCAAAGAACACGCAGCCTGTGCGTGCTGTTGGGCTCTGTGCCAAACTTCCCAGTGACCATATCAGGGAGTTCCTCTGGTTGTCTCTTTTTGGGGTAAGAGATCTCAGCCAAGACGGTCAATTTTCCTGCAAGGGCTCTGCCATACCTCTATTCCCCTTTACCTTCCCTGCATGTTTGCTAAGGCGCAGAGGCATTTCACCAGGATTTATTTCTAGGCAACTCTCCCCAACCTCTTCCCTCTGCCTCTCACTTTTACTCAGCTTCCCCATTTCCACCAACTTGTTGTTTTTACATAATGCTGCTGTAACTTTCGATGGGATGAAGACCTGGCTCTGCTTCTCCTTTTTGGAGTAACCAAACTGCCCAAAAGCCTGGAGTGTCTGCATGCTGCAGAAAATCCTTCGCCCAGTTCAGTGTGGATGTTTGCAGTCCAGTTACAAAAGCCCCATGTTTGCATTACGTTAATCCCCTAGCTTTGGCTACTCTGGCCAGGCAGGACCTATTGCAGCATGGAGAATGACATCATTTGGAAAAAGGGCTGCTGCACGAGGCTGCCAGAGGCTATGCAGCATCCCTCCTCCCCTTTTATAGGGGACAGCTGCTCCATCTCAGCAGGAGCAGGCTGCTTTATCAATTGGAATAGTTTTAGTGACTGTAGAAGATGTAACACAATGCAGTGCAGGACAAGGAGATGTGTGTAACACTCCTCTCTGGCAGGCTGCAGTCGTGGTACAATACCATAAATCCTGTGATTTGTTCATTAAGCTCTGTCACCTAGAGATTTGTTTCATCTTAATGCATACATTGTTTTTACTTGCCCTAATTTGCCTTTTACAAATGGTGGCAGGAATACCAGGAAAGCGTAACTGATACTATGCTGCATGCAAGCTCACCCACATGCTGCTTGTGATCTGCGCAAGGAGCTGCAGAGACATAAAATGCAGGATGACTGGGCTGCTTAGTAAATGCTTCCAGCTCACTAATGCTGAAATGCCATAAAGCATCCTGCATTCTGAAACCAGCACATGACTCTCAGCATCGCCATTCTGCCCGATTCTCCCCTTATGGACACAGTTACAAAAACGGCAGCTAAGCACAGACGTATCCCTGGCATGCCGTCAGGCAGCCTTGCTGGAGGAAATTTTTTTTTCCCCCTGCAAGCTGCCAAGGTGGACTCCTTAGCTCCTGCGATAGACTGAATGAGACTGCAGTTCCCCCATCAGTTTCATAATACTCAGAAAGCATCCATTTACATCATTGTGTGCAGTGCAGGGCAGCAGCTGCCAGGAAATTTGAAACTATTTTGATTCCAGTTGACTAGAACAGCAGCAATTGAATTAGCTGGTATCGCTATAGATAAACTGATGATCTTTGCATTTTATTTCTTTGACCAATGGGTAACTGCTGGAGCTACAGTAACCTCTGTGAGTAAGGAGACTGTTCAAGCAAATATATCTAATTTCTCGAGCTATATAATATATATATATACTGTATAGAGAGAGACACACACCATTCTTTTTTAAAATGTACCTGTAAACAAAATGTCTGTCTATGCTTTTAACTTGTGTTTTGCTTCCTAGAATTTCCTTTTATTATGCTGTAGACAAGTTTGCTTGACATGGAATGGTTATTTACCTATGAAATATCATATCTATGCCTGATTTAAGTCATTAATTCTTTCAACGTCTAGTCATTAGAAAGGCTGCCAAATGCTGTTAGGTTATATTTGCCCGGTCTCAGTTTTCTAGTCACTCACCCCCTTTCTATTTTAGCTTTTTCCTTATCCATTTCTTTCTTTCTTTTTTTTTTCTTTTCTTTTTTTCATTTGTTGAAAGAAGCCACCTTCAATGCAAAGCAGAAATTTGTGTTACCTGAAAGTGTGTGTCCTTTCTTTGTTTGTTTGATGATGGGTATTTTTTTTCCCTGTGCATCTTCAGTGCAGTCCTTAAATTTTGTTGTTGTCTTTCTATCCTTGTTTGTAATGCAGTCATATTGGGGGATGGGGTTAGACAGGATATGCCAGTAGCTGCAGCAAGACATGATGCTGTGGTGGTGGATGGGAATAAGGGAGGAGTTTCCCTTAAAGAGCTCAAGCTCCCCTAAGCTCTTGTACCTGAAATAGCTCTCTGAGGAAAGGGAAAGGCTTTGCAATTTTGGGAGAGAGTGGTGGATTGGTCATGGTTTACTTCATGAAATAGAGACCTTGGCAGTATGTGCCTGGTGGTACCTAACATAATGGCGACAGAACCCTGCTTTGATGTCATAGGAAGTTTTTTCAATCAGACAATTAGGCAATATTCCTGCATGAAGGCAAGAATCCCACTGACTTGTGCTTGCATACAGCAGCAACAGCAATGGCAGCAGTCTGTCCAGGGGACAGCTGCTGACATGTCACTTCAGAAAAGGCATTACATTTCTATTGTGATAGTGCTATGCTCTTGCTCAGATGGAGTACAGCTTGCAGGTGTGGCAGAGGGGAGTACATCTAAGCACTCTCTCTCCCTTTGGACACCTCTCTGTGCCTGCATGCACAGGTATGTGCTCTGTATGTGTACCTCTTCTGGAGTCTGATGGGCTTGCCAGACTGTGAAGTTCAGGAGGAGAAGTAAATCAGAAACTCAAGATTTCTTTCCACCGTCAGCAGTGGCTGTCGGTGGCAGATGGGGACGCACAGCAGAGCATTTAGCATTCTCCACAAGAAATAAGGCCCCCTCTGTTTCCCTCGTGTTGGTTCAGAAGCTAAGATAGCAATTAGCAGAGACGAGCCTGGCCCCTTGGCAGGATCTGTGTGTGGTGCCTTGTTAGGGCTTGGCCTCTGGAGCACATTGGCTGCCTCCCAGCCCCACAGGAGGCCGGGGCTGACGCTCCGGGCTTCCTCCCAACAAGGCGGGATGTGTGGGTTGGAGTGAGGCATGGGGGGGTCCCAGCTCTTGGAGCACTATGTATTCCCTTTCTTCATGCAGTACAGCCAGAGTGTGTGGCCTGGGCAGTGACCTGGCCAAGTGCTGTCCCACAATGCTGAAGGCACACACTAAGCATTGCTTGTGGGTGGATATGTCCACCAAGAAGGGTTTATGTTAGCATCTATAACGACATGCTCCCTATTAGTCCTCTCCTAAGAAATCCCTCCTCTAGACCGTGCTGAGAGAGCAGCAAGCACTAAAGCATCTGCATTAGAGAAGGATTGTGGGGTGAGAAAGCAGTTTGGGGTGGCTTGCCTCGAGTTTTTCTGGTGCAGATGTAAGGACATTGTAACCACAGCACATCACTGTCATAGGTGAGTCTGTCCTGGTGAAAGTGCCCAATAGTGCCAGCCTAGTGCTATGGAAAGTATGGCTTGAGATGCACGCAAGCACTGTGTGGCTGAGTTGTGTGCAAAGGAGACTATTTGTCTGCTGGTTCAGACACTTAGGAAGAGCACTGTGGGTGCCCCCACACCTGTGTTTTGGAAACCTTGCCATGAACATGGGCTGGTGATGCAATTGTGGTCAGGGCATCTTTGCTCCTTACGGTTCCCTGGGACCTTGCAGCAAAGAAAAGGACCCTGCTTTATCCAGTCACTGTCCTGGACAGCAAACAGGTTGCCTGGATGAAGCTGAATTTTTATTATATAGTGATTAAGTCAATGGCATGGAGACATTTGGAGAACCCACTGGGGAAGATTCTGAGGCTTGGCAGAGTCCAAGACTGTCATTTTGATCGCGCACCACGCCCAGTGTGTGGTATTTTCCCTGTGGCTAGATGTACCGGGATATACTGGCAGGTGTGAGCTTCTGCTTACCTTAACAAGCCACTGGCAGATAGATAGCCATATTAATGCAGTTCTGAACTTGTGTTAGATTGTCCTCTCTTTCACTTTGAACTCAGCCTGTCATTAACCACAGCTACATGGCTTCTGCCTCAGAAACAGACCTTGGCCGTCCTGCTTGGAGCAGAGATGGGGATCAGTTTGCCTTGCAGCACCTAGAGATGCACCTTGGGACCAAACCATTCAAATTCAAGTTGGTGTCTGGTTTCAGAGCTGTCACCTCTGGTGCTTTTCAAAGTAGGTGTTTGGGTCTGGCCACTCTTCAGTTTGATTTAAAACACTTTTATACTCCAGGCCAATTTGTTTTTTTTCGTTGTTGTTGTTGGGGTTTTTTTTTTTTGGTTTTGTTTGGTTGGTTTTCTTTTTCCCCCCTACAGGAGTGGGACAAATGCCGCTGTTGATGGTTGGCTTTTTAATTGTTGTTTTGGGCTTTTTTCCTCCCCAAGAGCTCAGTTCCTCCTTGGGCTGTGATATAAGGTGGGCAATTATCTGTCATTATGTGATCCCTGAGGTCCCTTTGGACAGATGGTTCTCTGTTACCTCGAAACAATGGGAGCTACTGGGTGCTTGGCGCTTGGAAAATGGGATTACCCATTTTTCCTTCTGCTTTGTTTACATCAGTTGGAAAAGCACAAAGAAGGGAGGGCTAGCAAGGTTTTTCTGCAGCAGTGTACTTGTTGCTGTAGGAAATGTGCATTGCTTGGTATGTATCCATCACTGCAACATGACCTTCAGCTACCTGAGCTGTTAAAGGAAGAGGGTAGTGCTGGCAGAAAGTTTAATTGCTCATTAATTACTTTGTAATTTAGCAAATTAGTTTTGTCAAGGCTGTAGAACATAAGAGGTGTGGCTGATTATCTTCCCAGTGTTTCATCTTTACAAGTGCAAATTACCTGAAAGCGTAAAACCATCATGTGTAGTGTCTTTTTAAAGTAAAACCATCATGGGTGGTGCATGCTGTGGATGAATGTCAGACGTCTGGATCTCTGCTTTCTTGGGCCTGTGGCCTGGCCTGTGGCCTGGCCTGAGGCCTGACTGTTCACGTGCCATTGGGACCTTTTCTGAAGTGCAGCAGACATTTCTGGCATTCCTTCCTCTGTAGTGCAGACTCCCAAAGTAGGGCCGCCCAAAAACTCCTATGTAAAAGGACCAGCTTTGGATAACTGCTGTGTGAGAGCAGAAGTGAGTTAAACTGAAGTATTTTCCCTGCAGGGGAGAGCGTTGTTGCTCTGTTAGGAGCGGGGCTGGGGAGAGAGATCTTTGCTTCGTGCATGTGGTAGATAAATCCAGGGTCTCTCTCCTTTTTCTTTGCAGGTAGTGGCCGTGGAAGCAGCAGTTTGCCTCCTCATACCATCATCAATGAATTTCCAGAGTATGGCACTGCAGAGTCGAGCAGACAAGAGCCATCGGCTCCATCGACGTGCCAGGCTGAGCCTGTGACACGCAGTCCAGAAAGACGGGACAGTCCCCACCGTGTCAGGCCTATTCCTCAGTGTGCAGCTCCTGCTGGTAATTTGAGGCCTGACGCAGGGGCAGTGCAGCTTCACACCCCAGAAGAAGGTTTGCAACCCATGGGTAATCTGCCAGAGATCGTGAAAATCTCTCGACAGCTAGAAGCAACAAAGGTGCAAGAAAGAGCAAATACTTCTCTCCATTCAGAGACGCAAATGGAAAAAAAGAGTGTTACTGGCAGCCAAAATGTGCAGGCAGCCAGAGAGCCAGTTCCAGCAGGCCAAGAAAAACTCTCAGACATGCTTCTTCCATCTGAAGGAACAGCTGAGGAAAAAAAGTATTTGATCATAGAGAAAGATCTGGCTTTAGTACAGGCTGGAGAAAAGCAGTCTGAATCCTCACAAGCCATAAGTAATAAAGCAGTGGAGGTCCATGCAGCTCAGGAACCAAGCTGTCACAAGCCATCTGTGACAAACCTGGAAGCAGTCAGCAGAGTGGAGAGGGGGACACATTTTGAGAAGTTTTCAGAGTACAGTCAAGGCAAAATGCAAACAGGTACCGAGAGAAGGCTTGCTAAAGAGGCAGCTGTGAGTAAACATGTAGAATTTCAAGGTGTGGAGATCTTATGGCTGCAAAAAGCTGAGGAGCAGAGAAGAAAGAAGCACTCACTGCTGGACTCTGTGTCTGTGGAGAGGAAGGCGTTCCCCAAGACATCCAGCCACCCTTTGTCACCAATGATCTCCCCAGCCTTGCTTTCCTTGCCAGACAGTGCATGGAGTGAGGTCTGTGAAGACACAAGGCTGGAACCTGCTGCTTCTGGAGCCACTCCTCTACCACTGCTCGAAGAAAGCAGGAAGGATGAAGTTTCTGTGAAGGACAGGAAGAACTGTGATGAGGAGGAGATGGCTATGCTTGCAAGAGGCCAGGGCAGGTGAGCTGGTGCTAAGAGGGGAGCAATGGGTCAGGCAGGGGTTCTCTTGTCTAGGCATGTGGCTTGTGCCTACCTGCTTAGGAGCTAATAAGAAGCAGCAAATATTTGTCTGCTGCCTGTGGTGTGGTGTTTACAGTACTGATTTACATAGTTGGTGGTTGGCTAATGCCTGAAGTTGGTACTGAGGCCACTTCACACCATCTTACTGAAGTTTGCAGTCCATCTCAGGTTTTGAAACTTAAAGATAGAAGTCCTTCTGTTTTCAGTGATGTCTGTGTGATGAAGCATCTGTAGCAGGTGTAATTGGGATCTGGACATGCCATGTAATTAAATACAGTTGGCATGCAAGCCTGGCCATACGCACCTGAACAGATTTTCTGGTTTCATTCAGAGTTTGTGCAAAAACAGTGTGACAACCTCTGAATGGTTGGATAATAAAGACATTTTATCCAGGGCCATGTAGATAATAGGAGGATAAATGTTACAATATGTGCTTTCTATATTATCTGTCTGACATACAGATAATATCTGTCTATCGATCTATCTGTGTTTATATAATTTTAGCAGTACATATTGCAAGAATGGTGTGCTGCTTTTCATCCTGATTTGCTTCGTTTTCTTTCCTGATGCACATCTCTGACAAAACAAAGGGTTCCACTGGTGCACTTGGACCAAACCATGCCCACTTTGACCTGTAGAGTTGTGTGCTGCTGAGACAACATCTCTACAAGGGAGGATTTCCTGCCTCTGCACCTCTCTATTTGTGGAGTTTTGCTAGTGCAGGGGATTACTTGGGCTGGCTACCCTAACCTCCAGCATGTTGAGGAGCCTCACAGTATTTGGTGCGTCAGAGAAGAAAACTCTTCAGGGGGGTGGTATACCTTTCCTTGCATCAGCAAGCAGGCTGAGTCTTCTCCCTTCAGATCTAGTTCCGTGATGCCATATTTTTAATTGCACATGCTTCCCTTTGCATTTTGGAATGATTTCCTTCAGCTTTTTGCTGAAGACCTCAGTCCTAGGACTGCAGAGATAGCAAATTATCCTTCAGGGGCAGAGGCTTCATTGGGGTATGTCCAATATGTGCAGCCTCTGGCTTGGCACTGGTGCTAGGATAGATCTTACACATTGTGTGTGCTTTTTCTCTTTTGCACATAGGCAGCTGATCTGTTAGACAATATTAGGATGTCTCCCAGCCCTCTTCTTTTACCCAGAAAATTGTTTCTTTCTGTGTCCCTGGAGAGGGAGATGGTGCCAGTCATAAAGAGAGGTAGTGCAAGGAGAAACCAGCATTTTACCTGCAGTGCCCTCTCTTGCATAAAGCTGCATTGACCTTTCTGCTCTGAAAGGCAGAAGGTGAGAATGGTTGCCCAAAGTCTAAACCTTTCCCCCAAACTGAAATGAGCTGTTTCTGGTTAATTTTCAGGATGGTGGAGGAGCGGGAAGCTGCCACAGGAGGATATGAAGATTTCCTTGGGCAGAGGCACTCTGACGTCTCCACTGATCTGTACAGCTCACAGTTTGAAAACATCCTAGACAATGCATCTTTGTACTACAGTGCAGAATCTCTGGAGACATTGTACTCGGAGCCCGATAGCTACTTCAGCTTTGAGATGCCACTCACTCCCATGATCCAGCAGCGCATGAAGGAGGGTGGACAGTTTTTAGATAGGACATCAGCTGTGTGGCAGGCAGATGTCCCTGACAGGGAGGTGAAGGGATGTGGTGAAGGCATCGCCAATGGCTTAAGGGATGTAAGTGAAACACTCTTCAAAGGAGATGTCACAGAAGTCCCTCATCTGGAAAGGTAAAAGTAATGGGTGAGCTTTCTGTGTGCCTGTTGATGTTTCCCCAACCTCTCTTTGCTTCAGTGTACTGTCACAGAGTGTAGTTTTGCCTCTTTTAACACTTCTAATTTTCTGCAGAGAGTAATTTCCAGGGTGATTGCAGGAGAGAAATGAGCCATCCTGCCATTCGAAAGAAGAGTGACAAATTTACATTCTGAAGGTTTATTAGGCAATGCTGATGTGTTGATAAAAGTCAGTCTGGTATTATCACATCTTTGGGGCCTGTCTCTGGAGGAGTTAGTTATGGTTACAAATTAACCTTGTTCAGCTACAGTTCCTACCTGAATTTATTGGCTGCAACTTTAGGAGGGGTAACACTTTGTGTACACAAATGAGTTGTCCAAATGCAGTTTGTGATCTGGATGTTAAAGATGTGTCTTTCGGCACAGTGTTTCCTCTCTTGAGGCCAGTGGGAGTTTAGAACCTTACTTCTGCTGGGATGAGATTTTGCTCCCACCACGTTGACAGGTTAGCTGTTTCTTTTGTTTGTGCACTTACTGAAAGAGGAGCGAGCATTTCAAAAATGTTAATAATTTCTGTTTAGGTAAAAGGAGAGGTGAGAAAGCCTATTAAAGAGTTACGTGAGAAGTAAAAACTAGGCTGAGTGGTCAGAAAATACTGTACAGTTGTAGAAAATCACTCTGTGCAAACTTTTCTTTTAGTGTGCTGTCAAAGAGAGTGGGGACAGTGAAAGGCAGACACAGATAGAGCGGGAGGGTTGAATTAAGAGCAGAATGGTGAGTGAGGGTGAACACACCTGCAAAGTGGTGAAGGACCTTGTGAGTGACAAAGATGCCTCTGGTCTTCATCTTCCAGGGACAGGATGTTATCTAAGAGTCCTAGGACTATTCCCTTAGATTCAACTAGTCTAGTTGGAGCTTTCCTGGGAGTAAAGGTGGGAGATCTTTTATCTGTTTTATTTCTTTTGTGCTAAAATGAAACAAGTCCTTTGAGCAGAAGTAGTTTTGCTAGCTTTATGGATTAAGATACAGTTTGCTCTTAAAACAGCAGGCGGAAGGATGTTACGAGTTTAAAATATTTTTCCCTCAGACAGTAAGGCAGGTGTTTAAATCTTGTGCGTGCATGGTGCCTGCCAATAGGCAATAAGTGACTGCCAGTCTGCAATAACCTGTATGGAGCCAGAAACTGAGGTCAGTCCTGAGACTTGCAGCTCCTTACTTACAGCAAAACCAAAGGCTGACAAAACAAGCAGCACATTCAGATCCTGATTCTGTTACCCTGTAGTTGCAGAATGTAATATTTAAAAGATACTGTCAATTAAGGCCTACATTGGCTCATCAGGACAAAAGCTATGACAGACAAGGTGTGCTTAGATGAGTCACATCAGGTGCTTGCCTAGTGTGGATTTCACTTGGAATTGAGTTTAGATTTGCAGCCATACTGATAAACTAGCAGTAGATGTTTAAAATACTTTTTTCCTCAATTGAAAAAAAAAAAGAAAACAGAGAAGAAAAAAAAATAGTGTTCCTCATTTGTTTAGGAATAAGTCTCAAGGGCTCGCCTAAGGTAGGTGCCAGTAGAGAATGTTACCACGGCAAGATAGCTAGCCACGAGTATGCCCAACAGAGTAATCCTCTCAACAATAATCTCACAGCTAACACCACCCTTCCTCCTCCGGTATTCTAATATCATTTTATATTGCACCAGGCGTGTATGTTGTGTGGTGACTGACAGGCGACTGACAGGTCGTGAGTACTACTTTGTTGTAGCCCGTGGGGAATCACGGTGTTAAGAGCTCATGGGTGAGAAGCAGTGTGTGCGTGCTGGGGGCAGCGGGAGGTTTATCGCGGAGGGGTCAAGGCGGTGTGTCATGGTGATGCTCAGGTGAACCAGAAATAGCCTCCTCTCCTAAGCCCTGGTGGCTCAGGGAGTTTGAACGAGCGGTTGTGTTGCCTGAAGCAACCTGAGATTTAGGTTTACCTAAGTCTGCCTGTGCGATGCGTGTATGGCACCTCTGTGCCTGCTCCTGAAGCTCTCGTTTCCTACGGTGCCGTGAGCCTGCGGTTGTGCTTGGGGCTGCAATTCCTCACGCGTAGTGCCTGCCTGGCGCTGCAGAGGAGCGGGGGCACCCTCCGCAGTGTTCCAGCCCTCCCGGAGGAGGAGGGTGGGGGGAGGCAAGCCCTCGGCCCGCGTTCCCGGCCCCGCGCGGTGCCGCCGGAGCGCTCCCGGCGCTTCGCCCGGCCGGGGCTCCCCTCTCCCGCCGCCCCCCGCCTGGAGGAGAGCGGCGGGAGAAGCCCCTCCCAGAGGGGTGGGGGTTGCTGTGGGGGCTCGGCATGTGGATACTGGCAAGTGAAAAGGGAAGCGGGGCGTGGGGGGGGATTTCGGGTGCGGGCGATTTGGGAGCAGGGTAGTGTGGCCGTGCTGAACAGCAAGGAGCATGAGACCCCTCGCCTTTTCCGGAAACGGTACTGCCAACCCGAGGGAACAAAAAACCGAAACCAAAATCTCAGCAGTACCTTGTGCCGTGGTATTTCGGCGATATAAAAAGTGACTGGCACGGAGCATGCTTCCAAGTACCAGCACTAGTTAACTGGGGGAGCAGTGTGAAACACGAGCAGTTCTTCGTGGCCCAAAGCAGAAGGGGACGGCCGACTTGAGAGCAAAGAGCTGGTGGTTTTTCACCTGGAAACTGAAAGCCGTGTGCCAACTGGGAAAAGAGGAGCCGGGGCTCCCGTTGTCATGCCCTCCTGTTAGGTAGCTGAGCACCATAGTCCCTTCTGCACCTGCCTGGAGGGATCCAGAGCGTACCTCACACAGGGAGTGAGCTTTTCATGCATAAGGATAAAGAATGGCCTGGCCTCATAATGAATAAGCGGGAGGGTAACATCCTTCTCTGCTCTTAGGAAATTGCTGGCTTTGGGAGGGGTCAACTCTGGTATGTGAGGGCCGGTCACATGCCTTCAGAACTGAAAAAAAAAAGAGGAAAAAAATTATTAGAGGCTTGCAGGCTGCAAGATCCTATGAGCTCCTAGGTGTCTGAAGATTTCATTCCTGCTGTCCTCCCTGTCAGTGGCTGACCGTGCTTAAACACAGTAAGTCTTGGCAAGAGCTGTACGATGGACCTGCCTGCTTTGACAGCCACCTGCCATAATTCCTTAGGCTAGGGGGATATCAGCAGCCCCTGGGTCTTCCTGCAGAGCAGGCAGGCTTATTTTTGCAAGTAGCCCTTTCCTGGCATAGCTTAGGTGCCCTTTGTGCCTGTCCAGTGGAGGAGGGATGGCTGGGGGAGAAGGGTGTGCAGCTTGCCTTCTTTTGGGACTCTTCGTGTCTTTGGGGTGGAGTTCATTATCTTTCAGTTCTCTGAGATAAGCTCAGTTGGTTAGAGCATGGTGCTAATAATGCCAAAGTTGCGGGTTTGATCTCTGTGTGGGCTGTTCACTTAACAGTTGGAGTCGATGATCCTTTTGTGTCCCTTCCAACTCAGAATATTCTGTCATTTTGTAGTGATTAACTCTCTGAGGGGGAAAAATTTTTTTTTTCAGCTGAAGTAGCCTTGAATTTCCACAGGAGGGGGTCGGAGAACAGAGGGAGGAGGGGTAGTGTGTGAGGTTTCAGAGCTGAGCGACAGCCTTGCTGTGTGTCTGAGCACCATGGGATCCTCATGAAATAGGCTGAGCCGCAGGCTGCCAGTGTAATGAAGCTTTGTAATCTCAAAAAGGACGTTGCATTTGGAGCGTGTTTGGTGCCCTGGTCTCTCTGTTATCCTTCAGAGACATGCAATCGTCACTGGCACACCCATGCTCCAGGTGCCGTACTCCTCCCTTCTCATGCCAGTGGGCTGTGTTAAGGCCAGCAAGGCTCAGCCTTCCTGTCTGGGAGGCAGTAAGGGAAACTGTTTGCAAGCTGCTACCAAGTCACTGAGCCTGAGTTTGCGTTGCCTGGACTAGGTGTAATCATTTGCAAATTGATTGAAATTGGTGATCCAAGTCAGAGTGGGGTGACTTGGATAAAGAGTGTGTAAAGTAAGTATATCTTACTTTCCAAAGCAGTAAGATACACCTGAGGGGAAAAGGAGTTATCTTTTCTTTGTATATCAGAGACAAAGCATCTGCGTGACTAAATGAGAAGTGTAAAATTATTTCTATGATGATCTCTATACTTCCAGACTTTATGGACTAGACTTCTTTTTAGTGTTTTCTTTTACTGCGCACTTAACAGCAGGTTTTCCATTCCCTCTCCCTTTGTAGGCTAGAGTCAGAATAAATTTTTAAAAACCCACAAAACAACAACAAAAAACTTATGGCTTTTTTTTTCCCGCCATAAGTGCCTTTTCCTGTTGTCTTGGGAAGTATTGTTTCTGTTGGCAGGACATTGCCCAAGATTTTTTGTAAATCCAGAGAGAAAATAAAAAATCTGTATTGCAACTCCTAATCCTCAAAAATGCTAAATATTTGCCACCTGCCTTCATATTCAAAGAACTGCTGGTGCTCAGCAAATTCTGCAAGTCCTGTTATTTTTTTTTTCCTAGAGATGCAAACACAAATTTAGTTGCATATGTATTCAAGAGGGGAAGAAAACAAACTCCCTAAAGCAATCTGGCAATTCTCAAAATAAATTCACAAGAATGTAGCCTGAAATTCCCATGGGTACCAGGTTACTTTTAATTGTTGGGGCCTCTTGTAGTAGTTCCCATGGTGGATATTTTTCTTCTGTGTATAGGTAATTTCCAGCAGTTTCTTACTTGGCACTCTGCTTATTCCTTCTGTAAGACAATAAACTTTGTTGACAAATAAATTCAGTTTTTTGATTCCTCTCTCCAAGTCGATTCTCTAAGTCTCTTCCCAGTTTATGAATACCTGCATGCCAATTATAATTTTGGTTTTCAGTTTGTACACTGTTATTTTTGTCCAAAGTAGCTTGCATTTGATTTTTCAATGTGGTTACAAGACTCAGTACTTGGGAATTTAATATGTAACCTTTATACATTCATTTTATTAGTCTGCCTGATGGAGGTGTAGTAGAATTTTTTTCCCTTTGAAGATTCGCTTTGAGACCCCGTTAAATTTTTCCATTTAGTGTGAAATCTGCTGAGATCCCTGTTTTTCTGAGTGGATGTTTTTTCACCTTCAGACATGCCTCAGCTCATGGCAGACTCTGGGATCTAGGAGACAGAGGTCAGTGAGAACATGGTACTTCATATTTGCTGCCAACATATGCCCAGCATAAGGAAAGTTATTCAGAGGGATGGTGTTGGTTATTGTCCTAGAAAAGCAAATGCATCAAATGTGTCTGCAGCTGGTGAGCAAGCAAACAAGCGTTGGAGCTCATTTGCTGGGCTCTACATTAGCCACATGGGCTAATGCCTCTGTTGGGCCACTGCTGACCACGATATGCTGGCACAGGTGTATGTTGAATCCAGGTAAAGATGAAGTGGCA
The DNA here is from genome assembly GCA_039654755.1 of Calcarius lapponicus. Taxonomy (NCBI): domain Eukaryota; kingdom Metazoa; phylum Chordata; class Aves; order Passeriformes; family Fringillidae; genus Calcarius; species Calcarius lapponicus. Next base: position 45,239,310 of record CM077481.1, read on the forward strand.
CAATTCATAGGGTAAGTTTCTGACACTGCTGGCATTTTGACAGCTGAGGATTTGCCTTGTTATTTCACAGCCTAGTAACTTCTAAAATGTTGTGCTACACTGTTCACCTTGGTATTCCCTCCAGGAAAGTGTCATCACTTTAGCAGGGCTCTGGAGATATGCTTTACAGAGTTTGCCTTTGCTCTGGCTAATGAGGTCCTTGGAGCACCAGTTTAGTGAGAGTTTGTAAAGCTGCTTCTAGTTCCTAAATAAACTGTTGTTTTACGGAAAAAAGGGCTGCTGACTTTTCGCCTCTTCAGTTCCCAGCCTCCTCTGAAAACAAAACAAGCACAGCAAAAATCCAGGAGCTGACAGAGACAGAAGAGAACAGGAAAAAAACCAAAGTGGAGCAGCTGATCAGTTTGCTACACAAAGCGCCTCAGTATAGAGCTGTCAGCAGCTCAGCCTTTAAGCTGGCATCTGTTGGCACGTCTCCATTAAAGTCAAAGCCATTTAGGTCAGGAAGGCTTGATTCACCAAAACCGAGGCATCTCTGCCAGCTCTGAGCTGGTCCCAAAGTGCAGCCTTGCCATCTCATCTATTAGCCACGACTAGCTGCTAGTCAAGCCCCTCTCCACATTATTGCCAGTTAAGTGTCTTCTTCCTGTGTGTGTGCTGGGATGGGGAGAGACAGAGCCTGGCAGCTGGCAGGATGGCATAGAGAGGCATGCAGGTCTTTGGATGTGATGCTGGAGCAGCGGTGGAGAAGAACAGGGCACACAGAGCATGCAGACTCCCTGCTAACACAGCCAGATGAGCTGTGGGTTGGTTAGTGGTTGTTTTTTCTTTGTTGTTTTTTTCTTTATTCACTATTCTTTTTGAGGACAGGTGTTTCATTTTGCTGCATGGTTTCAGTATAAAGCTTCTGTGGGATACTAGTGCCAGTGCTCAAGTGCTTAATCTGCACATTTGCTGGGAACCCTGAACCGAAAGGTGTAAACGTGTATTTTTATGCATCTGTTTTGCTCCCTGCCAGGGAGGACCAGCTGGACCAGCTGCCTGGTTAATATGCTTTTCCTGAGCCAGTCTCTCAACAGTTAAACCAAGCCCAAGCATGGGGGTAGGGGGGAAAGTCCTCTGATGTCTTCCCAGTTTTGGTCCTATCCTGGAGGACCCAGCAGGAGCATTATAGGGAAGGAGGGTCATGTGAGTGCTGAACACAGGGATGGTGGCTCTTGATATCTGGAGCGCGTGGGCTCTGAGGAGTGAGCCTGAGGGTTCCTGAAACATGTAGGGGCTGAGTGTTTTCTGAGCAAGGTCATGGGTATGCATTTGTTAGGTCTGTTTTTTATTTTTGTTGGGGCAGGTGGATCAGATTCTGAGTATGGGACAATCCTAATGCTTTCAAGAGACCAGTCTCTGCGAGTATGCATGTCAGAAATATCCATTGCAGGGAGGAGCCTTTGGATACCCCCTGCGGTGAGGACCAGTTTTTCACTTTCTAGGCATGGTGACATTAATGTGGTGAGTGTCCTTTTGCAAGCACTGACCCTTGCCATAGTGATGTATGAAGTCTAAGGTCAAAATGGAATGAAACTTGAAGTATTTTTAGCAAGTTATTTGTACTTCAGGTGGCAGTGGGCCAGCATGTCTGTGTAATGAAGTATGTGCTGTCTCTCGGAAGGACCGCAATCTTGTCCCTGCATGTGGTGGACTTCTTGTTCTAATGCTGTGATCTTGTAATGACAATTGCATTTGCTGTATACAAGCCTACAGAAATGGTGTTTTCTGAATGCTTTAGCTGCTAGCTCCCTTTTTTACAATTGGTAAGAATTATTTTAATGAAAGAAACAGACAAATTATTACAGGAAAGAAGAGGTTATTTTTGAGCAGCAGCATGCATTTCAGCCTGTGAAATTGACTTTGCATATGTATTTTATCGATAACCAGTAGGGGATTACAGGGATTGTTACTTTTAACTTTGCTCCTCTCCCTGTGATGTGACAAAGTTGAGGTACTTTTTAATAGATGCTTGGTGGTTACTCTGGCTTATGGACACTGTGCACGCTTTGTTTGTCCGGGCTGATGCTGTGCTTGTGAGACACCCGCTGAATTCAGTTGCAGCAAAGTGCAGCTGTGTCAGTCCTCAAAGAGGGTTCTACTTCAAAGCATGTCTTTGAAGAGAATCCATATGTAGGACTTCAAAGCTGATTAAACAATTTGGAGTAAAATAACACACTGAGTCATCTGCTAGGAAAGGGCATTATTTTTATTTTTTTTTTATTATTTTTCTCTCCTTCCTATGACCTATCTTGGATGAGCCCTGGAGCTGAAGGTAACTGGCAAGGTAAATCATTGCTTGAAGTGCTTTTGTGCTCACTCTCTCTCGGCCCTGAAGAAGCTGGTTTGGAGCTGCAGCAAATCTGCAGCACAGCAGTTCCCAGCCCGTTTGTGTGGTCGGGTCATTTGTAGCAGGAACTGAGTCATCACGTCCTACTGCTACCGGGATTTCTTCACTTTCTTCAGTGGGGCTGCTCCTTTCAGAGCTGGGCTGTTCAAGCACAGCTTTTCAGGTCCTTTTAAACAAAATGCAGACTGTGCCACTGGTTATATCTGGTCTGCTCTGAAATGTGAAAGGATATCATTCGCTGAACAGCCGCATCTCTCCGAAGGGTTGCAGACCAGGGATTTGCTTCTGCAGGGCAGGACATAGAGGGTGGAGCGGAGGAGTGGGGGCAGGCACCTGACTGTTTCTGATTTGTCCCTGCCATGCTTCTGAGAGGCTGTTGAACTAGTATTAGAGCATGCTTTTCATGGACAGAGTTGATGGTTATGGATGGAATGCTGTCCTGTTTCAGAACTGGGAGGAGAAGGCTCAGAGTGGAAGCATTTAAAACAACAGAGTCAACACTGTCCTGCAGTGGGTGACTATCAGCTTCAGTGTGGCTCCCCAGTGGACACCGTAGTCCTGCTGAAAATAGCATTGGTTCTGGCCCTAGCTTTAGCATGCCAGAATGTCTCTCCACCCTTCCTTACTTTTAATCATTGCTGCATTTTGCTCTGATGTGTTTTGCTGGCAAATGCCTGACACATCTTGCCTTGGAGTAAAGCTGATATTAAAGGTATGCACATTTATTTGAGAGAAGAAGTTGGTTTTCCTCCTGTTCCCTCCTGCTCTATTTCCAAAAAGTCTGTGAAGGCTCCAGCCCTGTCTTAATCCAAGCTCCCGTAAAATTGGTGCAACCAGTGCACTCCCTTCGGATGTGTATGCCAGATGAATTAGTGTTCCTTGGGGAAGAAACGTATGCATCCAGGGAAGTCCATGTGCCACAGAGTATATGCTGTGCATCAGTCTGGTAAAAATGAAAGGCAGTGGCAAGCTGGGATCACTGGAGTGGCTGTGATGAGGACAGCACTTAGGCTGAAATGTCACACCCTGCCACTCAGTGTCAACTCTGAACATCACTTTTTTGTTAGCAGCTGGGCCAATTGCTCAATGCCTTTACTCCATAAGGGAAAATGCTAATAGGCCTTTTTCCTTGGGATGAAGCAAAGAATTTTTTCTCCATGGATCTGCTACAAAATGAAGAGCATACCAAGGTTTAAGGCATCATAAACTCACACTCAGACTGAGGTTTCCTCTTGAAGCTTAGTTGGCTGGGAGGGTGGACCACTGAGATATGAGGTGCCTGTATCATTATCATTATGTTACTGGTCTTGCTGTGTTTTTTCTGGAAATTGCAGCAATTGTTCAGTCAAACATTACTGTGTATAGTTTCAGTTTTGGTGGGACCTGGAATGGGAGAGGTGGGCAGTAAGTGAATCTAGAATATCCACAAACAGATCAAGTGTGCTGAGTGCTCAGCATGGCAAGATTGAGATAGTTTGCCATTGGGAGCTAAATCACTGTAGAACTGGTGTATAATGGAATAAGTGAAGAAAACAGTATAAAATGCCTAGCAGTTACAGTGTATTACAGGAAAGCTGGAAAGCCTGGCAGAGCTTAGAGTCTACAGCTTACATATTTTAACTGTGAGCTTGGAGAGCTGTTAGAAAGTATTACACTTAGCACAACAGCTGCTTATCGAATTCCTGTAATTTCTGCTGGATATGGTGGTCACAGCCTCTGTGCATTCCATGAGGGTGTGGGGATGCTTTGACAGAAGGAGAAAGGATGCATCAGGAGTGCACTGCTTGGGGACAGAAATACCACGGTCTATAAACCTGGTTTCTGGCCAAAGCTCATGTTCTGTGATACTAGAGAGGTCTGGAGTTTTTTGTAGCTTCTGTTTTCTGTGTTTTCTGATAGCAGAGATTAATGTAAGTGTCTCTTGATAAAAATCAGCAGCCATTGCTGGACAGGCAATTAGCAGCAACATCATTACAATCCCTTTTAGCCCTGAATCAAGGATTAGGGGGAATATAATCTATTACATTTTTCAGTCTGTGTTTTTCAGTGGAGGTTTCTTATTTTTATGTGATAAAGAATAAAGCTGCCTGAGAAATCCATGTCCAGCCTTGCTTTGCGTCACAAAGCTGTTTCTTGGCACTGTTTTGATGGTAATGCTGCTGTGGATTCTTATGTATAGAAACTGTAGACTGCAGAAGAGAGACCTGTTTTCAGCCTTGGGTGCTCTTAGCTCTTGATTAGAATTCATTATAAGCACTTTACAGAGGGAAGCAAGCATTATTGAGTTCAGCAGATTAGTAAACTGAGGTACGAAGGGAAAATGATGGACCTGGAAAGGTTTGAAAGTAAAGAGAGATGTCAGCCTTTTCCCTGAATAACCCCACTTGTACCCTGCTAAAATATCCTGCTCTGAAGGTAGCTTGCACAGTAATCATGCACAGGTCATCTGCTCTTCCGAAGTCCTCAGTGACATGAGCACTGTGTCTTGAAACTACCTAAAGCCACTTGAGAACTGAAGTCTCACTTTACTGCTTAAAATCTGTCATTTTCCCTGAACAGAAGGCTTATGTTACAGACAACCTGTATTTGACAGCCCTTTTGTACTTGTACTTTGTAAGTACAGAAAGTACTCACTTAGTACTTACTTCTTGCACTAGGTACAAAAAGTACTTACTTAGCCCCCCTTTGTACTAAGTAATAAGCTAATCAGCTGTCAGAATTAACTACTGGAATTGCAGAAGGAAGTATCCCTTGTTCTTCAATGCGTGTATGGGCACCCTCAGTCAGTATGGAGCTTTCGAATGGAGAAGCTGGAGGATAGTTTTTCTTATGCAGCCCTGTTGACTAGTTTTGGCAAACAGGGGAAAGAGCCCACCCTCCCTCTTGCTGGGTGTTCCTCCTTCACATCCCAGCCATGGCTCTGAGAGGCAAAGCAGAAGCTGGGAGCTGCTGTTCTGTTAATTTCACTAAGTGGCAGATGCTGGCACTTCTTTTCTTTGTAAACTTTTGGTGGTTTGTGGTAATGCTGAATCTTGTAGTGCACTAGTTCCTTGCAGGGTACAGATGTTTCTTGTCAGCTTTGGCCATCTTTCAGGGCTATAAATACTACCTTTATTAAAGAGCAGTGGTGAAGGAGGACTGTGATATATAGTGAGGCTCTATGAATTGGCATGGCTTTTGAAGCAGCATTTTTACATTACAGACTCTGTAGATTTGTTAGCTCACCTGGGTATGCCTTGCTCTTGTCAATTGTTAGAGATGGGAGGTTGGAATGAGTCATGCCTGACTGGAATGGACAAAGTGTTGCTCTGGGCTTGTGTCAGGGTACTCTGTCATTTGCTTTCTTCACAAGTTTGGTATAGGCCAAATTTAGAGAATTTCAGACATTTGCTAGTGGCTTTGGATAGGGCCAAGGAGGCATTTTCCACACCAATGACGTCAGGAGGGCTTTTTTTCTTTCCTAGGATAACTGATGGCCAGTGTTGGCGGAATTGTATTTACAGTATTTATTTCCTACTAAGCATTGAGACTGACTCCCTTTTGTTATAGCACCATTGTATTTACACTGAAATAATTGCAAACCAGTGAAAATCCCCAGTTCTTGCAGGAACTGGTTAGATTTCTGTTTTCCCCAGATAAAGAAGTTGTACCCACAGGGTGAATGTGTGATATTCCTGATGTTGTAGAAGTACTGAAAGGATGGAAACAGAGGTAAAATGGGCAAATCTCTGTTCTGTACATGTCCTTCTCTTAAACTGTGCATGAGAAGTGAGATAAGGAAGTAGGTGATGATTTGTGGCATGCAGAATACCTAATTTTTTTCTTTTAAGCTCACCTTATATGACATCTCATCTTTGAGGAGTTAATGAGTGGCTGCAGACATTTGAATAAATGGCTAGACAATTGTTACTGGAACACAGTGATCAGTTGTTTTAACCATGGCTTGTCAAGTCTGAAAATTACAGTGGTATGTGAAGCTGTGGTATGTTGTTTAAAGTGCTATGTGTACAAAGTCATCTTTAACTCATTCCACTTGTATCTGTCCTGTGCATGACCCTTGCTGATCATTCATTATCTCTGTGTAAATGGCATTTCAGTAAAAAGAATTTCTATATAGTATAAAAATGTTGAAATAAAAATAGAAATACTGTCAAACGCACACACACACACACACACACACACATACACAGAGCTGAGATTTTGCAAAAATTTTCATACCAGTATCAGAGAAAAGCTCTTCTGAAGTTCAAAGTCTGCCTTTGTGCAGGGGTGTGTATGTGGGGGTGTGCTTTTTGGTGCGGCGGGCTCTTGCCTCTTTCATGGGAGAAGCAAAGCAGGCACACAGCTCAGCCAGAGCTCTCCTATTGTACTAGAGGTGGGAGGAATCTGTAAGTGCATGATTTATCTGAAGTGCCCTGGGACTGCCATGCTGAACATTTTGACTTTGAGCAGCTGGTGAGGGAAATAATTGCCACCATGACGGAGCAGGAGGGAAGCAAGGAGTTCTCCAGGCTGGCATGGGTGGTTTGTGTCTCTCATAATCCAAACTGGGTTCCTTGCTCCGAGTCGTGCTTTTTCTAGCAGTTCCTTCCCATAGGATGTCCACTGCTCATGGGTGACACAGAAGCCACTGAGGGTTCTGGTGATGTTATTTTAGATTTAAGGAATTGCGTTGTTTCCAGGACAACTGGGGAAGAATGAGGAAGGGACTTGTTCTGACTCAGCTTGGAGTAACTGATCACCCTAGCTTAATCACTGCATTTCTCCTGGAAAATGGTTAATTTCCTGCTCTTAAAGAGGCCTCTTCAAGGCAAGCAGGCAATTGTGTTAAAAAATACTAATGCAAGAAGCATTGGTGCAGTTGCAGTTGTAGGCTGATAATGGCAAAGAGCTCTCTCTGAAGTGAGCCCGAGTTGAGGATTCTTAGCCCAGTCAGAAGGAAAGTCCATGTTGTTTGGACTGTTGGCTGTTTGTTAAAAACCCTTAACTTTTGCTGACTGATAAGTAAATGTCCCTGTTCGACACTGCTTCTACAATTAAGTGGATTTTGTTACATTGTGTCATCTTGCCTCTGTGCAATTAATTGCCTACTGTTCTAAGAGGAAGCTCTAATGTTACCTTATTTTTCTTCTTTCCATATTCTTTTAATCTCACAGCCATGTTGACCTACAGAATGTGGTGTTAGACTCCCGTGCAGCCATGGGGAGCAGTGAACTTCAGGAGAAAGATGTCACTGGAACCCTTGTCCACGACCTCAGCAATGGCAGCAGCAGCAATTTGGAAGCAGCCAGGCGCCTGGCTAAGCGCCTCTACCATCTGGACAGATTCAAACGCTCTGACGTGGCAAAACATTTGGGAAAAAAGTATGTGCTGATATGAGTACATGCTTGGCCACATTCTTATTGATGGTTCTGGAGGGGTTCGCTCTTGAATGATAACCTTTACGTATTTCTTCACTTTTCTTTAGCAATGAATTCAGCAAGCTTGTGGCCGAAGAATATCTTAAATTTTTTGACTTCACAGGCATGACGCTGGACTGTTCACTCAGGTACAATTCCATTTGTGGACTTAATATTCTTATTTTAGTAACAGTGCTGTTTGCAGTGTTGTCCTGATTTACATGGTTGTTCTTTTGGGATGTAAGAAGATGAAGAGAGGACTGTGATGTATTTTGGGGGCAGAGCTTTCCTCTTCTGTTTGGCTTTGTGTGCTACCCTACTCTAGTGCTATTGGAGTGGTGGCCACATGGAGGGGGAAATATTTGGGTGGACCTGTCTAGGGATGGTCCTTGAGATGCTGGAGAAAAGTGTCCAGTCACTGGCAAAACAGGGGACTTTTAGTCTGCCAGATGCTAGTGAGGAATTACAGTGTTGCTCGCACCTGATCTGCACAGTCTCTCTGGCTGATGCCTTTTGGAGCTTACCCTGCTTTGCTGCAGTGCGCTAAGACCAGGGGTTGGTGTGGTTTGGCAGCTCCCCTCTCTGTGTCTCCCTGAGGAATCCAGGAATGTGCAGAACAGCAAAAGCCTCTACGTGGAAAAAGCTATAGTGACTTTGGTAACTGTTGGCATGGGTGTTTGAAGACCCAGCCCTTCCATTTGCTTTGCTTTTTACACTGGAATCAGACCTCAACAATTTTTATTTTCGGTGTTTTTTTTCAGAAGTCAAACCACCAAGTTTGTTTAGCAGTGGCCTGTTAGCCCAGTTGCTGGCATTCTGGTGTTTAAGGGGATTTAAATGAGTTTAACTCATTTGACTGAGGTTACTTAAGGGGTAATTTTTTTTCTAATGAAAATCTAGAAGATGTGCGCACACTTCTTAGCCCCTTTGCAAATGCATTTCTGGGGATCTGATGCCATGAGACCATAGCAGATTAAAGGCACCCACCAAGTTCTGCCTGCTGAAGGCACTGGAAATGGAACATGCCTGCACAAACATGAACCGCCTGGTCCTGAGGCAGGGGGAGTGGAGCCAAGCTGGAGCACCTGCCCAGCGTGGGGGGGGAAGCTGCTGGGCAGTGGGAGGTCTGTTGCTCCGTTCCAGATTTCAGCACCCCTGAAGCGTGATGCTAAATATACCCTTCTTTTAAATTGTGCAATCCAGCACATAATTGCTTTGTGGCACATATTTAGGAGATCTCTGCTCCCCGTAGATCTCCTGTTAATATTAGTAGTTAGGACTTTCTCTAAAATGTGCCCAGGCTCATGTAGGACTTAAACAAGTCAGGGGGTTGTTGAGGTTTCAAGAGTAGCTACAGTAATTGCCAGCTACATGCCCTAAGCATGCAGTAGCAGCTGGGGACAAAGAATCGTTCCAAAGCCTGAGGAAACTGAGGCATGCTACCTCATGCTTGGCAGAGTGAGAGGAAACAGTGCTGTTGTTGCTGACTCATTGACAAACTGTGGTTTATTGAGAATTTTGGGGGCAGCTGCTGTGATCTGTGCTACCTCCCAGCTATGGGAGGCTGTTGTGCAGCATCAGTGACAGGTGTGAGACCTGGGAAGGATTGTTCCTTCACTGTCCACTCCCTGGATTCATGTTGCCCATGCATCTCCTGAGTATATCTCTTGCAGTCTCTGCAGGATGACAGGAGGGAATGTGGTGCTGCTCTGGCTCCTCTCAGTGTGCATTCTGGAGTCCAACCCTGGACACGGGGATAGCAGACTTAAGGCTGCTCAGGGAACTAGTTAGTAAGGTTCTGTGGGAGAATGCTTCTGAAGGTGCTGGGATCCATCAGTGCTGGTCACCACCTCTTAAGGGCACAGGGGCAGGCAAATCCAGAAAAGGCAGAAGGCTAACTTGAATGACGAGGGATCTTCTGGAGCTAACAAAAAAAAGGTGTTCATCCGATGGAAGAAGGGTCAGGTGATGTGGGAAGAATACAAATTTGCTGCTCACCACTGTAGAGAGAAAATTTCAGCGGACAAAGTTCAGCTGGAGTTGAACATTGTCAGTACTTGTGTGGGACAACAAAAAGATTTTTTTAAATAAGTCAATAGAGAAAGGTAATGCAGAATAGCTCAGTGCATTAAGGGACCATGGCTGTGAGAATGATAAACTCCCACCTGACCCTGAACTTGTGTGGGATCTGTTGCTCCATCTGGATTCTCATGAGTCTATGGGGCCACATGAGATTTACCCAGAAATACTCAAAGAACTGGTTGATGTCGTTGTGAGGTCTCTGTTAATGATTTTGGAATGGTCTTGGGCATCTGAAGAGGTCCCAATTGACTGGAAACTGTCTAACTTTCAAGAAGGGAAAGAAGGTTTATCCTGAAAACTATAAGCCTGTCAGTCTCAGTTCAGTGCCTGGTAAAATAATGCAGAAAAATTATTCTAGGAGGTATTGAAAAATACTTGAAAGACAATGCAGTGATTGGTAACAACCACCACAGCTTCATGAGGAAAAAGTCCTGCTTATCCAACCAAATTTCCTTTTAAGACATGGTGACCCACTTAGATGATCAAGGGAAGCCAGTTGATGTGATCTTTTTGGATCTCTGTAAAGCTTTTGATACTGTCTCTCTCAGGACCCTCTGGAGAAAATGTCCAGCCCACAGCTGGATAAACACTTCATGTGATGGGTCAGCAGCTGGCTCATGGGTCAGGGACAAAGGGCTGCAGTGAATGGGGTGACATCAGACTGGTGTGACCTGTCACTAGTGGGGTTCCATAGGGCTCCATCCTCAGCTCTGTGCTCTTCAATACCTTCATAAATTACTTGGGCACAGGACTTGAACATATAATAGGTAAGATTGATGATACTAAACTGGGAGGAGCCATTGACTCCCTCAGAGGAAGAGAGGTCCTGCAGGGAGATTTTGATGAACAATAGGTCTGGGGAACTACGAACTGTGTGAAATTTATCAAGGGCAAGTGCTGGATTCTGCACCTGGAATAGACTGGGAAATGAGCTGCTGGAGAGCAGCGCAGTGGAAAAGGACTAGGGAGTCCTTATGGAGGCAAATTGAATATGAGTGAGCAGTGCCCTGGCAGCCAGGAGGGCCAGCTCTGCCTGGAGTGCATCAGGCACAGCATCAGCAGCCAGGCAAGAGAGGGGATTGTCCCACTCTGCTCTGCGGCAGCCTTGCCTCAAGTGCTGGGGCTGGTTCTGGTCCCTTCAATATAAGAAAGATACGAAGCTACCAGAAGGTATCCAGAAAAGGGCTACAAATACGGTGAAGGGCCTGGAGAGGAAGCCAAAGAAGTGGCTGAGGTTCCTTGGTTTGTTCAGCCTGGAGGAGACTGAAGGGACACCTTATTGCAGTCTACGACTTTCTCACAAGTTGAAGAGGTTGGGCTTGCACTGATCTCTTCTCAGTGGTGACCTGTGACAGGATGCGAGGGAATGGCTTAAAGTTGTGTCAGGGGATGCTTAGGCTGGACATTAGAGAGAGGTTTTTTGCACAGCAGGTGATTGGGCTCCCCAAGGAAGTGGTTGCAGCACTGAGTTCAGGAAGTGGTTGGACAGCACTCTGAAGGACATGGTGTGATTCTTAGGGGTGTTCTGTGCAGAGCCAGGAGTTGGACTTAATGATCCTTGTTGGGTGCCTTCCAGCTCAGTGTATTCTGTGTTCTCTGGTGGGCAGAAACTCATCCCTGTGGCCCTTGGTATTGCATTGTGCTCTGAGAGTGAGGAAACTGCCTTGTTTATTGACCAATATTCTTTCATCAGTTTCCTCTCCAAGTTAGCTTCCAAGGGGGTAAGTGTCCTGCAGAGGAGGAGAAGGTGTAGGTGAGTGATACCTGGCACGGGCAGGGAGTGTAGCTGGATAGAGCCCAGACTGGGGTAGGAGGCAGAAGGATGGCTAATTCTCAAAATGTGCCTTAGGAGCTGTTGTGAATTTAGAAACAGTATTCTCCAATTTAATGTTCCCGCTGAAACACTCCAAAACATGCACCACTTGCTCCCTTCCCCCTCCCCCTCTCTATGGGGCATCTCCTCTCTATGGAGAGGAGAACTGGAGGCACAAAAGGCAAAGATCAAGGGTTGAGATAACAACAATTTACTGGAAACAGTAAATGAAACAAGAAGATGAAGGGTAACAGCAACAATATTAATAACAGAGTGTACAAGAGAGCTGAATGATTCACATGCAGGCATTCACCATGTGGAAACCAGCAGTACCCTGACTGCTCCAACCCCTTACCTGATCAGAAGGGACACCTCCCCCCCACAACCTGTACCTGAGGTTGTTCAGAATAACATCAGGCTCCTAGGCATGCTCCTTCTGGCTACTGCATAAATTAACTGTCCTGGCCAGAATCAGTTTGTTTTCCATCCCTTATGCTGTACCATCTATATCATGTCCAGGTCCTACACCTCCCACCTACATATGTGTTTGTGTGTGTGTGTGTGTATGTGTATAAATGCAAGCATGAGTATCATTTCCATAGTCAGTGGCTGTCCTTTCAAGATGTCTGTTGAGTTAATTTAGTCCATGACTGTGGGTTCTTCCAGGGCAGGAGGGTTGCTTGCTTTCACCTGGTTGCAGTCTGCATCAGGAGCTCATAACTGGTATATCTGGAACAGCCCATATTCATTCTCCATAGTAGTTATGGCATACAGTGGCAGTGCCATTCAGCAAACAGTATTGTGCAATTGAACATTACAGACTGTTCTCACCCCAAAACTGAATCCCCTTGGGATACACCTCATGTTTCCCTATCCCTCTACATTACCCATCAAGTGCCATCAGGTCCTTGAGCAAAATCAATTCCATGAATGGATTTGCCTTTGCAAAAAGGTGGGACCAATCCCAACCATGTTCCCTAACATATTTCTCCTCCATACCACAGGGTCTTCATCCCCTGCTACAGTGCATAGTAATTTTGATAGGGCAGGACCAGCTTGATTGGTAGAGCCTCTTGTATTAACTAACATGGTGGCCTTCACTAAATGCAGGTCCCCATGTCTGAAGGTGCCACTCATTGCTTTCAATGTCATTTTTAACAGTCCATTGTACAGTTCAGTTTTCTCAGAGGCTGGTGCATAATAGGCAGTGTGTTATACCCACTCAATTCTGTGCTCTCTGGCCCATGTGTCTGTGGGGCTGCTTTTGAAATGAGTCTCATTAGTCCAACTCATGTTGCTGCAGAAGTTGCATCTCAAGGCCCAGGATGGTGTTTTGGGCCTTGGTGGGAGGCACAGGGTTCATTTCCAGACACCCAGTGGTTGTTTCCACCATTGTAAGCACTTGTATCACTCGCCTTGGTGGGTTTGCAGCAGTGTGATGTATGTAACCAGTTTGCCAGGCTGCCCCATGTCTGTGTTTCAGCCACCTGTACCCACTGGACCAGAGAGGCCTTACCCGCCTGGCCTGCTCCATGGCAGTGCATGTTTCACAATTATAGTAACTGAGAGGCGTGGCCCATGGCCACGTCTGCCCCTTGGTCACAAGCCCACATGGATGTTGTGTCTCTTCTCTGATAACCCGAGGCATCTTGAGCCCACTGAGCCAGAAATAATTGGCTCTTACATTGCCAGTGCAGATTAACCCGAACTGCTTTAGTCTTGGTGGCCTGATCCATCTCTCTCTCATTGCAATGCTCTTCAGCAGCCTGGCTCTTGGGCACATCTGCATCTCATGATGTTCTTCTACAGCCAGCTTCCCTACCAGGGCAGCAACTTCTTGCCAGGATTCATCTGCCCAGATGGGTTTCCCTCTGCACTGACAATTGGCCTTTTTCTGTCAGTCCTGCCCCCCCAACACAACATTTGCCACCATCCACGAGTCAGTGTAGAGGTAGATTGCTGGCCATTTCTCTCGCTCAGTGATACCTAAAGCCAAATGGATGGTTTTCAGCTCTGCAACCTGACTTGATCCACCTTGTCCTTCAGTAGCTTCTGTGACTTGTCATATAGGGCTGTCTACAGCTGCTTTCTGTTTTTGATTTGTGCCTGTGATACAAAAGGAGCTGTCAATAAAGAGATCGTATTCTTTTTCATTTGTAGGTAGCTGACTGTATGGTGGGGCCTCCTCAGTATGTGTCATCTTCTCCTCTGATGATGATGATGGTAGTCTGAAATTTTCAGCTTCAGGCCAATTAGTGAGGACTTCCAAGATCCCTGGGTGATTGGAGTTTTCTATTCAAGCTTGCTGTGTGGTCAGAGTAATCCAGTTACTCCACAGTGACATGATGTGCTGCAGGGACTTACTCTTTGAATATCCAGCCCAGCGCTGGCAGCTGGGGCACCAGGAGGGGCTGTGCTTTGGTGCCAATCACTTCTGAGGCAGCTCCAACCCCTTCATAAGTTACCAGTGTCTCTGCTTCAGTAGGATTGTAGCTGGTCTCAGATCCTTTGTATGTTGGAATGTTTGTATTCCCAACTCCAGAACACCAGGGATCGTTGTTGAATCTCCACATGTACCCTTTTGCCAGCAATTCCCGGAAGGACCATTCTTCCCAGCTGCACTGTGGAGCATATTTTTTACATCTTGTAGTGTCCTGACTGGCTACTGCATGAGCAATCTCCTGTTTAATTTGTTCAAAATCTTAGTATTGTTCAGGACCCTGCTTGAAATCATTCTTCTTTGGTATCACTTGATAAAGAAGTTTTAAAATGTGACTGTAATCTGAAATACGCATCCTTCAAAAACCCACAGTGCCTAGGAAAACCTGTGTTTCCTTCTTGATGGTTGGTGGGGACATAGCTGCTGTTCCAGTGACCATGTTAATTGGAATCTGATGGCATCTATTTTGCCATTTTACTCCTAAAAACTGAGTTTTCTGGGCAGGTCCCTTGATCTTACTTTGCCGCGTGGCAAAACCAGCCTTCAGGAGTATTTGGATTGTCTTCTTCCCTTTCTCGAAAACTGCTGCTGTGTTGCCCTGCATGATCATGTTGTCAGTATATTTTTTTGCTGTCAGTATATTTTTTCCTCACATCCTTTTCCAGTACAGTCTGGATTAGTCCAGGATAAATAATGGGGTTCTGTTTCTACCCTTGGGGAAGTCAGTTCCAGGTGTATGTTGCACCCCTCCAGGTAAAAAACTGAGTTCAGCACCCTGCTGCTAAAGGAATGGAGAAGAGCATGTTAGCAATGTTTGTGGCACCACTTCACTGCTTTGGACTCCAGCTCATACTGAAGTCCCAGCATGTTGGGCACAGTGGCACTCAGTGGTGGTGTGACTTCATTCAGGTCATGATAATCTATTGGTCCCTGGGCTTACACACTGACCATATAGGACTGTTAAAGGGTTAACAAGTCTTGCTGACCACTCCCTGGCTCTCCAGGTCATGGATTATCTCATGGATGGGGGTCACAGAGTTCCAGGTGGTGCAGTATTGTCCAAAATGCCTTTTTGGGTCCTTGAAATACCCTCTGTTGGGGTAACCTATGCTAAGGATGCACAGGGCCTCTGGGCCAGTCCCGGTGGGGTGTTTTTGCCATTCATTTCCAGTCGTGCTCTCTCCGCCTTCCAGTGCAGGCGGCTGTTGGGATCCCCTTGGCACCCCAGAAAGAGATGGATTCTGTCCCCACGTATCTTGGTGGCATCAGAGTACATCATGTGCCAGTGTAAGATAAAGCCTTACATCTTGGGTGTCTGATGTGCCAGAGCACTGCATCCACACAGTCCAGTAGATCTGATTGGCCCTTTCTTCTACCTGGCTGGGGCCTCTGTAGTTCTAGTAATAGGGCATGTTGCTCACTTGTAAATATGAGCTGGAGGTCCCTTCAAGAGGATCAGAAGTAACATCAGCCCTTATATTAAAAATTAACTCTGTCCTGGCCAGAACCAGGACAGGAGGACATAGTAGGAAGGACAGAGTCAAGATTCACTTATATCTACTTGTGAACTGGATTATTTGCAATACATTACATGTTAAATAAAGTTATTACCATGCAGATCACACTCTGTGTGGGTGTAAGATTGTTGCAAGTACAGCTTGTCTCTGACCTTACGTGACAGAGAAAAAAATTAAAGTTTGTGCATCCAGACTAGATAATGTGAATGTCCCAGCAATATATTCCATTCGTCTCAGATCTGGTGTTAGTTTCCATCTAATGGGATGTTTAAAAATTGTCTGCAAGACCGTCATTCTGTATGTCTTCTTACTTCAGATACAGAAGTTTTGTGTTTTCAGTATTTTCTTAGAAGCATCCTGATAAATGAATGTAGAAGGTCATCTTTGGCTGTGGGATACATTTTTCTGTGTGGGAAGAACAGCAGTGTGGTTAAGAGGAGGTTAGGTCAAGTGGGAGAATAGAAGTGAAAGATGTGTGTCCTCCCCACCTCTCTGCACAGGCTTGCTGGCTATATCCAATGAGTGCCCAGATGTGCACCAGCCCTGGACCCTGGGCTCTCATGGGCAAGAACCTCAGGATGGGCCAAGTTACTCCTCCTGTTGTTGAAGCTCAGTGAAGATGTTGCAAGTCCTCTGCCCTTTTGCTCAGATATTTTCTGCAGGTCCAAGTAGTCAACACTCCTCCCCATCTGTTGTGGTCCTGGCCATTCTGATAAGTCACCACACATTTGATGCTAGCTGTGAGTGCTGTGCACTTGCTTGACTTCACCACCTGGCATAGCTTTTCTGATTTGGAAAGCATTACTAGTGAAGTAAAGTTAAAAGATGCAGGGATGGTGGGCAATTAGAAGAGAATAGGGAACATCCTGGATATCTTATCAAGCATAAAGTATACATGTTCCAATTCCTTGCCCATAGGAAAAAAATTTAAAAGTAAGAAGAGCTCTTTCAAATAATGGAATTACTTATTATTTTGTATATTCAGTGGCTGAGACCGATGGTAATTTAAATCTTCTTTCATTTACTAAAATGTTGGAGTTAACCGCATGCAGAATGATAGCCCAATTTTCTGGAAAGGTTTCTTGGAACTGAATGTGTGCTTATGTACTTCTTACTGTGATGTGTGCTTTGCTCTGTGCACTGTGTGAAGCAAAAAGAGATTTATTACCTTAATTTCACTTTTTTTTTTTTCACTGCTCTTTTAGGAGTTTCTTTAAAGCCTTTTCACTTATTGGAGAAACTCAGGAACGAGAGAGAGTTTTAATCCACTTCTCCAGCAGATACTACCAGTGCAACCCAAACGCCATTTCTTCTCAAGGTAACTTTGTTTCGGATAGTGAGGTCTTTCTGCAGGTATGGCTTATTCCTGGAAAATGAAGCTGTGTAGTCGCTGTGCCACACTTTAGAGACTGTCTCTGAAACCCTCAGCACGAAAGGTATTCAATATAAATAGGTCCTCAATATAAATCCTCAGCTGTGGCACCTCCAGATTTGTCCTCATTTGTGGTTTCTGGTCTCGCTGGCTTCAGTGTGTGGGTGCTTGTACTCCAGCTACACTCATGGGGACAAGAAGAGGTCCTGTGGCAGGTGAAAGAGAGGTTGTTCACTTTCCGTGCTCCATTCAGCACTTCTATCCTGCATGCACTGGCATCACGCATGCCAGTTCTTGCCAGTTGTGGGGGTGAATTTTGAGTGCTGTATCCAGACCCTGGCATGATTTCATCTCGACTAGCTAACATCAGTCAGAGTGCTTCTCCTTGCCAATGTTTTCAGTCAGTTTGGAAATAAATGATGGAAACAAACAAGCACATAGATCAAACCTGAGAAAACTGGGATTGCAGAAGAGGACAAACTGTCTGTTGGCATAACTGCTGTGTTCAGCCAGACATGCTGGCAGAGCCTTGTGGCCCTGTGATTGCAGCACATGCTGATCACACACTGAAGAAGGAGGTTGAAAAAGAAGGCAATTCGCAGTTTAACTGTACTTTAAATTTAAAGTGTGAGAAAGAGCTGCTACAGTTGGAGGTACCAGTGCCCCTCCTTACCCCTTGCTTTGTGACCTACCCCTGTTGCTGTGAGATAATGTTTGGGCACTTCGCACCTCTTCAGCTTTACTGGCTGTCATGCAGGGGAGGAAGAAAGTCGGGAGTAAGACAGGATCTGCTCCTGTGCTGTCTCTGTACTCTGCCTATTGCCTTTCAAGACACTGTAGGCAGTCAGATAGAACAAGTGCATCATGTCCAGAGTGAAATAATGACTTGCCTGATGATGTGGCTGCCTTACTCTAGTCCAGACTGCAAGAGGGATATTGCGACTTTGGACCCCGAGTAAGCATTTAAATCCTGCACACTTAACCCAGGATCTTAGTACTATGCGCCATTTGGGCACCACAATATAAGAAAGATACAAACCTATCAGAGAGGATTCTGAAAAAGGATATGAAGACGGAGGAAGGTCTAGAGGGGAAGTCAAATGAAGAGCAGTGAGTTCACAGAATTTGCAGAGTCTGGAAAAGAGGAGACCGAGGGGAGACCTCATTGCAGTCTACAGCTCCCTCATAAGGGGAGGGTGAGGGGCAGGCACTGATCTCTTCTCTGTGGTGACAGTGACAGGAGCTGAGGGAATTAGGAGCTGAGGCTCTGAGCAGAGCTTTAAAAGTTGTGTCAGCAGAGGTTTAGGTGGACATCAGAGAGAGGTTCTTCTCCCAGTGGGTTGTTGGGTGCTGTAACAGGCTCTCTAGGGAAGTGATCACAGCACCAGCCTGACAAAGCTCAAGAAGTGTTTGGACAATTCTCTCAAGCACATGCTGTGATTCATAGGGATGTCCTGTGCAGAGCCAGGAGTTGAACTCCATGATCCTTGTAGGGTGCCTTCTAAACTTGCTTGGAAAGGTTATTCAAAAAGAATTTAAAGTAATACTAACTTTTTCCTGAGTTGGGCACAGAGAAGAACTTGACAAAAGTTCCCAGAATGTTCACAGCCAAACTTTCCTAGCAAACCTTAGAAAATCAGGAATTTAAAACAAACATTCAGTCAAAATAAAGTATTTCATAGAACATTGACTTAGTAAACTTTACTCATCCGATCTTAATTAACCATATTTCAGAAAATGGAAATTAGGAGTAGAAAAGAGGAAAAATATACAAAAATAAAGAGCAAAAACCAAGATACAGCTACTACCCTGGATCCTAGTGTGGTTTCAGCTATCCAAAGACAGTAGGGACACAACCACATGTCCTGGGGTCTGCTCTGGCTTCCTGTGGCAAGCAACCCCTGGGGGCACTTCCAGTCACCTGGCCACCCCAGGGCTTGACTGGGGCTCCAGGGCAGAGTGTGGGGCATTGCTTTCAGTGTGCCAGTGATTAGTGGCAGTTCTGAACTAGAAGCTCCAGAGAGTGGGGTGTGGAACTGTGCACCATCCCATTTTCTGCAGAGCTGCTCCCCCTACACACACATTTCAGTTATTTTGAGCCAGTAATAATTTTCTTCAGTCTCTCAGTCCTCCAACTCTATTCTGTGGTTCTGTGAGTCTGACTTATTGCTGAGGGCCTTGGCCACAGGACCGGCTTAGAAGTCCCTGGAGTGCTCGCTACCCGATGTGCAGCCAAGGCAGCACAAGTAACTGACTGTACTTCTCCAAAATTAGGTCTAATTGAGCTCTGAATGAAGTCTAAGCCAGAGGGGAAGAAAAACAGGATACCCTGCTGCACCCACTCCTTACACAAGAACAAATGTATTTTACTTTTCCCTTTCTGCACTGAAGTAAATGAAGAAGGAGGTGTTGATTCAGACTGTATTGGTATTAGCAAACTAAGAGTGATAGCATGATTTCCTGTCTTGCTTGCCTCATCCATGGGTGCTGCCAGACAGTTTTGAGAGTTACTAAAAGATGAAAGAAAGACTGTTCTGGTTTGGCAGCTGTGTGATGACCTCATTGTTCATTTATTTAATTATGTGTGTTTCTTGATAAAACAGATTCTTATGAAGGGAACAGACTCAATCTATGAGTCTCAGTTTCAGATTCTTAAAGGTTCAGGTGGGGTTCTGCATGTGACTCTGGTTATTTCTCTTTCTGCAGATGGAGTTCACTGTCTCACATGTGCCATGATGCTGCTGAACACAGACCTCCATGGCCATGTGAGTATGCACAGCTTTGTGTAGACTGCTTCTATCCACACCATGCTGGGCTGGGTAGTCTTGTGGCAGTTTCTGTGCTAGTGGCCTTCTTCTGAAGCCCCTGCAGACAGCAAACAGTGAGAAGGCTGCACTCCCAGGCTGTTGTCCTGGGCAGGCCTTTCCAGCATGCCTTGATCAGTCATGTGGAAGCTGGCATTGTGCCTGGCGTTGTGATAATGGCTATTCCCTGGCCTTAGGGCCATCTTTCTGGTGTCCTTACCATCTTTCATGCAGCAGGCCCTGACCAGGAAGCTGTGCTTGGGATTGGCTTCCCCTTTGCAGTATGTTACAAACATGTGGGAAGGCAGAATAGAGATGGGAGGTGAAGAAGACCTTTTGGGAAAGTCACAAAGGGAGGGTGATGTTTGCAGGCGTTCAGTTGCAGGGGGCAGATCTGGTGGAAGCAGAGTTCTGCACAGACCAAGGATGGGTGTCCTCAAAACTAAGAGAATGGAGGGAGGGGTGTGGGCATGCTGAGTGGGAGCCCTGTGTTCCTGTACTGCACACCTCTCCCCACTGCCTGCCTGGGTGAAATAGTATTCTGGTTTGAGTTCTCTTAGTCACACTGCTGCAGGGTGCCAGCAGCCTTAGGATGGGTATTTCAGCACCCATGGTGCGATACACATGGAGCTATGCAAGGTGTTCCCATGCTGATGGGAGACTTCCTTTGCCCTGGATGGAGTGTATAAAAACACAGGGAGCATGGCATTATATATACAAAAGCAGTGGCTTTAGCCAGGTGGCTCTGGGGCTTCTCTCTAGCCCTCCACTGCACTTGCAAGGGCTCTCCCAGGAGGGTGTCTGTTGGGAACTCTTATGCATCAAGGGTGTTGGACTGGGCAGTAGCACATGGAGGCATCCTGGGTCTGTCTCAACGGGGCACTTAGCCCCTCTGGCGGAACAGGTAGTAAAACCAAGACTTGAGTGTTCACAAGGAGACCCACCTCCCATTAATTGAATGCCTTTGTCTGCAGGTTGTGGAAGCAGGAGGGGGTAGGGAGTTGTGAAGAATTTTTTTCTCTGAAGGCTTAGCCTTCCCTACTGAATGACTGGATGCGAGGTGTACAGGAATGTGCTGCAGTTTGTCTCTTAGCACACATGGCTTCTCTTGAGGACACCTGAGTCTTTCTGCACAGGTGTCCCACTCCCCAGAGTGGTGAGCAGCCTGGGGCTCCTGCTTTACAGACTGCCTGGCCTCACAGTCCAGGGAGGGAGACCAAATGATGGTCACGCATTAGCCTGACAGCAATTCCCATTGCTCCCTGTGATGCTTTATTGGGCTGTACTGTCTTCAGTAGGTACTGGAATAAACAATCTGGCTCTGTCCCATCATTGCTGCTGCTGACTCTCCTTGTTGCAGTGTGTAACTTTGGAGACTTATCCCACTGGCAGTTGACAGTGTGTTGTTATGTACATGCAGCTGTAGTATTTGCCAGACTCCTAGTTGTATTATGTCCATGGATGTGTCATTGTGTTCCCTCAAACCCCTCTGATTTCCTCTAATTTTGGACTTCCTCTCACTGCTTTGCATTTTTCCACATAGGTGGTAAGTTTGGCATTTTTGATTTGGAATGCAGCCCTTGCAGATGTGCCTAATCGCCTGTTTCCTAACAAAGATAATGCTTTGCCCCATCCTTACCAGGATTCTGCTGGAGCAGGAAGCAAATGAGTCACAGGGCTTGTCTATACACTGTGCTCTATTTGTTACTGACATACTGATCATAAGCACAGACAGTTCTATTTCACAGTCAGCTCCACTGCTTGTAGGACTGTAATGCAGCTGCTCTGCCTTCAGTTCACACTTGCCTTTAACTCTTGTTGACGAACTCTTACTTAATCCCCTTTATGTTCCCTGTCTTGCTATACTTCTGTTTGTAACTAAACAGTTTTTGCTAGATGTGTTTTGGAAATGCATGCTTACTTCTCTGCACAGAGGTCATCACCCACATTGGTGCTAGAGAGTTTTAAGGTATCTCTAGGCCACCAGGCACATCCCCTGGAACCTCTGTGGCACTGTATAAAGATGTCAGCTTTGATCCTGCAGCAAAACAGCAATTTGTCTGCAATGTTGGCTTTGGTCAGCATGGGGAAGCTGCCAACTGCTGCCTGGAGGAAACAAATAGAAGTAGGCTGAAGTTGCAGGGAGGGAGGAAAGCATTTGTAAGTCTACTAGACCAGCTCCAGCCTGCACCTGAAGACTGAAGTTATAAGCTATGTTCTATAAGCTTTGCAACCACAGAGCCAGGGTTACAGCACATCTGTGTTGTCAGGAGCCATCCTTTTGTGGGAAGCCATGAATTGTTCCAGGGTTACTGCTTGCCTTCTTTCTGTGGGTTTGTGCTGGTTGCAGGCTATGGGATGTTCCTTATTGGCAAGGTGGGGCTGATGGCCAAGATTTGGTTGTTTTCCTGATCAAACATTTTGGAAGGGAAATAGAGGATATGCACTTTAAGCTGTCATGTAATTCATAACATCGAATGGCCTGTATTACCAACTAAGGGCACCAGTCCTGTGTTAATTTGGGCTCCTGGTCCTAGCCAAAGACAAAGTTCACACAGAGCTCTTCTGCTTTATTTCTACAGACAAAACATGCCCTGACAGTGGAAAAGTCTTCACTTCATCTCTTGACTGACAGTGGTGCTATCCTCAAAGATACCATGACTGTCACAGAGGCCTATTTTCCTCTCTGTCTATACTGTGTTTCACAGCTCATCTCAGGCTGCTTTCCTGTCCTCAGATATCTTTGGTGTCCTCTTTCATCAACGCAGTGTTGTAATTGTTGCCTGCTCACCAGGCTCCCCGCATACTAAGCAGGGCCCTTCTAACACCTGGGAGACCGAGTACAGACACTTCTCTGAGGGGTGATGAAGGCAGGGATTCAACAGAAGTTCAGGTCAGCCTCAAACTTCTGGATGTAGTTTGGCTCTTACACAGACATGTAGGGACAGCCAAATTGTTCTTTTCTGTTGGTGGCTTGTTTGGTCAACTTTCAGTCAGAGACTTGGACAGGAAGAGAGGAAAAGAGAGCGAGCCTATGGAAATGTCAAAGCAGCTTCAGCCTGTGAATCAGAAAAAGTAGTGGCCACGCCTGGGCATCGCACTCCAACTAACAGCAGTTGCCACTGAAAGGGGGCATTTGAAATTGTAAGGGAAGGATCTAGAAAGGGCCTCAGTCACATGTTTCCTGGTGCCCCACAGCAGATTTAAGTGGAGCTTTTCCATCAGAGACTGGGAGAGCTTCTGGAGACATGGGGATATAAGGCACCATGCAAATACCAAAGATCTTCATTATTGTCCTCTTCATTACCCCCAGTATTAAGCTGGGGTTTCTGGGGGGTGTACGTGGGCCTTTGGATGTAAAAGGGTTCCCTTTTCTAGCTATATGCATACAAGGATGCTCATCTATGAGTAATCTCATGAATGTGTTCTTAGTACTGCCTGGCTTGGGCTTAAAGGAAAGCAGGAAGCTGCATTTAATCTGATGTTGCTTGTTCCTGTCATTATGGAAAGCAGCAGGAATATGATGTTGTGTTTCTCTGATGCTCCTTTCAGAACATTGGGAAAAAGATGACCTGCCAAGAGTTCGTTGCTAACCTCCAGGGGATGAACGATGGCAAAGACTTCCCGAGAGGGCTCTTGAAGGTAAGGAATTAACTGCAGAACGTGGGTTTCATTTCTATTGAAACATGGTTCAAAACAAAACACCCATTTTGCATTTTCTGAGTCTTAATTGTCAAACATGACAAGTGATGGGCACATTTCTCCTCCCAGAACATATATAATGTATAAAAGGTTTATTCTCTTGTTTTCCCTGTTGCCTTCACTTGATAGTGAAGGAGACTCTCTGCAGCCCAGAGGTGAAACTGAGCTGCGGCAGGTCTTGCCCCAGAGCTGTGTGCTTTGTAAACTCCTGCGGTCATGCCAACCCAGAGTGCCGTCTCCTGATTACAGCGGACAGAAGCAGCCAGTTGGCTCTGAATGCGAATACATGAAAGGCTAAGCCTGATCTCTGTGTACAATCTGGGAGGCGTGTGTGTTTTTTCATCAAAGGTGCTTTGGGGTATTCACATTAGAGCTGGAGATGTAATTTCAGATTATAATGTGCTGTCTGGCACAGGCTGTGTTGCTTCAGCTTTTGTTCATTAAGTTTGTGCTAGGAGTTAAATCTGAAGAATGAGGGAGGAGGCTGAGCAAGACAAACCTTGTTTTATTGTCAGTAATAATGAGACTGTTTCGCTTCTTTTTTGTCTGATTGCTAGCATGAAACAGCGCTTGTTTAAATGAAGACAGGTGTGCATACACTGGAGTTCATAATTTATTTATTTTTTGTAATGAAAATAAAAATAAGAGACTGCCACATGTGAGAGCTGACCCAATGCCTATTGAAACCAACCAAATAATTTGCCATCTCTTGTGTGAGTTTTGTGTCAGAATCATTGTGAAATACAGATTTACCTGCATAGTTGAAAGCAGCAGAGTTTGTCTTCTAATATTGGTAATTTCTTCATTTTCTTAATCTTCTTCAGGGAGATTTTTGTTGGACCCTTCTGCTTCAGTTCTTACTAAGCAATGGGGAATATTAAATTTTAGATTTAATGTCTTTAATTTTTGAATCTGTCTATCTGTCAGCAGCCACAAGTAAATTACTTTTTCCCCCAAAGGAATCTCATTTCTCTGTTTGCTGTACAGGGATGTGTTGAGATTAATTTGCAGGCTAATTACAGCCCTTACTGAATAAATAGATCTCCAGATTGTGTTTAAATAACCTGAGTGTACTGACAAGAGACTTCCAATGGTGCTCACCTGCTGTTTGTTTTCCTCCTGACAGAATTATGCAGTTGGGGCCATACCTTCATGCTTAGTGCTTACTTGCTAGTGCTAGGGATGTCTGACTCTTCACCCAAAGCAAATACCAGGGCTCAGGATTTTTTGGGTGTAGACAGATGGAAGAAGTTTGGTGTTGGTGTCCCAAAGCTTTAAGGCTTTCTGCCCTTTTCTGTGTGCTGCCTTGATGTCCTGGGGACAGAGGTGGCACGCAGCTTTGTTTTCTCATCTGGCTTGTCTGAAGATTTGATAAACTGACCCTTGGTTTTTAATTTATTAGTGGAGGGGAGTGGAGTGAGTACGAGTAATTGTGCTACTGTGTTCACAGCAGCCATGCTGCCACTAAATCTGCGATTACAGAGAATTAGCGGAAATTAATTTTTGCATTAGTCTCAATAAATTAAATTCACAGCACCCTTCTTCAGCACAGCACCAAAGCGCATGTGGCTTGCTGCTGCATTAGCTGCGTGTAGCCACTGAGCATGGGTGAGGCTGTAAGCCTTTTCCTTGCATCCTTGCCCAGGTGCCTGGGAGAGGAAGAATGGTTTCCACAGGGTGGCAGTGTGTCCCTGTGGGAGTGAGGTCCTGAGCACCCACTGGTGACTAATGCAGGCCTGTGGTGAAGCAAATGGGCTTTTCTGCCTCTGCAGTCTCTCTGTGTTCTCCTCATGGCCCTGCTGCACCCTTGTATGAAGCTCTGCAACTCTGCTGAGCCCCAGAGCAAAGCTGAGCAGTAGTGGAGGGGAAGGAAGGCTGGGGAGAGCTGGCTGTTCATCCAGGGCTTGTGAAGCTCTGTGCAGCATTTATTGTGGATCCAGTTCTCGGAGTTAGGGGTGCAAATGCAAATACTTGTGCTATCCAGGACAGCTGATTGACAGGCATCAGTCAGATGTTGCCTTCAGTCAATCCCTTCACTTTTTGGAGTGCGTCCCTGGATGTTTCGTCTGGATAGGAAAAGAGCACATCAAGGGACAGACATGTGAGGAGGGACACACTTTTGTGTGATCAGCCTCAGAAAACTTGGGACATTGGATCAAGTTACTCCTTTCTGTCACCTCCCTGGGGGAGCTATCTCTGTGTTTTATTACAGTTTTTTTCCAATAATGAGAACACTTTTGGTACAAACCACAAGGCCTTCATGACCTGATTCTATGTGTGTCACTAGTTGTGCTTTAAGAACAGATTATTTCACTCTGGTTTGAAAGTAGAAATGAGAAATTCTAACGTGATCTTGTTCACCTTGTGTTTTGCTGTCCATTTAACATTGAAAAAGGTTTTGCTTTTGTACACTTGTCTGCACAAAGATTCATTGCCCTTTTCCTCACTCCTTTAATCAGATCCGAGGTTGCTTTTTCAGTTGGGACTCATAAAGACAAATATGCCAAACTGTGATTAAAAGTGGACTTCTCCTCATGGGGTCTGCTTGTGGTATTCATGTATTCATCACATATATATATATATATATATATATATATATATATATACACATATATATAGAAAGGGAAGACATGGCTAGGATCTCCCTCCTTGGAAAGAAAACAAAATCAGTCTGACATTTTGGCAGTGTCAAGAACCTCATGATTACAATGTAAGAGTGGTTTTTTTCTCACATGCTCACACCAGCTTTAATCTTCTGTAGTGATGCCATCTTCACAATTATATGCTAGGGAATTGTACTGTGTGACCATAGCCTTCTTCAGAGCTGGGCTTCACAAGATTTTCTGGAATGAAGAGGAGATTTGCTTGGAAAGAGCCTAATTTTGGCCATACATTCTTGCTTCAATTCCTAAGGGCAGTGTGGTCCCCACAAATAAAGTGCTGGTATGGTGCTGGCCACAGTGTTTTCCTCTTGTCATTTTGAGACAAGGTGTGTGGGAGTCCACTCCAGGAAAGTGTCATTAACAAGGCCTTTCATATGTAAGGAGAGAATATGTCTTCTGTGGTCCACAGAGAGCCTGCAAGAAGACATCGCTGAGGACATGGATCCCTGCTTTTGTTGGGCAGTGTTCTGGGAGGGGTACTTTGTTGTTAGGCTGCGTGCAAAGTACCATCTGTCCTGCGTAAGTAAATGTCCTCTGCATTTACAGCGTCCAACACACCTCATTCATGGAATCACAGGCAACACCCAACCTCTGACATGGGCTGACCCATGGTAGTGGTGCTGCCCCATGACATGAAGTGGGGAAGTCATACCTGGCTGTATGTCTTTTGGTAGGAGGTGGTAGCTCTTCTCTGACCTGTCATACCATCTGGGAACGTCCATCATGCTGAGGTACCTGGGATGCACTTGGCTAAACTCATCCTTTCAGGGACTGCTGATGGAGATTAGATGCCAATCCTGCATTAAAAAATCTGCTTTTTCTCAAAGGGTGTTTTTTGGGTAGGCCTTATCTCCTGCAGAAGCACTGTAATGAAGTGACCAAATTAACTTGGAGTTGCTGGTACTGAACTCTTCTGAAGAACCCGTCCTTAATTTCCTAAATGATGTGAATTCTTGATTAGGATTTCTGGGATATGCAATTTCCTATAGAAGCTGCAAAGTAGGGTTTATCTCATGTTGCTGTCAGTTCCCTGCACTTTAATTACGGGGTGTTTTTGCCGCTGTCTTTCTGCCTCCTCTCGTTCTCCCTCTCTCTTTTTTTTTTAATTCCCTTTGAAAGCCCTCCAAAGCAAATACTCAATTCAAAGAGAATTAAATTCATCTTACTTCATGGCATCTTACTTCATCCATTCCAGTAATTTCAGGTATTTAGCAAAGAGGATGAACATCAGGTGGCTAACTTCTGCCTGCACAGCCTCAGCCCCCCTTTGTGGAGAGGAACTCACACTAATTGGACTGCTGTCTGCACCCTAATTGCTCTCATCAGCAGCCTCTGTACTTCATCCATTTTATGGCTTTTTGGCAAGAAATTCCCACCTTTGGGGGACACCTGATGAAGCTGGGGGATATGAGAGCGTGTGAGAGCAAGCCAGGATGGCCCCAGGAGGACCACATTGACTGCTGTAACACCCTGCAGCAGTGGGCAGAGGAGGGAGACGACCAGATGCCTCTGCTTTATGGAATAAGAAACAAGCTCTAGCTCCGTGTTTCTTCCCCAAAACAAAGTTTTTTCTCTTCAAAATACTTCTGATGGAAATATTATTTTTGGGCCATTTCTTACTTGTATGAAATAGAAGATCTGGTTACAGAAGGCCCCTTTCAGCTTCTAGGAGACAACAGAGTCTAATCTGGCAGTACAAAAGTCAGGTAATGCAGGATTAAATTGCTAATCCCTGTTTTAAACGGTTGTTTGTGCAAGCATACTTTCACTCTCAGAGGAGCCACAGATCCATAGGGAACTGTAGGTGACTGTAGGGAACACCTGGCTTGTCTTCACTCTTCTCCATCCTTGTTGAGAACCTTCCTGCCATGATAACCTTTGTTTCCTTCAACTTGGAGTTTTTTGGGTGTTGTCATTTGTCCTATTCAAGAACAATAGCCATTTAAAGCATGCCTATGCAGAACTGAAAATTAGACCAGGTTATGATGGTTTGTGTATTGCTTTGTGTCCCTTGAATTAAAGAGATTTCTGACATGTTCCTGCCCTGTTGAAATGCAAATATATTTTCTTCTTGCATTTCAGGAGTTTACCTCAGTGCATATAAAAAGAAAAATCTATAATCTATATATTTTTTCTCAAGTCAAACCCAGATATTGAGTTGAAGAAAGCCTTATAATATCAAAAGCCTAATACCAGCTTTAGGCAGAACTTTAAACAAGGCTTAAAACATAAAATGTTTTGAAGGTGATCCAAGAATTAGGATTGCTCTGCATAGTCTAGGGGTGGTACGAGGGATTGCTTATCTTGCTAGGAAGCAGACTGGATTTTAGGATGGATCTGTTCTGCTTTGACAACCTGCATTTCTCTGAATTAGTTTTTGCTCCTTCAACCTTTCACCTCTTTACTTTCCAATTATTATTCAAAAGATCTCACGTAGCCTACCAGGCTTTTGTGTCAGCAAGGAGTGAAACCCAAGCAGAGTCAGCTAAGAATTTCCATTGCTACTGGCTGCAATTATGTGGCTCAATACCAGCCTCATAATGAACATTTAGGGGGTTAATTTTCATCTGTGGAGGCAAGCTGTCTGTAGTGTCTTGTCCAGGTTGATCAGACAAGGGAATTATTTGATGTCTGACTTCTCCAGCCTGTTAGATAGCCAAGACCATCAACTTGTCTCCTACTGTAACGGAAATGCATAGCAGGTCCCAAGGATGAAAGTCATCTGTCAAGTGTGGAGGATACAGACTGGTAGTTTCCAGGCATGATGCATTCTGCCACTTTAAAAGAGGAATTCTGGGCTCTTTTCAGACTGGGAATTCTCTAATACAATGTCACACATACATTTTGGTCCCTATGACTTATTACTCCCACCTCCATGTAGGTAGAAAACAAATTCTGAAAAACATTCTTTGATCTTCCACCCACTGATCTGCTTGAAATTTAAGTTCAGTGCTGCATCTCAAGGGAAGGAAGAGTACGAATATAATTTATACCATATTGAAAAAAAAAAAGGAAGAAGAAGAAGAAGAGAGAACATTCCTTCCACCAGCGTTAGAATTATTGCTGTATAAATCTTCAGTATTCCTTCCTTCTGTTTGTTGCCACACTTTTCAAGTGGCATTGGACTGTTCTCTCTCTGACCCAGTTACACTGTTTTCTTTCAAACAAGAGTATTAGACTGCTTCCTAAATTCAGATTTTTTTCTCCTTTCCTGTGATGTTAAATGGAATATTTAGTTTCCTTCCAAAGTCATGCTTTCTTGGATGATTAAGTATTCACAGGATCCTTGTACAAATATGAGACAAATCCAAGGCACCAGTTTTCTGTCCTGTTGACAGATGGGTTCTGGAAGGTGTCAAGAGAGGTAGGAAGGATTTAATCTGCTTTTGGGGCAAGCTGGACATGACTCCATAGGTGGATGGAATTGTGGAGAAAAGGTATGTCAAAGGCTATGCCTGTTTTTCCCCCTTGCACAGTGCAATGCCTACAGCCACAGGTGACACCAACTTGTAACCTGCGTGGATCTTAGAGTGGCCTCAGTTTCCTTCCTCCCTGTCTCTCCTCCCACTTGTCCCTATTGTGCGCCCTCCCTTTCTTTTTGCCCCCATCCTTTTGCCTTCTTCCTTCCTTCTCCCACTCCTCTCCCCTGGAGTTCCTTGTCCTCCCCTTCCTTTTCCTCTTTTCCTTTTTGTTGATGTTGTGTTTGCTATTTGAGTCAGAGAGAAGCCTGGGAGGAAGGTTGTTTTTCCTTTTTTTTATGCAGATCTCTAGGCTGAGGGGTTTATTTCAGTGGTGTTGACTCAAAGCATGCTCACTTGCAGGGACAGAGGCAGAGGTTGTTTGCAGCTGATCTGGGATAGTTTGTAGACTTTACATCACTTCTTCAATCACTTTCCTGTGGGTTTCTGTCACAGTTATGCAGAATTTCAATGTTTTGATGCTTTTATGGATTTTTTCAAAGTGCTGCTGTTTTCTCTAGGTACATTTGTCAGCTTTAAGTTAAGGAACTTGGTAGTCTGTGTTAGTCTGCATACTGTATGGCTCGCTTAATTTCTGTGAGCTCTGTTGACAGCAGATGATAATTCCTAAAAGTAGGAATTCAAGAAGAGGAACATTCCCCCCTTGGATACTATAGTGCTTTGCCAGGAAGTACAGCAGCTAGTCTGTGAAACAGATGTTTTCACATCTGCTGTAAGGAACATGAAGATGGCTGAAGACATCTCTTTACTTGCAGTGCTCATCAGGATAGCAGGGTGCATGATTTCTTTGCATCCCTGTTATTATCCAATGGCTTGTTTTCATTAAAGCTGTGATCTCCTATCATTCTCAGCAGGGCACTTACCATAGGAGTGGTTTCTTTTGGCACAAGATGCACTGTTGTTCCCAGAGATACAGTGATACCAGGATTAATTTGATCTTCCACCAGTTGTTGTGGTTTTGTGATTCTGCTCACTTCTAGGTGCTTATTGATGTGAAAAGTCAGTTGTAAGGACTTGTGCTGTGACCATGAGCTGCTGCAGGCTGTGGATGCTCTTTTAGCCTTCTTCTCATGTAACTTAAACCAGAGGTAGTTCAGTTGTCCTCATGCAGTCATACAATGTTCTCCCATCATTCCAGCTGTTATCCTGCTAGGAATCCTGTTGACCTGGTTGCTTGTGCATGTAGAAATTAAGTGGCTGCTCTAGTATTTTTGCTGCTCACAGGAGACATTTAATCTTGATTGTCAGCTCCCCCTAGTCAGCAGACCTCAGAAATGGTTATCTTAATATTACAGGAATTTTACTGTTGATCAGTTTTAAGCTCTAGTTCTGTAGCCATTGTATAAGAGTAGCTTATCTGTCAGAATTGACTTTCCCTTTCCTTCCTGTTTTGGGGAGAAGGAAAAAAAAAACATGAAAGAAGGAAAGATGAAGGATGAAGGAAAGATTTAATGTTGTTTATTTAACAAACAGCATTTAGTGGCAGCATTAAGTAGTTCTGCCTTTGTGCTACACAAATATGTTACTGGCTTTTGAGGGTATATTTTAAGTAATTGATATGCATGTGTTTATGTATTTTGTCAGCTTGTGTTGTTTGTATTTATTATTGACATCAGGCTTAAATGATTCAAAAGGATTCTTGTGACTTTGTTTGAGGACATTGGAGTCTTCAGATGCAATAATGTGGTCCTTAGGTTTGTACCCCAAAAGCCAATATTGAATTTTACTTTGAATTCTGCAGTTTTTCTTCTTGTGTTGTTGATTCGCTGAATGACATTAGGAAGACCAAGCAAGGACTGAGTATGTTTTGCCTCCCAGGGAAACTTGACTGGTGGGAGGAACAGATGGGAAGGAGCTTATTTCAGGGTAAGTTGGAACAGCTGCCCATTTCCTCTATGGGTGATGGGGTCTGACATAGTGCCTTGTGACAAGACAAAAGCTTTTGTATGGTTTTTAAAGGATGAGATGGAAGGAATAATAGAAACTGCTTTTCTGTACCTGCATCTGTTTTGACCCAAAGTTTTAAGTTTTCCTGCTGGTTTATGGTTTGTTCCTTAGAGGAACTGATTGGGAAGGTCCTTACAGGGTTACAGTCCTTTTAGTCACCCCAGTGGTGTCACTGTCTAAGCGAAGATTTACATTCTGCCCCTTTCCGATCACCTCTTTGCTTGACCTCTGAACAAGAGGAAGATTCTGAATTCTTGAAACACTTGGAGGGGTCCCCTGGGTGTGGTCAGCTCTGATTTTTCTGATACTTTACAGCTATTTCAGCCCCTCTTTAAAAATGTCCTTTCTATTCCTCTATGTTAACAAAACACTTTTCCCTCAGAAATTCCTGTTGCTCAGTTACAGACGTAAATCAATCCTGTGTGCATAATAATTTGTAAAATGGTGGGTCTTATCTAATGTCAAAGCATGGCCTTTCCCCAGAATAACCGTGAATGTGTACACAGAATATTGGCTCAGTCAGGAGTACAAGATTGTATTATCACTTGCAGATGAAAATCAGGGACGCTGATGAAATCTAAACTGAATCCCCAATCTGAAGATATTTAAGGCTTCAAATGTGTTCTCTCAGGAGGCTCTCTTTGGGAGAGTGTGAGCTGAGAAGTGTTTTCTCAGAAAACACTGAAGAAAAAAGAAGAAGAAAGAAATTCCTTGGAGTTTTGGACTGCTGCAGAAACAGACTTGTTCATTTCTGAAATAAGCCTCCTGTCCAACCTGAGGATCTGCTAACTTCAGCTCAGAGAATGCTAGATGAACTGCTGCAATTAGGCAGCAGTGATGATGCTGTGGGCAACAGAAGAGAAATATTGTTTTGATTCAGTCTAGCTTGTGTTTAATAATAAAATTGCTTTGTATAATTGACACTGGCCTAGGTCAGCGTGTGATATTTAGGGAGTATAATTATTCCAGATATATTGAGAGTGCTTGGGGAGTTGGCCCTATAAATCTGAGAGCAAGAATAATCTGCTAGGCAGGGGGCTGCTAGGATAGAGAGTGATTTGTGGCCATTTACGTAGCACCTGTCAGGACCTGCTGCTTAGATCATCTGGAGCGGTTTGACTGCAGTGCAAATTTCCTCTGAGAAGAGATTTTCTTTCAAAAGCTTTTGCACAAGCAGTGGGTAATTTCACATGAGTTAAGTAACATAAAACCTTTTTAGCGAAGTGGCAGAAGTAACTCAGAGCATGATTATTGCCAGGGAAAAAGGTTTCTTTCAGTTATCCTCTATCAGTGACAAGGGGCATATATGGGATTTGATCTTAATGTGTGAGGTAGGGATGGGCTTGCTAGATCTGATTGTGGTGGCAATGAAAATGTGTTTTTCTTGTTGGCCAGAAGAAAAGGTATCTGTGCCTCAAGCACGACGGAGGCAGAATCTGTGAGGAATCAGAAGTTTCCCACTCCAGGGGCAGTTTTTGTGTTGATACTTAGGTCAGCTGTTCCTTGTTCCACTCATTGTTGTCCTTCAGCCGGGTCCGCACCAATTAGAGTCTGTGGGAAGAATATGCACCTTGTAGCATCATTGAGGACAACAGTAGCACAGGGTTAATGCTATCAGAAATGCTGTGGAGACAGCAGCATCTTTTATGAGCAAAAATGCACACAATGGCTGTCTAGCCATTTGCCCTGTAAGGATGTAAATTCCTGATTGTAAGAGACTGGGAAGATGTAACCAGGGGAAAAGTCCACTCAATTCATATGCATCTTATTTACCCCTGGGTGCTGTTGGGCATGTGGCATGGGGTAAGCAAACTCTCACTTTGCTTTCACATGGCTTGGCAGACATGGAACAGGGTCCAGATGTGAACAGAGACTGGAGCCTCTTCACCCAGCTTTTGGCTGCCTGAAGTATCTCAGCATGGGACATTCACCTCAGCATGCCAGGGCAGCACTCCCTCAGTGCTGTCTGCATGCAGACTTGCTCCCTGCGTGTCTTGGTGTGAGTGGGATGAGACCCCCTCATGTCCTCCCACAACCCAACATCGCTGCTGCTGTCTTTGCCCTGCCTTTGATGTGGTGGTATGGGGCAGGTTGCTGAACCTGATGTTAGCCTTGCTGCAGAGTCTGCAACTCCTTGTGCACCCTCTGCACAAACTGTTTGCCTTTTCTGGGTTTGGCACAATGTCCCCATCGTCCACTTTTCCCTTGCTGCTCACACAAGCTGCTCCACCTGTCCAGTGTGTGTTGGCAGCTGTCACGATCCTCTGCTGAGCAGAGTAGAGTAGAGCAATCTCTTTCTCTCTCTCTCTCACATTGGAGCATGTTGCCATGGCAATGCACAGTCTGCTGCACTCCGGGTCTCCAGGAGCCAGAAATGATGGTGCTTTTGCAACACTGAGGTAAACATCTCTCTTTTCCCATATTTAGCGCATCCACCCCTCAGTAAGAGCACCAGGTCCTTTTGGCATTGGACTCCCCTTGTCCCCTGCATGAAGGCAGGTAGCTCCAGGCACAGAGAGCATGCCTAGCCTCTGGAACTAGGCTTGTGTGGGTTTGAGTGGTGCCTCTGGCAGTGGTAGTGGCCCTCCCATCACGAGGCTGTATGGGTTTGCCATGAGGGAGAAACGGGGTGCCACTCGGCAGCTGCATCATTTGTGGGGTCAGCCACTGGAGCATGCAGTTTGCTTGTGTGGGGGTGTGGCTACAGCTCTCCTGGCTGCCGAGTGGGGAGATGAGTCCCTAGGTGCTTGTTCATGACTGTGCTACTGGTTTGCACTGATTACCTTGGGAAAATCATCTTTTTCCCCTAAGCCCCTCTAAGGGAGTGAAAGTGGTCTTGCTCTGTCTTGCACTTTGGGAAGGCACCCCAAGGACTCTGGCTAGTGAGTGCAAATACTTAGAGTTGTGGAAATTTGCTGATTTGTCTCACTGGGGCTTGCCAGTACTTTGTTATGATGCTGTAGGTTTTCACTCATTTCTCCAGTGCTCTGGGAATCCATCAGTATTTCTCACATCCAGAAGCCTGTAGCTTCTGGCAGTTGATTGAAGACTCTTTTTGCAGTGTTCTTTGTTATTGCAGGCAGTAATGAGCATGGCAGGCTGTTGCAGGCAGGGAAGTGTGGCTGCGTGAACTGAAAATGAATATCTTGCTTGATCTGCTGGCATTTGTTCCAGCATCTTTCTCTCCACCTCTTTTCCTCTCGCTGTTGGTGTGTGTGTGAAGGGGGAGTTGATGCTGGAGAGGGGAGCAGAGCAGAGCAGGGGAGGAGTTTCTATCAGCGTCTTCCTTTTCTTTTTCTTTTTTTTTCTCCCATCCAGTGACGTGAGCAATGCCTGGAACAATCAGGCTGGCTCCAAACACTGTGCCTGAAGATGCTGGAGAAAACAGCCTAGTGTGCTTTAAGCAAATACTGATTGCTTGAGCCTGGGCTCTCTAGTTGTAACCTTTTCCAGTTCCTCTGCAGGGGATTGGGAAGTTTCATTAGCTTTCTTCTTTCCCATCCCATCCACTCACTTTTGGAAATGATTGGAGTTAATAGTGTTCAGAGCACCAGCAAAGTCCGGGTGAGAGCCACAGGTTCGGTGAAATACTCCCGAGAAGAATCTCTCTGGCGGCAGTCCCATCGGTCAAAATCTATGAAAATCTCCAACTCTTCTGAGTTTTCTACTAAAGAAAGCAAGGTAAATGACTAAATATTAGTATCGTTTGCTTGGTTAGGCTCGGGGTTGGTGTTGGGAAAAGGTTACGCTTTGCAGGAGTTAAGAGCTCTGGATGATCTGCAGTGATCACAGAATTGCTGTCAAGTCATGAAAAAAAATCTCTGCATTTGAGGAGAGACCTGAAGGTGAAAGAGCTCTGGTGTTATAATGATCAGGTCGTAGTTGAATGCCCTGTCGTGGAGCTTGGTGCAGTAGTAAACAGGAAAAACTTGTTAGTGACAGTGCTAGTTGGAGTTCTGCTCTTGGGAAATGTGCCAGAGTTGGCAGGTGATGTCCTTCAGATTATTTGTTTAATGCAAATTGTTTTCTATATAAAAATAATTTTTAGTCCTTACCTACAGCTCTGTGGTTTAGTAGGTGTGGATCCTAGGTGAAAATATTTTCTCAATTGCATGCATGATTAAATACTGCTGCCAAGTATTTATTACGAAGGCATTGCTTGTTCATTTATAGGAATACATTAGAGTACTGTAATGGTTGGTAGCACAGGCTATTCCCAGCTGCTACAGTGACTGTATGCAGCATCTCCTCACCCAGCCCAGCCCAGCTATTCAGTTCCTAAGCAAACAACCCCCACACCATATAACATCTCTTTTTTTTCCTCATCCCTCTCTCCCACACAATAATGGACAGGCACCCAGGAACTCCTGGCAAGTGCTTTAAGAGCTGTCTCCCTCTCAAAGGTGCTCCATATCTCCAAGGGTTGGATGAATTTTATGCAGTGACAAAATATGCCTCTAATTCATTATTATTGCCATTTGATTCTGACCTTGGGATTAAAAGATACGACCTCTTGCAAAGGTGTGCATCATCCAAGCATTTAACTATGTCTTGGGTCCATGTGCATGCAAAGTAGACACCATGCATGGATCTTCCTTTGGTGTCCATTCCCTAAATCTCTTATCTATTCTGTGAGAAACCTCCTCTGCCGTGGTGAAAAGACCACAGCACTGCACAGTAGTTCCTAGCAAAACACTCTGCTAGCTTACAGGTTGTGTAGCATTTCAGAGTCTGAGCTGTGTAACTTAAATCACAGGGTACTGCAACCAGAAATAAATGTTAAATATTTTTTTCAATTCAATTAAATAAGCCTCTGTTTCAGGACCTTATAAACCATATCTAAGAAATAGTGTATTGCTGAGTTAGGGTAGAGAAATAGCATGGCCATCATTTTCAGGCTGTTGTTGATGCAGTATGTGCTTTTCCAACAAATATCAAAGTAAAGGCTGCATCTTGCAGGCGCTCTGGGACCCTGCTTTTGTGATCACTTTCACCCTAAGCATGGAAATAATTGCACGGTATTTGGTGGGAGGATTTATGCATGAAAACTCTCCTGCATATGGTAAAAACTCAAATCTTTTCACACTGGATGAATTACTTAATCTCTATATCTTCCTCTCCCAGGTTTTGTGTCCACTGTGTGTGCATGGTGTAGCGTTCTCAAGGCAGGGACTTTCTCCCAGGGATGGTGTCTGACATGATTCGTTAACTACTGCAATAATGAAAGCTCTGTGTTCATTCCTGCATGGAATTCACTTTTCTTCCTTCTAAGTGCAGTAGGTTGTTATTTGAGAGGTATCCACTTCTTTTCCTGCCTATCTCAATATGCTGGCAAGAACACCGCAGCTTTGTTTGTTTGTTGTACTGTTTCCTTATTTCAAACAAAGGTTTTTGTATCTGTAGGGCATCCAAGATGCGTAAAACCTGTGTTATGGAGGGCTGAGAAGATCCCTGTATTCCCTTCAGTGGTGCTTGCCTGATTGATAAGATGACAAATGGCTCTGCAAGTGATTTGGTGTTGTGATTTTGGACAGTCCTTTCCATCTCTCTGTTCCCCCTTCTGATCTTTGTCTGCCCATTTTTTTTGCTGACGTTGCTGATTTAGAGAACCAATTTATAATTGAGCTTTGACTCTTTGATACTGTTGTGTTGGTGGAAGAACCTGGAGGTTAATCTGTAGTGTGGCAAAGGAGCTCTTTTTATTAGTGTAACTGTGTATATATGTTTGTGCATCACTTCTTAGGAAATGTGTTCAGTTCTAGGCTGAGCTTTTCTGGACACCAATGCCATGTAGATCTCCTCAGTCCTAAGTAAGGTTTGGTTTGTAGACTTCATATTTCTGTGGGTGTGTCTCCCTCTTTGTGTCTGGACTGCCTTGTATTTTATCTGCTCCCCATATAAAGTGAGTAGAGTGCTCAAGACCTGTTTCTGTTAGTGCTGCAGCTGACTTTGGGCAGGAGATAGATTTAGACCATTTGTCCCTCAGAAATATACTCCTCTTTTACTTTTCACTTATATGATTCCACCTATTTTGGTAAGCTCGAGCGTATTATGTATCCTCATGCTTTAATAGTGTGAACAAAGCGCCAACATGGTGCCTGCAGAAAAGGTCTCCCTGATATCAGTGTCAGAGAATCTAGGTAGCCCAAGTATCTTTTATCTCCTTGACATACATCAGGTAGTGCCTCTGAGCGGACAGGCTTCACTAGGGGGATGCATCCCAAGTGTGTATTATAGGCAGGTACCACAGCTTTAGGCCAGCAGAAGAACCTGTGAAATGGTGCTGTGAATTCTGTACCATTGTTCTGTGGAGGGCAGGCTCAAGTCCAGACTGCATGCAAGGTGAGTCTATCTTAGGATCATCTGTGTGACCCAGCATGCTCAGTAGTCTCTTTTTCTGACAGACGTTTTTTCTGCAGCCAGGGACTGAATTGCTAAGTGCTTGTGCCTGTCCTCCCTGCAAATGCACAGGGCCAATAAAACAGTTTGAAATAGGCTGTGTAGGAATCGGCTGTGGAAGTGCTCGACTATCAAGAAGTACTTCTCTAGCCTTTTCTCTATTTTTCTGTAATAATTCAGTATGCTGCCTTTACAATAACACTGATGAAACACTTCAGCAAGTACAGAAAAAAAATCTTTTCAAGCAAGCCATGTGTATTAATACAGAGGATGCATTTCTTGTGTGGCATTAATTTCCTGGGTCTCAGGAGCCACAGCTAACCATCCTTTTCTGTTTTATGATGATATATCTGGCACAATCTTTCTTTCCTTTTTTTCTTTCTCCCCCTCCCCCTCCTTCTCCAGATACAAACCAGATTTTTAACAGAGGAGTTTCTCTTCGAAATGTTCTCCTCCAGTTGGTGACGCACTTGAAATTCCCTGGGTGAAATGATCTCCTTTCCTTCCTTCTAAAACATTCCTATCAACCCTATCTCCTCCTACACCAAAACAGCATTCATCAGTTCCATATGCTGCCGAACAGCTCTGTGCTGTTTTATGAATAATGTATGCTGGCTTGTTAGAAGAACGTTTGTTGTACAAACCAGTGGAATTTAAAATTGAGAGCAATATCAGCAGACGTGATGCCATGCACTAATGCACAGGCTTGCATTGGTTGGCACCCTTGCTGCATCCCCATCTGAAGGGGGGAAAATGCATGAGAAGTCGAGGGTGTGTGGGCTTGAATCTGGCAACGAGCTACAGGCACTCAGTGATCAGAACCCTTATCCTCCCTTTGCCAGGTGTTACAGATCCATGCATGAGGACAGGAGAAAATGTCAAGATCTGGGTTTTAAGGGAGGGTGGCAAAAAGCAGGTGGTGAAGTAGTACAGAACTGTATTCCAAGTGAGGGCCAGCCTTCAGATAGTGATTTAAACAGCAAGCTACGAGTGGTATATAGCAACCAATATAGCTCCACATCCAGACTTGCAGAAAGCAGTGATACAGAGCTATGCCTTGGTCCAAAGGATGAACACATTAACAGCTATTAAGACTCCATGCGGACATTGTGATGTCTAGTATCTGTTGCCTCTGTAACCTGTTTTATTTTTGTAGAGTTCTGCTGCTTCGGTTGTTTTTTCTTTCTCTAGTAAAGCACATATGGCAGGAGCTGGAGCTGATGCCTGTCTGACTGCTCAGCTCCAAAGGACAAAGCCAATGGACAGGTGCTGAGTGACTGGGGGAGGTGCTGTGACTGCAAAGACTGAGCATGTCTTTGCCCTCAGGTGTTTGTGGGGCTTCCTTGCTGCTTGAAGTCAACCATGCCATTATCAGCTGGAGGTGAAGAAGAAGTGTATCCAGGCAGGGCTGCCTCTGGAAATGCAGTAGGGAAGTGTAGCAAGGGCCTGGCTCAGAGCACACATGCATCCCTGTTCTGGGAGCATCAAAAGCCACCCAGGCTATCCTCTGCAATGATCAGATGATCATTCCTCCAACAATGACTCCAGAAATCATGGAGGAGCTGGATGCAAGAAAGGACCGCAGGAGACGAGAACTGGAAAAGACAGTCTGGGTCGTCCCTGGTGTCTCTGTGAACTTAGTTTTGATTTTGCCTATTTACTGGTTCACAGCAGGTGTTTCCGGCTCCTGTTCTGTGCATGGAGCAGGTGTAAAAAATGTGTGGTATATTCCTTTCTCTCTTGGTAGGCTTTTCTGCATGGGCTAGTGCAAACAGAAAGTCAGTAGCTATCGTCTATGTTGCTTTTTGAGGGGAGGAATTGTACAGTGCTTTGGGATCTCTTCAAGCGTCATGTACCAGGTTTTGGGGGCTCTGTGTCTACTTGTAACTTAGGTGATTTACCACTCTCAGTATCTGCATAATTTGCTGTGTCTTTGTCCCTGTGTACACACCTGGTTGTGCCTTCTTTTGTGCACTGCTTCTGCATGCAGAGGCTGACTCACGGCATCACTGGCAGCTGGCAGGTGACAGGAGCAGCCTATTTAAATGGGCCCAGTGGTTCTGCATTTGACAGGATTTTGAGGAAGGTGAGGGTGATGAATGACCTTTTTTCCTTTGGTAGCTTTGTAAAATAAACCAGAGTTTTCAGGAGCATTCTCTCCATAGTTTTGCTTTCCTTTCCAATTAGAATAAAAGTACCAATTTTAGTAGTAGTGAGAGCTTGTGAAAATCTGGGGTTTTTGTGGACCTACTTGCTTACAAAAGGGAAATGGGGGTGGAATTCAGCAGTTTTTTAGAGCTACAGCCTTCCACTTAAAAGGCAAAGTGTTTCTTGCCTAGTTTATGAACAAATACAAACAAATGCCACAAACGCATAACAAATCTCTTTTTTTTTTACACTTCAGTCTTCTAAGGGTCAAATTGGAGCTGTAGGAGATAGCATTGGAGTTAAAACAAGGAAGTGCCTATGGTTTTGCCTACTGTTCTCCTTTATGCAGCAGCCAATTTCTTTTATTCTGCCTTCAAAATAGCACTTGTTTCTCCAAGGAGTTTATAGCCGTGCAGAGCCTGAGGTGTGATGTACCTAGAGATCAACACTTACCATAAAGGGGAAAGCTGTAAGCTTTAAGGAGTAGGTCTTTGTGTTCTGGATAATAAGGAAAAAAAGTCAAAGCATTGAAGTCGGACACTGCTGAGTAGTTGGTATCTGGGGGTTTGGATCCTATTCAGAGTAGCCTTGGGTGACAAAAGAGATAGAAAGCCTTCCCACTTTCTGACTGGTATCAGTCCAGCTTGAAAGATGACACCTATGCAATATTCATTCTATCATTCACTGCTCTGGTTCAACCTCCTATTTTCTGGCTTATAGCAAATTTGCCAAACTCTTCCCAGGCTAGCAGGTAGGAAGTGGTGATTATTGTCAATCTGTAAGAGTGCTGTAAATGAAACCTTTTTTCTTTTTTCATTTCCCAGAGAGAAAACATGAGTTAATAAAACCTGTCCTTCCAGCTAGCTAAATACAGTGAAAGTCATGACCATGCCGTAATCTCTGATGAGCTTTGTTGCAATTTAGTGAAGCATTTAAGTGCTTGTCTCCAAGTTTGTTTGGTTTAGTCATACTCTGGAGAAATGTCTATTGAAAAGAACTACTCTTTGTATCAGGGCCTTGGGGAATGGCCATGAGGTAATTCAGGGAGCAGGTGCTATGCTGTACATGTATGGTTCTGGTTGCAAAACATGGGCAGGAGGAAATTTTGCTTCTCTGGAACATGTGAGAGCCCAGGTAGATATCAGGAAAATGTTAAAGTAGAAATTGTTTTGGAGAAGTGACATAAAGCAGCTCTGAAAGGCTGGTGAGTCCAGCAGCAAGTGTGCAGCCTTGCCAGCAGTCTCTGGCAGAGAGGTGAGTTGGGGGGCAGGCATGAGAACTCATGTATTTGCATCGCTGGAGAGGTCTGCTTGCTGAGGTCTCAGTGAACATGCCTGGTAGACGCACAGAACATGCACAGGTTCACGCAACACAGCTGCCTAGGC
The DNA here is from genome assembly GCA_039654755.1 of Calcarius lapponicus. Lineage (NCBI taxonomy): Eukaryota > Metazoa > Chordata > Aves > Passeriformes > Fringillidae > Calcarius > Calcarius lapponicus. Next base: position 45,280,849 of record CM077481.1, read on the forward strand.
TGCGCATACTCTCTACAGTTTTCTTTCTGTTTTGTAAATACCAGAAACTTCTGACAGGGTCTGTTTGATGGTCTGTGGGGGGTCCTTGGTCAAATGTGTGCCATATGATTGGGTTGGTGTCTGGTAAAGAAGGAAAGATGATGTCTGGCTCATTAGTAGAGGTTGGGACAAACATAGCTCTCTTTTCACAAGGCAGAAGCCTGGGGCATTTGTTATCCCTGCCCCAGTCTGGACTGTTGCTTTTGTGTGTTCTGCTCTTTGGCTGCATTGATCCCTAGAGATGTGCTTAGCAGTGAAATCTCATAAAAACCTGCACAGGGCAGGTGTTAATTTCAGAGGTTTTGACCCAATCTTGTTGGCATTTGGGCCAGGGAACAAAAAATGTGTTTCCTCAAGCCAGGTTTTTGCTGTTTCTGAAACACATTGAGCTAGATGAGGAAAAATATACTACTTCTGAAAAACTGGGGAGGCAGCTGAAGGAAGTATGCAGCCTCTTCGTTTTGTATTTGGAGTACTTTTCTGGCTCAAAATGTAAGAGAATATTTTATTCATAGGAGGAAGAAAAGAACAAGTCAAAGAATAAGACAGGGGCTTTGGCCAAAACATGTAAGAAGCACTCGGTGACTGCAGGAACCAGTATCAGCATTCGTTTGTGTACAAAAATGGAGTTGTGTCTAATTCTGCTGAACTGGCTTTCTTTCTGCAGAGTGGTCTTGAAATCTCTTGATAACTCTCACCTGAAAATTAGCAAGTGCCTCCAAATTGCCAGAAATGCCCATCCGTTCAGCTTTGGCTGTCTGCCTTTGGTTCAGAGCATCTATATACTTCAGAGAAGATAGGTGTTTAGAAATAGTGAAAACTCCAAACTTGGAAATACTTAATCATATATCTCTGAATGGCATAGTGAAGCTCAAGTTAGTGGTGAGGACCTCTCTTTGCTAGCTCAGTGTCAGTAGGATGAAGCATGAGTATTCTTTGTGTTCATATTTGTTCTATTGCTCTGAGAAACTTACTTTCTTGGAACACTGTGACCAAGAGTTGCTGCCTGTGTAGCATCAGCATGAAGTGAATTGTACCATAATGTTTGACCTGCTTGTATATGGTTCAGTTAAGCCAGATTTCCAGAGAGCTGAATATTAAGGATCTTCAAATGAGACTTCCAGATTCAAAAAGGGAGCCATTGGATGACAGGATGAAGAGTGGGATATGCTCATGGTATTGCTCATGCGAATTCAGCTGTGGCATATGCACAAGACTAATTTCAACTTTTCAGTTCCCGAATTATTTTTGGTTTGGGTCAGCATTAAGGCTATCTAAATGTTACTGTTTTTGTTGAGCATCATGTCATAGCTATTATAGTATGTGATTTTCAGGCTTGTTCATACTTGATGTGCTACTTTTTGCTAATCATGTGCATCAACAGTTCTTCTACACGTTAACATATTTTGAGGCTGTGTAGGAGTTATGTGCCAGAGGGAGTAAATCTAGCTATGTATATAAGGTGAATTACAAATGCAGATTATACATGTGAGAATCAGGGACATTCCATACCAAAATACTTCACTTGAGTTAAGTGACCTATTTGAAGAACTCCATTAGCTTGGTAATACCAGGGGTTTATCCATTGTATACATCAGCTTGTGGGGGGCTGAAATAAGACATATATCCAACTAATATATGTACTTTCTCTCAAAAAAAAAAAAATCCATCCCAGCTGTCTGATACTCACCCAGTCTTAAGTCAGGTTTCAGACCCTTTTCTCTGCAGGCTTGTATCAAAAACAGAAATATTACCTTTGGTGTCAAACCTACTGGGCACCTTTCCTATGAATTGAAAGAGGAATGGTGTTAGTGGACAGCAGTCCAAGACAGTAATCTTGAAGCACAAAAGTTGCTTAACATTCATTTTCTGTTTTGCACTTAGAAATTGAACATGTTTATGTTCAGATGTGTGACTGGGAAAGCATTCAGGTGTCTGTGAGGCTCAGGGACTTTGGATAGCTATTCTGGCAAATTTTCACAGCTTGGCCCATATGATGAAATCTTAAAGTCCCCATTAAAGTCATTGACCAAAACGTTTCATTGAGTGTCAGGAATTAGACTGGACCTCGAATTTTAAGGTCTTGTGGCTTTTGCTAACTGGAAGTAAAGTTCAGGTTTATTACCACCTGAGGAGCTAGAATGTACCTAAGTCTATTAGAACCAGTGAGATGTATCCCAGAGTCCTGAGGGAATTGGATGCTGTAGTTGTCAAGCCACTCTCCATGGTATTTGTAAAGTCACTGTAGTCATGAATTCACCATTGTATGGGTGAAGTCCCAGTGACTGGAAAAGGGAAAACATTGTACCCATTTTTAAAAGGGTAGAAAGGAGAACCTTGGCAACCAGGGACCTCTCGACCTCACCACCTGACTGGGATATCATGGAGCACATCCTTCTAGAAGCTGTGCTCTGGCACATGGAGAACAGGGAGATGATTCAAGACAGCCAGCACAGCTTCACCAAGGGCAAGTCCTGCCTGACCAACCCGGTGGCCCTGAATGATGGAGTGACCATGTTAGTGGACAAGGGAAGGGGTACAAATGTCATTTATCTGAACTTCTGTAAAGCCTCAGAGTTCCTCACAACATGCCTGTGTCGCGATCCGTCCAGTGGGAGCGGATTATGTGGTGATTTTTGGGTGCAAAATAACCACCAAAGGCACAGGGGATTTGCAGTAGTAAAATCAACAGATGTAATTTTATTGAAATAATCACAGCAGGAATGCGTTGGTAAAGGGAGTTGGGGAGAGAGAAGGGAAAAGATAAGGGAAAAAGGGAGGAAAGGAAGGGGATTGGGTATAGCTACCGAAACGTGATGCTGCTTCGAGGGTCCAGCCGCCAAAAGCTCACCAGGACACGTCCGGGGAGATCTCAAAGGCACAGCTGACCAGGGACCCCAGTTATACTATTTTTCGGTGGGGGAAGGGGATCGCCGAAACAAAGGTTCCCAGAAGGAAGAGAATAGAGGGTACACAAAACCGAACCAAGCAACAGGGTATGGCACGATGGTTGAGAGTGGGCAAGGGGGGTCTTCTCTCGGGAAAGGACCACTCCAAAGCTCAGGCCAGCCAGGCCAGGGGGGTGAGGAAAGAGTCCAAGTCCATTGTTCCGAAGGGCAGGACGCCCCCTCCGAATTCAGCATAGCGTATACAGCACCTGTAGAAACAATGAGCTAAGAGGCACATGACTTTTTCCTTTTCACTGGCTCGACTTTTCGGTGGTCTCTTCATGGCAATCGTGAGGCAAAAATGCAGGACATTTCGGATGGATTCCCACAGCCTGTCTCTTAATTGCAGAGAGATGGATTTTTTGCGTGGACTGTTAGATGGATAAGAAAGTGGTTGGATGGTCACATCCAGAAGGGAGTGGTCAATGGCACAGTGTTCTGATAGACACCGGTGACAAGTGGTGTCCTTCAGGGGTTCATACAAGGATCAGTACTATTTAATGTCTTTATTAATGACATGGATGAAGGCACCCTCAGGAAATCTGTAGGTGACACCCAGCTGAAGGATGAGATGGCCTCCAGAGCGACCTGGACAAGATAGAAGAGTGGGTGCATGAGAATCTCAAGAGGTTTAACAAGACCAAGTTCAGGGTGCTGCACCTGGGTCAGAGCAACCCCTGGTACCAGCACAGGCTGGGGGATAAAGGGATGGAGAGCAGCCCTGTGAGAAGGACTTGGGGGTGCTGGTGGGTGAGAGGCTGGACATGACCCAGCCATGGGCACTCCCAGCCCAGAGAGCCAAACGTGTCCTGGGCTGCATCCAGAGCAGCGTGGACAGCAGGGCCAAGGAGGGGATTCTGCCCCTCTGCTCTGCTCTGGTGAGAGCCCACCTGGAACCCTGCTTCCAGCTCTGGGGTCCCAGCACAGGAAGGACATGGATCTTTTGGAGCGAGTCTAGAATAGGGACACCAAAATGATTATGTGGATGGACCACATTTCCTATGAAGACAGGTTGAGAGAACTGTGGGTTTTCAGCCTGGAAAAGAGAAGGTGTAAAGGTGACCTAATGATGGCCTTTCAGTCCCTGAAGGCAGCCTACGAGTTGTTTTTACAAGTGCATATAAGGAAAGGACAAGGGGCAATGGTTTCAAACTGAAAGAGAAGAGGTTTAGACTATATGTTAGGAAGAAATTCTTTACTATGAGGAGCACTGGAACAGGTTGCCCACAGAAGCTGTAGATACCCATCCCTGGAAGTGTTCAAGGACAGGTTGGATGGGGCTCTGAGCGACCTGGCCTAGTGAAAGGTGTTTCTGCCCATTGAAGGAGTTGCCATGGGTGGAACTAGATGGTCTTTAAGGTCCTTTCCACGGCTATTTCATGATTCTATGTTCTTAAAAAGGCACAGACTACAAACCCCCAAAAATTGCTTGAGAAAATGACTGTAATCTTAAAACACACATTCAGTATTTTTTTCTTAGGTGGAATTTCTGCTGAAGATTCTCACATTATCATTAGCGGATACAGGACTTTCTTGATCAGAGACTGCTTGCTTGCTGATATTAGCTGGGTGTCTTTACTCAGCATATTAATGTATGTGTAGGAGGGGTCAGACAATAATTTCATCTTATTTCTCTCCCTTTGCAGGCCCTCTACAATTCAATCAAGAATGAGAAGTTGGAATGGGCAGTGTAAGTATGCTTCTATTGTAGAAATTAGTAGTTTAACAGTAGTACCTGCATAGTAATCTGTTTATACGTCCTATGTCATCATCTGTGTGGGCTCCAAAACGTGTAGAAGATAGCCAGCGTACATAATGAGTTTGCTTTTTTGCTAATGAATGACCTGGCAATATACAGCCTCATCTGTTTCTCCAGCAAGGGGAATTGTTAATGATAGGAGCCAACTGCATTTGTAAGGAAAGAGGACATTTCATTTAGTAGGAAACTTCAGCCTGAAAAGAGAGAAATTAAATCCTCTGTTGTTCTATGGCTGCATAAATAAAACAGAAGTTGACGTCTCCCTTTATATTTCTGTTCATTGTGTCAGAACCGCTGAATAGAAACACACTTCTTGGATTGAGTTTCCTGCTGTTGGTTTATTGTCTTGGTTTGTCTCTTGATTAACTATGGATAACTTGACAACAACCTGATGTGAAAGATGATAAATGGACAAAGTCTGATATCACTCCCTCCAATCCTTAGTTGCTTTTGACAGGATAACACTTGTTAACTATGTAAATGCTGCAGACAAGAAAAAACTTCAGTTTCAGATTTCTGATTAAAATTACATTTCTCTGTGCTTAGGCTTTATGTAGTCTAATTATGACAGGAAAGGGCAGAAGTGTCTACTTTTGATTTTGCCACTTGCAGAACAGTGGATTTTGGTATAAAATAGGAAAATGATGTCTTACATATTATTTTAGCTATACAAGGGTATTTCCCTGCACATATTTACATATCTGAAACTTCACCTTCTTGGGAACAAGGTATGTGTGAAATGCATGCTCATGTACCTCTTATGCTAGAATTTCTAGCAAGTGCCATAGGTCTTGCAGGCCCAGTGGCTTTTTTGATCTTCATTGTTTTAAGTTCATGATCTGCAAACAAATTTCTTGTTAGGGTGTGCAGCCTTACAAGAGCAGCTGGTTCCAAGTGGGATTGGTGTCTCAGTTCAGATATGTGTTAGGTCATGTCAGAGTAGTAAAGAAGGTGTGCTTTTAATGGGAATCAGCAAGAAATGCCATCTCTGATGAGCATTAAAAGTCAGGGTGGGAGACATTTTCACAGACTGTATCTTGGACCTGGAACACACTGTGTGAATCTTACATGTCACACCAAAGCTGTTTGCCAGACACTGTCACAGGTACTTTAGAACCAGCAGAATCCATTATGTGACTTTCTCAATGTCAGAATTTTCCTCCAGCTCTTGCCAAGAAACTATACCGTGTCTAATACACTTGGGCAGCCTCCAGGTGGCAACTGGCTCATGACTGGCTCTGCTCCTGTGAACCTCAGTCAAGGTGATTTATGAGATCTTGCTGCTGTATAGGTGGTAACTGCTTTGGCATTTACATAGTCTAGTCCATGTCCTTTGTTTGCGGAAAAATTCCAAATAGGCTGGAAAAGTGATAATTCAGACTCTTTCTTAAATAAGGCTTTGGGTGGATGTAAAGCTACTTTTTTACAGGAGAATGCCAGTTGTTGACTCCAATCTGAGACTGACACATAGCTAGGACTGATGTTACAATTAATTTCCATGATGAAAAACAAAGCTCATTCTGGGCATAGTCAGTACCTTTAGAGCTGAGAGTACTGGCTGGAAGAGGGTGTGAAGATGTTTCTCTTCATTTTTATAGACATGTGTGGTTGGTGTTAAGTAATAACCCCAAGAAGCCCTGGGGCTGCCTGAGCTTGAGGGAGGAGGCATATATATCTCTTGCTCTGCTGCTGTGATCTGCAGAGAAGGCTAAATGGGAAGGAAGCATGGTCAATTTTGTTCTGGTGGGACCAAAGAAAATCCTGTCTCCCTTCCAAAGATTATTCTTTAGCTTCCCTGATGCAGTTGGCAAAGTAAGAAGAGGGAGGTAAAGCAAATGTGAAGATAGGACTCTAAACCCCCATATAAGCTCTCCTGCAATGCTGGCATTTCTAAGGAATGCCTTTCCTCCAGCCAGAAATCCTTTGAGGATCTAAGGCGCTCATCAGCTAAGCAAAGGTTTAAGAGCTGCTCTGGAAGTACATTATTTAGTGGATTAATAGCTATCAGTAAGTCCATAGGCAGGAAAGGGTAATGGTGGAACGTAAGATGGGGAAGGACTGCTATCCAATCCTTATCTTACTAGTTGTGAGCTAGGTGTGTTATCATCTTAAAGAGTTTGCACATCTTAAAGAGTACATTTCCAGTAGAATTATAGTCTGATCCAAAGCCCACACAAAGAAAAGGCTACTATTGACTTCAATTTTGTAATCATGAGAAGTGACGCCTTAATCAGCAGATATTCTCCAGAGACTTTAAGTAGGAGTGTTCATTTATCCTTTTTGAACAGGAAAGCATGAGTACAGCTCTGAAGAGAGACTTGCATTACAGTTCTTGTTCTGCAGTAGTGCCTGGTTCAAGTTCTTCACAAAGTTAAAAGTGAATAATCTGTAAATAAAGAGATCTGACCTGGAATTTATACTGAACTGGTGAATGTGGGATCCTGAAAGCACACTTCTGCTCCACACTGCAAGCCCCAAAGGTGTGAACTGTTCTTCGTGTCTCTTGTGGATGGCCTTAAATTTGAAACAATGGGAATTTGAAATCAACCTTTAAAAAGGTTTTTTATTAATTTAAACTAAGGCATAGGTTTGCCTGGATAAAGTACAGAAGTGCTTTCATTGGAGGTTTTTGTGAACTGGTTGTTCTGTCTGGAATGGGTTAGGAAGATCCAGCCACAGAGGCAAGGAGATAGATTGCCTGGCTTCATAACGTCCCTTTGTTGTGTATAATACTATATCCTCCCAAGGTTTTTAGGTGTTTCTCATTCTTTGACTTTCACAGTGATCATTGTCAGCTTTAAGCTGAAAAAGAAAAATCCATTTGATTACAAAGGTGCCAGAGCTAAATATGTTTTATTTGCCTGATGTCTGCATGGAAATGTCATGGTGGCCATTATTGTTTTCCTTTGTTTGCAATACTGTGTCTGTTTACTGTTGAAAGTAATAGGAGCAAAAAAAATCATCATCTTAAAATAGGTGATCTGGAATTAATTTATGAACTCCCAAAGCGCTGCTTACAAAATTGCTAAAGCCAAATGGCTGCATTTGAGTCAGTTGTGTCCCAAAAGCCTTCTCTCAGCAACAGAGTGTAGTTTTCAGGAGAATTATTTGGTTTTTAACTAGCCAATGATATACTTCTCTAACCAGAGAAGTTTACAGGGACACGGTATATTCTTTTTTTTTTTTTTTTTTTTTTTTTTAATCTGAACTAGACTGATAAATTATCTCCTTTCAGCCAAAACAAAACAGGTCATTCAGTTAGTGATGGTGGGAAAGAGATGCTGCCAAATCAAACTGTGATGCTGAGATCAGGGTAGTTATAAAGATATCTGTGCTGAAGCTCACCTTTTTCTAGGTCAAACTGAGAAATCTCTCCCTATTATAATTAACTTTTGTCTCCCAAGTTCTAGGATGCTTCTGGTTTGCAACTTCTTGATTGGTTTTAGAGCGGGGTCACATGGTATTCAGCCTGGTTCTCTTTCTTCCTTCCTCCCACTGGGAAAGATGCCAAAATTTCTCTCAAGTCAATTTCCTAATACAGATGCTGCTAGTTTCATGGATGCATATTACAAATGTGAATTTTTTTTTCAATTGCAATGTTTAAATAGATGAACTCAACCTTCTGCTGTGTCATATAAGGTTGCTATTTGAACAAATGCAGAAGAGGTGAAGCAGAGTTTTAAAAATGAAGGGCTTGACTACATTGTTCCAGATCAGTGATTTCAGAATTTGCCAAGGCATAGCCTCAAATTGGACCATAGATTGTATAGAAATAATTTTATTACTGAGAGAATTGGATGATGCTTTTCTCCCAGAAGACAGAAGTGGGACTTCCTTGTATAGGGTCTTCTTGGGAGAGGCAGAAAATGCTTTTCTTCACCAAAATGTCAACATCTGGATTTTTATTTTTTTCACATCTGTGTGTTTAGGAATAAGGGGCAAACTCTTTCTAGTTGTCAGTTATCATGTATTTGGGAAGGAAAACATTGCTGTTTCAATGCTGTGACTGCAAGTTGATAGCACAAGCAGGTCCTGGGTTTGGTGTGCTGGTTCTCATGGGTAGCCAGAGGGTTGGTTACTGCTTTTCTTTAGGGCCTTTTCCAAAGAGACAGGCTTACAGAAGTGAACTGAAGCTTCTTGTTTTGGGAAGCCTTGCAAACATCATGTGCCATATGCAGAATCTTAAAGAAACTCTACAGATGGTAATCTTTTCCTGTCACCAGTACCCTGCAGAGAAGAGACACTGTGGGTACCATTTCCTATGAATGGAAAGTGGGACTTAAGAGAAGTTTTGCAGCTATCAACCCTTTTCAGTCATCAGGGAGGAGACACCAGAGGAATTGCTTCCAGACCCGAGTAGGGAATGATTCTCCTCTGCTGATCAGGGGCAGAAAATGTCATAAGACTTCTACAAGCCTAATTGAACCTTCATGATGATACTTAGCTACTGAAAGGTGTTTTGGAACCATTGTGGGTTTTTTCCCCTTAAAGGCCAAGGATTGTGTTACCTCCTGTATGAAATGGAAAAGAGAGGCAGTCGTCTTGCCCTCCAGAAGGACCTGAGCTAATGCCTGTGTGACAACATGTCCACAACTCTGAACATACCTGCGCAGAGATTGCCACTGATTCTTACCCACATCACTGGAGGCCTTCACACCGGGGATGTTGCAGCACATGGATCATCTGTGAGAGCCATCTGAGGATGGGCAGATAGCCACACTCCCCACAGTTTAGGGTTTCAGACAAAGATGAGTTTTCAGGTTTATGTATCCAGAGGCTTCCCTGAATTTTCTGCAATTCTTTCATACAAAAGTACCCTAAAGGCTTGTTAGAAGTAAGCTCAGATTGTTAAATCCCTGATAAACAGTATTTTGGACCTATCTATTCAGCCAGCTTTGGAAGATACCGGAGGGAAAGCTAATACCTGAACTTTTTTTGCTACTTTGACACTCCTCCAAATCATCTTGCTTTCTTCTTATGTTTGACCACTGAAGTAACATGGAGTATTTGGGCAAAGGAGTCCCAGGTCCCCTGGTTTTCATCCACTTCTTGCTTGTAATGAGTCCTTCCTGCCTCTTTGTCTCCCTTCATTGCCTCTTGCAGACTGATTTGTGTATCTTGCCCTCATGCATCTTGTCAGAGCACTCAGCTCTCAGAAATGCCTGCAGGTTCTGAGTCTCAAAGAAGTCCCATTTTCATGATAGAACAAAAGACCAGTTAAAGGTTTGTTCAGTACTGCCGGCAGTTGTGACAGCAGATGCTATTTTGTCCTTTCCATTGTGTCTTTTGAGGAATTCCTGTTTTAACAGGTACCCTAGAAGTGCTGAGTTTAAGAGCACTGTCCCCAGCTCTTACTGGTGTCCAGGATCCCCCACAGGATTGCTTATCCCACCACTGTGGCTGCTTGGTTAAGGGCACCAGTATATTCCCACAGGACAATTGATCAGTATACAGTAATTCTTTCCCATAACTCCAAAGGAGATAGCTTATTCCAGGAAAGTGTTAAGCCTTTTACTGCAGTTGGTCTCTGCTGACAAGGAGAAATCTGCTGTGTCCTTGGCTGAAATCCCAGAATTCACAAGGCACTTCTGTGTGACAAATCAGCCTGTATGCTTATGCCCTTTGAGAGATTCTAGTCTGGATTAAGTGCCTCAGACTCATGTTGAGAGAATTTGCTTCTGGAATGGATATATATCTAAGAAACACATAACACACAGTGGTTCTGATGTACCAGCAGCTAGCAAGTAGACCCATGTAGCGTGAGGGCAAGCAAAATTGTCAGAAACACCTTTTCAATTGGGAGAGGGCTTCAACTAAATCATACTTGAATACGTCCTTATTGCTTTGACTAATAAAAAATTTTGTAGAACTTTCTGTGCTGCAGCTTTCCCACTGCAGCAAGGACTGCTCTTCCTTGTAGGAATCAGGTCTTGAAGTAAAAGTTTTGTTCCTCCTAATTAGGAGACCTTGCAAGACAACATCATGAAGGTATGGTGCACCTCCTGACTATATTTCTATAATTTATATGAGGTGACCAAAGTCAAATGCTTGGGAACATTCCCTGCTACTACAGAATTCACTAATACAGCCCTCATGTTCCGGATTTGTTTTCCTTGTTGTCAAACCAGTCTCTTAGCCTTTTTCCTCCTTAGACTTAAGTTATTCCTCCAAAGACCATTTCATAGAATCATAGAGTAATTTTGATTGGCATCATCTAGTTTGGAAAAGGCTTCCAAGATCATTAAATGGAATCTTTGACTGAACATCACCCTTTCAACTAGGCCATGGCACCAAGTGCCACATCAATTTGTTTCTTGAACACTTGCAGGGATGGTGACTCCACTGTCTCCTTGGGAAGTTTTTTCCAATGCTTAACCACCTTTCAGTGATGAAAAATCTCCTGATGTTCAACCTGAACCTCCCCAGGCACAGCTTGAGGCTATGTTCTCTCATCATTCACTGGTTTCCTGGGAAAAAAGGCCAACCCCCACCTGGCTACAACCTCCTTTCAGGCAGTTGTAGATGGTGATAATGAGCCTCCTTCGCAGCAGAGCTGAGGATAAGATAGATTTGTTGCTGTAGCCTGCAGTTCTTGGAAGACATTTTTTTGAATGGTCATTCCCACAAGCAGCCATGCTACCAGCTACCTAAAGGAGCTTCTGAATTGATATGTGCCTTGCTAATTGTCACATAACACCTGCTTTTGAACATATAGATGTGTTTGAAAGATGTGCTTGAGCTTGCTCTCTCTGCCAGTCATCCAGGTCCAGTGAGATGCATCAAGTTGAGGTCCACGCCCAGTGGGTTAGCAATATTAGCCATTGTTATGCTCAAATTATTTTTTTTTAATTCAGATGCTGGTCTCAGCAGGTGTTGCTACCACGACTTTCCAATGACAGCCTTCATACTCCCTGACACGCCTTTCCTAGTCACTTGGAGGGGAATGTATACGGATTTCAAAGGATGAAGGGCTACTCTGTAATCTGGCCTGTTCTCTGAAAACTGTTGTCCTACTGTTGTGATGGACACCCTTTACTTTCTAGGTTGCCAAGTCCTTTTTAGCCTTTGCCTGTGACAAGCAAAAAGGTATTTATTAGTCAGGCAAGGCTTGTGACTTGCATTGCTATCCCCAAGAGCTCTGTGGAATACATTGCCCTAATAAGTAACATTTTCAGCAGCATTTTGTTTCCAAAGTAAAGATGACATAATTCACCTAGTGTGGTTTTTATTTTTAAATTACCAATTTTATGCTAGTCTGCAGAGGAAAATAAAGAAAAGAGGTAGAGTCTGTGTTTCATATGCTAAGTTAAGGGGTAAGCCACAGTGATCTGTAGTATTCTAATTTTTTTCATCTGCATGCGAGCTTATGAAGAAATTGCAGATTTTTCAGCTGAACCCAGCAGGAAAATATTTCCCATTTTATCACTCAAATACATGGAATTAAAAATAGGCAAAGCTAGAGGACACAGAACACTCTTGAAGTCTAATCTTCTGAGACAATAATGGAAACTTGGGCTTTTTGAAAATCTGTGTCCTGTGCTGGTGAAGTAGGTGAACTGAAGCTTTGCTATAATATGTCTATATTTGGATATATTTCTAGATTTCTCCCTAAGTATGGCCCCCTATAAAAGAGAGAGGTATATTTTTACAAGGAGTGTTCAAAAATTGCTGAAATGAAACTTTGCTGATCAGTCCATCCTTCATGCATGATTTTCACTGCTTTTTAAGGGATGAAGAAGAGAAAAAAAAATCTCACTCGGATGGTACAGATGAAAAGGATAATGGGAACCAGACAAAGGCTGTCAGTCGAATTGGCAATTCAAATAACCCATTCCTGGACATCCCTCATGACCCCAATGCTACCGTGTATAAAACTGGATTTCTGGCTCGGAAAATCCATGCAGATATGGATGGAAAGAAAAGTGAGTAATTTTGCAATCATAATGTGTTATTTTCTTGTTATGTCTTCACAATGCCACTTGCCAATGAGCCCATGTATTTCTCAAGGCGAAGAGTGCTGCTTCATTAGAGGAAAGAGCAGCACTAACAGGCAACACAGCAACTGGATTATCACACTCTCACTGTTAGGCCAGAATTTACAATGCTCAGTCCCATTTGCAGCAGCTCTAATGCATAAGAAGTAATGTGATACAGCAAAGCCTTGTGAATTTTTGGACTAAAAAAAAATTAATATAGTGGTTTACAGATAGAAAATAATTTCAAGTGAATTACAGTAGCTGTTCTGCAGTAATTTGAGAATTCTCCTTTTCCTTATGTGACATCAGATTGTTCCAGATCTCCCCTCCTCTCTGGGTCTGTCTTTAAAGAAAGGCTGTTGTTTACCTCTGTTTAGAAGGTAGTGTTCCCTTCCATACTTTCCCAGCCTTGGGTCACATATCCAATGAAAGGTGGCAGCTTTTGGCACCACCCAGCTTTTTACTATGTAGTTCCTCCCTGCCCCTTTCTTGTACTAATCCCACTCTGTGTCTCCTACTTACTTTAATTATCTTCTTCCCTTCTTGTCCTACTTCTGTTTGTGATATACTAATTATCAAGGGCCTCTGATGCACCTGTGTGTATTTTGTTGTTTGGATATCTTCATTTCTTGTCTATAGATCTTGGAAAAAGCTGAGGTTAGTCAGAGCATCTGTGTTTTCCCAGTAACTGTTGATGATTGCCTATTCATGATTCACATTGGTGGGCTGAATCCCAAAGACAAAGTCTGGCTTTGTGATGGGTTTCCAGTAACAGCCAGTTTCTCCTAGGCTAAGCTCTTTGGTGTTCACATGTTTTGCTAATCTATTTTAGAAGGTACAAATAGAGGTCATATTTTCAAGATGGAAGCTAACAGCGGGACAGCTGGATTCAGACAAAGGTGTCAAAATCAAACTGACCTAATTGTGGTGACTGGATACTCTAAATAGGCTCATCTTTATTAAACATCTTCTTATTCAACCTTAATAAGTTATTGTATCTAGTTGCCTTTATTAAATTATTTATTTAATTATAAATACCAGAATTGCTTATTATTTAGCACACTGGCATTCTGGAGATAACTCTTTTATGAGTAATGTAATTAGGGCCATGTTTTCAGAAGTTCCTGTACAATTTAAACGTCTGTCTTTCTCAAAAATGTTGCATTCTGGCTTTCCAGGTGCTAATAAAACTTTTTTGTTTGTTTTGTTTGTTTTGTATTTCATTTTCTAATGGAGTCCTTGCAGGGCAGAGATTAGCTTGTATGGGATTTCTAATGAAGTGATGTGCTAGAATGCTCATCTGTATTTTCTCAGAAACCTAGTTCTGAGGGCTAAAGCACTTAGCATTAGAGGAGAAGGATGTAACAGGGTCCAGTGACTGGAAACGGAACTGAACAAATGCCACTTAGAAGTAAGGCCTGTTTTGCAAGATAAGAATGATTAACTTCTGGGACAAGGAACTTGTAACCTCTTCATCTTTACTTTCTGTCTTCAGATCAGAATGGGATGCCTTTCTGAGCGTCATTCTTTAGTTGTGTGTGTATTAATTTTGTTACAGTGTCAGTGATAACTATATGGATGCTGGTCAGCAGTGTGTGCTTGGTGGGGAGTGAGCTTAGATGTAGGCTTCTGGTCTCTGGTGCTGTGACTGTACAGCTGTGCCTGATTCTCTCCCTCTGTTGCACCTGAATTTCAGACTGGATCCTTCAGCCTTCGTGCTGAATTTACCTCCCTCTGCCCCACCACTGCTTGTCTCTAGGAATTTATGGGCTAGATATGTTGTCTCTGTTATGTTCTTCAAGCTCTAACTGACTTTGGCTTTTTTGTGGGGTTGGGTATTTTACATATGATTTTGCTTGGCATCTTTCTCCTTTCTCAATGCCAACTTGAGGGTGCAGCAGCAGTAAAAGGGAGTGATGCTCTGGGGGGACACTGCTTTCTATGTAGTATCCCACTGGTTCTGAGCAGTTCCTGCCAGCCTGCTGTGGCATGTAGAAAGACTGCTTCTTTCTGAAAACTGCTGTGGTGCAAAGCTCAGATGTAGTTGTGTAGGGGCAATGTCTGCCTGTCTTCAAGAGCACAAAGACTGGATCTCTGTGGCTCTCTGTGGCCTGTTTTCTGCATTGCTGCTGTTCCTTTCTGATCCAGTCCAGGGCTGGATCATCAGGGTTGTTGTAATGCTTTCTCTCGTAGCAGGTACATGCAGGCACTGTGCTAAGTTGCATTGTCCTTTGAAAAAGATAGTTCGAAGGAGGTTAACACAGGACTGTAGCTCTCCTGTAGCATGTACAAAGTGTAAAAATGGATCTGATTTAAATGGGTTTTCATTTGTTTTCTTTCCAGCTCCCCGGGGAAAACGAGGCTGGAAAACCTTTTATGCTGTGCTGAAGGGAACGGTCCTGTACTTGCAGAAGGTAGGGGAAATCACTGTCTTTTGAAAGCTAATTAAAGAAGGATAAAGCAGCACGCATCCTCTCCACTCTCTCGGTGTACCTCCAGGCTCCTTCCCCTTGGATGCACAGCATGGCTGATCTCCCTGCCCCCACCTATTAACACACACATTCAGGCCTGAATCCTCTCATTTACACCCTCTCCCTTTTCACAATTTCAAGTTCAGTTCCACTGCCTGCATCCACATGTGCACCCTGTAAGTTCCAGTGTATGCCGCTGCCTCACACGTCTGAAAAAAACAGCCAGCTTCACCGGCAAAGACAGTGTCATCTCTCTGTGTCATGCACGCGTTCCTCTAGGCTGCTTTTAACTTTGCACTTCATACCTATGACTTCCCCTTCTGTAAGGTTGTCCTCCTTTCCCACCTTTTCATAGTACACTTTTCTGCAGTGCCTGCAAGACCAGCTGCAAAACAATTGAACAACAGCTTGGCTTTGGTAGGAATCTACAGCTTCTGTTCCTTTGCGAAATTGAAGGATAAAAAGATACTTTTTTTCCATGAAGCAAGAAAGGACTGGTTTCTAACCAAATGTGCTTCCTGACAGCAAGGTGTCTAAAAAAAAGTCAGATGAAACCCTTCAAGCCTTTTGTTGCAAGCTTAAATATATTATAGTACATTTTTAACTACACTGTTAGAACATAAAATGCAACATATGAGTGAGAACTGTCAAAATCAAATAAATGGCAGCAGCTAAGTAGGTTGTTAAGGCTTTTTGTCCTCCAATATAGATGAAGTATTCATGGAATAGATACTGCTTGTCCAGACTGCCCTATATTGCAGAAGTATGCTTCTTTGAAAGCTGTTTTACATTTTCACTCAAAACCTGATAGTTTTGTAACTATCAGGGGTGCGAGTACATACTGCTGTTTCCTCCTCTCCTGCTGTGGCTGTCTGAAGTTGTTGGTTTCACTGGAGCCAACCTGAATAGTCTCTTGAGAAGAAAGAGTGATTTGAATCAGATTATTATAGCATGAGGTTTACAAGGTGAATGCTTGGGTTGCCGTACCTTTTTTAGGGGTCTGAAATCCTGAAACAGACAAAACAATCTGCAGTCAGGATCGAAGATTTGGGCTGTAAATTTGGTGTGATATGCTCAGAGCCAGTGCAAGAGACTAAAACCAAGTCCGCTGAATCCCAAGTCCTTTTGCTGGGAATGTGTTCAGGTATTACTAAAATGCCTTCATGGCAGGCTTGTACTTGCCCTTTTCTGACCAAAGTGGGTTCATCTGCTTCAGTTCCTGAAATAAGTAATCTTTAATGTTCACCTGAAAAAACTGCATGGTTCTCTGAGAAATAAGAAGACTTCTTTTTTGAAATATAGTATTTAATTCTTTACTTGATATTCAAGGAAAAGAACTGAGTATACTCTCTATTTTAGCACCTTAATTAAATATTTTTATGACTATTGCTGGCATATTAGTTTAAAATGCTTTCTGTTTAACAAAATGTAGAGATGCTGATGTAGCATGCAAATTTTCAACAGAATGCTGCCCTTCCCCCTGTTACCCTCCATGTTTTCAGGAGCAGGGAGTAATTTCACGTATGACTGCATCTTTGCAGAATGAAATGCATTGTTGGAATTCTTGTTCTTACTTGTTTGTTGTGTATTTTGCACTTCTCAGAGACTTTAATTCAGTAGTTACTGGGCAGTACTCCACAGAGCTGCATTCTCCTATTTGCATGGGAGCCATCCATTGCATTGAAGGCATCTTACTGTAGCACACTGCCAAGCAAGGCTTTTGCTTTTGTGCTGTGAAAGGTTGACAGAAGGGTGTGATGGGAGGCAACTCATTCCAAGAGTGTTGGGGCAGCTGTGAGCCTCCCCACGGTGCCTTGGCCTCTGCTCAGCCACATGCTGCAGCTGTGAAAAAGCCTGTGATTTCAGCTTCAGAGGGTCCACCAGGGCTTTCCTTCAGCACTCAAATAAACTTTACTCTGTTAGAGATGTAGTATTGTAGAAGGTGAAGGTGCCAGAGTTAAAAAACACACAGCTAGGCCAAGTAGTTATAGTAAAGGTTGCTGAGCTGCTGTTTCCTTCTGTAGGCACTGAAATTATTCTAATTTTAGGGAGTACTGAAGCATTTTAGAAAAGTTTGATTTCTTTGCAGAAGTGCATAGTTCTGTAAATAGTCCTGGCAGTAGTCCGGGTCAAAGGATTGCCTTGTCTCAGTTCACCTCAGTTCTCTCCTGATTATAGAGAAGGTGAAGCTGACATGGTGCAGTACGGCGGGGTGCATTCACAAGCACATCCTCTTTCTCTCATTCCCCATATACCTATGGAGATCACATCTGTGATGGTGGTTTCATTGCACTGTTCAAGCAGGATAGAGAGAAATCTCACTGTACAGGTGCTGTGTACACACAAACACATGTACAAACCTCTGCAGTATTGCTTTTTGTCTTCATCTGTAACTCAGCTGTTCCCTCAAGACACTATTGTAATATAAATATTAATTTTTCATAGCAGCTGTGAGTCCCCCAGTGGGCAGTGTAATCCCAATTCTTCCGTCTCTGTTTGCACTGCTGTTCTCTTTGTTTTGCTGTCAAAGGCAATGTATGAGAGTGTTTTGTAAATGGTGGTCACTTGAGATTTACTGAGGATTCTTCTGGACAGCCTTGTCTCCCTGCCCACCTTTTTTTTCCCCGGTGGAATTATACCAGTGCTAATTCCTGTGGTGCATATTGTTTTGTTCTTAAGTAAGTGATTTAGGAGAAGCGGTTTCTGAATTGGTGAGCGCAGAGAGCACTGGAGGAGCTCAGTGGAAATGTTCACAATTAGCCAACTAAACATGCCTGTGCAGTGTTATATAAAATAAGAAGTTTGACATGTCTGGGACATTGGCAGTGTCTCTGGGCATCCTCAGGCCAAGGTTAATTTCCTGCCCTCTGTTCATAGCAAGAGGAAATTGCAAAGTAGCAGCTTGACAGAATGTCTGTTCACTAGACTGACATGGTATGTGATGTGCATACACAAGAGAAGCTTATAAGGAGAGGACATAAGGCTGACCTCGCTTCCTTGCTAGAAATTGCTTCTGGGCAAACAGTGCATGACACGAACCTTTGTGTTTTGTTTGGGCTCTTCTGTAAGGTTTGCAACATCTTTGCTCTTTGATGTGGCACTTCATAATTTTGCAGTCTTCGGGTCTTTTTATATAAATTTTCTCAAATTTCCTCTGTTAAAAATTAAAAAAAAAAAAATAGAGAAAGGCCAGACTCAGGTAAAGTGTTTGGTGGTGAGACTTTCTGAAAGAGAATCTTGCAGCTGCATGGAGATATCCATCTATGGTTCAGTGACTGATAAGAAAAGACAAATGGCATTCTCTGGTTTACCAAAAATGTATTTAGAAATATGCTGACTCTAGATCATCAAGATGTGGGAAAGTCATTCTCCAGGAGTTTGAGAAAGATGAATTCAGTATGCCATTGCATTGTACGCAGCACTCACATCAGCCTTCAGCTGACAGACAGATCACAGTTTCTTTCTGGCTCCATATATATTTCTTGCCACTGTCTAGGTCTAACTTTAGAGAGCTGCCTTCCATTTCGGCTCAACCTGAACGCTGACACCAGCACATCATATAGCACATTCTGTCCTTGATGGTTTAGGGAAAAATGTATGTTCCTACTCCCATAGCATTCCCTACCAGTCAGAAAGAGTTGAAGGCCTTGGAGAAGGAATTTTGGCAGCACATTCATGTCCTTAGAGCTTTCTCTGAGGCTGGCAAACTATGTGGAGACATTTCCGGTATGCTGATCAGTGCCTTTGGAGAAGCTGGCAGAGCCCCAGCTGTCAAGGTAGATTGCAGCCAACTGATCTGGTGGGATTAGCAAGGATTAGCATGAATACTTTCTGTTGGAAAGGAGGGTTTATCAGCCAGGGCTGCTTCTGGGGCTGCCCAAATGTGGACTTCTTCTGAAATGGATTTAGTCACCAGAGCAAGTTGTAGACCTTGGATGTAGCTCACAGAGAAAGTTAGAAGGCAACAAGCTAAGTGATAGCTGACACTGTCTCTAGGCAGTAATGCAAGGTAAAATAGAATATCATATGTCTGAGGCCTAAGTTCATTTCCTGGCTCTGAGGTTTTCCCAGTCTTCCTGGACAATAGAGCCAGTCATTTCCCCCAAAACTACTACCAAATAAATCAGCTTGTGAGCCCTTATAGGAAGGGGCTTGACCTGAGGCCTTGCCTCCTCCATCTTCAAGACAGGGTATGCCAGACTTCCTTGAAAAGGTTTAAAGAAATGCCCTAAGTGGACACAGGCAAAATCCTTCAAGACTGACAGATGCCTTCAAATCTTGCTGAGTCTCAAATTATGAGAGGGGAAGGACATTTGGCTTTGCTCACTGCCAGCCCTTGTAAATCCTTTATATCACAGATGTTTAGGTTGGCAGCTGCCCTTTGGTCACCTGTGCAGTAATGCTTTGCCTTTCTGCTGGGCCTGCCAGACTTACAGTGGTGTCCTTGCCTAGCTCCAGACAGAGGTAGTGGTGTGGCAGGACTGCTGGATAGCTGCCTTTTCTCAGGTTAAGTGTCTGAGCAGCAGTGTGGGAAGCTGTGGGCCTACACCAGCAGGACCTCCATCAGAAAGGATGAGACATGACAGAGGAGCAAGATGTTTTCTCCCACCTTCCAAGAGGTGATCACCACAGCTGGTGTCTTCCTATCCACTGAAACTCAACCCGGAGAGCCCCAGCCCAGCCTGGCTGAAAGCTCAGATACCTTTGGCAGTGGCATAGATTCCTCTGGCTGCAGTCCTGTTTGGTGTGCTGCCAGAGAAGTTCTGTAAATGAATTCATGCACATTGACCAGCTCTTCTCTCAGGCGGGTATCTCTCTGGCAGTTGAAGCTACTGCTATCCCTGCACATACTCTGCATCCTGCACTGTGTTTCCTGCTAAACCTCATCTCATAAATTGTGTTCAAGTGCAGGATCAATAGTTATCATGCCTGCAGGGAGTTATTTCACTGCTTTGCAGCTGTCGCACTTGGTGCATATTCCAGGTGAGACTGATTTCTGTGATACACTAAGGGGGAGAAATTGAGTCAATTACAGACTGCTTTGGCCTGCCCTTCAGAAAAGAAGTGATGCAGCCTTGCTGGAAAATCACTTTTCTTTCAAAAAGCTCCTGGCTTTCCCAAGCCATTTATAGTCAGGTGGGCTTTGGAGGAAACCTGTGGCTACATTATGCCCTTGTCCAGCTTCCGTCACTCAGAAGATCAACAACTGCTTCCAGACTGATGCTTGCAAAACAAGTGTCCCTGTTTTTGTCATCTGGTGTTAGGAATGGTACTGTTACTCTGTCAGAAATGCAGATAGAGCTGTGCTTGGCATTTGTAGACCTTCATCAGAGAGAGGTAAGGGAGTTCGCTGTAATTTTCTTTGTGGACTTGGTAAGGAGGCTTCTGTAGTGTGTGAGGGCTTGCCTAGGAGCACCCACAAAGGTAATTGGTTGAGAAAAATTAAAAGCAGGCAGTTGAGGCTGAGAACCTAAGTAGGTGAGCAGTGGAGTTGGGGAGCTGATTATGAAGTTTTGTTGAAATGAAAACAAATAATCCACAGCTGTTGTCATAGTCAAATACTTCCTGCTTACATCTCTTCCTGTCAAGCAGACAGTAGAACTACTTCTCTCCCTTGGAAAGACATCAAAACAGAGAAAGAAAGAGAGAGAGAGAGAGAGAGAGAGAAAGGAAAACATGTTAAAGATAGTGGAAACCACAAGTCAGGTTGCGCTTAGTTCATATACTCTATTACTATTTCTGAACTCTGGAATAAGGTTTTTTCCCTAGGCTAAAGGAAGAAGGATTAGTACATGCAGAAATTAAATGCCATAAATTTCTCCCTGCTATCTCCTGCAGGATGAATATAAGCCAGAAAAAGCTTTGTCGGAGGAAGATCTGAAGAATGCGGTTAGTGTGCACCATGCGCTGGCATCCAAGGCAACTGACTATGAGAAGAAACCCAATGTCCTCAAGCTTAAAACAGCAGATTGGAGGGTCCTGCTTTTCCAAGCCCAGTAAGTGCTCTCCTCGTGCCATTTCATTCCTCACTGAGGAAAGAAAGCAGTGCTGAAGGAGGAATAAATTCTTGCCTGGACAAGTTAAAACAGGGGCTTAAGAGGTTCAGTCTGTTTATTTGATCAGAAATAAGATTAAGTAGTGATGTGATTAGAGTGCACAAAGAGTGCATGAGAAAGAAACATCAGGTTTTAAGAGGCTTTTTAATCTAGCTGAGAGAGGCATAACCAGATGCAGGAGCTAGAAGCTGAAGCTCCAGGAAATTCAATTTGGAAGCAAGATAACAGTCAGGGTGATTAATCATTGAAGCAAATGACCAAAGGCAGTCTTGGATTGTCTGTCTCCTGATGTCATCAAGTCCTAGCCAAATGTCTTTGTAGAAGATATGCTGTGGTTAGAAACAAAGTTACTAGTTAATACAAGGATGATTTGATAAAGTTTTTCATGCTGTGATATCCAGACATAACTGATGACCTGCCTTTTGCTTCTGAGCCCTTTTCTACTGAGATCCATATTAAACCTCCTAGAGATCTGTGGTTACCAATACAACCGAGACCTTAGGACATACGTCTGAATCAGGGCATTAGTTGGCTCTGTCAGCTGTATTACTGGGATTGGATTAGGGAAAGATATGTGCTAGGGTGAGGTATGGACCTAAGCACAAGCCAGCCTGTGACTGAGTTACTTAGCACTAACTGCTTGCAGACATAGGCAGGAAGACAGAGCAGAATCTTAAGACTTGTCCAGTTTTGGCTATTCTGACTTTTAAAATGCTATAGAAGGGATGGAAAGAGGTAGACAAGGCTGAGTCAGCAAGTGCTTAATATGTGTTACTTCTCAGGAGCCAAGAAGAAATGCAGACCTGGATCAACAAGATTAACTGTGTGGCTGCTGTCTTCTCTGCACCACCATTTCCAGCGGCCATTGGTTCTCAGAAGAAGTTCAGTCGCCCACTCCTGCCAGCCACCACAACAAAGCTATCTCAGGTGAGACATTTTTATATAGAGGGTAGTGATAATGATTTCTCTTTCTGTACAGACGCTGGATGGTGGTCCTTGTCACTGTTTTATAGCTGTTGCTGCTAGCAGTTCTAGGAGGAGAAGGCTTGCATAGTAAATCTCTGCTCATGTCCTCATGCAAGATTTGAAGTGGGGGGAGAAAAGGAACAGATTCAAATACAATTGATTTATGTTTTTGAAGAAAATAGTACCAGATAAAGAATTTTCTTCTTGTGCTTATGGCCGTCCAGAGTACATTTCAGATACTGATTGATGGGGTTATTTTGGGTTTGAGTGTTTATGAAAGCCACTCATTTCAGAAGTGGACATACTCCTGGTCTTTGGCTTTTTGAATTGATAAAAGGCGAAAGCTGATGCATCAGACAAGCATCAATTATGTTTCTCCCACTAGATTTTCCAGACTCCATTTATCAGCTCAGGGATTTCCTGTGTAATATTTATTTATAAACTGTGTCTTAAATTAATCTCTTCAGTCTCCCTTGTGATCACACAAGCTTTTAGCATCCCGTGGCAAGGAGCTTCACAGCTCTACTGCTTCTTGCACAAATACACGTATTTCTGCTTGTCTCAGACTGCTTGTGCCCATAGCTTTTTGTATTTTGGGAGATGCAATGCCTGCCTGGAATTCCTCCTGCATTGGCAGGAACATGATACTGATTGTGTTGATCAGATTGACAGAGTGACAGAGGTTATACTTCATGACATCTTCCTGTAGCTTTTAAAGTGATCCGCACATGCTGGATTGCTTCTTAAATGCATTTGTTGGGGTGGTTTTTTACTGTCTTCATAGCTTAGCAACTATCCTTAGAAACCACTGTCTCAAAACCTGTGTTTCTGTAAGGGTATGGGGTTTTTTAGGTTGCCCGTGCTTTTTCTCTCTCCATGACAGCAGCCTTTATTCTTACAGTGCGGTGACTGACTTGCTGTTTTTTGTTCTGGGTTAAAGTTTAAATCATGTTATGTAAAAAAATGATACTAGCTGGTCTCATTCTTTTGGTTTTAGTTTTTGCTCATGCATACCTTTTTAAAAATACAGTATGGTGCTTCCATAATTTATCCCCAGCCACCAAGAGAAGCTTTTTTACTCATTGTTGTTCTGTATTATTGTTCATTTCGCATGTTCTTTCCTAGTCTGTTTACATTTAATCTGGAAAGGGAAAAGATAGATCACAACCCTGTGGTTTGTATCCTGAAGAAGGAGAGACATGAAAAGTGGAATAAGATAAGCTGTTTTAGATAAGGAGAAGAATGTTAAGTGTTCAAAATAGATAAATTCAAAGGCAAGCAGAAACATGTCTGCTTTCATCTGTCAGTGTGGAAAAGCTGCCAGCAGGCTGTTTGTCATGAAAAAAAATACAAATTGGCAGGTGCCTGTGGTTGATGTTTGGGATTTTATGGAATGAATCATGATGGACACTACTTCTTCAAAGGGTCTGTTCCTGGTCAGCCAGAAGTCGAGGTGCAGTTAGGACTTAGCATGGGTAAGGAAGAGAGGCTGGACATGATGACAGGTTGTGCAAGATCATTGTGCCAGATTTTCTTTCAAAAGCAGAACAGTGTATGATCTTGGTTAGTCCAACCAAGGAGGTACGTGACAAAGCTATATATAAAGGAACAACCAGTCTAGAAAAGACCTACTAGGGTTTTAGGGTTTTTCTTTTTTTCTGAGAATGCACAGCACACACAAAAGCTCCAGAGATGGTGCCCTGGAAATGACAAGTGCTGTATTAATAGCTGCTCAAAGACCTCCTGTCATCAGGCTGTAGAACTCACTACCACAGGATGTCCCTGGGACCAGGGAATCAGCACACTGTAAAGAGTGATTGGGCACTAATGAGAGAGCATGCACATTTAGGGTAGTAACTAACAGCAACAAGAATTTTTTGGCAATCAGTAGCAAGTGGTTTCAGCCCTACCATGTTTAGGCAGAGGCAAATTATCCCACATGTTTCTCTCTTCAGTTCTCCTCCAAAAGAATTGAAACACAAGATTAGTTGGGTCTTAGCTATCATCGTCTATAGAAGTTTTCCCCTTTCTACTGTTTTCCACAGCTTCAGCTCAGCGAGCCAAGAGGCTCAGTCCCCAGTGTGACTCAGTGCAGTGCAGGCATATCTGAGCTAGATTTGAAGCTGTGGGCTTCATCTGAGCTGTGGGCTGTGCTTAGAACCATACCACAGAGGGACAACACTGGCAGCTGTTCTCTCCTCTGAAGTGAGGTGCCTACACCCGAGCTGACCTGGGTACTAGCATTTGGCTAATTCACCAATATCTGCATGATCATGTGTCTATTTTGGACTTACCTAATTCAAGCATAATTTCAGATCCAAGCCTAGAAATGGACAGAAGGCCATCCTGCAGGAGATGAAAACCTTCTGAGATGAGAGAAGGTTAGCTGACAGATGGACTGGAGGAAGTGAGTGGGCCTGAGTTTATGATAAAGGAAATTGCCTAGAAAGTGGGAGTAGCAGCTCCTCACTTTCTCCAACTGCACAGTGGGATAAAAAACAGTAGCAGCTTGGGAAAATGAGATACTTTTTGGGGACTGGACAGCCCTTTCTCTTCTGAATGCATTGTATTGTTCTAAACAAATAGAAACCACACACCAGAGAGCTTTTGGCAGCGCAGAAATAGAAGGAGGGGCCCTGACTGCATCTTTTCTATCCTGGAAGGAACTCCTTTAGCAATCAGTAACCTGAGGGAGAGTCTTCACCTGTCTCATTTTGCCCTTGGTTTGTATGCATACACAACAGTCTTACAAAAAAATGTGTTAGAGCAAAAGTGTCATGTTGTCAATACTGCTCAGCAGCAAGCTGCTTCCGTTGCTCACAGCAAAGCAATGGATGACAGGTTTGCTCTCCTTCCCAGTGGCATCTGCTAGCTGCTGAGTTTTTCTGTAAGCTTGGCCACTTTGAGTGCCTTTGAGAGAGCTGTTGCTAGCAGTGCTTTGGGATGACAGACCTTATCAATCTAAGAAAAAGAAACTATGACGTATTATTGTACAGGAACCTCTCTATTTTTCTTTGCTTATTGGATATTTTGGATTCTGTCACCTAAGTGCCTAATATATTTCTGAAGGATGAACAGCTGAAGTCCCATGAAGCTAAGCTGAAACAGATCTCCACTGAGCTTGCTGAACATCGTTCCTATCCTCCTGACAAGAAGCTCAAAGGCAAGGAAGTAGATGATTACAAACTGAAGGACCACTATCTGGAGTTTGAGGTATATATGGGAAACATTACTACTTCTACTTCTTGGGTGTGGATGGTCTTATATTTGGGGTACAGTCTTGAAGTTACTAATTTTTCACTTTACTTCCCTAGAAAGTGTGTTCTTGCTAGGCAGAAAAGTCACAGCAATTGCAGATGCTGGTATGTGGCTCTTTTTCTGGTGAGAATGTCCTTAGTGAATTTAGCTCCTAGCCTGTAACATGGAGGATAGAAACAAGACTCCTGTCCTTCTCATGTACCTGTTTGAAGAGATTGTAAGCTCTTTATGCACAAAGTGTCTCGTGTTGTAAAACTGTGTTGCCTAGTGTATTGGAACCTCAGTCTCTAAAGAATGACTGCATTCTGCAGGAATGCAGATCATGGTAATTGTCTTGCATTGGTAGGTTCTGAAGGAACTGATATACTGAAGTTACTGTCATAAGCTTGCCTCCTTTGTCAGAGCCGATGTGTTGCATACCACTTAGATGGATGTCAGGATGAGAAGGAAAATGGTAGAATTAAAGATCACAGATTGAATGATGCAACTTAGGCAGATGCATTAGGAGATTGTTTTGAGTATCTGACAGCAGCTTTTATCTATAATGATGTCTGCCACATTTTAGGACTATGTGGGAATGAATTGGCAACTCAGCAGATGTCTGGCATTTGTTATGACTACACCTTTGAGCATTTTCCCCCAGGACTGCGAGTCAATGTTGCCTTGGGTCTGAAAGGATCCTACTCTAAGTAGGCACTGCCTGGCAAGGAAAATACATAGTCTGACAAAAAGGAAGAACAGATAAGTCAGATGAGACCACCAGAGCTGATGCTGGAGGCAACACAGCACAAGCCTCTAGAACTGAAGTAAGCCTTCTGCCCTGTGCTATCAGTTTCCTGAACTTAAATTGTTGCATACTTTTGCTTTTGCAGAAGGTTAACCACTGTGTAGCCACTGTGTTGAGTTTCACTTTGCTGTAGTGTGGCTTTATGAAGGAGGAATCATAACTTGACCAACATGATAGTCTTTTATGATGTCATGTTTGGTGTGATGGACAAGGGGAGAGCAGTGGATGTTGTTTGTTCTTCACTTTGACAAGAATTCTGACATTGTCACCTCTAAGGACCTTGTTGTCAAGCTGATGAAGTGAATTAGGAAGTTGACAGTGAACAATCAACATCAAAGGGTTGTGATCAATGGCACAGTGTCAGTTAGTTTCGAAGAGAGCACTCAGATGTACAGAGTAAGCCACACACTTTCTCTCTGGAGGGCATCTTGTAAAACTTCGAAGATCAAGCATTTTCTTAGCTTTGGGTTCTTGACACAAAGTTTATTTTCTGTCACTTTTAGGAGCTTGGTGAGTTAGGATGAAATGTGTGCTGGAGTGTTAAATGTTTATAGAAAGATTAACGAGGGAGTAGATTGTTGTGGGGTTTTTCTCTGTTTCCTGTGAATTTTATCAGGGATAAAATTTATATCCTTTATATTTTGAGGATATTCCTCAGGTACCTCAGTACAAATCAGAACCAGTATAGCCCAGGAAACAAAAGGTGTCCTCTTTACTACTGAGAGTCTCAAACAGCATTTGAGCTGTGCAGTTCAGGTAAGTGATCATCCTGCACGAGTGCTCATCTAAGCAGGCAAGTTGTGGCAGCAGCTTCAGTTATGTGGGAGAAGTGGTAATTCAGGGTGCTGGTTTGCTGTGCTGTGCTACCTTCACACTAAGCACAGATTTCACTGGCCATGTTGAACTATTCCAAGACACCATTCCAAGGGTCATGAGAGAAGGCAATTCCAAAATGTTGGAAGTCAAACAGATGAGGCAGAAGGCTAACTGCCATCTTCTTCTGGAGCTAAGTCAAAAAAGTAAGGTTTATGCTGACTGGAAGCAAGGTCAGGTGGCATGGGAAGAATACAGTGAGAGATGATGCTCACCACTGTAACAAGAAAAGTCACGTGGCCAGATCTCAATTGGAGTTGCATCTGGCCAGAACTATGGGAAATAAAAAGAGTGTTTTTAAAAGAGTGTCAGTAAAAACAGTGTTTTAAAATATATTAATGGCAAAAGGCAGTGTAGAAGTAACATCAGCATCTTACAGGATTAGGATGGTCATCTCACAAACAGGGATGTGGACAAGGCAGAATGTTTAATGCAGTCTTTGCCTCTGTCTTCAATATGGATGGCAGACCAGAGGGATCTCATTGCCCTGAGATGGAGACCATGACTTTGAGAATGCTCCCATTTAACCTTGAAGGTGTGTAGGATCAGCTGTTTAAGCTGGTTCCCTGCAAATATATGGGGCCTATTGAGATTCTTCCAGGATACTTCAAACAGTTTTCTGATGACATCACAAAATTTGTCTCGATGATATTTGAACAGTCTGGAGAGATCCCCGTTGGTTGGAAACTGTCTAATGTTTTCCCAATTTTCAAGAAGGGCAAAAAGGATGACACTTGAAACTACAGGTCTGTCAATCTCACTTCAGTGCCTGGTAAAATTACAGAGAAAATGATTCTGGGAAGCACTGGAAGACATCTGGAGGACACTGGAACCATCATCACAGCCAGCACAGTGTCATGAGTGGAAAGTCGGGCTTTTCTTTTACAACAGGATAACCCACTTACTTGATCAACAGAAGCCAGTTACTGCAATCTTGTTTTGATTTCATAAAGCTTTTGATACTTTGATACAGGACCCTTCTGGAGAAAATGTCCAGCCCACAGCTGGATAAACGCATCATGTGGTGGGTGAGCAGCTGGCTCATGGGTCAGGGACAAAGGGCTGCAGTGAATGGGGTGACATCAGACTGGTGTGACCTGTCACTAGTGGGGTTCCATAGGGCTCCATCCTCAGCCCTGTGCTCTTCAACATATTCATAAATGACCTGGACACCGGACTGGAGGGGATACTAAGCAAGTTTGCAGATGATACAGAGCTGGGAGAAGCTGCTGACTCCCTTGAAGGCAAGGAGGCCCCACAGAGAGACCTTGACAAATTACAGGGCTGGGCAATCATCACCTGTATGAAGTTCAGCAAGGGAAAGTGCTGGATTCTGCATCTCAGATGGGACAACCCTGGGTGTATGGACCACCTGGGAATGAGAAAATGGAGAGCAGTGCCATGGAAAGGGACCTGTTCAAGGGCAAGTTGAACATGAGTCAGCAATGCTCTGGCAGCCAGGAGGGCCAGCTGTGTCCTGGGGTGCATCAGGCACAGCATCAGCAGCCAGGCAAGGGAGGCACTCTGCTGTGCACTGGAGCAGCCTCACCTCGAGTGCTGGGGCCAGTTTTGGGCCCTCAGTAAAAGAAAGATATAAAGCCCCAAAGCCTCCAAAGGAGGGCAGTGAAGATTATGAAGGCCTTAAGGGGAAGTCATATGATGAGCAGCTGAGGTCTCTTGGTTTGTTCAGCCTGGAGGAGAGGGAGGAGCTGAGGGGAGACCTCATTGCAGTCAACAGCTTTCTTGTGAGGGGAAGAGGAGGGACAAGCACTGATCTGTCTGTGATGATGTGTGGGAATGGCCTGCAGTTGTGTCAGGGAAGGTTTAGGCTGGACATTGGAGAGAGGTTCTTCTTCATCTAGAGGGTGGTTGGGCACTGGAACTGGCTCCCCGGGGAAGTGATCTCAGCACCAGCCTGACAGAATTCAAGAATTATTTGGACAATGCACTCAGGTACATGGTGTGATTCTTGTGGATGGTCCTGAGCAGGGCTAGGAATTGGACTGGATTATCCCTGTGGGCCCCTTCCAACTCAGTTTATTCTATTGTTCTGTGAGGCAGTAAAAATCCCAAACCAAACCTAAATGTTGAGGTGTATGAAAATTGTGAATGGAAACTTTGTGAACAGAAAGCTTCCCTTTAGAACAATGTCCTGTCAGGGTTGGCAGGAGTGGTGAAAGAGCTTGCTTCATGAGACTAAGTGAAAAGGGCAAGGGGCAGGAGAGGTAGGATTTTGTAACTGTCTCTTTCAGGCTGAGACAGCAGGCTAAACCTAGTGTCTGTGTACAAAGGGCCATGCTGATACATCTCGGGAAACACACCAAAAGGTCCTGTGAGTCCCTAAGGTAGCAGGATTGTACCATTAGGAAGACACCATTTTCCTTTTCTGTAGGTCCTTACAATTTCTTTTTGTTCACACACTGGTGATGCCTTTATTCTTGTTGCTAGCAAAAGACAAGTGAGATGGAGGGGAGATGAAGCATGAGATAACTGGTCCTTGTTCAGGTATGCAGCCAGTAGCATTTGTTTTTGATGGTGTCTTTACTTACACACACCATGGAAGGAACAGCTTTCATAGCCTGCTCTCTGAGGAAGTACTGCATCAGATTGCAAAAATTCGTTGCTTATTGCAGAAAATTTATAGTTAGAGGCTTACTTTCTGAGTGCTGTCAGATGAGAGGTGAAGCCAGAATACCGATGTTTGGCTACTTCATTATTATGTGCATTCATTCTTCAGAGATAATGTTGCAGAAGCTTTTGAGTGGTTTCAACTTCTTTGGTTTTATTTCTTGACAGCAATTGCCAAATTGATTTCTTTTAAAGCAAAATTTCCAGTAGCATTTACCTAACTTCAAATGTCAGGTCACTGAAAGACCAACTTTATTGTGGTTGAAATCAAAGTAGAAGTGTGTTGATTAATTGTAATAGAAATCAAGGGCCTGCAAAGTCTAGGGGAAAATGGCCATTTTCACACATGCAGGTCCTGGATTTCCATTCTGATTGCCGAGACTCTGGTGGTGTTTACTGGACCAGTAAAAGCATAAATCGATACAACAGGAAAGCCCCCCTCTCAATTTCAGGATAATATGCTGATCCCAAGCTAAGAGCCCTGGCTGGCCTTTTGCAGAAGTGTCTGGTTCATTTTGTGATGAATCATCCATCATCTCAGCGCATCATCGTCAGGGTTCTTGCTGTTTCTCCATTTCCATTTTTATTAAATGACACATCTTACCTGCTTCATGTGTTTGTCTCTCACGTTGTGGAGCTCCGTCTCCAGATATGGAAGTCATAGGAATGCTTATTTATTTAATTTGTAGGAGGATTCTGTTATGATTCTCCTCTATGAGGGTTTGTTTATTCAAAGGATTCTCAAAAGCCAGTCACATTCTCTTCTTTTTCCCCCCTTTATATTCCACACTTCAAAGCTTTTTGACTTCCTGCCCTTAAATAAATGTTTTTACCAGAAATGTATTATTTTATCAGAAAATGTAAAATATTTTCTTAAATACTTTTTTCCTCTGTCAGGAGCATAATAGCTTGGCTGCTGTTTTGCCACTTTCAAATACAAGTTAACAATCAGTGCAGATATTTACATCCACCTTCCCTGACTCCCAGCACACTGAGATCACTGTAATTACAATGCCTGCACCATGTCTTTAGTGGATATATCAGGGGCAAGTTATTAAATAAATCCTGTGAAGTGGATTGCTCTGTTCTCAGGACCTCCTGCCCCAACATCTGTTTCTGAGACCCTTCAGGGGTCTTCTGTTACCATACCCTCATTTTCTTCCTTGCCAAATTGTTTCTTGGAAAATGATGCAATTGTAGCAAACAGAATGAAATCTTCCTGCTGGAGAGGGAAAACTCTGGTCCAGACAAGGGATAGAACAAATGGGCATGGGGTACAGTAAAGTGAACTTTTTCCAGTTGAAAAATAGAAATGTGTGGACAGACAGCAACCTTCATCATTCCCTGTGAGTGATGCCTTGCTGCTGTCATAGCCTTCTCATCTGCTCCTTTTTGTTAAGGTCTGGCCTTTAAGAAGATTCTCCCACATTCCTAGTGGTGGCCATGCTGGTACAGTCTGAACTTAGACCCTGCTTTGGTTTCTCCCCCATGGATAAGAAAAGCAGGACCTGCTGGTAGGAGTGGAGGATTGCAGCAGAGCAGGATTTTTGTTGTCCCTTAGTTTAGTGCACTTATCTCCATGCATGCCTGAGCACATAGGATCTCAGCGTGTGTGAGCACAGCTTTGGTCTCAGCATGAATAAGTAGCAAGCTTTCATTTGGTGGTGTTACTTGGAATGGAAGCCAACACTCATCGGAGCATTGGAATTTGTGTGCCGCAGAACTGAGTGCCTCTACTTACACAGGCCTCAGTCTGCCTGAAATCCTCTTTGTTTAATTTACATTCATGTCCGCATTAGGCACCATTGTTCGCATACATGTTGAGCTCCTGGCTTTCAAGGCCAGCAGAAAGCATTAAGTTACCGAGGTGGTCTCTCATGTGCCCCTGCAGAATTTCTTCCAGACTAATTTGGGCCTTTCTTTTCATTTCCCAGAAAAATCGCTATGAGATTTACGTTGGCTTACTGAAAGAAGGGGTGAAGGAGCTGCTGAGCGGAGGAGAGAACGATGCGCCAGGACTGAAGAAATCCCACTCAAGTCCTTCTTTGAATCAGGAGTCTCCAGTTACTGCCAAGGTGAAACGCAATGTCTCAGAGAGGAAGGACTACAGGCCAGAAACACCCAGCATTAAGCAGAAGGTCACTTAGGGTGGAAATGACAACTAGGGGAACAGCCATGCAGCAAAGTATTGGTGGTCAAAATTTTTTCATTTAATAACCTGTCATACACAAAAAATAAGTGCATCTGCCTGAATGGGGTGTTAGTGACATTTTCTATTGTATATTTTGCTGTTTCTGTGCAGATTGTGGGAGATGTCTTTGCTCCTGCTTTGCTTTGCTTTGTTAATTTATCATTTAGCAATTGAAGCATTGGGACTTCTTTGTGTTATTCTGTTTAGAAAGGAGCTGGGGAAGGGGTAGAGCGCTGTGATGTTTATTCTGTCTCCTCCCCATTTATCTCCTCCCATCGGCATGTGGCTTTCATCTCTCAAGTCACTTGTCACTTTATTTACATGGTGGGTGGGAAAAATAACTGGACAAGTGCTGCAGTGCTGTGAATGTGAGCTGTAGCTGTGAGAAAAGCTGTGCAAACATACAGCTGCAGAAGGCTGACTATAGGCTAGGGTGCTGGAAGCACTAGTTTCCTGACAATGTGGGGCATGTTGGTACTGGTACTTAGCAGCAGGTGGTACAATAAATCATCACTGTTGCTCATTGTTACTGCATTGACCCTGGACACTTCGCGGGTGTGAAGGAATGAAACCTGGAAACCTCTGGCAATGCTGAGATGACGGCATTGGAATAATTTGTTTGCTTCCTCCCAAGCAGGGAGCCTTCTCCTGAGTTTGCAAGCTGGAAGGCATCCAAACCTATTCTGTCTCTGCAGTCAGGAAGATTAGGGATTACCCAGTTGGAATGGCTATCTGGGCTTCACATTTATTTGCAGAGAAGGCGGCTGTAGATGTCAGCCATTAGCATTATATATTAATTATACATATTAAAGACAAAGGGCCTCTGTGTAGTTTTTAACTATACGCTCTCACTTAGCTGCTATATAGAGCCTTATGATATATTGTGTCCTGTCGCTTCCCCTTCCAGGGGTTTCCTTGTTGGTGTGCAAAGAGAGCTGCTTTCAATTCCTCTCATAGTGACAAAGCACTTTGCCTTTTTTCTTCAGAATGGGATTCTCCTCAGTTCTCCATTTTCCTTCTTTAGCTCACATATAGGTGGGAGAGGCTGATGCCTCCTCACAGTTCCTGCATACCCTGGCTTTCCAAGGGGAGCACAGGTCTGGGAGAGACCACCATGGGTAGGTCATTCCATACCTGAAAGGCCCCTGTTTGTGCCATAGACCCTTGGGGTGGCCAGCAGTTTTTCAGGCACAGAGAGCAGAAAGATGACATAGAAATAATTTTCCTACTTCCCAGCCCATCTTGTCTGGGCAGTGTCATGGCTCTGCAGAGAGTGCTGGCTCTCCTGTTACCTAGCTGGTTACCTGAGTTTTAATCTCAGTTTTTATACTGGCCCACAGGGTGAGCTTGGACAGGTCTCTCCCATTTTGTGTCACCCTTTCCCTATATGAAGTAGTACTACCAAACTGGCCTTTCCCACAGAGCGCCTTTGGAGATAATGTTGAGGGCCAGTTGAAAATTGCTCCTTGCTGTTGGTTCTGTTGTGCCTGGCACAGGACAGCCTTCTCGCTGAATGCGATTCTTGATGCATATAGAAACATCAAGATCAATGCAAGGACTGTTTAGAAATGCACTGGTGTTTTCAGCCCAAGTAGTCAAAGGGCCACACATCAAAAAAATTGCTACCTGAGTGGATGTGTGTTCTGTCAGGCTTCCCAAGGGTCCAGGTCAATTCATCTAGCTTAATTGAGCTGCCAGTCCAGTGGGCAGAACTAAGAGTGATCAAAGAGAAAAGGCCCTTAATAGCTGCTGCATGACTTGCCTTCCTTACTGAGTACCACCATGCAACAGCTTTTGTGGTGTTGTGCTGTCTGTTGGCTGTAACAGTGATGTTGCACTCTCAGATGTGAGATTTTGGGGCAAATTGATGCTTGCAGCTGCAGCCTGGCAGCGAAGCGTGATGAGACTGTTCTCATGATTGATGTTGGGATGCGCATCCATTTGGCATCTGCCACAGTTGGGGAATGCTGAATACACCTCTGGGAAGAAAACTTGACCTCCCTTTTATGATTAAGGAGTGGTATTTAGTGTTCCCACTGAGACTCTCCAAACTTCATGGCCCTTTCTCGCTCCCTCCTTCTCCTCCCCATCCTTGCAGTGGGCTGGAGAGGAGAATTGGAAGCATAAAGGGCAAAGACCACAGGTTGAGATAACAAAATTTACTGGAAATGGCAATGAGATAAGAAAATGAATGGTAAACAACAACAGTATTAATAATACAGTGCTCAAGAATACTCACCGTGCAGAACCCAACAATACCCAACCATTTGCTTCTCAATACTCCTGCCCAGGAGGACATCTTCTCCCATTCCTGGAAAATGATATGAAGTGGTATAGAATAACCTTCAAGTCCCAGCCATGCTCCTGCCAGGCTACTGCATAAATTAGCCCTGTCCTGGCCAGAACCAGTACATCATTCTGTGAATTATTTTATATAACAATAGGATACATGCAGCAGAAACAAAACCCCAAAAAAGGTGCAGATCTATAAATGGCCCTGCTTGGCTGTCAGGGTTGGGTTGAGTAGATGATCTTTTTGAAGGCAGGCTAGAACATGCTTGGCAAACCTCTTGTATTTATGGAGTGCAGTGCTTCAAAAGGCAAAGAGGTGACATTTAACTTTCTTCTTCCCTGGCTCTAAACGTATTTTGGTTACTGAAAATTCCAGTCAAATTGCTGGGCTCAAAAAGAAATTACTCCTGTTAAATGCATTTTCCAGCTTCAACACAGAAACTGGGTAATTCCTCTTCAAAGTCATAGCAGAAAAGATGATTTGAAGCAATAGGAAAAATCAAAAAGTGAGCTGCAAAAATGATTTTTTTCATTATTTATTATCTATTTCCATGTATATTTGTAAACAGATAGGGCATTTTTTTTAGGTCTCATCTGAATGTATCAAATGCAGTTTTTCATTTTTGTATTTTTTAGTCATTAAACATTTGTTGAGCTTAGAGCAGTCTTGCTGAGGCTTTTGAGGCGTGCAGATCAGTTTACCCAGAATTTATAGTTTCTGCTCCAGTTTTAATTAATGTCATTTTCCTTTGTTGCTTTACAATGTATAAGCATCCCAGGCACCTGTGTAGAAATGCACGCTTTGGAGAACAAGAAAAAACCTGATCCTGTTGCAAAAGCCTAAGACTCCTGCCCTCCCTTGGGAATAGGTTCATCTACCAATCAGTACTGTAATTAGTTTTTTTCCCTTCTGATGATACTATATACGATAGGGCAGGTTCTCAGGTGGTCTAAGTGATGCATCTCCTTGAGTAACACCATTAAGAATCGGACCAGGGAGCTTTGCATGGTACCCTACACCCTGCCTTTCTTTGCGGAAATGTTTCCTCTAGGGAAGATCAGCACTTGACTGCAGCAACTCAGGAGCTCTGGTTGCAGTATGTAAAGATATTCTGCTGATTTCCAACCCGCCTCTGGGACTTGAGCTACAAATCACTGGAGCAGCCTGCAGTTTCCTGGGTGTACTCGGTGTAAGGAGCTACTGGCTGGCTGCCATGAGCATGTGTGTATGTGGGAGAGCCTTTGCATTGGTGACGCAGGGAGGTGCCATCCTTCCTTGTCACCCTTCCTGCTCCAGCGTGCTACCATTGCTCAGTCAAGGTCTCTGCCTGCACGTAGAGAGTGGGGATGCAAAGAGAGGGAGCAGGCTAAGGCTAACACCTCCTTACTTCCCCTTAAGGTGCAGACAGTGGTTCTGGGGGGACTCACCTGGCTCTGAAGCGTTTTTGGCTCCAGGGGCTGAACCATCTGCTATCCCCAGCTAAGGGAGGAGAGACAGGAAAGGGCCCCACTAGTCTGCACCTGACAGCAGAGGGCTGATGGAGAAGGGGAAAACTGCCTTCCTCTCTCCCCACTCAGCAACCAAGGTGGGTGAAATACTCTCCTGAAGCCAAAACCATACTCTCCTCTATGATTCAGCAGGATGCAGGGGACTGTTTGAGATGGATTTTGTTCATCAGTGGCTGCAAAAGAGACTCCTTGGACTAGTTGTGTGTTTGTCTGCATCTTGCAGATAAATTACACATGAACCAGTGAACATGACTACAGCTTCTAAA
The DNA here is from genome assembly GCA_039654755.1 of Calcarius lapponicus. Lineage (NCBI taxonomy): Eukaryota > Metazoa > Chordata > Aves > Passeriformes > Fringillidae > Calcarius > Calcarius lapponicus. The sequence goes on from CM077481.1 coordinate 45,316,868, forward strand.
TCCAGTATTTATGTTGTGTCTTCAGTTGATGTAGAGAGATAAATCAGCCAGCAGAGTGATTAATGCAGCAGAGTTATGCAGGAATGCTGTTCAGCTGTGTTGCCAACTCAGTTTTTCATCTGCAGCCAGTCACTGTTACCAGAAACTTTCTAATGATTAGTAACAGCTCCTCACTAAAATACTTTACCTCTGATCCTGCCTGCTCCCAGGTTGCAATCTGTGTTAAGGGGCTCTCATGGAGAGCAGTGCTCTGCACAGCCCTGCTTTGAGGAGGAGTTTGGCCCAACAGACCTCCAGAGACTGTTCAGTGACTTTTCACAGCTCTAATACCTTCAGATAACAAGGCTGGTTGCTTTTCTGGCTTGAAAAAGCCAAAACTTTTGCCTTTCTCCAATGGGGAAATGAGGTTCTTGCTTGACTGGAGTAGCATTCAGTGAAGATGTGGTTATGGCCATGGAAGAAGTCAGAGATGACAGGGTTATTATCAGGCTTCTTGGAGGCATTGTATGGCAATGTTCTCCTTGAAAGTGGGAAAGGCTTTTCTCTGCAGATGGCTTACTGCTTACTGTGTCTGCATTCTCCATTTTTAAATTAATTTTGGTCTTATTGCAGTTAGTCTGACAGCTCCTCCTCCTTTTCTGACAAGCTGCTCTCGTCTGTCATCTTAGCACCTCAGCTGCTTCTGTATAACAGGTCTGTTTCCTTCCATGTTTGCAGAAATCCAGAAAATTTGACTCTCCCATCTTGCATTGAGAAAACCTGCTCTGAAGCAGTGCTGCATTGAATGGATAACCCTGTGAACAGCTTTTTCACTCTGCTTGTTGGTAGCCTATGTTTCCAGCCACAGTTATAGCTGGGAGGTGCGAGACCCATTTTTAGACTGCCGTGATCCTCTAGTTGTATGCTGCAGGGATGCAAAGTCGCCCTTCCCACACTTAGACCAGACACTTGCAACATTCCTACTCTTCTAGTATCCAGGTTGTTGGAAACACTGGCTGCTTCTGCAGGGTCAAAGGCAGTATACTCATATTATGCCATGAAATCTTGCAGCTTGCTGCTTGTTTAAATTTTCTCCAGTATTGCTCTCCCCAGGCTCTGGGACGTCACATCTGCTCTGAGGGGGAAGTTAAGAAGTCCACATTTCTCGTCAGAGCACAATCATTACTCCCCAGCATGTGTTCTCAGCATCTGGTATCTAGGCTTCCTGGAGGGATGAACCATAGAAGCTGTCTCAGAAAAAGCTAGTCTGCAGCTTGTGCTTTTTAAAGGGTATTTTTAGTGCCTATAGAAGCAGTATGCCTGGTCTCTCCTGTCCTCTCTCCCAGAGCTCTCCCAGCAGCATAAGTGGGGCATAGTGGGTTGCTTCACTTGGAGCTTCACTGTGTAGACCTGAACTCTAGGAAGAAGAGGCTTTGTCAGCCTTCAGAGAAATGCTACCACCTGAGCTGAGCATCAGTGCACAGGACAAAGATTCTGTATGAGAAGCCACTGCCGCCCTCCATGGCTGGTCACCTGCTGGAGACTGTGAGCTCTTAACATTGCCCTCAGTGTTGGAGGTAATGAGAAATGCTGGCTTCCTCTTCCCTCTAATCTGTGCTGCTTGAGGAACTCTCTTCACTACCCACTGCTTTTCTCCCTTGTGGCAGCAGCACCCCTATCCAGGGATACCACAGTCCCTTTGTGAGAAGACTGGTTAACATGAGAGCAAGGAGGAGAGGTCATTGGAAAAAGTCTGAATGCCATCTGGGAGTATCTACTCTGCTGATGGCAGCGTAGAGTTGAATGTTGAAAGGCCCAGCCTTGCCTTAGAGAATGTCCCTTGCTCAAATATTTTGTTAGCTGAATTAAGGTTGTGTTTTAGTTATTTATTAGAGCCCATCCCTTACCAAATGCAAGCAAGAACTTTCACAAAGGTTGGACCATTGACCTGACTTTGCCCTTGTGATCAGAAGGAGCAAATTTAGACTAGTCCAACACGTTCTCTCTTGCCTGCCTTTGAACGCTTAATTATTCTATAAAAATTATAGATGTTTAATCAGTGAGGGACCTCTCATGGCATCTGCTTTTAAAGCAAGCCAGGAACCAGCTGGAGTGCAGGCCAGAGGTTTATTTGGACCAACAAAGGTACATCACTTAGCAATGCAAGCATTGAAAGTGCAACAAGCCACAAGGGCAGGATTTTTCTCTGACAGAAACCACTGTAATTAGTAGCCACTCTGGCAGTGGTCCTGTCTGTAACTCACATAAATGAGACCAGCACAAGAAGACAATTTTTGTCTACACAGGCAAAGTTTCAGCTTGGGCCAACTGATATCATGGTGTAGTGACAGAGCAGGTAGCTAAGCTGCCATGAAGACCCATTTAACACAAAATCCTTCAATTCCCCTTAGCCTCTTGGTGGAAGACGGAGATAAATGCTGTCGAGTCTGTGTCACCACACAGCGCAAACTCTACTGGTAATATAAGTCTTAACTCACACACTTACGAAATTCTCATACTCAGAGCTGTCAGATTCTGAAAGACTGTAGGATGAGAACAGGGGTGGGTTGTGGTTGGGGTTTTTTTTAAATTTGTACATATTCATGACAACTCTGTCCTCTTACTTGAGTCTAGAATTACAATTTGGCTAAAAGAACAGAGTTTTTTGGCTGTTGAAAAACTTTTAAATCGCTCCTCTGTGTGAGGTACACTCTGAGACTTACATTACTTGGTGAACATGTTTAATTGATGCCTATAAATGTGTGTATTTCCTAAGTATAGTATGGCTTCTATGGCTCAGCACTGCAGAACCTGCTGTTCTTTTCTGAGGCTTGTTTGGTCAAAGCATTCAGCAGCTGCAAACATTGTTAGGATGCTTGTTGTTCTAATTGTTCTCAAGTGAGGTTAAACAGCTATCTGAGCTTTTGCAGATTTAAGGTATACTTTGAGCTGCTTTGATCTTCATGTGTTGTCCACCAGGGGCTGCCTGTTGTTTTGCGTGTTGAAAGCAAGGCATATATTTGAGAGTCTAAGCAAGAGCTAGTGGGTGGAATTTTCTGCTAGCTTAACACTGGGATGACTTTCTCCCTGTTTATATCAACCGATGCCTGTACAAGGAGCATCCATGCTGACTTCTTCTGAAAATCATGCTCTGGGGATCTAATACACAGCTTTACTTCTGAAAACGTTGACCTTGTTCTGTGAAAATTCAGCAAAAGGACATCATGTCCAAAGTGTCCAAGAAGGACAGGTGCCTGTGATGTCTCCTGCAGATACAGCAGTACAGCAGTAGTGAGGGGTTTTTTTTTCTACAACTGTTCAAATCTCCAGAAGAGTGGCTCATCAGTAGGGAAGAGAAGAGCAACAGGGCTGAAATATCTATCTTGGGCATCTCTTATGCCTCCCAGAGGTTTCTTTTGAGAGCATTGAACAACCTTTTAACAAGTTGCTGGTCTGAGGAAAAAGACATAGGGAAACCCAGTGAGTTTTCCTATTGCGTTCTAGTAAGGGCAACAGCAGCACGATCTGCATTATTCTTGCAAAGAGAGAGCAAAAGCTGAGGGTGTGATTCTTACATGGAGTCATAAAACTCTTTAGCATGCAGTTAGGTTGAAGCACTTGAGCAACTTCAAATAATGAAACTATACCTTTGCACTTCACTGGACCACAGCCAGAGTGATTGCGCCTTGCAGAACTGAGACATGAGTGAACCGCAGCTCAGAATGAAATTAAGAAGACCACCGTGTCACCTTGCTTTGGGCAAGCTTCTGTCCTGTGATCTCTTTTTGGGTACTGGGCTTTTCCCTTGGGTTTCCTGCCCTCCATGGCGGTGGGAAGATGTGGGTGAGCACTGTCAGTTTCAGAGTCACAGTTCAGAAATGTCATTTACCCTCCACCTGAGCTGTTGCTATGTTGTTTTCCCTTAGGCTGAGAAAGAGGACTGAATTTTCAGTCAATGTTGCTTGGTAGCCAATGGGAAGCATAACTCTCAGCAGTGGTGATGCAGAAAAACATTTTGCACATGCGTGTACATGCACCTTATACATCTCTTGTGTGCAGAACTAACCTTACAGGATTTGACAACAGTCCTTGCAAGACCTTTCGTCTGGGTGGTCTCCAATTGCTTCTGTGATGTGTAGGAACCTTCTTTCTGGTAACCTTGAACCAGTTTACTCTCATCACTGAATTGCTGGAGTGTTTTTCATGTAATACACTAGAGACAGTCCCAGGTCTCACTGCTTTGTGGTAACTTCTTGGTCTGCTGTGAAGCAACAATATTGAGGTAGCCATTAAATCTTTTCCAGCAGCATGGAACTTGCTATTCTGACTCTTGGGGAGGTCATCATCTCAGGTTTGACACTATCCTACCACCAGGATACCCTGTTTTGTCCCTGGGAATAGGCATGGCCAGAAAAGCATACTTGGTTGTTAGAGTCAGAGCTGTGCAGACTTAAGTCAAGCCCTGGTTCAGGGAAGATTTTTCCATGTGCTGCTGATGTCCATAAGGACTCAAACATATACTTGCTTACACAGAGATGCTTTCCTGAAGCAGAGTTGTCACTCGTTTCTACAGGTATCACAAGATGCCCTCCCTTATTCTGCTTCATGTATCTGGTACTAGAATGATCATTTCCTGATAAATGAAGGCACTTAATCAGTCCTCTTCCCCTTGGAAGAAGGACTTTTGGGGATATTGTTATATCATTTAAAATAATATTTTGGAATTTTAAGTTTACATTGCTTTATTTTTCACTTGAGGTGACTGTATATAAATATTTTCCTCTATTTTATCATTGCTGATAAAGTAAGCCTACAGTATACAGACAAATAATTTGCCTTTGATGTATTGAAACTGTGAGATAAAAAGTAGACTTCTCTCTTGTGTCCATGTTCCTGACTATAACTCTGTTCCTCTGTGTTTTTATAAGTTGGAATAAATGTTGCTTACGGGCAACAAAGAGCCTGCAAGCTTCCCAATAATTTTTGTCATTGAACTCAAGCAACCCTATTGAAGGATCTCACATATGTATAATGATATATGTATATGTACAAACTTTAGAAAGAAATAAACCAAATGTATTTCACGTTCTGCAGCTGAATGTTTTTTATTTGAACCCTAACAGTTGCTCCTACAGCTAAGAACATGAAGATGACTTTACAGTGAATGACTGTCCTGCTTCTGACTCTTGGCAGTCAGTAGTTTCAAGGTTTCCTGAGCTGAAGCATATGTATACTGTCTGCCTTACAGTCTGGATCTGACCTGCAGTTGGCGTAACCAATGGAGCCAGTGGCAATTTGTGCGCATCTGTCCTGCGTGAGGGCAGCTGGAGCACATCTCTCTTCCTTCTGCACCTGTACAAGAGGTGGCACCCATTCCGGTTTCGTCAGGGTGTATAGCCTGCAGAGCTACCACTGCTTGCTGTGAAGAGACAGCAAGAAGAGAATTAACTGATTTAAAATGGGTTTACCAGCATGTGGATTAAAGGAGCAAAGCTGCAGCAAACAGCTGTTCAGAAATGACTGGGAGTTGATTTCAACATTTATATGAGGAGGTCACTGTTGAGGTTGGGAATTGCTGCTGATGTGGTGCATGAGAAGAAAGGACCCATGACAGGCAGAAGAGTCAGACAATAAAGAAAAAGATGGAGTGTAAAAAGGCAGAGGTGGGTGTGGTTAAGAAACTGTGCCTATCCAAAGGAAGGAGAAACACTCTGTACAACACAGAGCAAACAGCACTGTGCTTGCAGCTTTTGGGTTGGACATAGCTCAACATGGGAAGTTAGTATGCTCTGTGGAGAGTGGGTCACAGGGCAGATGGAGAGGATGTGTCCAATACAGACAGGGCATGCCCAAGATTTACAACAGGGCTAGCAGCTTGTACTTGGAACAATAGTAAGAAAGACGTGTTGTTTCTTACCAAGATTTCTGTGAATGTTTGACTATCTTGAGGTGACTGTTTCTTTACATTTTTCCTCAGCATGTTGCCTTTAGATGAATGGTAAGACTTTCACACTTGAGATAGCTCTGTGTGTGTGTGTGTGTGTGTGTGTTTGTTTGTTTGTTTGTTTGTTCACACTTTGCCTTGGGGTATCAGATTTTTTCACTGTTATACCATCCTGCATTGCTTCAAAGGACTTGGGATTTTTTTATTCCAGTGCAGACTTCTAAATTAATATGTTTTTAATGAAAAGACTAAACAAAGTGGTGGTAAGAATGGGTGGGAGTATTTTACAAAGATGTATTAAATGCCTTCTCTAAGCCCAAATGAATGTTTGAACTGTGTCTGAATGTTAATGTCAGTACTGCTCACCACATCTTTTCTTACTGTTTCTTCCTAGCTGACAGAGTCAACGCTGAGCATTTTCTGGTGGTTTTTCTACCTGGAATCATTAGTCACGTCACGTTGCTCACAATGCAGTGAGCTAGAACAAAATGACAGAACAGGTGCAAACTGAGAGACAAATGCATTTATATTCTCTTCATTGTCCGTTTTCAGTTCAAGTTTCCAAGTACAGAATATAATTATCAAGGAAGACTGAAAAGGCTAGTTTGTATATGCAGGAGGAACCTCCACAGTCTACAGCAGCTACACATTTCTTTGGGTATTCATAAATAATGTAGCATGAGAAAGACACTTAGCCCAAAGTAATGCACAGTTTGGTCTGAAATTGTGATTATCTCTAGATTGGAAGTAAGAAGAAAGTTCTTACCCCTCAGAGCACTGATGTACTGCAGTGGCCTTCTAATCTACAAGGTAAGGGCAAAAATACCCAGTGGCTTTTAAGGTAGAGCTGGAAGAGAAATCACATGATGATAACCCAGGTTTTCATTTTTCAGGTCATTGCACATCGCATCTGTTTCTTTCCATGTTTGCTACTAAACTGATGTTTCTCAAATTATGTCAGCCACTATGCTAACTATTTCTCCCAGAAAAAGGGCCATCCTAGAAAACATGAGTTACTGCAAAACAGCTATCCACCTTGCCATGCCAGGTTTTCTGTGTCATGGTCACATTCATTTTAGGACATTTTTTTCTGGTCCCATTTCACAGCTAGCTTTTGGATAGATCAATACATAAAAAATGCAGGTTTTTGTTTTGATGGCTTGCTCCTCACAATAAAATGCGAAGACAAGGAGCTAAACTGGGATCAGATTATTTGCCTTGGAGAATGGGGAGGCAATGTGTTGCTATTATGAACTGGAAGTTTGTGGGGATGGTTTTGTCCCCTCTTCCCAGGAGGGGTGTAATAAAAGGCTGAGTTTGCCCAAAAACAACATTGGGAAGTTCAGGCTTTGGGGCTGGTTTGTTAAATTTGGCCAGTGAGGATAAAGTAACAAGGGGTGTGTCTTAGGGAGGAACCTGGGCAGTGAAGGGGAGGGACAAGAGTTGCAAAAAAGTTGTTCCAGGAAATAGAAACAGTAATGAATAAAGAAAAAAAATCTGATAAAGAACAAAAGAAGAGGGAACCTTCTGAAAGGAAGGGTGGAGGCACCTACAGATGCGTTGCTGATAAGCAGCCTTATGTGCCAAGAATTCCTTTCAGGAGGACTGTGAAAAACTTGCTTTGAGAGGGTGGGCTTCAGAGAGATAGATTTCCACTGCAGTGATATGTCATATAAAGAGGTAAGGTGATGGATTTGTAAGTGAATAGCTGATGTATGTGATTCATAAGATTTAAGAGTGTGAAATAAGCACTTTTTGTAATTGTGTGTAATAGGGTGGAAAACAGTATAATTACAGATTAGCAGTAGTGGTGTGTTTGTTTGATAATCAGTATATTGATTACTTAATAGATTGACCAGTTCCTTAGTAGCGTGTTGCTTAATCACTAAAGCCTGTAATTTTGTTATAGCACTTACATCTTGACCTTGCAATCTAAATGGAGGGGGTTCTTCCTGAAGTAGCAGTTACATTGAGGGAAAGAAGAACATTTCCTACCTAGTCTTAATTTGCTTCAGCCACAATACATTGACCATTGCAAGGATGCTTGTAGGAATGTTTGTAAATATTTGAATTATGCCAGTGACCACAGGCCACAAATCTCAAGAATGCAAACAGCGTAGAAATGACATACTGGGAAAGTGAGGTCTATGAGTTAAAATCTAAGGGGAAGACTTTCGTAGTGTACAAGCACTGTTTTCTCAGCTAACACTGCTTGTCTGCATGTGTAAAGGTACTGAAGGGCCTTTATGATATGCAGTCTTAAAATGTCGGGGAAATGTACAGATGGCTAAAAATCTGCAGAAGAGAGCAGAATATAGCATCAAAGACTGGAAACTCTGTGGAAAAGGAGATTGCAAGGAGGGTTTGCCCAAAGAGAGAGCATTTGTTTGAAAATCAGAGGTAAGACAAAAACTGAACAAGACTATAAAGAAAAAGCATGGTAGGCAACTGAACAGTACACAGATTCATTTACCACTTGTAAAAGACAATCCATTAATAAGAAAGGACCAGCCTCTTGTGAAGGCTGCCTAACCACTCTCTTTACCAGAGTGCTCTTTGGTGAAAAGTTCTTATTCCCCCACTGTTTGCAGAGGGAGGCATTTTGAATACTGCCAGGGCTTGACATAGGGTCAGGAGAGCATGCTGTGCACTGGCCTTCAGGGGTGAAATTCTCAGAGTTAGCCAAGGTAGATATCCTTCCTGCACGTGATAGCTTGGAAGACAGCAGCATGCCTGGAGCTGCACACACCACACATCTTCTGGATGTGGCGTGTCTTTGCAGAAGGGACAGAAAGAAAACCCAAAACACAGCTGAAGCCTGTTTTCCACCGTTGCTATACTAAGATTGTTCAAAATAAGTGGTTTAGGGGGGTGGGTATAGTTTGCTTTCTTCCTCTCCAAGAAAATGTTTTTTGTTCAGCCAGAAATCATCTTTCTGCTCTACCTCAAAAGGGGAGTGTAGATATGCCCCATCAACTCTTTGGGAGGTGAAAGTCAGCTCGGGCAGTCCTCTCTGCCCAAATGTCCAGTGTAAAATAAATACACTTCTTTTCAGGGTAATTCCAGTCAGGACTTGTAAACCAAGGTGTGTGTCACTGAACACTTGCTGTGAGTGCAGTCTTCAGCACAGACATGTGCCCTGTCCTTTGAGAAGAAATTATTTTGATTGAGGTGGTGGTAGGAATACTGCTGTGAGAGTGGGTGCGGAAAGTGATCCTGTCCAGTCAGAAGTGCATGTGTGATACCTTGGTGTGCTCTGCTTCCTGTTGCATCCCCTCTTCAGCTGAACTGTGCTGAGCACCCTGCCAGTATAAGTACTGAGATAGGGGTGGATGGAGCCAATGGCATTAGCATAATTACCTGAGTAATAAAGACACTAGAGATGCTCACCTCGGCAGAAATTTGCAGTGGTCTGTGCCTGGGACAGGAATACTTTCCATGTCTAGCTACTGGGACAGTTTCATGGGGGTCTTGCAGCCAGCCAGTGATAGCAAGAATGGTGTAAAACCCAAGTCCTGGTACCACAGCCATACCCACGCTGCGTTTCTCAGGCAACTGCAGTGTGGGCGGCAGTCAGAGGTTGTAATTGTTTCATGGGGGAAAAAAGCCCATATACATACACACGCAGAATTAAAAAACGAAGTGCTCTTTCGTTTTAGCTGCAATTTCTGACTGCACTTTGGACAAATTGTCAGAATCCGCATTTCCACTGGCAGGGAGCCAGGCTCCCTGGTACTCTGATTAAACGGTGTGTGGGCAAAATGTAGGCAGATGATGGGGACTTGGTACATTGAAACCTTACAGAGCTGTGTTTTCCTTTTCTGCTGCTTTATTTCTCTCTCCAAACTCTTTTCAGGCTAGTTTTTTGGCCATCCTTCGCTAGATCCTTTTTGGGGTCTAAACATCCAACTTTGGGAACTGAAAAGAGGCATGAAGCCACAGAGGTAGCTGCTCAGGGTGCATAATCCCTAGCTGCTTGTTCCCTTGCAGGTGAGCACAAAACTCTCTGAGTGGAGTGAAGGGGTGGAGAGACCAGAATGTTTGGCTTCAGCAATATAAAGGGAATTTTTACATGGACATGGGAGATCTCTTCTGTGAAGGATCCAGTCAGCCAGTAAGACATGCTTCTTGTCCAGCTTCAGCCTTCCTGGGAGCTTCATCTATGACAGCTCCTCTTGGAGTATGGCTTTACGTCAGTGCGCTGCTCTGCCTTTCTCTGTCCTGGGGCACTGGGCTCCATCCAGCTGACAAGCATTGGAACTGGGGATTTTGAGACATCACATTTCTAATGAATGTGGTGCTTAGATCTCACAGCTGTAGCATTTACACTGCCATATGTGTGAAGACTGGGGACTGTTGCATTGTTCCCAGGATATGTGTTTGTGAAGACTGGGGACTGTTGCATTGTTCCCAGGATATGTATATCTGCTGTCAGGGTGGGCACCCTTGGTTTACACTGACTTTCTTGCTCACTTTTTATTTGGTTTCTCCTTGTTTCTATTACGGTTCAACAAAACTCAGTCAGGAAGGTAAGATGAGTTGTCCAACCTTTGAACCCACAATGGCATTCAGTGGAGACAATTTTCATTAACGTAATGGCTGAGCTCTGCTGTGAGTCAAGGTTACCCCACTCCCATGTCTGATGTCACCACAAAGGGTTGTTCTGGATAGCTACACCTCAAGTGAGGTAATTCTGCTTTTAAAATGGATGAGATGCACTGCACTGATGACTAGTGTGGATCTCCCAATTCAGAGGCAGGGTGGCCTCCATGTAGCTGCCAGGGCAAGGCAAGATTATTCCCTTTTCAAAATATAGACATAGAAGCTCAATCTCATTTTTAAATTCCACAGCAATTTGATTCACATATTTAGCTAATTCAAACTTAAGAAATTTGGCACAAAGAAGTCTCTGTAGGTATTTTGCAGCCCTCTGAGTTCTTGCTGCACTTGTGAATCATCAAACGTGTCTTGATGCTTAGTTCAGTGTGCAGCATGACTGACAGGGCCTCTTTTGCCAAGTGTTAGGAGCTGCAAAAGTCCTGCAGGGGTTCCTATGTGCTGATGGTGCAGTCTGGGGCCCAACCTCTCATGATTACAGAGGAGAGCCCGGTGCTCCTGGTAGAGGCTATCAGCTCCAGCACAGCTGCACTGTGATCTGCCTCTGTGCCTAGGAGCCTGAGAGGCTTCCCAGCTCCCTCAGCTTCCCCAGGAGCAGATCAGGGCCAGAGCTGCATGTGTGCCTGCCAGTTCTGCCTATACTATTGAAACTGCCAACTCTTCAGGGCAGGGGCTTTGTCTATGTATATTCAAGACCAATAAACATTAATCCTAATATTTTGCGAACTGCTTGGCTTTCAGAGGTTGGTATGACTTTAATGCAAAATACCTGGCACAGTGTTTTATGAGCCCTGGGGACAGTTTAGTTTGTTCAAATGTGTACTTGGCTTTGAGTCACTAATGTGATCAATCACAGGAGCAGTCTTTTCCCTCTGACTCACCAAGGCTGATTCCTTGAATTTGAGGGGTATAAATATCCACTTGATTCTAGCATTTAAGGAGTTTGACTTAAAAATTCTAGCTGCTGAAATCACAATTGGAGCAACTGACCCCAGCTTCCAGAAATTCAAAGAAAGATCACTTGGGTGCTGAAGAGAGAGAATATGTACTAGCTTTCATCAGCTGAAAATTGAGTATTTTGGGAAAAAAAAACTTGTTGATCCATTGGGATGCCAAAACCCAAAAGCTTCCCCTTTTAATTTGCTCCGATCTGTCTCTCATCTAAATGGCTTTAAAAAGAAAGAAATGAATGAAGGAAACCAATTCCTGCACCAAGTAATGGGATTTTTGTGGTTTCTCATTCAAGTCCATGGAGCCCTGATTTTGCCACAGGGCACTAAAATGAGAAGGGAGAAGAAAAGGCCATGCCCCTTTCTTTTCCGTTCAGGTACCTCCTCTTGAAGTACAACTTTTATTCCATATTTCCTCAGTATGTATGCCTTGAGGCCTCATAAATTTTTGTAGTCCTTGCACTGTCTCATCTTGAATCGTGTCATGCTACCGTGGTTTTTGCTGTTACTGTTCTGCCTGCTGGTATTACTGGAATGTCATTGGAATATGTAATTCTTTGCTTATCTGTGCCCCTTAGTGCTTTTATTGTTGTTCTAATTGACCCCTTCAAGTTGTATCTTCTCTGTGAGCTGTTGTTTCTATGTCCTCTACAGGGAAAACAAAGGACATAAAGCCTAAGTAACTGGGTCACACAGGAATTTATGAACACATCTGGATGGTGAATTCTCCTTTTCCAGAAAAAGCAGTGAATTACTTTGTGTCACACTCCTTTTTTAGCTGCCTCCAGTACTTTGACAGCTTTACCTCCTTTATGAAGATCATCCTTAGTCTTATCCTTCATTATTGTTCTCAGCTTGTTTAGTTATGAGTTGTCATCAGAGAAGACTTCAGCAACTGGCTGATTCTATGCAATTCTGACTAATAATTCTGTTATATGTGCAGCTCTCTTAGCTCAGTGCAGAACCCCATTTTTGGAGCAAGCAGTAGAACTCAACAGATGTATTTGTGGTCACCTGTGCTGCAGTCATCATCTGAGTTCAGAGTTCTGCTATGCTAAGCAATGTGTAGGCCTCCCATACCCCCAGACTGTGGATTTGTTCCAAAGATTTCTGCCCAAACTGAAATTCAGGGATGGAGGTTTATTGGACTTTTTGCCATTAAATTTTAGTAAGGTCAGGGCGCACTGACTGGCTGCAGAGCACCAAGATTAGCAGACAAAATAGTTAGGAAAGAGAGAAAAACAAAGAAAAAGAAACACTATTTGCCTCTGATCAGATGATTGTTACTGTTAACTGTTCTTAAAGCTGACTTTACTCACAATACACAAAAATAGGAGCTCTTTTGATTGAGGGTAGAGGTTAGCTCTGCCCTAGCAGTTCTGCCCTAGCACTTCCATCCTGCCAGGTAAGAAAAGGAAAGCACAACTTCAAAGAGAGCTAAGCCCTAAAGTCTTCCTGTTTTTCTGCTTAAGCACAGTGTAAATTATACAGCATTGACACAGTTTCCTTAATAATTTCACTCTATAAGCAATCATAAAGCATTTAGTTTTAACATTAAATATTCAAGTTCTTCTCTGTTTGTTTTTGAATTCTTATGTATAATTTAAAGATTTTAACACAGAAATTATTAAACATGAACACGTTAGATGACAACTAAGCTGAAGAAGAGGGACATGAATATTGGAAACCGAAGGATTTTCCAAAGCTATAACAAAATGTTTTGAATGCAAGATTTTTCCTTGGGTGATGCAAATAAGAAATAATCCCTAATACTATGGCTAGGAATGACCTTGTTGATAATGTGATAGAGCCAGCACTGCTCAGTCTGCAAGGCACTTGATGGGGTTATTATTACTGGCACTTATCTGTCATTGCATGATGACAACAGATTAGCTGACTGACTGCACTGTGTGCTTTAGTGCAGTCACAGCTTTTGCAAAGGCTGCTCCAGAAAGCATCACCCTGTAGTTCCCACACATTTGAGCTTGGAAAGCCCCAGTGGAAATTTCTCAAGGGACCCATCTTGTGCCTAGTTAAACTGCTTTTCACTTGAAAAAGAGGTGCCATGCTGTGCTCTTCATGCATTGTGTAGCCATAAGGTATGTGTAGCATTGTCAAAAGTAAGACAAGAGCATGATCCAGCAGGATGACAGTGCATAGTTCGGTATCTCCCAGTGCTATCCCCTTACTGGCTTTCCATGTGCATCCCCAGACTGCCTCCCTTTTAAGTGGAGGATGATGAAGTGGGGTTGCGGAGGAAGAGCTTTCAAGCTGAAAGTCCCTCTTGCTTCTTCATGGAATTGAACTATGTCTGTAACTCATCAACTTTTCCAAGTCAGATTTCCCTTCTGACTTTCCAAAATGACATTGCCTATGGCACTAAGCATGCACGGTCCCAGGAACGTCCAGGTTTTGTGTGCTTCTGCTGCCTCACAGCATGCCAGTGTGTAGTGCTGTGCTCCAAAATCCTGAGCTGCAACAGGGCTCAGCATCTCTTTTCTACCAAACTCACTCTTCATCATTCCCCTGTGGATTTCTCAGCTACCTGGACTCTCTCTGTGGGTACACAGCTGCAGTGCTACCTTGCTTAGACATCTGCTCCCATCTGAGCCCAGATTATTGGGGTTTATCCTTGTTGACTCTCCAGCATTCAGCACCCAAATTTCTCCCTGTTAGCTCTCCCACTAGTGGCACCCTCCTGGCTGCCCTGAGTTGCATAAAACTGGGAAATCTCCCTCATGCCCAGCTGCCAGGGAGGGGACTGTATGTATGATCTGTACCATTCTCAGAATAAGTACCCTGCCTGGCACTTGCCTGTGCTGCTCTGCTAATGCTGCTGGAAGAGTCAGAAGGATCAGAGCAGTCATGAGCAATACTCCCCAGAGGTAGATGAAGAGCTCACCTCCCTTCTGGGTGGCTGCATGTTTCTGTTTGACTTGAGGAATTGGTGACTGCAGCCATGGATGCCCATGGGGAGGGAGGGGAAAAGGCAGGAGCCCCTTTAATGGGCCAGAGCAGAGCTCAGAATGTCCTGACAGAATACAAAAACCCTGGTCACAGTCCAAGGGATGGTGGTGCTGTGAGAGAGTGGCAAGGGAAATCTGCCACTAGAGGGCTTGAAAGGCAGGATGGGCTGAAGGTCTGAGCAGTGGGCAAGAACCAAAACTCAGTGCTGTGAAGAAATCTGGATCAGAGGAGCTTGACAAGTTTTCCTGGCTGTCAGAGGATGAGGGAGCGAGAGGGGAGGCTTACAAAGACTGCAGGGGCAAGGTCAAGCAGGAGTTGGATGGGAGGAACAGTGGCATTTCCATCCTTTGCCCCAAGCCTTGGTCTGGAAGTCTTTTGTTGGTGTTGGTGCCCGCAAGACATGAGTCATTACTCAGAGCCTGAATATGCATCCTACATCACTTCAAGCTTCCCACCTGATCAAGTTGTGCCAGAGGGTGTTGATGGGGTTGGCAAGATAGAAGAGGGGGCAGAACTTGCTAGATGGAGCTGGATGTTGCTCTTTGGCCAAAAAAAGTTGATGCTATGATTATTCACCCTTTCTGAGGCTATTAGTGGTCTGTAGGCGTACAGGGTTTCAAGAAAAGCATTATCCATTTAAAAGTCAGATTAGGAAAAATCTGAAACAAACTATGTTTCTGAATAGAAATAGGAACTTCTAGAGAGCCAAACGCTTATTCCTTATTACTGAGAAGCTATTTGCTTCTGAAAAATTGGACTCCTTGCTGCTTCTTATATTTTGAAATCTGATGCAGTTGCACGTGGGGATAGTTCAGTGGTGGGAGCTTTCAGATTTGCAGCACAATGGGTGCAGGAGCACAGGGAACAGTTTGTGCCGTTGCATCACAGCAGCTAAGAAAGCCATATGGGAAATATCAGCCTCCCATCAGCCACACGGACATACATCTCCATTCTTTTCTCTCCAAAAGGCTCCTGTTTCAGGAGGCAATGAGGAATGGAATGCTGTTTAGGGAATGCAGTCACTGATTGCAGAAGAAAAGGCAGTCCTTGGTGAAGAGATTATCATTCAAGCTTCGTGCCTGTTCCAGAAAAGCTGGGACTCAACATTGTTTGTGAGCAAAGGAATGGAGGGATGGAGTGGGGCAAACCACTGTGCATTTTAAACAGCTTTGATTCTGAGTTGGAGCTTTATGTTAAATACCATGATTCATGTCTATTTATTTTGTTAAGCAGTGAGCAAGCAGAAAGTCTAGCAGCTGAAATGATGTGCCTGAAAGACTCCTGGCAGGCAATCCATCAAGCAACTATTGATTAGTGCTGCCACAGGAACCATTTTGCACAGTAAGACCTTTATTCTTTACTCTGACAAATGCTCACTTAGATGTAAAGTAGCTGAAGGTGTCTCCTTCTCTCACTTGTTAGGGCTGAACTGAGAATGAAGGTTTGCTCTTCTAAGAGCAGAAGTGTGGAAAGCGTAGCAAGAGCCATGAGGAAAAAACACATGGGTAAGATTCCAGGGCTCCAGGAGGTGTTCTATCCTTTTAAAAAAGGAGGCAAGAAGAGAAATCAAGAAATTCCTGTAAAGAAGATAGCATGCTATAACTGAAAAGTGCTACAGTGGGCTGTAATGGCTAAAGAGAAGCTTGCTGGTAATGATGCTACTGAACAGTCCAGCCTCACTCACTTCCTGTGGTGCCTAATGTGAAGGAAATCAAAGGTGGGGAAGGTGCAATGGAGGTGCTGTGATACCTTTTAGACTTGCACTACATTGCCTGCATTGCCTCAATAGTGTGCATGTCAGCACAATGGATAAGCCAAGCAAGCTTTGCACTCCCAGAAGGGGTCTAAATGTGCTGCTCTTGTTACCTCCCACAAATGGTTAGTTTCACCTTAATTTTACAAATGTTTCTAAACCCATTGTAAATATCTGACTTCAGCTTCCAGCCATTGGTTCCTATTGTACCTTTCTCTGCTTGATTAAACAGCCTGTCAGGATCCAGAATTTTCTGTCCTGCAGAGGTGCTTCTGCAGTGCAGTCACAGCCTATTTAGTTTCTTGAAGAGCTAAACAGATTGAGCTCTCACCCTTTCTCAGTACCAGGCATCTGCTCTGATTTTAGACTCAAATGCCCATTCTAGTTTTCTTGATGTTCCTACTCGTGGGCATTAAAGGACAGTGTTCTCAGACACAGTTACTACATCTTTGGTCTCCTTCACATGGGGTGCAGAAGCACAATTCTTGTCATGCTCCTTGCCTCTCTGCAGAGACTTTGCAGAGGCAAAAAACTGCTCTTAATAGTTGGTGCTGCTTGCCAGAACAGAACATTGCATTTTTTTCTGGGCTCCACAGTGGCCTTTGGGTGAATTTGCTCCAGATGGATGACCCTGAGATTCTTCTTGCCCTCAGCAATGAAAATATGTGAGTGATATTATTTCTGCTGGCACTGTGTTGAATTAATTATTCCTTGTTTTATTTTTTCCAAAGAACTGAGGTATGCAGATCTTGTTCTTGCATCATAACTATTTTCCCAAAATCAGGAAAAATATGTGGTGGTGAAACAATCAGCATGAGCCCATGCTTGCCTGTTTGTAAAGGCTGGATGGCTTGCCAGTTTGGTCTGGAGACATCTCTGCATGCATGATTTTTGGTGTCTGTGTGCATGATTTTCAGTCTCTCCATGGGCAATGTATACTTGATAGCTTGCAGCTGATGCCATCTCTCATCTCCTGGAATTAATTAGGTGTTACCAGATCGTGAGTTCCTGAACTGCAGTAGGTGCTGTGCTCAGTTGTCAGCAGCTCAACGCATCCATAAACATGAACCTGACAAGGCATACACTGGGAAGCTTCACAGGTGTACTGGTGGACTGTTGAGCACAACAGCTGGCCAGACCTGGGGGGGAATAGCCTGGGTTTTCATGCACATAATGCTATGTCTTGGTTTTAGACAACTTAAAGGAGAACACTCTCAAATGAGCTGCCTCTGTTTATAGGTTCAGCCAATCCCTTTCACCAATAGGGAGCAAATATGAGTAAATATAAGTGAAAAAGCAAAAATAATGTGGCACAAGAAGCTGAGCTGCCTGCCTGAGCAGACTTATAAGTGCCTGCAATACCAGCCCCCTCCCCCCACTCAGTTCCAACCGTTCCGCCTGTTCCATTTCCTGGCTACAGGGTCTTAGAGAGACTAAAAATTTTTGGGCATAGATAGATATGGAATCCAACAACATTTTGGGTTATTCCATGACATGCTGTCGTGAAAGAGACAGTAGTATAAATGTGTGGAGCCTGTGCCTGAATGCTGTTGAGAGTCCTTGCCGTCGCTGGATACTGGTGTGTGTCAGGTGCATCACCCACAGCCTGAATGGTGACACTGAATGGAGAGCTCTACTGCAGCTCCAGTGAGCCACAGCTCTGCCAGGTTGTCTTGTGGGCAAGGAAAAGGAGGATCTCTCTGCTCCTCTTCCCCCTGCATCCAGGGAGAGCTTTTTGTGCTTTCTCTGATGGCATGCTGTCTCCATTGCTCACAAGGGTCTTCGTTTGGGTTTTCTCTACCACTGTACTACTTTATTTCTTATCCTGGCAGTATGCAAACACCTGCTAACCTGCACTCTCTATATGATATGGTTTTAGTTTAGGTTTAGGTGACTTACGACATTACTGTAGTCAGATGCCCAGTCCATCACCTGGGAAGGTGTTACTGGACTGGAAATGAAGCAGTACATTTAGGCACAGTTCATCTTGCACCACCAATGACTTGAAGTAGCATTAAAACAACTAGGCTGTTAGATATGCATCCTATTATGTCCAGGAATGTTAGCCCATGCAGGAAATAATAGGCAGAGAAGGAAAATGAATCCATCTCTTCTAAACCACTGCTTATATCCACTTCATGTCATGGATAAATTATTTTATTACAATGATTCTGGCTGCTGATTCTGAATGACTTCAACTCCTTTTGCTTGTAATTTTAGCCTGTGCTTAAATGAATTTGAACTGAAGCTGGCATGAAAATGAAGCAGTCTTAGCAAATCTGTGACTTGTATTCTTTCAGATTTTGTACTTTTTTTGTTTGCTTGTTAATTTTTTTCCCATTGCAACTAATTATTTCAGGAACAGGTGACAGGGAAGAAGGTGAATGCTTCTATATAGATGTCTTCAATCTCAGCGATTTAAACAGCAATTAATTGTACTCTCTCCTAATTTATTATTAACTTGTGTAGGGTCTAGTATTGCAAAATATTAACAAGAGCTGAAAAGGGAATTCAGAAATAACAAACCATCTGTATGCACTGACTGCAAGTCAGTTTATTAAATTATAGCTGTAGTAGACACTGCACTGTGTAAAATGATGTAACCTCATATGTGTTACTCTGTCTTTTTAGTCACTGGGGTCTCTCAGTGTTTCTCTGTTTTTCCTTGGGGCCAGTTTTACTTCAGTGCTCAGGTATTGATTTCTCCTATTAAGGACAGGCAGAAAAATTATGAAAAAGCATAGGGCAGGATCCAGCCAGGGTACTGGAAGAAGAAAACCTGTACCTATGAAGTGTTGGTGTTTTAATTCTATAATTAATTTTTCAGGAAGGAGAGCAGAATGTACGCCAGCAGCCAAAGGTACACCGGCTGCAGGGACTGACAGCAGCTAGTAGGGTTTCATGCACCACATGCTGCTCTGCTTTTCTTCCATGGCACCACCTCATTGTCACAGCTCAACGCTTTATTTTGCTCTATGTGCTTCTGAGTGTGCTACTTGCCACAGCTCAGGGCTTTTTCCTGTTGCATGTGAATGCCAGCAACCATTAGCAAGATGCTGGATGCTATAAGGCTTGATCTTCTGTATGTCTAAAATGCAACAAGAAGGATTTTCCATGGACCTAGCAGCACTTTTACTGATTATTCTAGCTGTACAATTGGCCAGGCCATAGAAGTGGACAAGGAGAGTATGGGGCAGGGGAGCCAACACAGAGGATGGAGCAGTCCTTACAGGTTTATGATCATAGGTTTCAGAAGCAGTGCTGTTAAGGCTGTGAACTCCCAGTGCTCACCATATGGAAACCTTTTACCTCTTGGTGGTAGTACATCATCATTGGCTGCTGCTTTAGTCCAGATGTTCTAGGCAGCTCTGACAATGTCACCCCACTGGTGACAGTAACAGAAGGAAATGGGACCTGAAGGCACTGGAAGAATGGTGGCCACCCAGAAGGACTTCTGGGGAGTAAGGAATTCTGGCATGCTGCGGCCAATGCTGACAAGCCTCTGACTGAGAGGGACAAAAGCAGGTACGTCTTTTTTGAAGCAGTCATAGAATCACAGGATCATTAGGATTGGAAATGGCCTCTACAGTCACTGAGTTCTAGGATCACTGAGTCCAGGCACTGGTGTGCTCTGTGTGTCACCTCTGCAGCAGTCTGGTCACAGCCCTGGGGTCACTGCAGCCTCTTTCCCAGTGTGTCTCCAGTTGTTTCAGACCTTTGCAAACTGCATGGTGCTACCTGTCTCTGTTTGAGCATGGGGCATAGTCAGAGGGGATGGTTGTGCAGCACCAGTATCCCTTGTTTTAATATACCCACCAAAAGCCCTGTTTTATGATAATGTACTAAGGAGATGGAGAGCAGCATCTCCTGGAAGATGGGAGATAGGCAAAGAAGAACACCCTTTTCTAGACCTGACACTAATTTTTTTTCATCAGAAACTGGACAAATATTTGTGCGCTTTCACTCAGCCAGTGAGTCAGAGGTAGGAATGCAGAACCCATTCTTGTCCTGCACTCACATACTGGCTTTGTGTATGTCCCTGCTACAACTTGACTATCCGTGCCATGGGCATAAAGGAGGATGGGGAAAGGAAACTTTGGCAAACCAGTGGGAAAGTCCTTCTTGGGTGCAGCCAGAGGCATAGGGGTAGCTCTGGGATGGGTGTCTGTGGCACCACTTGTGCTTGCAAGAACAGAAGCTGATAAAACGATCAGAGCTACCTTTAACAGGGTCATGGAAAAGCAGGATGGCCACTGCTGAGGGAAAAGTAGGGAGTCTGCCCTCCCAGGGCTTCTTCAGTTGTGGCACTCTCCTTTGCCATGCCAGAGGACCCAGCTGACCTTCTCTGGCTTGGTTCCTGCCAGTAGTCTCTTGGGTTTTTGCATCCTCTGCTCCTTGGATGTCAGAGTAAGCAGGACTGGGAAATAATCAACACCTTGGAAGAGTTCTCCACTGACGCATTTACTCTTGTGTAAGTGCTTACCTCAGTACACCTTACAGCTGGACACAGGATGGGGAACCCACACAAACAGTGGTGGTTGCCTCAAGGATATCCTGTAGTTTAGTTACAGGCTTTGTTACTTCTCTTCATGTGTTCTAAGCCTATTATTTGCAAATCTCTTTGCACCCATGTTATTATGAGAGTGGAATTACTCACCTGCCCATCCACCAAGCCATTAAGTGTTTGAGACACGGCCTAAAATTTCCATTTATGACTTCTCCTTCTGAAATGAAGTCCTGATCCTTCAGTCCCTGAAACTGTATGAGATTCTTGCCTTCCTCAGAGGCTTCTCTTTTGCCCAGTTTGCTCATCCACAAATATTGCTAGGCAAGTGTGTAATTTCACCAAATTGTTTTATGTTCACCTTCTGGGGAAGTGCAGGGACTGCCTTGGCATGCGGGCTCCACATCAACACTACGTCTAGTTGCTCCTTTGCTTGTTATTAATTCTCAAATGGTGAAAGCAAGTGACTCAACTCAAATGTTTCCTATGGAGCTTAACTGAGTAACGCTGGTGAGGAGAAAAGCTCCTGTTGTTCTCTGCCTCATTTTCAGCTGCAAAAGACCATCTGAAGAACGCTGACAGCCTTCTCCTTTAAGATCTTCCCATTGCACCAACCCACGAGTAGTTAAGTTTTCCTTTTTGATGCCAGTAGGTGGCATTGCTTACTCTCTTAAATGCCCAAAAGTTAAGCAAAACATTTGGCCAAGCCTTTAGAAGTAGTACCTAGTTGGAAAGTCATGGCCTTTCCCAACAGTGCGACAGCTTCCAAATCCAGCATCTAAATTTTGGCTGGAAATCAGCCTGGTTTGTAGCCCCAGAGGAATTAAGTTGTGTTAGTGCTTCCCTGGTGAAATTACAGGAGCAGGAGAACTAGATAGTTTTATGCTATAACATGTTAAATTTGTGAATAAGGTGGCATGGTAAGATTACCTATGGAATGATAGAACAGCAGTCCATGATCTTGGCACTTCTACAGTGATGTGCTGATTCAGTCTGCTCAATGGAGCCATGCCACTGGCAATTACAGCTCCATCTTGTGCTGGATTGTAACTCTGATTGCAATCATGTTGTGTCACTCCGTGGCACAGATTGACAAAGATGTGGCCTTGCCATCTTTCTCCCAATGGATAACCATTTCCTGTCTTGAAAATATAGCACATGGGACATCATCTCCTCATCATAGTAAGTCTGGAGAGATTTTCCCAAGTGGATGTTGAAAGTTCCTGGCACTGCAAATGCAGGTTTGCTGATAATCAGCACTCCAGGAAAGACAGCTTGGTAGGCTGGGGATGGCTGTGGTGTCATCACAGGAGATGACTCCCTACAGGCTCCTGGGAGAGGGGTGGTGTATGAGGAGAAAGGCAAGCAGCACAAAGGCAATTGGAAGTCTAAATGCAAACTGCTTTCAATGTTGTCTTGCATCCAGAAAAAAATTACCCAGACACATACATGACTCCAGGGTAAACTTCAGCGTCTCTTATCTCTTTGTGGGCAAGGAGTTTCCTGGAGGACTTGGCATGCTCAGCACCACCAGATTAGATTTAAAAGCAGAAGAGATATCCTTGTTCATGAGAGGACTGCTGAAATGGATAGGACATGTGACATGCCCAAGATCACCCTGGACACCTGTCTCAAGCAAGGGGCTAGCCATCTTGCTGCTCGTGCTGGCTCAGGGAAGTGGAGGTCCAGGAACAACCTTTATCCAGCCATTTCTGTGTCATCACACGTCAGGTTGGGATGTGCACATTGCACCTGCTCATGTGTTATGCTCTGAGCACGCTGAGGGGAGGCTGCTTGGCTCACCTGCTGCCAGAGGACAGTGCACAGAAATGTTCAGCAGCTTGGCTCTGGAGCACTGCACAGCACCATATGCCAGTGCTCTAGCTCCAGTACCCAGGATGACTCTGCCTTTGTTTGAGCAGCAGGTAGACCACTGTCTTCTGAACTTTGCATGGAATCTGACACAAATATGGAATGTTGGGCAAATATGGAATATTGATTGCATATCATGCAATCTGCCCACGGCAAAGGCAAACAGGCCATTCCTGGCTCTACAGTGATCTTCTCCTACTACACGCTGTCCCTATTTTCGGATTAGGAATGGGTTGTTGGGGTGCATGTTTGCTCTTTCAGGAGTTCAAATAGCTCTAATGGACCAGGCCTTACGTAGTCTCTCCTGTGACACTAGGTTATCCTCAATCTATCCCAGTGAGAATGCCATTCTTGGTCTTGATGGAGTAGGAGTGTGTCTTATCTAGCAGGGGAACCTAAGCCGTGTGGGAAACACTCTATCAGGAGCTCCTGAGGACACAGTCAGTGACTTTAGGACCTTTTTCTCTTCATCCATACCTGAAAGGTTATATGTTCTACCTCTTGCCTCAAATTGCTGACTAGAGGTGATTATTTTGGCCTCTGAACATCAGCTGTGCAGCAAGAGCAAGGCATGGAGAATACATTTCTGTATCAGATGACCATTATTAAATACCTTTCAGTTTGTTTCATAATATTCCTTTGTTCCAGAATGAAGATTCCTGAGCGATGAATGTAATTAACATCAGGTGATGTTCACTGTGAATTAAAAGATTTTTGAATCCATTGTAGAGAATTTCTAGGGAGCCTACTTACATTACATTTTTGTGATTTATTTTTAAATTGTGGCAAAGAACTGGAGTCTATTCTTCTCAGAACGTGATGTATGACAAGCTGTGGGTTGTTCTCCTGAGTGGATTCAGACTGTCTTCTTACGTAGTTACTTTACCATTTTTGGTTGGAGACTCTCAAAGAAAATTTGAGGGTGATTCAGATTCCTAAACACATGTACCCAGCAACATTTTAGATGTTCCTAGGGTGTCCAAACTCTTCACTCAAAATGGGCAGATCTGGTGTGGCACCTGTGGGCCCACAGGATTCACAGACTATTGACTGCAGGGTACAGCTTTGGTAGCTAGACATTTGATATATATGTATATTTATATTTTCTTGCACATTGCCCTCTGACATTGGAAGACTTAGGAGGAAATTAGCCCCCATGGCTCATTGTTTCCATATTCTATGTCACGCCCATTCTTTTTTGTCTGCAGTTAGGGAATCCAGCTCCTCCATCTGTGGCCATGATGATCTAGGCTGCAAATCTCACTGGTCAGTCTGCTGTGGACAGGCCTATTCCTTTGATTAAGAGAGTCCTTCTTAGGAGGCAGCAGCAGCACAAAACACGTGCTGTCTGCTCCTCAGACTTGGCTGGGAGCCCATTCTGCAGTTTGATGTGTCCAGGCTACAAAGCTCCTTAGGACCTCTCTTGAGTCCTGGAAGGTAAAAACAACCCACCCAGCAGCAGAAAACAATACAAAATGACAAATTGTTCTAGCACTGTGTGTGTCCCTGAATGCAATAAAATACAACGCCTGAAAGACTGCGTGACTATTGCATTTGCAGCCAATGGTATTTCTTCATTAGAGGAAAGAAGACCCTGGTTAGGATATACCACAGGGAAGGGCCTTGGGCTTTTTCTGTACCTCTTGTCAATGAATTCCAGAAATCTTCCATTTATAGCCGGTTACCATGCATTGGCGTTGACCTGAGCTGTGCCAGATGCTGCTGCTTGTGCCATGCTGGAACTTGGAGGTGCTATCTGAGACCAGGGTCCTCTTTCTACTATTTTCATAGGCTAGAAAATTAGTGAAAGAGTTTTTCAATGTCCATGAGGTCTAGTTTTCTTGAGCACAAAACCAGAGACCCAACCTCTTATCAAATCATGACATGAGCAATGGAGTTTCTTTGAACTGGTTTTCAAGGGTTTTCTCCTCCAGTTCAGGAGTAAGTCCTTCTAAGGCCATGCTAGCTATTGGTAAAGGGTTGCCATGGCTGTGTTTGGCAAGGAGCTGTGTGTTTTCAGAGCAGTGCAACAATGCACATTGAATATGCCTGTGATTGCTCTTCTCCTAGAAATACCAATTGGCCAAGAACCTCAGCTGTGTAGTGCTGTGGATCTCAATGTGACTCCCACAGAGTTTGGCAGATGAAAGACCCAAGGGAGGAAACTGAGGCATAGCAAAGTGTTTCACCTCTTTTGATATTGTTTGTGGCCCCAGAGTGGGAGAAAGTGGTACAAGATCTTTTGTCCATAAGGAACATTATGTGTCAGCATGTGTGTCGTGTCAGCGGTTTTAGCGAGGTCTTTCAGATTAAGTTTGAAATTAAGATTCGCCCTATGCTATCCTTTCTCCTTCCAGAGTCATGTCATATAGTCTTTCAGCACCTCTTTAGGACTGTACAAATGTATTTCGGTTCCTGAGGGCCACAAATTCCTCAACAGCTCACCAAAAAAAAAAAAAATTAATACCCAGTATTCACTGAAAAGCCACACCTGTTCTTCCTGCAGGCCTGAAATGCCCATAACCAAGGCCTACAGGGGATGCCTCTGAGAAAAGATATGAGACAGAGTTACTCTAGAGAATTTTACAATCTCAATATTGAACATGATACCTGAACTGAAGGTAGGATTTGGGATTACTTGCTTTAGGATAGGGATTACTTGCTTCAAGTAGCTTTAAAACTTAAACTTTGTTCTATCCACAGTATAGTTAAGTTGTCTAGGCTCAATTTGGTTGTAGTGAGAACCTGATGGCTGAAAGAGAACTACAGGATGTAGAATGGTAAACTGTTCTAATACTGTGTGTGTTAGGTACCGATCAACCCCACTGGAATACATTCTCCTGCAGCAGATGACCTTCCTGAGGCAAAAACATATTAAGAAATATTTCTGAACTTCTTAGCTTGCATTTAATTTAAGTAATAATGAAGAAAATTTAAAATAGATCAGGAATAGCAATATGTTTCATAATTGTGTAATAATGTCTTTTTCCTAACTGTACACTAGGGATGAATGGTAGGAGTTTATGTCCTATTGCAAAATTAACCAATTCATGCTGTTCTTTCCTGAATTTTCACAACAGTCTGGATACTTCTGTAGCACAATGATGGTCTTCTGTCTGAAGATTTTTGTTTCTTCTTTCACATTTCACATTTCACTGCTTATGATACAGACTTACGATAATGCCTGCACCACCTTTGCCTTTAACTTGCTGTCTTGTCAGTAGCTGCCAAGAAGGTTCCTCCTTTATCTTTTGTAGCTAATGATGTATGTATTGGGGCTGCAAACTAATTTTTAATTTCTCTGTATTTCCACTGCTCTCACATGGTATAACAGAAATGCTCTTGAGCTCCTTGTCGAAGGTATGGAAAATCAGCAACAGATTTTCCAGAGCTGTATGTCCTTTTAACACTCATGTTGGAACACCCAGACTGGCATATACAGGAGCTTCCATTCTTTTCCTGCAGACAGTTCCTTGGCCTGTTTGCTTTTGATACTGTCTAGTGATGTGGAGTTCATCTATAATATTGATGGATTTAGGTGCCCAGCTTAGAAATAAATGTGTGTCAAGGGTTCCTCTAAGAAACTGTGAAACCTCTTGTCTCTCAGTATGAGATCTGTGTATTGACATCCAATTCCACACAGAAGAGTACGGTGGGAGAACTCCCTGGTTTGGATGAGGCCCTAAAATTGCTTTGTTTTCCAGTTCATCAAATCCTGTGTGTAATCTAAGAAAAACAACTGGAACTTTCCTCTCGCTGAATTAGAGCCTGTGTTTGACTTTCTGGGGGATGAGTTATATTCCTGAGGGACAAGAAGCAAGGGAAAAATTTAGAAGGCAACTGCCAAAAGTTGGTAGTAGGGACTTGAGTAGGTGGAGGGATAGCAGGAAAGTCATCTTTCTCCCAGAGAGTTGTTCCAGTTGACTCTCTCAGGGTTTGCAGGGCTGACCATGTGAGTGGGAAGGGCTGGAGTGCTGGCTTCTTGCCATGGCATTTTGGGGCTTGGAGGGGCTTAAGGTGGTGAATCCTGGCCCTCTGTGGGGGAAGAGGGATGAAAACATGCAAGACATGATACCCAGACAGGTTTTCTGCTTAATTCTCAGCAGACTTCACTGGGTGGTCTTCTGTCAACAAGAATCTTACAAGGTTGATGTGTTTCCAGTCAGGATACACAGAAATGCTTTGCTGTAGTAACTCTGTGCTGGGTCAGGACATTCTGCTTAAGGGCATGAAGCACTGTGAAGGCCCTCCTTGAAACACATAATGAGATTTCTTTCACAGGTAAGGTATCTGGTAACCAAGTGAGTTGTCCCCATAAGCCTGTGTGGAAACAGATAGAAACACTGGAGACAATCAAAATGCCCAGACCCAAGAAATTAATGAGAAGTCTCAGAAGGTGGTGAGGACATGCTGCAGGTGAATTTAAGAAGTAGTTTTATGATGGAGTGTTTTCAGTCTGTGTGTCTTCCTCAGCCTTGTCTCAAATACTTGTCTCCAAAGCCGTTCCCAGGTCACCACGGAGAGATGGTGTTTGCAGGATGTAGATAATCATCTGCGGTGGATGTTGAGTTACATTTAGCAATCACTTGGCAAGGCTGGCTGCAGTGCAAGCACAGTTCATGCAATTCCAACTGTGTACTCTCTCCAGGGTATTGTGTCATGCAGGAAAGGCCTCTAACTTTTAAAAAGCTCATGACTGGACTCCCGAGGGACTAAGATAGCCCTTTTCTATCCTTGGGGAAGAGGTTGATTTTCCAATGAATGTGGGTGTAGATAGAGAAAGGATGGTGTAAGGTCTTGGAACAAAACATCAGGCTGGGGTTTAAGCAAGTTTGAGGCTAGAGGGGAAAAGGCCTGATTCTCCTCTTGGGTTATTATGCAGTTATGTACTGAGATGGTTTACCCAAGTGCAAAGACCCTTAAGCACAAGTTTGGCTTTACTGTGTTGAAAGAGAAGGATCTTCTTAAGTGAGAATGAGGCAGGAAAAAAACGATCAGCACAAGAAAAGATTAGAAAAAGGGGTGTATTCCTGCAATACAGACCTCTGTGAGAACAGATTAAAAAAGGCTGTCACACGAGGAAGAACTCAAAAACTGAATTTACAATGTATATATTTTTATTCTCAGCAGGATTTTTAAATTTAGCAAGAAACAAATCTTTTTTCATGTCCCCTGGTTTGACCACATATCTGGAGTGTTTTAAAAGATGAGACATCTTTCCAGCTTGTGCAACCATTACGCACAAAGCTTGTGAATTCCTTTTGTGGTATACAGATGTTGTAAGGATTATTTGCCATAGAAAGTGGCAATCATCTCATGAGTCTTTTGAGGGGTTAGAGTTACTGGAACTTCAGAATCTTTTTTTTTTTATGGCACGTTTCAAAAGGGTTGGTGTATGCATCTCAGGACTTTGAATTTTGGGTTGGATGTTACAGGAGTGCTGTAAACAGCAGGGGCTGATGGATGGACCAGGCTATATCACCCTCTGTACAGTCCAAAATTTTGCCTCCAGAATAGGTGCTATGGGGAAGTCTGCAGGTGCATCCCTCTACTTGACTAATACTAGTTATCCAGCTGACACAAAGGAATATATGCCTCTAGACATACTGGATTCATCAGCTTTTTACACACTTCATGTGTGATCCTGGAGGCCGTAATCTCTGAGGGAATTGTCCTTATAAACTTCACTTGCAGTTCCAGGATGCAAGAGTCGCTTCCTCCAGACTGTTTCCTTTCTCCTGTTCCTGGAGTAACCTAGCCTGCAGAGGTTTTGGAATCTTAGCTTCCACAATGCATGCTATGACCCTCAGATGACAGGTGGTGAGGAAATATATCATTGCTGTAAGTCTCTTGTTCTCTATGCCTGCATCCAGCCATGGTAAAAAAACTGGGGAAGGGCATTTCTCACTGAGCATCAGCAAGTGCAGCAGAAGGAGCAACCAGGCACAGATACACACACTGACATATTTCAGCAGGCTCCCAGTAGGAAACTATACTGTTCCCTGCTCGAGTCAATCCATACTCCTAGCCCTGTGCTTCAACAGTACCAAAACCTACCCACAGGCTGGGCTGGGAGGAGTGAGCCTGCTCCCTTGCAAACCCTATTGGGATAATCAGTAATTCCTCTTCAAGGAGATACCAGAATTTGTAAAGACACACATGTAAAGCTGTCATTGTAGAAGGAGGGCAATCTGGCCAGGAAAAAAGCCATATAGGAAAAGGTCTTGTTTCACTGTAAGGAAACCTTCTTTGCCACATATTGCTAAGTTACTAGTAGTTAATTAGAGCTGACTTAAATGGTATTTAGTGTGTTATTCCAGAAGAAAATACTTTTTCACAGAGAGCAAATGCAACAATTATACAGATGCCAAATTATAAGTTATCATTTGTATTTTTCATGTATTGGCATTTTCAGATTTGGTTTCCAGAATTTTGAAATTTATGCTGATATTATAGAACTGTGGAAATTACTTTTTGGAGATATATGTTTAAATTTTGATAAAAAATATATTTTAAAATGCTACCTTTTTTTCCTTCAGAAAAATGACAATTGGAAAGGAAAAAAAAATTTACATTCCTGCCTAATACCAAACACAAATACTTCTTAAAACCACCAGTGATAAATAAAATAAAATAAAATAAAATACAATTAAGTATAAAAAAAAATTCTCTATTCAAATTTAATTTCAAGGGTTGGGTGATCATTTCCATTTTTACTCTTTAAAAACAATTTTAAAAGAAGATTATAAACCAGAAAATTTTTAAAAGGTCTGTTTTGCTTTAAAAGTGTCAAAACAAAAAGGTTGGATAGAATTACTTTTTAATCTTGAGCAATTTAGTTAATTCAACCCAAAAGTGCAAAATACTGTGATTGAATCATAGCCTAACTTTTCAAAGCCAAGAACTATTTAGGCTGAAAATACTTTGCTGAGCTCTACTTCTGCCTCAAAAGAGAAGCCTGCAGCTGTTTCATTGGGAATTATCCATGGAGCACTGAGTCCTTCCTTTACCATGCCTAATCAGCCCCAAATTTGCCTTAATCCATTAGCTTTGTTTGCTCTGTTGTCTGTCTCTTCTTTATCTTGGGAAGGAATAAAGGTGACAGCCCAGAACCAAACAGTGGAGGACTGTCCTTTTCAATTGCTTGCAAAGCAACTCACAGGGTAGTTTTTCCTTCTAATCAAAGTCCTGTAATGCCCCTAAAACGCAAGGAAAGAATTTTTCAAGATCTCCTTTGTGAAAGGAAAACTTTATATAGGAACTGGTTTTACCATGTTCACTAATGGAAGCTCCTTTCAGGCTTTTTTATTTTTTCTTTTTTATTCTTTTCTCTCAAGACAGTTAAGGAAAAGAAGTACAGGCATAAATACAACAATTTAAAAAAATCCAGCCCCGCTTGGCTAAGATGACAAACCACAATACTCAAATATGAACTACTGAAGGAATCAGAGAGTGGCTTTCCACTAATTTGTTCATCAACATAAATAAATGATAAAAGAGGGAGATTAGCAAACAAGAGAAAATCAGTGGCAGCTTATGAACTGTTCACTAGTCCTAAAAGGGGTTGAATCTTTCAGGAATGAGGCCATATTTTATAGAAGCAGGTAGTTTATGTAAGACTCTCTTTCCAGTCCCGCAATTGCTTACGACTCAGAGCTTGCATTACAGATGAGTAAATATTTAGCCTTCATGGCCACAAAGGAGGGTTTGATGCTGAGAATGTCAAACCTTAAAGACCGGAAAGCAAATAAAAAATACCCTAGCATTTGTCCTTTTGAAACAAAACAAAGAAAGCCTAGCAGTTTTTAAGCTAGACTCAGTAGTATTCATTCTTTCTGCTGTTTGTAGTTTCTGTAGTTTCTCCTCAGGGCCTGTCAGTTCAACCCCGTACTTCAACCGTAGGACTTCTAGAAAACCACAGGATATGCCTACAGTTGCATGTACCTCTGCTTCTCCTCGGGGTGGATCACCACAAGGCACGGTGGGCTGGGTCCATGCACAGCCAGCCTCTCCAGGGGGAACGGGCAGTGTCGTCCAATTCCCAGCCTTTCATCATGTTTAGTGCAGCAGCACGTAGTGTAGGTTTAGTTACATTTCCAAGAGCTGAACTCAGGATCATATCTAGGTCAAGACTGCTACTGAAGAGAGTCCTCATTTTGGCCTTCAAGCAGCCAAGCATCTCCAGAGTGATTGGTAAATGCAGATTTCCTTGGAAAAAAAACACCTCTGTTAGGAGCAATGTGAGCATGTGGAAGAGATAGAAAGTAAGTTTTGCATAAAAATCTGGTTATAGCTCCTGGATGGGAAAGTGCTTGTTTGGTCCTGGACTAGAGGCAAGTTAAGGCATCCAACGGGAGCTGAGCAGAAAGACTGAGCACCAAGAGGGCTGAGGCTGTTTGGCGGTCTATGGGAAATTTTGTTCAAAAGAAAATTTTGTCAGGTTTGCATCAAAGTAGCCTCAGGAAAGCCTCAGGAAAGTGCTTGGAGGAACATATAAATCAGCAGTGGAGAGTTAATAATTTATTTTCACTGCAGAGGAAAAGCCTAGCTCCAGCACACGGGCCTTGGTGCTCTGTGGCTGTGTTGGCTGAGGCAGCACCCAGCCTCTGTCTGAGGGGACTGGTGAGGGGCTTGTGTGAGGGTCCACTTCCAACAGCAAAGCAGACACATTCCTGGGACCTTCCTACTGAGTCAAAGCGAGTTTTCACTGCTTTGTGGTGAAAACCCACCTCGGTTGTCTGAGTCCCCTCACTGGGGACTTCATGTGATTTTTTTTACCCATGAGTTTTAGGTAAAAAAAATTCTTTATGTTTGCCTTAGGTTGAAAAATGCATTCCATGTTCCTGCATGCAATGGACTGGAAGCCTCCATTCCAGCACCAATATAAAATAATACCTAAGGATGTGAACAACTTTAAATCCTAACACTGGAAAATTTGAGGAAGAAATAATAACAATAACAAAGGAACCAATAAATTTAAAGAGCTGCATTCCCAGAGTTCTCATGGCATCAGACAGATCAAAAATCAAGTTCATATGTCCCTTATTATTTAACAGGAATTCTTAAAATTCCTGCAGGATAAGTAATTTGAAACAAACCACAGAGCTATTTTGCTTGTTTCCCGGGGCAAATTTATGTCACAGTTTGGTAGTTACAATGTTATCAGCTGCCTTGGAAAAACAGGCTCTGCTAATGTGACCATTACCTAATTCATGCCTGGAGTCTGATCCTTGGAGATTTCTAAGCCTTTTAGTGATCCCTTGAATGGCCTCTTTATAACTTTAAACACAGGGACATTTTGTCAGGTGGCTGCCGTAGTAGGAAAACAGGAAGGTGTATAAGAATAACCATTTTTGTTTGATGTTCTACCATCTGCACAACTGCAGACTTGTTTATAAACACACATGACTACTTTTTCACCACTATACGTGAAACTAAAAATTACCCAAGACTCTCTGGAAGATGGGAGTGTGGAGGAGAGTAAAGCAGTGGTGGAGTCTCATATCTGTGACTTCCAGAGGAGATGGAGGCAGAAAATACTTTTTCTTCTTTTCTGTTGTTTTTTTTCCTGGTTTTACATCCCTTAGGAAGGACATTAAGTGGACGGCCTGCCCTGCTGAGGGCAGCCTGCGCTTTGGGTTTCTTTATGCACCTCACTTTGTACATAGCCTTGGCGCAAGACTTTTCAATCTTTGGTGCCTCAGCTTCTCATTCTCCTGTAACATGCTTATACGTGGCCTTAGGGGCTGCAGAGGGTGGCTCACTCTCACCCGGATCCCTCTGCTGCCTGCTAGGATCCCATGGGAGTGCTGAGGCACATCCGCAGTGAGTCAGGAGGAAGGTGGTGTCAGAAACCTTCAAATCAGCCAAGTTTCCATCTGCTCTGTGTCTGCTCTGGCTGGTCCTCTGGACAGGACCCTGAAGTGGACTGGCTGTAATTCCTGCTTCCAAGGCTGCCCTTGGTACACAGAGCTGGTGCCCCTGGACTCCAGGAGGAGCTGGAAACATGCCTTTTCTGTGGTGTGTTATGTGGCAACATCTTCAATGACAGGCACGTGACTTGTGCAGTAAATGTGACAAACTGAGCACTTAGCAACTTTAAAAACTGAAAAAAGCTTTGCCAGGTTTGTGGCTGTAGATGACAATCATGGCATCAGTTAGTGCCCTGAAGTTGATGTACTTCCCTCACAAAATGTCTCTAAGAAAAAGGTCCCCATGGAAAATGTGATTTTCCAATCTGGGGAATCCAGTCTGTGGGATGTGAAGACCTCCACGACCAGGGACTCAGGTTTGCCATTTTTCAGGTTTCTCCCATGGTTTGCATTTTGTTTGGAGTTGATGGATGAATAGTGAGACTTTATTGCTGTGGCCCTTGTCCTTCCTCTCCCCTTCTCCTCTTCTTTGGGTCTCCTCTTTGTTGCCATGTCTTAGTTTTGGAAGGAAAATCTCTGGGGCAGTGACCACAGCTACACGTGTTCCTGAAAATGTTAGCATACTTGGCAAGATACTGAAATAATGCAATGAAAGAAGTAGGTGGAAATAAATACTGTTTCTCGTTTGCTTACTTATGGCAAATAGAATGGATCAGACAGGGAAATTTTACTGTGTGTATGTAAACTCAGACTGTTTTCTGGTCATAGTTTGAAGGCAAATTCCTAACTGAGCTCAGGCTTTGCTTGAAATCTTTTAAACCTCCATGAGAAGCAAAATTGATACTTATATAAGGCAAAGAGCACAAAATCACTGCAGGAGTTCTCTGTAGTTCCTGGAGGCACTACTCGAGTGTGCTTTGACTGCAGGAGGGCTGAACTGTCCTTTGGGGAGCACCCCTCACTCCATGAGCACCGGGCTTGGATGTCCACAGCAGGAGTGTTGGGCCAAGGGGGCGTTTTTACTTACCACTTGCAAAATTCCAGAGAAGCAGTGCTAAGTCAGCTGAAACTTTAAATGAAAATTAAAACTAATCCCCTTTGGGATGAGATGGAAATGTCAGCCCAAGGATGAATCTGTTCTCAGTAAGTTGCAAGCTACCAAAGGAGATACAAGTTGGAATCCAGCCTTGGCTGCACCACACACCATCTGTCACCCTTGTAGAGTGAAATAAAGGAAGAGCAGAGAGCCTGCAATTATCCTCTCTCTCGTTGGATAGCCCAGAGGCCAGAGAAGTGGATTCTCTTCTCTGATACATTCCTTGCGACGGAAATGACAGATTCATTTTCCCACGGTGGTGTGGTTGTGCATTGCTCTCTAATCCTACTTGTCCCCTTGGCAAGCAGGAGCACAGACTGCCAGGCTGGGACCTGAGTGAGAAGGCTCTTTTCCCAGGGTTATAGATACAGATGTAGCAAATTGCAGGAGAAGAACATGAGAGAAGAGGGGATGCTGAAGTCTCTCCACTACGCACACTGCTGTCAAAATGCAGGAACTTGCCCATACAGACACCTGAGCACTGCTAGTACTGAGCATTTTTAGCCAGGCAAAATCTCTTCTCTCTCTCCTTCTCCCCCATGCCCTTGCACATTTTCGTAACCTCACAAAAGTTTCAGACAACGTCATCTTTAACCTACTGCAGGCAGGACTTGGGAGCCACATGAGGAACAGCTAGGAGAGACCACAGCTGGTCAGAACACCACCCCATAGCCAATGAATGGGGGACTTGGATTACACTCCCCTACACACCACCCCAAACAGGGTGCTGGAATGTCTCTCCCTTGGCATTGCATTTTGAAAGATGTGTCTGGCAAGACAGCTAGCTGACTTTGGCAGGCACTGCAATTAGTGTGATAATTAATTAAAGAGCAGTTGAGAAAATCACAGCATGAAGTTGCTCCACAACCAGATCCACAACTCACTACCAGAGCAAGGCATGCTTCCATATCTCTATTTTTTTTAAAGGAATTAGTAGCTTTCGTAGTGCACTGGAGGGGGATGAAGAGGAATGAATCCTTGTGCTAATCAGTGAGAGGACCTTGTCTGTGAGATAAGACAACCTGGGAACAGAACACCAAGTGATATCACAGCAATAGAATGGACAAATATGGCAAGACATAACAGCTAATGTCTGTTTTACACAAGCCTCCTTGTGTTTCCTATGTGACACTAAAGACTGGAAGAACCTGTCTGCAGAACAGAAAAGTTATAGGAGGAACAGGTGTCCTGTCTACTGCAGTCAGAGCTGCAGCTGCTGCATAGCTCCATGTATTTCTATGCCTTCAGCTGGGCTCTTCCATGTACTGACAGGTGCTAGTGAAGGCACACATATTATGTTCCTAAGTAGACACCCAGGTTGTTCCTGCTGCCACCTTTCCCATCTGCCCATTTAGGGAGACTCAGGATAACCACCACACATAGGCTTTGGTGCAGCTGTAGCTCTCACCTGCCTGCATTCCTGCCTGTCACTGGGCTGTCCGTCCCCTTCTGAAAGGTACCAGTGGTCCTCGCTCACTGCCAGTGTGGAAAAGCAGGCCAATACTGAGCCACAAAAAGGGCCTGCTGATGAGTGCAGGTGGAACAGGCTCAATAATCACCCTCAAGTCCCTGGGTGTCTTGACGTAGTGTTGCTCCTTACTTGAAGCAAAGAGGCTGAGGATAAGAGAACTTCCTGCATGTAAAGTAACTGTAGCCCAGTTAGTGGTTATTGAAACAAGCAGGGAAGAGGAATTTTGGATTTTTTTTTTATTCTCAAACTGGAGTTTCATTGAAAATGGCTGATTTTCAGAAAAAATACATTAAAAAAATTTCACTGATATCTTTGAACAAAATAGAAGTAGGAGAAAAGGATCATCTTTTGTTTGTTTCTTTGAACTTATTAGTACAGAAATAATCTGGAAGTTTATGCTGAGGTTTTGGCTTTATTTTCACTATTTTTCTTCTGGGTGGGGAAAGAAAAAATTCAAATATTTACAGAAAGAAAAAAAGGAGATGACTTACTTGTATTTCTTAGTCAGAAGGCAACCAGAAGTTTTCTGCTTGTTTCTAAGCAGATACTTTTGTTGGGAGACTTCTCACCCTCAGTTATAAAATCTTTTATGTTAAAGCAGTACAAAAACATTCAAAGTGTCACATTGTGTCAGCCTCCTTCCCTTCTCCCTGTGTTTCAAGCTGTCTTTGGAGCATTGTTGTGGAAATGAAATTTTCTGATTGTTCTCCCCTCACTTGTTGCTGTGTGAGGCCAGTGAGTTTGCTGGGGGCTTAGCACAGCTGCACCGCAATGCTGCCCACGTTGTGTTGGAGACACTTCTGGGCTTGTTTCTGCTTTAACCTTCTACATGGTCTGTGGGTGCAAGTACCAATCTAGTTATGCAACTTCTCTCTTCACTGTCCAGGCTTTCCCCAGTCCTTATTAGAAGCAATGTATTTCAGCTCTCACTATAGTACCTTCTACCCACTTTGGAGTCCATGAACACTATAAATCAGGCTCTGTGTTACAGATGGAGCCTTGCTTTCCCATCTAGGATTATGTATTTCACAGAGGAAGAGGAACTCAAATCCAGTTAATGATTGCACTGAAGCACCTTGAGTTGATGCCATGAAGCTTCTTTTCCATCTAATAATGATTATCTGCAAGGGAAAAAAGGTTATTAAATGTTGGAAAATATGCTGTGCCCCATCTATTTCAGATTATTTTACATCTGCGTTTACAACAGACATAGGCAATTTGTTCAAGATCCAGGAAACTAGAATTATCCTCCTCCCCATCTTTCATCACTTGAAAGGGCTTTTCTAGCATTTTGGTTTTAATCTTTCTTTTTTTTTTTTTTTTTTTTTTTTTTTTTTTTTTTTTTTTTTTTTTTTTTGTAATTTGTTGGACACTTGGCATAGCCCTTTCTTCAATATGTAACTACGTCTTAAAGTGAGGCATGGCCATGAGGAAAAAAATTATGCAAACAAGCCTTTTCAGTGTAACAAACTAGATTGCATTCTATGTAAATCTGTTGCCTGCCCTTGCTATTGATGGGTTTCACAAACTATATTGTGAGTTAACTGTAAGTCTGATTACAGCCTGTGACTTTACAGACAGAGCCAGCAACCTCAGCAATCTATCCAGGGCTGGTGTCAAGCACTGCCAGGGCTCCTTTCGACCTGATCCTATAAGCAGTTAAAATGACACTACTTATTTTCCCACAAAATTAATGTAAAATGTAATATTGTAAGTTTTTGCTTTTTTTTTTTCTTTTCTTTTCTTTTTTTCTTTTTTTTTTTTTCCTGCAGTAGGCAGCCTGCCTCAAAGTGTTTGTTCTTTTAGTTTGCCTTATGCTGCCGTCAGGGAATGAAATTTTCTAGGAAGGATGTCTGACCCGAGATAGAGTCAGGCTGATTTCTAAGGAGGAAATTGTGCTACAGAGTTTCAACCAAATTAGATCAAGAGAAATGCATTGTTTAGTCCACACTTGGGGAAAAGAAAGACATGAAAAAATACTTGCTATTGTTTTGACAAGAGGGTCTCAAACACTGTCAGAGGATATGCTCAGTACATAGCAAGCTGCAGCAGAAATCATATTTTTCCCTGCTCACACCACCACCATCCTCTGGGGAGGAAGGCTGGTCTCTCCTCCCTCTTCATCTCCAATCCCCTGTTTGGATTCCCAGCCTCTCTCCCTGCCTCACCACTGTGTTAGCCCCCTCCTCTTCCTGCCACTCAGTTGTCTCAAAAAGTCTCAGCTTGAACAGTTTGTACCCTCGCTAAATTCTTCTGATGCCTTCTGGCTATAAATAGGGATTGCTGATGGAGGAAACTCTAGTGTCTTGGGGGAAAATGTATTCTCACTTATAGATCTTACTGGCCTTTTAGTGGAACCTAAAGTTGGAAAGGTGACCCAGTACTCCTTCTACACTTCAGCAATCTCTTATTGAACAATCTCACTAATATAACCCAGATATGTTTTAGTCTCCTAAGGTGTCTGGTATGAGAAAGCTCTGTTACCCCTAAAGTGAATCCCATTTGCTTCACATTGCAAAACCCAGGGAGTCCTCATTCCCTGTGTAATAAGCTTCTTTATGAAGCTGCGCCTTTGGCAACAAACTGCACAATGAAATGAAACCCGGTATTGTTATTAAATTAATGTCCTTACATAACTGATCTTTCACCCAGTGGCTGCCAACACAGATCTCAGTGCAAACCACATTTCTGAGAGGAGCGCAGAGAGAGGTGAAGAGCTCAAGGAATCAATTTTTTATTTCTCAGGAGCACAGATGCAATCTCCAGTGAATTAATTTTTTCTTCCAAACTTGTATCCCCTCGAGTGCTGGCAAAACAAGGTCTTGGCAAAGATTTTTCAAGGGAACAGCAGACGGCCCCTTGCAAGCACTGTACAGAAAATGCAGTTAGCTGCCGGTTAGTGGTGCAAAAGCAGGGATGGGAAGGGAGACCCCTCCAGAGGCTTAGCAGAGCTAGGTCGCCACAGGCAGGAAGGACCTCGGGGGTGAAACGCCGGGGCCGCATCCTGGCTGCGGGGACAGGGCTGGCCAGAGGGCTCTGGGAGGGCTGTGGGAGCCCGGCCCAAGGAGGGCTCGGAGCCAGGGCAGCACGCCGTGCCGAGCCGGGCCCGTGCCGTCCCATCCCGTCCCATCCCGTCCCGTTCCGCCCCGCTCCACCGGGCAGCGCGGGCCCCGCCCCGCCCTCGGCGCTCGCCCAATGGGCGCGCAGGGTCGTTTGCATGTTTGCATATTTATTTACATATTTGCATATTGCTCGGGACATAAGGGCGGGCGGGCGCGGCGTCGGCGGTGCTGGGCTCTCCCCGTGCCGCCCTGTCCATCGCTGCGCTTCGGCGCCGCACTTCTGTTTTAGTTATCGTAAGTTTTCGGAGAAAAAAAACTTACTTTTGCATTTTTTTAAATTTTTTTTTTTCTTTTCGCGCCGAAACTTTCGTGGCCGCGACAGGAGGCGAGATGTGGAGGAAGGCGTTGCTGGCCGCCGTGTGCCTCTGCCTGCGCTGGGGGGCTGCTCTCGGCGGTGAGTCCGGGACACGGGGGCGCGGAGCTGGCGGGCCTGCCTGTTGCTCCTGGGAAACGGGGCTTGGGGGAAGCGCGGCGGGAACGGGAGTTTGCAATCTTTCCTTTGTGAAGCCATCCCGGGGAGCTTGGGATGCTGCGGGACCCGGGTGCCGCGGAGTGGGCGTGGAAGGCGCTGGAGAGCGACGCTGGGGGGAACCTCCATCCTGTTAGGAGAGACCTGGAGCCTGTTCCCCAGCCGAAACTCAGGCACAACCTGCCGGGCTGGTGGCGCGACCTGTTGAGGTTTGGGATGTGTTTTTTCCCCAGAGACGAGGTGGTTTCCGAGAGTTCCTTGCCCCAGCAAGGGATTTGCGCAGCAGTAGCACCACGGTAAGGTCCCTCGGCCTCCTCCTCTATGGGACTCATCCATCCCAGCATCCCAGCTTCGTACAGGTCTTGATGCCAGACAAGGCAAGGCTGAGTTTCATCGCTATTGTGGTAATGTGTTTGAGATGTAGTTAAGCCTGTAATGAGCAGGATCCACTGGGGGAAAAGTGAACAGGGTGATTTGCTCCCATCCACTTACGGCTGTGTTTGCACTCTGCCTGTTGTACCTGCACTTGTGCATAGACATCCTGTCCAAGCCATGGGAAGTGGAAGATGTGCAAATGGTGCTAGATTTTTACTCATGCTCTCTCAATTAATCACATTGTAACCGAAGCTGTTATGAACAAATTGACTAGCTTTAGGAGACCACTACTACTCAAACTTTAATAAAGGTTTAAAATATTGTTAGCAGTGCCCTGTCACAGGCTTACTTTCTTACACTGATCTCCCACACATAGTATTTGTCTTTAAAAGCTTCTGGCCTTAGAAGAAAGGGTGGCTGTAGCTCCTAGAGATGTTTTGTGATCCTAAACTGGAATATATAAACTGCTGTTTTTTCTGCTGTGGGTCCCTTTGTTACTTTGTGTAAAAGGAAGCTGAAGGGAACTATTCAAAAGTAAGAGGATGGGGTGCTAGGGTACAGTGAAAGGAATGTATTTGAGCTTTGAATCCAATCTTGTGCCATCAGAGACAATCAAAACCAATTTTCATCACAGTATCCAAGTTCTATACAGTAAAATAACTGTCTTCCCAGAGAAAGCTTTCATCCCCTCAGGAACTGATTTGGCACAGACTTACCAATAATTTCATTGTTTCTTCTTAGGAGTAGGTTATATGAAAGCAGGTTGTGCTCATCCTAAAGCAATTCAAGCCTTTAGTTCCACACTCTTCCATGCACACCACAGTAAAAAGTTTTTTGAAACCACGGCAAACACATGATCCAGCCCTCCAAGAATCCA
The DNA here is from genome assembly GCA_039654755.1 of Calcarius lapponicus. Classification (NCBI taxonomy): domain Eukaryota; kingdom Metazoa; phylum Chordata; class Aves; order Passeriformes; family Fringillidae; genus Calcarius; species Calcarius lapponicus. Next base: position 45,356,736 of record CM077481.1, read on the forward strand.
GAGTATTTAAAAAACAACATAGGAAAATATTTTCTAGGTGAAAAAAATGCTGGTGTTCCTGGAAAAGATAAAAACATTGCTAGAAATAGATTCAGATCCTTATTTTACCAGTTTAAATCCAGAGTCAGCATATTTACACTGTTGTGTGATGTGAGCTGCTGTTTTTTTCTCTGGTTTGTGTTTGGGATAGATGTTGTGTAGGGCAGCTGTGGCATGGCCTTTTGAGAAACAATGCATTTCTGAGAAGGCACAGAGGTGAGGCTCTCAAGCCTCAAGTTAGTAGCATGATTGCTAGCACTCCTTAAAGTTTGCTGGAATCTCCTCTGTGCAGAAGTACTTGCGTGATAGGAGTTTCTCATGCATCCTCACTTCTGTATTACTGCAAAGTCTGACAGTGGTTGCATTTTGTCTTCAGCTAATTGCAGCTATTCCAGAGGGACTGATGGATGGCTAGATATCCGCTGGATTGAATTGCAAGTGTTCCAGCTGCAGCTGAGTAAAGATTTGTCAGGGAGTACCGCGGAGAGGGGTGGGCACCCCTGTGTACAGTGAGAGAACAGCAGCTTGCCAGCTGCAAAACTTGAGCTGGGAGGTTCTTACTTAGCTTCTGAACTTGTGCCCAGTAGCTTTCCAAAGGTATTGCTCTTTCCATTGGCCCCACCTGGGAAGTGAAGCAGAACGTACTCTCAGGGCTCTGCCACTGAGGAATACATAAATAAACGTGAAGTTGTAATATTTTTACAGCAAGGTTAAACAATAACCTGACTCGTGAGGTAGGTTTCCTGGGATTGCAACACACAGTAGTCTGCTTTCAGTTTGTAGTGTAGATCCAATTACACGATAACCGTTTCTGTGATATAGGCCCTTTGCTACAGCTGGCTGTGAGTTTGCTTCAGAACTCTTAGGAATTCAATCTTACGACTGATTGATGGGTGTTCCTAATGCTGATTTTTTGGCTGAGGGAAGATTTAGCCCAGTTAACTACAGCTGGTAAATATTTGATGTTATGTGTAGATGTTTGCTGCTGTGCATGCATGTCTCTGTGGGCTATAGAAGACACAGTCTAGCAGTATACTTTCTAAGGATCTTTGCACCTAGCTAATACTATTCCCATTTCTGAGTGCATAATGCTTGGAAATTGTTGTTTATCAAAGATTCCATTTTTAAAACCGCAGCTTAGGTGCAGTCATTCTGGCGAATGCATTGTTATCATATTTTGGCAACCTGTGTGATGTGGGCAGTTTAACTTTTGATTAATATTCCAGATGTTGTTACTTCCTCAAGACTCACACTCTCCACCCAGCTGACCAGTGGTAAACAGCTTCACAGTCAAGCCTAGTTGTCCTGGGTTTCCTGTGAAAGAAACTTGAGACTGAATTCTCTTGATTGGTGTGTCAGAATGCCTAAAGTCAGTGGGATGCTTTCAAAATTGATAATTGATAGGAGTCCCTAACTGAACGGAATTTCACAAGTTGCAAGTCCAAAGTGTCACAAACTTTGGACAGGAAAAACAAAACTACTGACTTCTAGTTTGAAAGGTTCCCCCCCCCCCCAACTTGCTTTGAGTTCTGTGAGGTTTTATATACCTTGCTGCACAGGACAGCTTTTTATTTTTTTTTAAATATGGAAATTCATATTGTGCAAGTAGGGCTGTAAGAAAAGCATCAGAAAACTTTGTATAGCATGACAAAATGGTGAAGTTTTGGCAGTGCAGCCTGAAAAGCCAGCTTCCATTTGGAATTGGTAATTTAATTCTTAATTCCGCTTCAGTTCCCTAAATAATCCCTTTGTAGGTCATGCTAGCTGTAAGCACATAGCATAGACAGAAAACTTTATTTTGCAACAGGTGCTTGTATTTGTAACTGTGTGCCTGGAAGCTTTGGCAATACACAACACATGCCTTTGTACCTTTGCTGAACTATGTCTGGAAAAGCGTAGTTTTTAGTAAAAGTATGGATTTCTTTTTTGTCTGCATGCATTTACTTCCAGTCTGTTTTATTCAAAGGCCTTGTTTAGAAATGGCACTTGCATTCTTGTCATAAAAAAGCTACTTCAGCATCTCAACATCCATATGTATATTTCTTGATATCTAATTTCTGTATCTACATTATGAAAAATGCAATCTTAATTCAGGTAAATTTCTGTCCACCTTTCAGAAACCTGCTGAAAACTACCTATTTTGGGGTTTTCCACAGTTTAATTAACTTGAGTTAAAACATCTTATTAACTAAACTATGGTGAGTGTGTACATTGGCTGTCTTTGCACTTCTTTGTGTAAGACTGTAAGAATGAGGTGCAATGGTTCACTGGCTCAGGACACGATTCAAGGAGACTTCTCCCTTTAAATCTCTGAGGAAAAGGTCTGTGGCAAAAGTCTATGAATGACAAAGTTTGGTTCTGAATTATTTGTTTAACAGACCAAGAAATACAATGAGGTGTGAAAGCAGAAGTGGGAAATGCTTGTTTTCTGAAGTGATCTGCTGAACTTCCCTGCTTCAGGTTTAAAGCACGGTACACGTAGGTGTTGGCCTGTGTGGTGAGTGTGTACGGACTGTGTGTTCCTGTAGTCTGCAGAGGCTGCGATGTGCAGTGGTAATGCAGCACAACTTTAGGTGTAGACAAGATATCTTCTGCTCAGCTGTATAGAATTTGCAAAGCCAAACTCGGGTGAATTCTGAGGAAAGCTTCTTGATGAGCACACTGTGAAGAAGTCTGTAATAAACTCCACTACACACTCACTTCCCTCATCCAAAGGGTATCTTGTCTGCTGGGAACTGGCCATATGTGGACATAAGATAACGTGACACTTTTTGTGGGCATAAGATGATAACAGTAATTTCTTCTGACTTTCTAATCCTCATACAACATAGTTAAATGAGAAAAGTGGCTGCCTGCCATTTTCCTAACTAATGGGCTGTTGCTTTGCAGCTACTTCTTTCTTGGTGGTGACTGTATCTCAGTGATTTTCTGTTCTCAAATCAAAGATTTTTAGATTGAAACATGCAAATACATGTGAAGCACTTAGCACATCTTCAGTGGCAGGTGCCACTGTACCGCAATCTTTCTAAGCTTTGTGCACTTTTCCAAGTGTACCCTTAAGTATAGTACACTTTGAATTGTAATTTCCTATGAGCTTGTTTTCAAAAGAGCCGTGGTCTGAACTTACATGCAAATTCTAGCATGTGTTTGTAATTGAAAACACACTACAAGACAGGATATCAATGTAATTTAGATTTTGGATGATTATCAGATAAGTTTAATCCAGAAGGGAAATGATATCTAGGTATGAAAGGAAGCACTATTAACTAGTGAGCAGGTGGACTATTCTTTTTTGCCTTCCTGTACTAGGAGGGAATATACATAATTGAAAGTCCTAGTGTTGTATGCCTTACAATTGAAAGCTGTTCTTGTTCCTTTCAAGGTTTTAGGGATTCACAGCTGAGTGAAATTTATAGCTGATATTTAACCAATCAGCCTTTGGGACTTTTTTTTTCTCGGGCAAAAAATTAAATAATGCAGGTCTAGAGATTTTTTCCAAAAAAGTGTTTTATACTGTCAGTTGGTGACAAAGTTTTGAATATGCAGAAATAGAGAAAAAGTGCAAACATTTGGTTAGTTTGGTAAATTTAGCTTTCATTTATGGGTAAAATGTTATATTTACCATTATGTGAATGCTTGTACTGGTAGAAGGACGGGTAAGGTCTATGAAAAACACCTTTCTTTAGGAGGAAGGAGGCAGGAAGGGGGCCCTCAGTGTAATTATCCTGGATTAGCTAGCCAGCCTAGCACAGTCAAGGTCAAAACTTAAAGCTGAGTACTGCCTCTGTTCAGTGAACAGTTCTTGCTTTCCTGCATGTGCTTTGACAGGTGAGAAATCCTGCTGAACTTGGGCAATTTTAAGCCATTGATTATGGCTGACAAGTTTCTCTCAGACTGCTACATGAGCATTTGTTGCAGGGCTCTGTGCTGGTTTTAGATGTGATGAGGGAGGTTAGACCCTGTTTTCTTCTGATCCTCCAAGCACAGCAAGAACTTCCCAGACTTTTTAGAGCTCTCTGAGGTAAGTCAGTGCCCTGTTGTGTACAGCAGCTTGAATGAGAAGACCAGAAATACTATTTTGGAAAAAAAGTAAATTGTTAGTTATTTATCACCTGAGCAATGCAGCACAACTTTATGTAGGAAATGCAAATCTACCAATTATCATAGAAATCCTCCTCTTCAGTGGGAAAAGGGAGTGGAAATCTGTTTTGCATGCCTAGCATAAGGTCCTTATCTTGTCCATTTGTGTTCCCTATGGTGGCATGGAGCCATTCATTAAAGTGTGTTTAGGAATTTGTGAAAGGTTGGTGCTCTTGATGCCAGGAAAGACGATGCTGAGCAGGACAGAGCTGGCCTAAGTTCAGGTGCACTTGAAAAATAGGCAATCAATATTTGCCTTACTCAAGTTGCCAAACTGGGGCCGGGGTTTTGAAAAGTTAATTACAGGGTGTGCTGTACATAGGGGCATTTAGGAGTTGAATCAGACATAGAAAGAGGAGATGTTTAAGTTTCTTCCCAAAGGAAATGGTGAATATGAAGTCTGAAGTCACTTTTCTGTCTTGGCAGGAAAAGGAATACTTAAATTTTGAAGCTGGAAGTTGGAGGGAGTGATCTTTGCAGGCCACAACATACTTTGTTAGCACCAGTACAAGACTGGCACCTCCTTCCCCACCCTCCTTCCCTCTGCTTCAGGCAGAGGAAGATATTTTTTGGCAGCTTATTTTTCTGTAGGTTATTAGATGACATTCTCCTCACCTGTTGCTTATTGGTCAAAACTTAAAACTAGTATTTTGTAAAACAGTGGTGACTTCACAGCTTTTAATGCATTGCAATTACACAGAGTTATAGAAGGCCTTTTTAGGCAGTGATTATTGGTGAGGTGATGTGGAAGATACACCACCAAAATATGTAATAGTATGGTAGTAATTCTCTGCTTTCCTGGATGACTGTCTGTGACTGTCGTATGCACTTTTCTGTTCTCTTGTGGTACTTAAGAGATTTCCTGCTTAATGTAATAGGGAAAATACTGACTCTCAAAATGTATTCATACCTCTCTGACAGCTCAGCAGATTCTTACTGTTTTAGCAGGACCTTGGAAGGGGAGCAATTTTCACCCTTTGATTTCCTCTTTACATGGCTGTTGTGTGTCCATTGAGCGTTGTAGGAAATGAAAAACACCCGTCCCAATCTTGACTGTTCCAGATATCTCTCCAGTGTTGCACCTGTGCCTTCTGACTTTGTCCTAGTACTCCTAAAACACTGCTATATGTTCTTGTGCTCTTATAGAAGAAGGCAAAACCAATTTTGAGGGAATCGAGAGCAAGTTTTCCTTACGGACGCCTGCAGAGCCCGATGAGGATGTCTGCTACCTGGTTCCTGGGCAGGTGAACAGCCTGGCACAGTGCAACTTCAATCATACCAGTAAAACCTTTGTGGTGATCCACGGGTGGACGGTAAGACAAAGTGGGAGGAATCTCCCTTTTAGCCACACTTCTGATAAACTGAGCAGAAGCGTCTGACAGATATATTAATATATCTCCTATTTTAATTCAAATCACCAAAACCAACAGGTGACAGGGATGTATGAAAGTTGGGTCCCGAAGCTGGTGGATGCTCTGTACAAGAGGGAGCCTGACTCAAACGTCATTGTGGTGGACTGGCTAGATCGAGCTCAGCAGCACTACCCGGTGTCGGCTGCGTACACCAGGCTGGTGGGAAAGGATGTTGCTATGTTTATTGACTGGATGGAGGTAAGACATGGAGACGTGTCTCATATTCTATGTAATGTCACAGGAGACAAAACAGCAATGATGCAGCTATGTTAGTCCTCTCCTGTTGGGTAGATGGAGTTAAACTCTTGCAGAGAGTAGTTTTGATGGACTGGTAAAATTCCAGCTTTGGTCTACTGGCTGTCTCCTACTCAGAGGCCTTTTGTACTGCATTCCAGAGACTTTACCTTGTGGTCTGTGGAGTCCTGTGCGTCCAGAGTATTTGAGGACCCTGTGAGAGATAGCTATGAAAGACAGGTTCCTATATATATTATACAGAAGCCAGTCCTTAGGAGTTGGAAATGTGCCCTGCCTTAGGAGATCCAGAAACTGGTGGGGAAAGGGTGTCTGAAAACCTTTATGAAATAAACAGCCCTGTGTTCTGTCCTTTATTTTGTATTCCTCTCAGTTTTGATTTTGGCCATAAATTGGTTAGATCAAGAAATTTCCAATGGCACAAAATTATGGTAACTCTTTAGTGTTTCTTCTGTTATTCATGGCTCAAACAAAAATCCCAGTATTAACAAAACATTTTGTCTTCTTATGTTTTTTATGTTTGGTTTTGAACTTTAAACAAATTGTCCTCTTCTGCAGGAGCAATTTAATTATCCTCTCAACAATCTCCACTTGCTGGGGTACAGTCTAGGTGCCCACGCTGCTGGGATTGCTGGGAATCTGGCCAAAAAGAAGGTGAACAGAATTACTGGTAAGAAAACCTGTGACTTTAGAATGGAGAGTTGCATCTCTTCCATACTGAAATATTATGTTCCACTGAAAAATCACCAAAATACTTGTTGCTTGCTGGCAATATTTTGGTTATGTATTCATGATTTAGTGAAACAGCAGGGCTGATATTTCTGGGGTAGAACTGGAAAAATATTCAGAAAATAACAACAAGAGTGGTGAGTGAAAAACCTTTATTTGCTGTTTTACAAGAAAGGTGTGAGTAGGCCCTGATAAGGAAGTAGTCTGGGAAGTTGTGGTGGGGACTGACCAAACCATGGCTTGGCAAAAGTCACAGTATCTGTTGCAGCATAAGAAATTCAGTGGGTTGTCTTTATCCAGGCAGTCATTCCTTGCAGCTGATGGAAGCCCTTGAGACAGAACAGGAAGTAAATTCTGCTGCAGCAAGTTTACCTGCAGAACTCTTTGCCATGAGATGATGTAGATGAAAGAAGTTTATATGGGCTCAAAGGGAGACTGGACAGATAACCAGAAGAGATCCAGTGTGGATTGTTACAAAGTTTATCATTATAGTCTCAAGAAATATTCTAGGCTGGAAATAATACTGTGAGAATTTGGGGAAGACATATCTTTTCCTTGTTGCTATGTCTGCTTAGATGTCTGTTTAAGGTGAATTTTGAAGCCTGAGAACTCTGCTAGACAAGACAGAGTGCATGGCCACTCTGGGGCTGGTTTACAACCCAGCACCTGGAGCCACTAGCACTGATCTCAGTGACAAAGGAATTGCCTGCATCAGCAAATGAAGCTAAGAAAATTGCTCATCTCTGGTGTTTTTGTTGCTGAGAGAGCTTGGGAGCACCATTCAGAAGGGAGCCTAGCTCCTGGTACTTTCACCTGAGCCTGGCTATGATTCCAGATCCACAGGCATGCTGGGAGGTGGGCTAGGCAGCAGTCACATCTGGAAAGGTCAAGTCCTGAGAGGTGGCAGATTAAAGTCAGGAGGCCAAAGTGCTAGTCCCTCTGCCCTTCCTTTCTCTAAGTTGCAGCTTTGCTGCTTTCACTGAGTCTGCCAAATTACTGACATGTCAGTAGCCCTCTGTTATTCCTCCACGGTTGCTCTTGGTGCTGAGGATGAACAGTTCCCTGGGAAGAGCACAGGGATCAATGTACTGTGGCCCCGAAGCCCTCACAGCTGAGGGGGAGGCAGCTCAGACCAGGTGGAGCTAACAGGGTGAGCAGTTCAGGTACCTGTCCCCAGCTGAGGGCTGCAGAAAAGACGCGTCCCCTCAGCCAGCTCTCAGGGGGTTGTCTGAACAGGAGATAGTACTTGTGCACTGGCAGAATAACTCTGGGGTTTTTTTGATGTTAGTGTTGCTGCAGCTTGAAGTTTACCCTAGTAATCCCCTTCCCCTTAAGTATGTAGACAGTGAAGCTCTCATTTATGTTTCCCACTTGTTCCTCTGGCATGGAGTTGTCAGCAAGACTTTTCCATACTTCAGACACTTCAGATACAACTTTACAGTTCTTGACAAGAAAGGAAGACACTGAGAAAATACTTAAGAGCTTGTTTCTCCCATCCACTGGAAATGCTACAGCTCTGAGGAAGTTAGCTGGGCTTCCATCCATGTGTTTGCATACAATTTTTTTTTTAAACAGTGACAATTTTCAAGGTAGCGCATTTGATTCTCCTGTATACATTCATGATGTTTAAGTGATCCATCTGTAATGTCTGCAGGAAAACTCAGACCAATGTGGCAGCTGAGTTTGGCATTTGTTATCAATGTCAGTATTTTTGGCAGACAATAATATCAGTTTTTCTTTGTGGTTTGCTCATAAAGGGCTGGATCCTGCTGGTCCTACCTTTGAGTATGCTGATGAACTCACTCGCCTCTCCCCGGATGATGCTGAGTTTGTGGATGTCCTACACACCTACACCCGAGGCTCTCCAGACCGCAGCATTGGGATCCAGAAGCCTGTTGGACACATTGATATTTATCCCAATGGTGGAGGTTTCCAGCCAGGCTGCAATCTGGGAGAAGCTCTGCGTCTGATTGCTGAGAAGGGGCTTGGAGGTAAGATTGTTCTGAAACATGCAGTATAACATTCTGAGGGAAACCTGAATAGCCCTGCAAGGTGTCTTGCACAGAAAAAGCTCTGAGAGGCACAGGAATATCTTCTTTCAAATGCTTTTAAAAGTCATGCTGTAAAGCCCAGTTCTGCCATAGTGGATCATGCCTATTGACAGCATTGCTTAGGAATTAATATGATTATATGCACACATGTATACATATTACACATTTTCATTCTTTCAAGATGTGGATCAGCTGGTGAAATGCTCCCATGAACGATCCATCCACCTCTTCATTGACTCTCTCCTCAATGAAGAAAAGCCAAGCATGGCCTACCGCTGCAACACAAAGGAGGCCTTTGAGAAGGGCCTCTGCCTGAGCTGCCGCAAGAACCGCTGCAACAATTTGGGTTACAAGGTCAACAGAGTGAGAACAAAGAGAAACACTAAAATGTATCTGAAAACCCGTGCTCAGATGCCCTATAAAGGTAGGTATTCCCTGCTTACTGGTGAGCAAGACGGGTGCTTGTGCTCAGCGGTGTGTCACGACGGGCATGTGCTGCCAACGAGAATATTGCTGCTTTGGTGCTTAGGGTGAGCAGGGGTGAAGCTGGCCTGTGGTTTGCCATTGAATGCAAGTCTCAGAGAAAAATGTTGTCCTACTCGAGGTCTAGGGTAGAGTGCAAAAAGAAAGGTATTTTGTAACAAGTTTCTAAGTAGCAAAAGTTAGACAACTTCTGCTGCCCAATCACTTGGAACTTTTTCAGGGTTTTTCATCTGAATGATTACTTCTTTCTGCTGGGGAAATAATCAGCAGAACTCAGTCTGCTGAGCATCTTAATTAAAGACATGCAAGCATCAGATTTGTGCCTTTGGTAGTGCACTTGCTAGAGGAGCACCAGCCCTCATTAAAATATCACAGCACTTCCTGATTCTAATTGCTGCTGTGGGAGGTCTGAGAATGACAAAGCCAGAGAAAACTGGGAGGAGAATATTTCCTCACAGCTGGGAAAATAATGTTGGATTTCACTACTTTATTTTCCTCCTTAGCTTTGCCCATGGTATTCTTAGTGTGCATTGTGACTGACCAGCAATCAAAAGGCACGTTCCTGCACTGTTAGAGGAACTGCAAGGCTGGTGTTCTCTTGGCTTTTGGTGCTTAATTTGCAGTGTCGGTGGGTTGTTTTTGTTTTTTGTTTTTTTAGGTTTTTTTCCTTTTACCAAGCCTCCTGTAAGAGAAGGGCACAGCTCACGTGTTTCAAGTCACGTATAGCAAGTCTTACGTGTTCAATAGCAGGTTTGAAGGTGATGCTGCATACTCTGGGAGTATTATAGTGGCAGCTTTGCTGCAAAGTTTAGCTGCAAGAGCTGCAAAGGTGTTCTTTAATGGTGATTGCCTTGCTTGCTAATATTTATATTCTTGCAAAAAAATAGTTCCCTGGACACCTGCAGGCAAATAAACTCATTTTAGTGAAGTTGGCAAATTCCAGCCTAGAATTTTCAGAGGTGAGGCAGGGTGGTTTTGTCACCAGTCTCTTTGGAGACTGAGTTTTCCTAATGGCATTTTCTTTTGTATTCTTTCAGTTTTTCATTATCAGGTCAAGATTCATTTCTTTGGAAAGACTAACATGACCAAGACAAACCAGCCATTCCTGATCTCTCTCTATGGCACTCTAGACAAGAGTGAGAACATTGCTGTCACACTGTGAGTAGCTACAAAAACAAATGCAAAGTATTGTTGAGTTTGCCTAAATTTGTTAAAGTCTCAACTGAAAAACTTGTTCTGGCTTCAGCTGCACTAATCTTACAGGGTTCAGAATCTGCTCTTGTCCTTTATCAAGGAGTTGCATTTGCTTTGGAAACTAAGGAACCAAATCCTACAGGAGCTCTTCTTGATAAGACATCTGAAATATGGAAACATGAAGTCTGACCTGGGACACAGCTTAATAAGTGTTTCCAGTGCTTTCTTATTTTCTTCTCAATATCTTTATACTGTGTTAAATCTTCTTAAAAGTGGACTTAAGCTTCTGAAGGTCTCAATGCAGAAGCTGAGGGAGACTTGGGATTTGCTTTCACAGCTCTGCAAATAAGCAGAAGTTTTTGTGTATGTCCCTAGACACAGGCTGGCAGGGAATGGAGCTGGAAAACACCAAAGCCTGTTTTCTGCTCTGAGGAATGTAAACTGGTTATGGATGGTGGTTGTCTGGGTTTTCTGAGAGCACACAGGCAGGGACAACCCTTGCCTGGCAGACTGTCCCAGGATTTTACCAGCCTTATTACAGAAGGATGTTTCCTTTTGCCTCTACAAAAGGTAGGGGTGTTTTTGCTTCCTTCTCTGGAGTACAAAAATTCCAGGTTCTATTGCTCCTTAATTTTCTTTGTCAGTCCAAGAATTTCAGGGGGTTTTTTTTGTTGGCTTTTTTTTTTTTTGTTTGGTTGGTTGGTTGGGTTTTTTGGGGGTTTTTTTGGGTTTTTTTGTCTTTTCTTATTATTCTCCTCCCCACAGGCCTGAAGTCTCCTCAAACAAGACCTTCTCCTTCCTGATTTACACAGAAGTGGATATTGGAGACCTCTTTATGGTGAAGCTGCAGTGGGAAAAAGACACCTTCTTCAGCTGGTCAGACTGGTGGACTCCTTTTACATTTGACATCCAGAGAATCAGAATGAAGTCAGGGGAAACTCAGAAAAAGTAACTTGTTTTGATTGTTATAAGCTATATTAATTCTAATTGAGAGTGCTCCCTGATTTTTGGTATCTCACAGACTGGGACAAACATGTTAAGCAGTTACAAATGGGGGCAGCATTAATGATAATCAGGGCTCCAGTGATATCAAACCACCATTTCTATCAGCCAGGTTCAGTCATTTATTTCCACTGGGATCTGCAGTTTGTAGTCTTCCTCCCATGTAATTAATTTGTATCCCACTATTGTATCTACTTAAGGTTAATTATAATGTGCAGGAAAGTATCTCCATGAACCAGCATCAGTGATTGTGTTTGCAATTTCTGTCCTCCTTTTTCCTGCTGGGTTCTTGCATAGCTTTTGTCACAAAGAGCATGCTTAGATGGAGATTTTTAGACATCTTTCCAAAAGTGTCTTTGCACAAGAATTTATTGCTTAGTTAAGTTGGATTTCCTTAGGGGTTGAATACCTGAATGGTGGGTGAAAACTGAAACATGTGACTGTTGCAGGACATTGCTAATGCGTGAATGTTGAAACATCAAAGCCTGAACAGAAGTGCTTCGACATTATTCTTTTGAAATACTCATATTCACTAAACATTAGATCTGTTTGCAGAACATGGGCCCAGAACAGAGTATATGTGTCCTATGTATAGTATAGTAAATAATAATAGTAAGTTTCTCCCTTGAATAAACAGGTCAGTCACTTGATCAAAGAACAGTTATCAGACCTGAACAAATATAGGGGTGGGGAAAGTACTGATAAATACAAAAGCGAGTGCTCATGTTTTCTGGAAATTGCAACCTACTTAGTTTGCACACGTGTGAGGGAGTATGACTTTCTTCCAAGTTCATTCACCTGACAAAAAACTCACGTAGAGACTGGTGTAAATAAGGATCCAGAAGCCTTTGGGATAGAACTTCTGCTATCTTAGCTACAAGAAGATTTTTTTTGCAAAGGATCATTTACCAGTTCTTGCACAGCGTTTCTTTTGTTACAGAATTCTCTTTTAAAAATAACTTTCTCACAGGCCTGCAAAGTAGCAGTGCCCCACGTGACAAAGAAAAAAGACTGTTTCCAAGCACTAGTCTTCTTTCTAAGATTAAAAAGGGATGTTTGGCTCAGTCTTGTGATTTTTCCAATATTTATTCCACAGAGTGGTGTTCTGTTCTCGAGATGGCACCTCACATCTCAGTAAGGGAGAAGAGGCAGCAGTATTTGTGAAATGCTCGGAGCAGCCCGGCAACAGGAAGAGAGGAGGGTACGAGTAATCACTATTGGTTTTAGATTGTTTTATTGCCACTTGAGTGGTAATTAAACTTTTCCTTTATTTGACTTGTGCACTAGTCTTCTCAGGGCTTCAAAAACATCACAGCTCAGACTAACCAGAAGTTTGCTTATGGCCACTTTGGCAACTTAAAAGCTCTTGGCTTGCTCCTCTGCTGGCCATCCTTGTGTGGCTGTTGGCATGTCTGAGAAGCAAGCTCTGTCACTGCCTCTCACAGTCACTTGGCCAAGTATGAGGGACTGTTAGGGAGGGTCACAGACAAGGCACTAGCACACAGAGGAAAGCATGTCTCTGTCTCAGCACTTGCCCTTAGCTGCAGAACATTCAAACTTCCATACTGGGTTAGCTCAGAGCCCTCCCTCCAGACTGGCCAGCAGCAGATTTGGGGGCTGGTTCAGGAATGGAGCTGGCATGTGAAGGTGCTCTTCTTAGCGCACTGCTTTCTGATGGCAGCCATCAGGTGGGTGAATTCCTGAGAGTTTCATCTCTATGGATCATAGATTCTGCCTTTGTTTAATAGCCCTTTGGTGCACTTTAATATTTTTATCAATAATTTTCCTGACCCAGATTAGAGGTGAGACAGTCTTTGGACTTTACCCACCAAAGTCTGAGATAGAGAAGTGGTTATATTTATTTTAGTTCAATTACTGTGTGTGAATGGTCTCATGGGGACGCTTTTGGACTGAGATCTAGCTCTGCATAAAAATGCACATGTGCTGGCTGTTACACTGGGGCAATGACCTGACAGGCCTTGAGAGCTCTGTGTGTGTATCTGACACAAAATCAAGCAGAAGCCAGGAGAAGCCTAAGCACATTATTTATCTTCCTGTTAAGTAGGGAGTTCTATAACCTTAATTCTCAAAAATAAGACAAGAGGGAAGAAGTATCTTACATCTTCCTCATCACCTTTATTTTTTTTTTCTCCACAGTACCAAGAGAGCTTCGAAAGAAAATTCTGCTCATGAATCTGCTTAAGTGACAAGCACAAGGATTTTTCACACTGGGGAGGAAAAGAGTCTGTTCATCCCTGTGGACTGGATGTTCAGAACCAAATATATAGAAATATTTATCCGCTGCTGGATTTTTGCCTGCTATTCCTAGCTATTTTAGAGACTTCTAGTAAAAAAAGTCTCAGCATATGAAGTTACTAACCATAAAGATACATTATCCAAATACTTAAAAACAAAAGAAACCTGGAAAACTACTTGCCAAAGTTTGAAGTGCTGAAAAGATATAGGTAATTTTGCTTAATCATGGTGCCTTGTGACAAGGTTTCTTGACATCAGATCCTATATAGCAATTTTTTAATATTTATTGAAAAGAAACAAAGCCCTGTACTTGGTTTTATTTTATCTTGATGTTTTTATTTTGTTTGGTTTGGTTTTTTTTTTTTTTTTTGATTAGTGGGGTTTTTTTTTTTGTTCTTTTCATGAGTCTTTTGAAACTATTTTTTTGTATCTTGGCAAACTGAATTTTCAGGCAGTTCAGTGGAGAGAGTTCATTGTTTTTCAAGTGTGTGTTTAGCAAATAAGTAGGTTTCCCATGTGAAAAAAATCACCTTTGCTGTGTGTAATACTAGAAGGTGTCAGGGACTGACTTAATATGGGGATGAATTTTTTAGTTTGTGGTTATGAATGTATTTAATTGGGGGTAGATGCCAGTGCTACTTAGAAATAGGTATGATCTGTTGAGCTATATACTTCTGTGCCACTTACCCTGGAATAAATAACAGCTCTAGGAGAAGGCAGCAATGCCAGTGTCTTATGCAGACATTTAATATTTTATCTATGCTTTCAGTTACTGCAAATGAAGCTGTCTAGCCTTCAACACTGTGAAAATGGAACTGCAGAGGAATTCAGCTACTAGAAAATGCAGGAAACAGATATTTCCCCCACCCTCCACCCTCTCCCTGCTTGCTTGCGTCACGTATGCCAAAACTGTCACAGTTTCTCTGCTCTTTGGCACCAAGCGTCAGTCGTGCAGCTGCCTGGCTGCTGTGTGCAGTTTTCAGTGCAAGTGAATCCACTTGGTAGCTGACAAGGATGCTCATGCTTCCCTGTACTGGAATTGTGGCTGCCAGTGATCCACCTCAGTTTGTTTCTTGGCTATGGTACAGTGCTAGGAGCTGCTTAGTTTTCTGCCATGAGATGGAATTCAGCAGGAAGCAGGAGCTGAGCCAGTTAAAAGCAGCCTGGTTGTGTGCTCCACAAGAAGGAGTGCTCTGAAAAACTCTCAAATTAGCCATGCTGCAAGTTTAAAAAAATAGGTATATTGAAGGCAGTCTGCTTCCCCATTTTTAAGTAGCATGTAGTTTTTCTAGTGTGCTGAAAGGTGCAGTAGCCCTGTTTTAATTTTCTAAAGAGTAAATAAAATGCTGGGGAGGCAAAAGGGCTCGAAGATAGACATTTGGAGAAGTGTTATGTTAGCTGTTGATGCTGGGTGTTGTGGTCTTTTCCTGCATGTGCAAGACAGCATGGAGATGGTGATTTCTCCAATATCATCCCATCTTAAAAGCAAAGAAAAAATATGTATGTGTTTATGTGCAAAATTTGTTTCTTATTTCCAACTGTAGCTGCTAGTATATTTGGGGATAAAAGTCTTAAACAGTGCAATATGTTGGAATATTAATAGCTCTGAATTTGCTCACATTTGATTTCACATTTGATTAAACTACAGCAGAGATGTGATGAGTCACTGAGGGTGGGGTTTAGTACTGAGCCACTGCATTTGAGACCTCTAAAAATAAATACAGTGATTTATTCCCTATAGATTCCACATTTTGTTGCAATTTTCTCTTAAACGTCAAATTCTTCAGAAGAAAAGTATCTGGACAGCTCTTAAGACAGAATCAAATACAAACACATTTAGATTTGGATACAAAATAGTGAAGGTTCTTTTCATAAGGAAACATGATTTAGCTTTGAATATTATTTATTAGCTGTAAATAAGATATTTATGAGTGTAAAGGTAGTTTGTATATATTGCTAAAGTTGCTGACAGTCTCTACATTAATACAGTTGTGTAGTATTAGTCCTGTATATAGCTTTCAGAGATTTTTATCAATAAGCCACTTACATTGCACTGTTTCCAATGTCATTAATACATTTTTTTTGAAATCTCCTCAGTTTTGTATAGAACAGAAGCCTATGGTTTTAATAAAATTCTCAAACTGAATATGAAGTCACTACTTTCCTTTTGATGAAACCATCTGCTGTATACCTTTTATGTGAAGGCCAGAGCCTATCCTTGAATTCTGGGCTGAAAAGATGGAATGAGACACTAGGAAAAAAAAAAAAAAAGGAATCTGTGATTTCTGCACTGCTCTCCCCCACATAATTTTGGGAAATGCAAAAGTCATGTATTGAGACACCAAGGAATCACTGTGTGGAACAAAGTATCCCACATCATAAAAGAAGTAGCTTTTCACCTGCAGTTTGTGGTTTTCAAGATTCATGCTCTTTTAAGAACAGTTCAAGAACTGTCCTTACTTTGAAGGGCTTGTTTCCTTTTCTTTTTCTTTTTTTTTTTTTTCTGGCAGGTGTCAGAACTATGCTTCTGCTTCACATTTTACCAAAATGGAGATGTTCTGACCCTGTGGGTGCAGGAGGAAAGCACCAGACTCTTGCCACCGCTATTACTTAAAGAAGTAACTGAAAAATCACTTTCAACCATCTGTTATGAGTGCAGCTGAGCTCGAGTGGTTGTCACCCACAGTTTGCTGTGTCATATACAGCAAGGCTCCACCCAGGCAATGGAGAGGGATTGCTGGAATTAAGGAGAATTGTAGTGACATGCACCTGGGGGATCGTATTAGGGGTAATTAGAGCACTTCCCAGTTGACCTAGGGAACTCTGCTTCCAACAGTTTTCCTTGGTGAAAGATGACTGCTCTTTGGCAAGAGCAGAGCTTCATTCCTTAAAAAAGCAGAGGGAAGCTATGCCGTGGAAAATGGATGGTTGGAGAGCCTGAATGGAGGGAGAGACGAAAGAAGAACTGGAGAGGGAAGGGAAGGGAATCCTCCTGGTGGAAGAAGGAAGAAACCAATCTGCAGACTGGAATGCTTTGAAACTGGATGTTCTAGGGACACTGCTCATCCCCTGTGTCACTGTCTGGGTTAGGGAACCAGAAGGGCTCCTACAGTTGTACACTTGACAGGGCTTGGGGGTCACATCTCCTGAAAACACCATGGTATAACTATTCTTTTAACATCACAGCAGCCGCAATACACTAATTGTGTTCTTAGGTAAAGCAGAGAAATAGTTTGTGGTGGAGGAACAAGAGTCCAGGTGTCTCCTGTGAGTATTTAGAGCCATCTTTAGAGCCATCCCTGGGCCCCTTTACTCTTGTATGTATGTTGCTCTGCAATGCCTAGCCACACCAGAAAAGGTGATGATCCCTGCACACTCTGCCAACACTCTGGAATGGGCTGCAGGGATAGGCTGTCCAGCAGTCAACCAGACAGACTGAAAGAGACATTCTTGGCTGGAAGGAAAGAGTGAAGAAAAAGGATTTTAGCCAGTGCATCTGCAAGATGAGGAAATCATGACTCAGGCTTCTAATGCCTAGATTTTCATTTTCATATTTAACTCTGAGAAATTTTTGGAACCAGCAGTGACTTTGCTCTCCATAGGTGTATCCATGCTTTCTCCATTTAGATATAGTTGTGTGCCTGCTCTTTTGTGTGTTAAGAACAAAATGTCAAAGCTTGCTGCTTGGGATGAGCAAGACATTGTGCATGTGTTGTTTCTAAAGGTCAAAAACAGATATTGAAAAAAGTTTATGTAAGAGGGAAGAATGAAACCAGCTGTAGTATTTTCCTTTTTATTTACAGCTGTCAGTGCAAGGTTCTCCGTATTCTGACGCATGAACATAGCCGTATTAAAATCCTCAGGAAAGATATTTCCATCTCCTCCTGCTGCATCTTTCTAGAGAAGTCATCTAGTCAAATGTCTTTCGTGGCAGGTCTGGAAAGTCACCAGTTTACGCATAAGTGAATAAAGGGATTACCATTCTGCAGTGGCTAAAGGAGAACAAGGAAATGAGAAGAGGAAGGGAAGGGAACCATTTGGCAGAACATCCCATATAAAGCTTGTCTTAACAATGCTTTTATATCCGTGTGTGGTGCTATCTCTGTTCAGCAACACTCAGAATGCTTTCCTAAAACAGCTCAAGTTAACTGAGACAGAACAATGCATCCACATCAGAAATGCAGATGCTAAATGGGGACCACCTTGGATATAGCAGGTGTTAGTGTGGTGGTGCAGTGCATTTTCAATGACATCATCTCCCAACCATTCATGTCAGATAAACACCATGTTCTTAATTGTAGGCCCTTCCTGTGGGAAGTGACCCAATATCATCAGTCCTGCTTTTTGCCAATGACACTGGAGAGGATTTGCTGCTGTGCATCACCCCACCATGTAGAACCATTCAGTGAGAAGTAAGACAGCCTGCCTGGCCATGGGTTACTGGCCTCAAAAGAGTCAGGAAGTGAGAGCGTATCTCATACTGTTCCATCTACCAAAGGATTTTTTCACCCACAATTAGCTGTAAACCTGGAATGTTCTAAATAGTGACAGAAGGACACTCAAAATATGGAAATTAGGAGCAGTAGGAACAGATTCCTATGCCAGAACAGGTTGAAAAGATGCTAAGAATATTCACACTTTTTCAAAAGAAACTTTGAAAAAAAAGACTTCAGAAGTTTTGCTTGCTAGGTCCTCAGGCTTTGGTCAACCCTTGCTTTTTTTCCTCTGACAGGCTTAATTCAGGAGCTTTTGAGGCTTGCTCCCAGGGCCTGAGAAACTGCTGCTGTGCAAAACTACCTTTGGAGTCACTTCTAATCCTTTGGATTAGAAACCTCTCCATGCATAACTGTGTATGTAAGGAGAGGGCTACAGTCCTGTGCTTCTGGTGAAAGGGCCAACCCTGCCTTCAGTGAGAGACACAATCAAAACTCCACTGAGGCTGGGAAAAATCGTTGACATTTTGGAAAATTTTGAATGTGTTCCTAACACCTAGCACAAGATCCCAGATTTAAAATGAAAGCACAGCCACAACTTTCTTGTTTTTGATACTGCTAAGCAGTGTTTTCAGACTGAGTGCATATAAATGTCAGGTCATGATCCACTCAGGTACTAGGTTAAATATTGGCTCTGGATGTCTTCTCACAAATATTGCCAGCATCTCTTGGCAGTAAAAATATTTGTATTTATGGGACACAGAACAAACCACATGAGTGCAGTGATGCAATTAGACCAAATAAAAATTAAAACAAATCAACTAACAGAAAAAAAAACAACTTGAGAGACAGACACACACAGCACACAGTACCTCATTTATCAGCTAGGAAGGTATGAGACCAACACAATCCCAAGCAAACTCCACTGTTTCCCTTGCAGGCAAGCATGGGCAGTGGGAACATCTTGGGAATGCTCTCACACAGCTCCAGCTCACTGCTCTGTGTGGTGCAGTATCCACATGTCTCAGGTGGTTTGGTCCTTCCAGATCCCTGCTGAGCCTTGCTCTGAAGCCAGGCATGGTTACACCGATTCTTAGATTCCTCACTGCTGCCAAGATGCACAAAAAGAAACAGCGTAGCTGGAGTGGCTGGTTCCTGGATCTGAATCAATAGGCTGAGCAGCTTGACAGCCTTGATCAGCCAGGAGGCTTGACAGAAATCTAAACGTTGGAGAATTTTATTACGTGTCAGCATCAGTTTTGAGTGAAATCAGACCAAAATCAAAACAAGCAGTGAAAAGCAAGAGCAGGAATGTCTAGGAAAAGCAAGAGGGAAGGAGGGGTCTTTGATGTTGCAGCAGGTTGTGCAGTACTGCACTGTAATATGGTGCAGTACAGCAGAACTGTTAAGCATTCCTTTGATTTTAAATACACATTTTCTCGACATCAGGAAAACAGAAGTGTGTACCAGAGACTAGATATACACTTAAGCACTTTACACTGTGTTGGTATCCATTGAAAATACCAATCCTAAAGAAAGATGTGTACAGACCCATTATAGAAAGATCACCAAGATTAAAGAACAAAAAGCAAGATATAAATAAAGGTTAAAAAGAAGAAGCACATATTCAGAAAGAGGAATAAATTAAGAGGAAGAGGAAAAGCAAGGAAGAGGAACTCTGCTTTAGCAAATTATTCCACCCAGGACACCCACCCACATATTCTTGAATGTAATTGAGCCATCATTTATATGCTCATATGACTAATTTTCCCCCTTTCTAATGTATTTATAACCCAGACACAAAATTAAGCCAAATTTTTTGTTTATCTTGGAAAAAATTTTGTCCTTTGCTAGTGAAGTTTTCCAGTACAAGGGTAAAAAGTAGATCTTAATCTCTCTGATTTTATTTCCCAGGCCTTAGAAAGGAAATTCAGGTCAGACTCAATGCAGTAGAAAGACTCTTTCTAGTATCAGTCTTCTCTTAATGTCCTGAGCATAGAGCAGTGATGGAGTAAGCAAATGCCTACACAATGGCTGGTTCAAAATACAAAAATGCTCTCATTCTTCCCTCCCTTTTTTATTTATAGAGTTAGGTTCATGTGCCTTTTTGTACTTCTTTGTTTTTCTTTTAACATCAGCAAATTTAAGGACCCTGGGGAGAAATCAGGGAAATGCTGGGGAACATTCTTTTGACAGTAATTTTACTTACATACTTTGTGTAAAACTAAAAAAAAAGTTGCATTTTCGTGGCTGGATATTTTTTCATGAAAGGCCGAAGCACTCAGTCACGTTCAAAATTGGGTATCATGTCCGTCTTTCCCCCCTGAATTTGAAAGCATAATTTTGAATTTGCATGGGAGGCAAATAGAACAGAACTTCCATACTAGGTTTATTTGGGACTTCTTGTCAGTGTTATAGCAACCCTCTGTGAGATGTTTTAGTTACTCAGTGATGCCTCTTCTGACTGACTAGTCCCTGACCATCATTCTGTTTTTAGTAATTTTCTGACAGACCCTATGAAGGCACCCCTTTTGCTGTCAAGGTAATACTCCTATTGCCTTCAAGGCTTCCTTGGGCATCTTAGGGGTAGGGATGCTCCAGTTACATGGGAGCATTTTCTTCCAGACAAAGTGTAAGTAACTTGGCAAAGAGCTCTGACAAGTATCTTTTACATAACCAGAGAGGAAAACTTGTATTTTCTTACCAAGCTTAGACCAGATGCTTGGACATCTTTGTGTAGGTATGACTAAGTCTCTATGACCTTCTCTCCAAACTTATCCTAGCTTGCTGCTGAATCCTGTTTTCCATTTCTCCTTTCATTTCTCTTTTGGCAAAGTTTGCAGAACTCGGCATCCTTCCTCCTACCAACACCCCTGTACTCTCTGTCCCATGACTGTATAGTATCCGGGTAAATTTGTGCCACTCTCTGCAAGACTACCCTGCCTCCACCCAGACAGGAGGCCGGCCTGCATCAGCTACTTCTGTAAGGATCCTACCACATATTTTGTGCCTATTCTATTGGGTTTCATTTAACCCCACCATGTGGTCTAATGGCCCCCACACATGGGGAGAAAAAGGTTCTGTATCAAGATAACAAAACTCCTCCATCAGTTGATCAGCATAAATGGACCTAGCTGTGCAACTGTCTTCTCAACTGCAGTGTATGTCCATTTAAAGAAATAGTAGAAATCTCCTGTTTGGACTTTCCTCTGTGCCACAATAACATCTTGAGGATTTGGATCTGTATCCTGTAAAAATAATCATCTTTATTCCACATCCTGTTTTCTATAGTATTCGTAGCTGATGTACACACAGTGCTGTTAAGCACTAACACAATTCTTTCTACAAAGTTTTGCTGGGAGGATTCAATTTTACATGCTTGCCTAATGTTAGTCAGAAAAAAACCCCAAAATATATATTTTACATAGATGTATTTGAATACTGTATTTTATTTTTCTAGAGATGGGACAAAGAACATTAAATCCTTGAAGGGAAACACTTTCCTCATTCAATTAAGTAGCATATTCTGTATTGGATGGCAGGAAAGACAGTCAACAGAATAAACATTATATTGAATTCAAGTTTCCTAGACTTCACCAGACTAGACTTTCTTACATTACAGAAATTAATGGTGAGTGGAAATAAACTCAACTGTTTGTGGAAGAAATGCTTGAAGATATGGAACGGGAATTTGATTAATAAATCCCCAGAACTATACTAAAACCTGTTTGGCTGCAGGAGAAGAGGATTAACTGTGAGCTCCCTACAGGTCAAGCTTGGAGAGGGATGCATTTGAGCTGAGTACCACTCCAACAATCCTTTTCCTGAACACTTTTTTTTTAATATGATGCAAGTCCTTTTGAGACTTTCTACACATTTTAACTTTGAAAGAATCAATGAAAGCAAGCAGTGAGGGGCCATCATATGAAAGCAGAGAGAGTTAAGATCCCTTACTCCAATTTCTTGGTTAATATATGTCACTGAATCAAGGAATAGTTAGGATTGGAAAGGACCTCTGGAGATTACTGAGTCTAAGCCCCCTGCCAAGGCACCACTGAAAGGAGTCTAGCACCATCCTCTGGGCACCCACCTTGGAGATATTTGCATGTATTGCTAAAATCCCCTCTCTATCTTCTCTAGACTTAACAGGCCCAGCTCTTTCAGTCTCTCCTCATAAGAGAGATGCTCCAGGCCCCAAATCACCTTGGCAGCTCTCCACAGGGCCCTCTCCAGTGGCTCCTTGTCTTTCTTGCACTGAGGAGCCCAGAACTGGACACAGCCCTCCAGATGTGCCTCACTAGAGTGGAGTAGAGGGGGACAATCACCTCCCTTGACGTGCTGGCCACGCTCTTCCTGATGCCCCCAGGATCCCACTGGCCCTCCTGGCTGCAAGGGCACTGCTGGCTCACGGACAGCTTGTTGTCCACCAGGACCCCCAGCTCCTTCTGCACAGAGCTGCTCTCCAGCAGCTCACCCCCAGCCTGTGCTGCCGCCTGGGCTTGTGCCTCCCCAGAGGCAGGACTCTAAACTTGCCCCTGTTGAACCCCATTAGGTTTCTCTCTGACCAACTCTCCAGCCCGTGAAGGTCCCTCTGAGTGGCAGCAAAGCCTTCAGGTGCGCCAGCCACTCCTCCCAGTTTTGTATCATCTGCAAACCGGTTTAGGGTCATTTTCTATCCCTTCATCTGAGCTGTTGACAAACAAGCTGAGTAAGGATAAATTTAATTTCTTTTACATGCTTGGTGATGACCTCCAGAATGATCTGTTCCATCAATTTCTGACAGGTCTTGAGGGAGAGAGGTGAGGCTGACTGGCTGGTAGCTTCCCAGGTCCTTCTTCTTGCCCTTTTGAAGATGGGAGTAACATTGGCTTTCCTCCAGTTATTAGGCATCTTTCCCACTCCATGATTTTTCAAATATAATGGAGACTGGTTTAGCAACATCTGCTAGCTCCCACAGCACACATGGGTGCATCCCATCAGGTCTGTAGATTTATGGGTGTTTAATCTGTCTAGCTGATCTCTAACCCAACCCTCTACAAGCAAGTCTTCATTCTCCAACCTTTTCCTCTTACCTCTGAGGCGTGGGATTCCTGAGGGCTGTTCTCAGCACTAAACACTGAAGGAAAGAAGGCATGCAATAATTTGGCCTTCTCTGCGTCTTCCAACACCTGGACATCCATATGATCCAGCAGCAGCAGCAGCACCCACATTTTCTCTATCCTTCCTTTTGCAGTTGATATACTTAAGAAACCCTTCCTGTTGTCCTTGATATCCCTTGCCAGACTCAATTCCAAGCAGGCCTTGGCCTTCCTTGTCACATCCCTGTGTACTCTGAAGACGAACCTACAGTCCTGCCACATGGCCTGTCCCTTTCTCCACATCCTACACATTTATTTCTTCCATTTGAAATTTGCTGGGAGCTCCCTGCTCATCCATGCAGGTCTCCCACCTCCTTTGCTTGATTTCTTCCTCATGGGGATTCATCATGAGATTGGAGGAAGTGATGCTTGAACATTGACCAGTTCTCTTGGCCCCATTCTCTTCTAGATCTGTAGCAGATGTGATCCCTCCAAATACGTCCTTGAAGAGGCCAAAGTTAAGCTCTCCAGAAATTTAGTCCTGATTGCTGCTTTGCTTCTTCCATGCAGGATCCTGAATTCCACCAAGTCACTGAAGCCAAGGCTGTACCCAACCTTCATATCTTCAGCCAGTCAAAAGCAAGTGATCTTGACATGTGGGAACACCTAAATCACTGATATAGCACTCAACACAGGGATTTCAGGTGCTGCTTTGGGGAAAACATTGTACAGGTCTCTGCCTCAAGGAAAGATGACTGCAAACTGACAGTAGCTAGCTCAGAAAATGTTTAGTGTATGCAAAACTTAGAAGGGAATAGCTTGGATTCAGGACTAAGTGTAACCACATATTTCTGTTAAGGATTGACACAGTAAAACACATCACAAGGAAACTCCTGTGAACAATATTTCTGTTGTCTTTACCTAAGCATTTTCATTGATTTTGTAACTTCAATTCCATGCCATCTTCTCCTGTAGAAGAAAACCTGTCAATACTACTGTCACCAGATAGAGAGGTGTGAAGTGTAGTAAAGCAGACTAGCCAGGCATACAGCTCTTTAGTACATGGAGGCTGACTAGAGACATGGCTGTGTTCCTGTTACCTCTGCTGAATTAACCACAGAGTACAAACCTCAGAATAAATCTTCCACAAATAAATTAAAGTCCAGTGTAAAACTCTGAGCAGCTGGAAGCAACAAGAGTTAACGGAGAGGAGAAGATGATGCTGATCAATATTTGGGCTTCAGGCATGGTTGTGTGAAAATGCAATAAAAGAATGATCCTTGCTCTTTAACAATGCTGAGACAAATTCACTAATGAAGGGGAGTGTAAACAAGTAAATACTGTATCATTCCCTTGCAGTATTTATCAGCACCTTTCACATTTGTTGAAAAACAGTGATGGAAAGAGAGAGGAAGAGGGGCGGGGATGGGTAAGAAAGCTTTCCTAGTAAGTCACTACCCTGAAGACTGAATGCTGAAGATAAGCTAGTCACTGCTGTGCAGTACAGGGATACCATGCATACTCATCCTCCCAACCTTGTGAAGCAGCGGCAGTGTCCTTCTTACTCAGTCACAGCACAGTTATGTCAGAGTTCCTCAACTTCTTACCAAATCCCTTACTAGGGATTACAACTACATGTTGTATTGGACTGCTACTAACTCCAGATCTTCCTCTTCCCCCTCAGGAAGCATGAGGAAAACCCCATTTTCTTTAAAGGCATGAACAACATAACAGTAAACTCATGAATCTGATCTTTTTCTCATTTTCATTTTTCATGAACTTCAATTGACGGGCAGTGTTTCTAGGATCCAAGGGCTTTTATCTTTGACTGAAAAATGCCTCAGAATAAAACTGGGGGTGAAAATGTCCTTTTACAACATTACCAAGAATGCTCCCAGGGATATGCATGGACAGCCTTGGAGGTGGGCCAGTAGCCTGGCATTGTAACATCCCTATGGATGTGTAAGGTCCTGCTGACATGAGAAGCATGGATTTCCAGTCTTCTTTGCTGGACTTCTCATCATATCTCTGCTCAATTACTATACAGTGCATGTATGGTAATGTACACACACATGTACATCCATTTCCTGACAGCTATGGCCAAACAAAACTTACAGCATTTCTGCACAAGGTCATCAAGCTGTACAGAGCTGCTAGTGGGTTGCTTCAGATATTTTGAGTAATTTCTGCTCCCTTGGTAAATGGCAGAAACAGTTGGACAGGTTTAGAAGCCTTTACTTCTCCTGGAGAGATCAATCCTTGATTACAGCTCCCTAGAAGACCTCCTTTGTACATTTCCCGCAGGAAGAAAAGAGGCTCTGAGCCTGGGGTATTTCCACAGAGCTGTGGGTAGGCTTCATGTCTCCCTCTGACCATATGTTGAAAGTGGCCCTTACACATTATCAGTTCCTAGGAGACTTGTTTGTCTCTTTCAGAGGCCCCACAGTGAGGAGATAAGTTGGTGAGAGCTAGAAGGGGGGGAAATTCTCAAAGAACAGATCTAGAGCTGTCTGAGAGGTGTAAAAGTAGCTAAAGTGCCAGTTGCTCTTTTTAACAGTGGCAGTGGTACCTGCCAACCCTGGGGAAACCACAGCCTCTGCAGATATTCCCTTCCCCTTCTGGTGTGGATAGGCATGGAGCAGCAAACTGCAGCAGGCAGACTGGGCAACCTATGGCTTTGGAAGAGACAGCAACTTGAAAGCAATACAGGCTAGGCAAAAATGGTATGCAAATGGAATGCGTGGGCGGAGAGGAGTTACTCACTGTATCCCTGTCATGTTACCCACCTTCCCAAATATATCTTGTCCCCTGTGCCTAGCATACAAATAAATGCTTAGCTCTTTCCAGTGCCTTCCTGACCTCTCTCTCCTTTGTGATCTCAATCCAACCCACTTTCATCTTCAGGCTAGCTGTTTCTTTTCTGCAGAAGCTTTCCCAGGATGAGGCACATGGGGAAAACCAGAGAGGAATAAAGAGTAAGATGTACAAATATCTGCCAAAGCACCTATGACAATCTCTTCCCACATGGAAATTAAACCTTTCTTTGCTTCCGGGGGAAAACAAAGCTTCAAGTCTCTGAGATCAGCAGCCTGCAGTACTACCCCATCTAAAACCTCAATATATACATGTAATCCATAAGAATATACATATACATATTGATGTATATTTGCATACTGACTCGTCTAAACTCCTTTCCCTGCTTAGCTTTTCCCTTGTAGCTGCTGCCTGATGGCCACTGTAGAGCAGCCCACTATGAGACTGACATGAGAAGGGAATTAAACAATGGAGAAAGGTTACTTTTGGTCAAATTCCTGCTGCAGGGCCAGGATGGCTATTTGCATGTGACAGCTCCTTGTGCAGGAGGGAACACAAGGTTCGGTGCTGAAGGGAGATGCTAGGCTGTTTTGAGCACTTGATTTCAGAAGTAATATTTCTGAAAGGATTGTCTTGGCCATGGACACAGGCAGACTGAGAGAATAACTTTTGACAGAGCTTAAAAGCTACCTTTTTTTTCCTAAGATACTGCCAGTTAAGATGGGTTTGGACTGGCATATTATTTCCATTTTTTCCCCCTCCACTTTGTTATCTAGGTTCTTGTGGACCCACTCTCTCCCGAAGCTTGCGTATCCAATAATCATTAATGAATTTTATTCTCATTAGAGTACATTTAAGAAATGCAGAACAGAGATAGTGGGGTAGATTAAATAACTCACCTACACAGACCATGGATGGTTCAGAAATTGCAAGCAGGTTTCTCAGTGCTCATAAACATTAATTCATTAGCCTCTTTCTTGTCTGGCTCTTCAAATGTAATTAAGAGTGACTGTAATTTGCAGTCACTTCAGATCCAAGTGTGTCAAAACCAGGGATCACTGTATGAAGGTACAATGGTAAAAACCAGCTTACTTTCAAGAGCAAGTCCAGTCCTAGGAAAGAGAAGAGAAGGGGACAGAGCAGGGAACACCCTTGTTTGACAGACCTGTCTTTCCCATTTTTCTCTCTCCGGGTGACTCCATCATTTCCTAGAGTCATCAACCAGGGTCTGAAAGTCTGAACCCTGCAGTGCTGAGGAGAGCAGAAGAGCACATCTACAGTGCCTGAGGTAATTTCTGAATGAAATTTAGGCTTACCACTTGTTCAGGTGCTTTGGTTATCTCACTGTTGGACAGGGGGTCTTCCTATTTCTTTCTGGTTCTTGCTCCACTATTTCAGGTCAACAGCCCTGCAGTGAGACCTTGGATCTCAAGACTGCCACAGGACTGCAGTGCTAGGGGGTAAAGAAAAGGTTCTGCAAGTGCCTTATGTGTGCCTTTTCACAATGTCATTCCCAGCCGTGCTGCTGCTATGTGAGGAGCTCCTGCCTGGAAAACGTTTCAGCACACTCAGGAAAAATGGACATGTGATCCTACTCTCTACAATACACAATATCCATGCTATGTGGCCAACAAATGTAGCAGGTTCACCAAGGAGCCAGGTGTGCTGAGGATAGTTGTGGGAACCTTCCCTCCTCACAGCTACAGTCCAGATGGTGACAGCAATGTATCTGTGATATAACCAAAATCTGAAGACAAAATAAGGGAAGTATTTCACAAAAAATGTAAAGGTGGGAAGCCTTGACACAAGACTATGTGGCTCAGAAATGATCAGATATCACTTCTCAAGAAAAGTGTGTCTAGGCCTGTCATGCACAGCAGTACTGCCTGTAGTACTGGAAATAGCTGAGCATCATATGACTGGGGGCTGGGAAATCATCTTCTAGAATCGTTGCTACATTTGCTTTCTTCTGCAGGTGCTTCATCTAATCACTGTCAGAGAAGGATTACCAGCTGGTAAAACTGTAGCCTGGTCTAGACGTTCCCACATATTCTAGCCAATAGTCCTATTTACATATTATTCACCTTTCAAATTAGAGCAACTCTAGTACACATAAACAAGGTTTATTTAATCTTGGTCCTTAGGTTTACCCTAAGGAGTTGGTTAAAATCAATTGTGTGTAAATTTTCTCTGCTCATTGGGCTTAGAAGAGGGCAGTAGGTGAGCCCTTTGATTTTTTTTTTCTTTGTTGAAAACCTGAGATTTGCTGGAGGGTAGATACACAACAACTTTGATTTTTATGTTCTAACAAGTAAAATACTTTTTGCTCAAACAGAAATTCAAAGTTTTCAGTAGTGACAGTGAAGATTTCAATTTAAAAAATTGAAGAGTTCTGGATAAACCATGAAGTATTATTTTTTTAATCTAAGGGTATACCTCAACTGTATGCAGGTACAAAGTATGTTAAATGATACTATCTATTGCTAAACTGTTTATACTGAAGGCCAAGGTACACAGTCCTTGAATGTTCATTTGTTAACATGTTGAGCGAGTTCGATTTTAAGCTAAGGCTTTTTAATGAATCTTAACTGGTTTTCTCTCTCTTGATCCTACAGTGCAATTCAGTGCACCAAGATTCCCTGTGAGAGCCACTCTGTCTTACAGTGTAGACACAGCCCAAGTATCTTTCTGGGTAAAAAAGGATTTCAAGGATCTCAGATTTCAAGACAGTGATGAGACAGACAGAGGTTAATTGGCAGTTTAATCTTCACACTTGGTGGGTTTTGGCTTAATGGTTTCTCAGCTCATGAAAAATTTTCTCATTTGTTCCATGCTGAAGGAATATTGCTCCTGAGGCAATGGCACTGTATTTCTGGAAGACCAGCATTACGTTCCCAAAGGCTGTACATTTAGACTTCTCCTTAGTGCCAAGTAACAAATGCTGTCATGGGAGAGATGCCCTCTTCCCCTCTAATTCCAGCAGGCAGAGCTGCTGGGCCCCGCAAAGGTGTAGGGATAATATCCTGTACAGCAGCCTAGAAGCAGGCCACATGATAACCTAGGATTTGTAATCCAGCATCTTTCTATTTCCTTAGGTTTTGCAGATTATTCTGTTTTTCTGGTTTCTTTTTCCCCTGTGCTAGAGAAGGAAGGTGCTCTGATGATGGATATGATGCTGTGCAGAAGAACAAAAGTCCTGAGAACACGAATTTCTTCCAGTCTGCAATTGCATTCTGGGGTTGCCCAAACAGAAGAATGACAGGACTTTCCCCCTTCTGTTTCTCTCCTGACTAAGCAAGGACAACGGCCAGCCAAGTTTACCATTAGAAGTCCTCATTAAAGGACCATGAATAGAGGTAGGCTGTAAGCTTCAGGAAGGCACAGGCCGGACTGGTTAATTGCACCAAACCAGAAATGGCATGTATGACTGCTGTGTATGCTGCTGCAAAACATGTACTTCACTGTGTCACCTGCTTATGCAAGGCTTTCCAGAGAAATTGCAATTGCAAAAAGACAAGCCAGCTGCCCTCTGACATAGAAAAGCAAGTGTATGCTAGTGCCTGTTTAGCAGCTTGTATATACTTGACTGCTCTGCTCTCTCCCATTTCGCTTCTGTGCTCAAGCCCTCACTGATCATGTCATACATTTGATGGAGCTTCTGGACTTCTCTCTGGAAATAAGCTGTTGAGAGCACAGTTTGTTCTAAATTGCGTATATTGCACTGCACTGTACTGCACATACCCGAGAGTCCTTCAGCTTTGTCTCAGCAGACTTATATGCTAAAACGTCTCTTGCTGCCCCACAAGGGTACTCACCTGACAGAATGGCATTGTCATGCAAAAAGGGCCTTCTCGGCACAGAAAAGGAATGGTTGTCCCAGAACAAATACAGTAGAAATAATTGCTTAAGAAGCCCTGAGGATAAGGTCTCAAAATATGTTGTGAATGAAACTATTCCACGCAGAAAGTACTGAATCTACACCAGCTAGGGACTGGTTTGGGGTTCATGTCTTATCCTTAATTGTAAAGGCAGTATGAACAGAACCAGTTTATAGCAGAAGGGAAGTAGACAAAGCAACTCTTCCCCTGGACTGTCAATTTTCTGGTACACCTTTGTTCTGTTAATCCATTTTTGCTCCCTGAGAAGAGCATACTCCTCTGGCATTTAGTTATCTGTCATGAATTACCTCAGAGAAATGAAGCAGAATAGAAGAATGCTGGTTTCAGCACTAAGAGAGAACTAAACACCCTCTGGTACATGCACAAAATCTTCAGGGGACCCATAAAGAAGAAACAAATGAGACAGAAGTCGGCAATCAGAAGGTAGAAAATTTGAGATGTTAGGCATGGCTTATATGCCGCTTAGAATAACCCTTACCCTACCCACTCCTTGATCATTCACTTTATTCAGCTGAAGGGTTCATGGAATCAGATTAGTTCCTGTTCCAGATTACTTTTGTTGTTACAATTGAATTTATCACATACCTAGACCCCTTGGCAGCACTGGCATGAATCACAGTCCTCACAGCTGCCTAACAACAAGGAACATGGGCAATTTTTCTCTCATCTGTCATATTTTTCTTGCCTGGCTAACTTGTTTTGATGCCATTCCCTAATGAACCGATGCTGGTAAATTAGAAATTCATACCTATAGCAAAACTTTTCTTACCTAAATACTTGAAAATAACAAAATGCTGTGGTTTTATTGTTATTCTCCTTTCCGGGTCCAGCACAACTGATCTATCCAGTGGAGGGCGGGGGCGGGGGGGGTGTGTGTGTGTGCAAACTGCTCATGACTGAAGTTATGAGCAGGCTTGTGCCTTATTTCCTAGAGAATTTTGGAAGCAGTTCACACCAGAGGGCTGAGTTAGTGGACTGGAGAATTCTGCAAAATGCAGACAATGTATGAAGTGCCAACAGACTTAGCTATTCACTTTTCTCCATCTTGTTTCTTATAATATCCAGCTGTTGAGGATGCAGAGTCAGAATGTAGTTCTTCTATATCCATGGCTGTCTCTTTTCCTAGAAGTAAGCTAGTAAATGTTGCACTGATGGGTTTGCATCTGCACTCTGTCATGGCTTATTCCCTATAAAGACATCTGGGGAGTGTAGGAAGGCTGGCACTGCACCAAGGCAATGTGAACAGAAGTGGTGATTTATTACTTTTCCATATAAGGGTAATCAGAAAAGCTGGCAGATTGACACTGGTCTTTGGGGAAGGCGCAGAATTGGAGCAGGTAGTGGGAGGAAGCCTGCCCTATTATCCAGTCACTCTTCTGAGATCCTGTGACAGGACTCCACTCATCCACTGTGAGCAGCTCAGCCCAAAACAGAGACCTCATGATATCCACAAGACTACTCTCCACACTCCTCTGAATGCAGAAGCCATTCCTCCCACAGAGAAATCCTCTTCTTTTTATTTGCCAGCCGTGGATCTTGAAACCTACTCAGGTCTGAAAATGGGCCTCAGCCTTTGCAGCTAACAGGGCAGCTTCACAAATGGATGGTGTGGGTTAGAAGTGTTTGCAGAAGAGTTGCTGTACTCTGCACTCCTCCACAGTCCTCTCCCCACTCCCCCAGGCAATCTCTTACATTAAAACCTCAGGACAAAGTTTTCTGTTGTCTGAAGCCAGAGTTCAAGTTTCTCCTATCAGCCTGAAGAGCTGATGTAGCATGTGCAGTGTCAGGACTGGAAAAGATCCAAATCCAGCTCTCTGGGCCATCCTTAAGACTGTGTCCTGCATGTTTCTTGGAGATGGAAGTGCCAGGCCATGCTGAGAAAGGGGCTCTGGCAAAACTGAATATCGTTGTACCTGAAGACAACCACTGCTGGTTTCTGCCAGGTTTCATTCTGGCAAAATAGGTTGTAGGTCTTCCCTCATCTTGGTCAGCCCACAGCATTTACAGAGAAATGCATGAAGAGATTTAAAGTAAGAGTTCCCTCTAGAGGAGTGAAACAATAATGTACACATGTATGTTCTGCTAGAGTCCAGGCTCCATTTTCTTTACAGATACAGGCTGACAGTGGGACACATCCAGTTATGAATTCCACATGCAATAAAAATGAAACAGTGTCAGCTACACAGAAAAAAGCCAGCAGGTCCTTCTGAGGATTATCAACGGCAACAGGCAGTAAAACCCTAAAGCTTCAAGTTTAATAAAGCCACAGTTTACACAATTCTGCCACTAGAAAAACAGAAAACACTATTATTGCAAAAACTGTGAGAATCTCAGAGAGTGATCCTGACCCCATTGTGCTTAGATACTGTGCATCCCTCCACTGCAGGGCTCAGCAGCTAAACATGAGAGACAAAAGGAAATCAAGACACAGAAAAGCCATTAAGCTGTAGTCAAAGTCAAACAGAAGAGCAGTCACCTGAGCAGAATTTATTTGTATGAAGTAATTTTGTCCCTAGGTCTTGTTACTCACTGTTTTTTTCATTACTATTGATTTTGAGGAACTTCGTTTTGGGAAATATTTTGTTTCATATTCTCTGAATATTGCAGGATGTTTTCTTTCTTAAGAAATATTCAGCATTATGGAAAGGCTGTACCATTTATATATGAGATGTAATGTCATTTGCTACTTTTTAATCTGGGACTCTGATCACAGCAGGAGCACTGTGAGGACCAGCTGTGAAGAATTAAGGTTTCTTGTCTCAGCAATATCTGTCCAGTAATCTCAATGGGAATAGACATGGAATTAAATTATCTGATTGCCAAATCAAACACATGTGAAGGGAGAAGCGATCACTAAACTTGCACAGGGAAAGAAGACATCAAACGTCTAGCTGGGAAAAGAAGAAATATTCTCGGAAGGGTTTTGCATTACAGCAGACTGGTTTAGATAGAACCTTTTAGGCTGGGCTCTTCAAAGCAGACCAGAGGAGGCAGGCATGCAGCTTCCACCTGGAGTTGTCTGAAACTTCCTGCTGCAATTAAAGCACGTTGTGCTTTAGCCTTTTCCATAGATGGGTTTAACCTTAATGCCACTTGGTATTTGCCTATATTTTTCCAAGGGAATGCCTATATTTTTTCAAGGGAATAGGATTCCTTCAAAAATGTAAATGAAGATTGTTGATGTCATTTTACACATGAGGATGCGTAGATTTTGGCATATCTGTCAGACATGCATATACAAATACCTAGAGATACATTTAAATTACCTTCCCATACTATTATATATGCAATTGAAAGTGGTCTGAGGAAGTTAAAGACAGCTTATGAACAGAAGATACAGAAGTCTGCATTGTCTAAACGACCTTTCCAAATATTTGTGAAAGAACATGCACATATCTTTTCAAGGCAACAGAAACAATAATACATACCAGAGCCACAACAGTCTGCATGCTAGTTGCTTTGTTAAACACAAAGCTCCAAAAGGTCAGTGTAGGTTTGATGTCTGTCATTTGTTTCTGCTTTGAAAGTTGAGTTGAGATGAATAATCTGCAAGTTAAGATGTTAGAGCAGTGACAGATCCTGCCCCAACTAGACTGTTTTGTTTATGTAACAGCTTCATGAAACATTTTTTTGCAAGAAGGTGGAACATGAAGCAAGTGAAAAAAAGAAGATTCAGAGGCAACCTAGGAATCAGCCCAATGTTTCAGGAGATTTAGCATCAATTTCATAGACTCTCTCTCTGACCCTGGATAAATCACTTGAATAACATTTGTCTTCAAAACTAGAGCTAAAAGATAAGGTTTTAAATATTCACCCCACTTGACTGTTTTGCGTGCCTCTCAGATTCAAAGTTTAGGCCATGTAAATCCAAAATATAAAAATCCCAAAAAACCAAAACAACAACAACAACAAAAAAAGCTAACCAACCAACCAACCAACCAACCAACCAACCAACCCAAAAAAAAAAAAAAAACCACCCAAGAAAAAAAGTCCAGAAATTACAAATTTTATGGGAAGTGCATTGTAAATTGTAACATTGAGCAGTGTCCTACGCTTGAAGTAGTTCTATGCAGTAGCACAGTTTTATCTGTGGTGAGGTGCTGCTCCTGTATAAGATGTTTCAAATGTAGTGTCATGGATAGGATGGATAAAGTGCACGATGTCTTTACTACTCCATAACTGGAAAAACAGATAGTGTGTTTACTGCCTCTGTGAAACAGTAGCTAACGCTGCAAAGAACACTTCAAATCAGGTAAAAGCAGTTACTTGTACTTCACCTTTCCTGGGGACAGGAAGGAGCAGAGCTCTCAGCAGGCAAGAGGAGCTGAATGTGGCCGCTCTGGCCATGAGAGCTTGGTCCCAGCTGTCCCTGCAGGTGCTCCATAGCCAGATGCCCCCCAAAGCAGCCACCCTCCTCCCTCTTGGGTGGAGGTGGAACAGGAGGACATCTTCCAGGCTGCTGGCATTTTCTTGGCCCATGGACCTCTCCTACAGAGTGTTCAATGATGAGTGTAGTGAGTCATGGAGTAAATATTCTGATAATGGTCTAACCACTCCAGCAGTGTCAGCTCCACAGGCTAGCTCCAAAACCTCACTTGTCTAATGATACACTTTGGGAAGTTACTTCCATCACAAAAACCATTCTCTGCCACAAGATGCAGGTCTTTGTATGCTGGACTACAGCAATAAAGTGCTCCTATTTCTCTCCTTTTAAACTCACAAGTTTTTCAACTTTTTACTGCTTACGTCAAGTAGCACTTTAATAAGTGCTTTAATAACATAATCACTGCTTGATTATGCTATGTTTTTCTTTATGAACAGGGTTTTTGTTACATTCTAGAAAATTCTAATTAAATATAAAATTGTTGGTGTTTAAAGATGTTGCCGTAGTGTCTTTAAGACTTGGAAATAAGAGAGAATTTGTTACACCAGCTAAAGTTCAGGTTTTTCTTATCCATAGCTTCACTGTTTTGTTTCTTAAATGAGAGCTACCATTCAACTAAATTATTTCATGTGTCCTAAGTCTGTAATCTTTTTTTGTTAGCTTTGCCATTTTGCTTCTAGTAGTGGCTACTGGGTAAGTTTCCAGCTACCCTGTAGTCATTCTTACTATGTCTAGGATATAGTGATGCACCCTAATATTACCACACAAAAGTCCAATGCGTTCTGCTTGCTTTGCATCTCCACATTTTGAGCTCACATATCATCTTTCTGTCCTTCAGATCTTTCATTGCTTAACTTCCTCTTTCATGAATGCGCAGATTCCACTTGAAATGGCATCTGCACTGTATCTAGGCAGTGTTACATCCCTAACAACTACCTAGCAACATGCAGAAGGTCAAACCACGGGCCTCTGGTATTGGTGTAACCACTCCACCAGCTCTGTTGCTCTCTAAGCCAAGATACTAGGAAAAAGTAATGCAGAATCATATCCAGCTTTGTGAAGGATGGTAAAAGCCCCAAAATATTTTTCTTACAAATTTTTCTAATGCTGAATTCATCATATGTTGCTGTACACCCAAAGGAATTTACTCTGGTAATGAAAACATACTCTGTATTTACAACATCAGTATATTACTAATAAATTTTCTATTACTGCAGCACAGTCTTGACAGTGTTAAGAAACATCTGTTTAACTATGCATTATTAAATAAGCAATACCTATGAGTCCAGAAAATAACTGTTGCTTGTTTAGTAAGGCAAATCAGGAAAAATGCAGACAATTTATAATTTATCTCTAATGTAAGGAATAGTTTAGTTTCGCTCATGCAACTGCTTAGTTGCATGAAAATAAAACCCCCAAATTATTCATATATTTGTATCTTTGATCTTTTAAATGCAGACTTTGCATAGTCATCAATATTTTCTATAACAGAATCTCTTTTTTTTTCTGCATTTGTATTATAGCTAATGAAAACTCAAGTGTTCTCTAACTACAGCAGGAACTCTGATTGCACTTGTAGAACTCTACTTTATTAATCACACCCTCAGGTATAACCTTCTCTATCAAAATTAACAAAGACAAAGCAGGAAGTCTGCTCTTGACTGCAGATTGGCTTATATGTTAAAAACACCAGTTTGACTTTCTGTGCTAATTCAAGCACTTCCCTTCATTACTGGCAATTAGTACAGTTTTTATACTTTTTTTTTTATATCAGAGCATGCCTTTGAGAGGAATTCAGAAGTCTTAAAAATGAAAACTCAATCATGCTTCTGGAGAAAAGCCAGAAATTGGAAAATAGCCACAATAATTTGAAGTAGCTTTTCAGAACACAATGGAGCCTACAGAGTTTAGCCTCGTACCATGAGAAAGGTCAACTAGAACATTTTCTAGTGAAAAGATCTTTGCCACAGATGTAAGACTATGTCTGACTCAGCAGAGTAGGCTGAGCGCACCAGACACGAACAAAACCAGAAACAGAAAAAAGGCAAATAATTGCAAGTCAACCCACAAACCAAAACAATTCTGAGGCCATATTAAGTGGCTCCAACTTTTACGAGAACTGTGAAGATCTTGATTCCTTTCCACAGACTGCCAAGAGACAGTGTTAGATTGCTGAATGTTTTGTCCACATTAGAAAAATTTAATTTTTGTTCTTCAGTTCTTCTCGAGGGTCTTTAAATCATCCAAGTGTGTCATATACATCTGATTCTTCCTTGCCCTCTTGTCTCCAGAGTAGAAAGGACAGTTAAAACCACACTAAAAAATCCAGTGCGGCTGGGGCTGAAAGCCTGGGTCAAGCCTGCCTTGCCTGACTTCCAACAGGGGGGAGGCTTGGCCACCATCGCGGTCTTCTCTCCACAGACAGCCTCATTCATGTTACAAAACACTTGCAACTCATAGATTTGGCCTCCTTATTCCTGGTCATATGAACCTGCCACAGGTCTTGGAGATTTGTAACACTTTCCTACAGCCGTCTCTGACTTGCTGGCCATGCTCCAGCTACTTTAGAAGTTGCAGCCTGACTTAAGGGATGGTGTCTCCCTTTGTGGACAATACTTTGGTTCTCAGAGCTAGTGTACCCAGAGAAAAATGGTCCTTTTGCCTCACCATCAATCCCTGCCTGTGGCTATCTCCACACTGATCACAAACAGAACTTCAAAACCAATGGAAGGCCATAGCCTGCAGAATATCCTCCCTTCCCTGTTTGTGAGGCCCAGGAATGGACAATTCCCTACCTGCTGCCATGTCTCTCCTTGCGAACAGCAGGATG
Organism: Calcarius lapponicus; assembly: GCA_039654755.1. Taxonomy (NCBI): domain Eukaryota; kingdom Metazoa; phylum Chordata; class Aves; order Passeriformes; family Fringillidae; genus Calcarius; species Calcarius lapponicus. Next base: position 45,393,732 of record CM077481.1, read on the forward strand.
CATCTCTGCTGTTGGGCAAGGGAGGAGAAAGCAGGGTGTGCTGCCCCTAGCCAGCTGTGCCTGCTCACCCCTCTGCAGCTGTAGGCAGACTGGTACTCTGGCAGCACCTGGGCATAGTTGTTCAGAGCACTAGCCAAGCTCAAAGAAAAGGATAAGGGAAAGGGAGAGCTGGATTAAAAATATTTACCCAGAGCCTCACAGGGGTATATGTGCTGGGTTATGGAAAAGTGAGACAGGAAACATCCACTGCATATTTAGGGTTATTAGCTATCTGCCTTTAGCATGTCATCAATATATATAGATATATGCGTTTGTGTGTGTGTGCGCGCACACACACACGTGCTTTTTCAAGACCCCTTTCACACATTTCCACATCCCATTTGATCTCAAGATTGAAGAGAATTAGATCAACCACCAACCACATCTGAAATCCAGACATGCTATTAAGAAGTTGCTGGATGTTGTGGTTAAGAATCTTGCCTATGTTGCAGCTGTGTAGCTGTCTATGGGCAGTCCAAAATAAAGCATCATGCTCCAGAAGACATCGAGCTTGTGTTAAGCAAAAGGGATAGACAGACAAGCCAGAAGGTGACACAAAAGAAGGGGACAACTTCATTAGTGTGGCAAGTATTGCTGTGTTATCCCTGCAGCTCATCTTGGGAAGAACTGCAGCAAAAGAGAGTCTGAGAACAGTGTGGTAGTTATGTAGATGTTAATAATTGCAGATGGGATGAATGTCCTTGTCTGACTAGTCTCAGTCTTAACAATCCTTAGAAATCCTCCTACAATGAAATTTTGAAGGGTACTGAGAAGCCGCCACAGCTCCCAAGGTACTTCATGAGGTAAATAGTAGGGCATGAGCAGGCTTTGAGAGGTGTGCAAGAGCAAAGCCAGGAAGCTTATATTTAGCTTTACAAAGAGATGGGAGCCCACAGAGGAAGATGAAAAGAAGGGTGGACTATTTTCAGTGACAGTAATGTGCATGTTTTTTCAAGAATGCTAGCAAAGAGCTCTTTTTTCCACAAATCCCTGTTCTGTCCATGATTGGATTTCCCATAGCTTTTCTGACAAGGGCATTATAGCAGAACATCCTCAGCCTTGTACAAAATCACCAGCAAAGCAACATAACGTGAAGGCAGCCATTATAAAAGGCATCTCTTTTACTTATGTTACCTGTCGCCCTAGTTGGAACATTTTCAGGTGAGAAAAACAGGCAGAAGCTTATAGAAGGAAAATTTCTCTGACGTTGAACTGGCACTATGCCTCTGTCCATGGCTACATTTAACTCATGCTGTGAGTCTGTATTTCAGCTTCCTCACCTCTCACCCTAGATCCTGAAGAGTAATTTTTCTACAGGTGGACTGTTTCCTTAAGATGCTGAGGTGGACTGGGTTTTGGCATTTCCTTGGTTCCTTACACTGCAGACTGTACTTTCAGGGACTAAACCTTCCAACTTTGTCTCCTCTATTTGAAACAATGTTTATACTTCAGCTGTAAAATACACTTTCATTGCCAGAAATGCATTCAGTAAGGAATTTGGAGAATGCCTTTTCATCTGGGAAATCAATTTATTTTTCCAGTTTGCAGTTATGCAATCTCAAATGGCAAGACTTTCAGAAATGTGACAAATTACTCTTCTTTTAACTATATAGATAGTAATGCTATCTCGGGAATTCAGGTTTGACAATCTTGGCTTCCAAAGGAGCCTACAGTAACTGGGTGCTCCAACTCTCACCTTCTTATCGTACCACAAATTGTCCCAGAATGAAAGAAATATTGTATGTTTGCAGGCCTAATTTAGATAGTGTCTGACCCACTGTAGACACTGTTTAGATAAAAGGAAACACAATAAAAAAAGACTTCATTAATACCTTTTTGTCTCTTTTCTGGGGTACGCACCAATCATCGCTACAGGAAGGTGTGCTGTGCATTTAACTCGCTGTTTTGTAAAGTGCTTAAGAGAAGTCACACAGTGGAGCAGATTGAAGGTTCCATAGTGCTGCCTGTCCTGCCACTATCTCCTCTTACACTGCATTAACAAGCCTGCCTGGCCAGCGACACCTTCTCTTTATTCCAGCAAAAACCTCTTAAATGCGTTTGTCCTTGGGTAGGCCAGAGCCCGCCTTGGAGATGAGGTCTCTAGCACAGTGCAGTGCAGCTCTGTCTTGCTTTGATTTTAATGAAATTAATTATTATGCTAGCCAGAAGTCTTTTTCATTTTCTCTTAAGTGGCAACTCTCTGGAATTTGAAAAAACCCGTATTTTCCTTGTGGTTAATTACATTTCATCAGATGGGGAGTCCTTTTATTTCAGCGAGGAAAACCATTAAAGTACAAAAGCAAGGAAGTTGCACAAACCCATTTTTGATTCCCTATTATTCATGGAACACAATTAGATTTTAAAGGAACTCATTATTCGGTAACTGTGATGCTGACTGTTATTAAATCCTCTCATCCACTTTTATGTTATATTCTCAGTTCTTTATGTACAGACTTGCTTGGATTTCAGCTACTTCACTACTGAAAGAAGATCACTCAATTTGAAAGTAGGTGCTGTTTGGCCTTGTTCAGGACATAGGAAAACTTCATCTGAACTAAATGAGCATAGATTGTCAGGTAATAGTCCATTTGGTAATAAATAGGTATTATTTCCTGTCAGAAAAAAAATGATGCTATGAGAAGATAGTAGTGGAAGATAGTTTTCTATATTATCTTAATTTATTATGGCTAGTCTGATGAGACTAGAGAGTGGTAATATGTTTCTTATCATCTTGGTTTGAAAATTCACACAGCAAGTTTCCTGCAGGTAGTTCAAGGAATTATCTATATCCTCTGTACCTGGCAATTCCAGGAAAATCATGATGACTCAGTTCACTGGCTTTAGATTCTAAGGAAGATGACAGACACAGTCCTCTTACTAAGACATGACATCTATTTCCAAAGTACTTGAAAGCTAACAGGGCAGGAAATGGTTAAAGAAAAAAAAAAAAAACAAAACAAAACAACACCAGCAACTCAGAACTGAAGTGCTTTGGGCCAGGCCAAACAAAAGATGGTGAGGAGAATAGAGATAAAAAAGTTTGCACCCACTGGACAAATAACATTTATCCAAGCATCACAGCAAACATTTGGTAAGTAGCACCCTAGTCCTGACCACCTAAATTTATTTTAAATTAACTTTCCACTATCCTGGTCTAATTACATTGTTAATTCTCATTAATTTTTTTTTTCAGGCAAATTTAAAGCATCCTGGCTGTATCTGTGTGGATCTGGACTCTTTTCAGGGTGAACAACTGTATTTGGATAGTTTGTCCAGACCCAGTTTAATAAGGGGCATCACCAAAGAAAAAATACACTAATTTTAGAAGCATACCCAGAGAGTTTAGAAGTTAGCTTTAAAGTAAGGATGATATCAGCTCAATGCCCAGTATTGTACAAGAGGCCAACATTAGATTGATTTTTGTAGCCAAATTCTTAGTTAATATCAGGAGTTCATGCCATTTTCTGTGGAAGTGAGTTATGTTTACTCTAGAGGTCCTGCCATTTGCTGTGTACATCTGCCTAAAGTAGACATTTTCTGGTGTTTTGAATCTATGCAGAAGTCTTTGCTGCACCAAATCAGAGAGTAGATTCCTATGCAAGAAGAAATGTATGCTCATTTGATATGAATGCTGCTGTAAACAGGCCTTGTGAGTTCACTCAACATCTCCTGTATCACTAGAGTATCTTCTAATGAAATGAAAAAATTACTATTAGAAACATTACATCCTGTCATGTCATGCCATGTAATGTCATCCCTATTCCAGTGCCTAACTCCTTCCATTTAAGAACTTGTAACATATATATGACACAAGCTTTTTCAGTTTACAGAGTTTGGAGCAGCTCAGGTGCCACAGATGTAGAAGACTTCACACAGTAGAAATACTGGAGATGTTAACAAAGTTTAATTTAAGCACTTTTTCACTTTTCCCTTTGTCAGGTTAAGAATTTGAATTATTTGAAGTGTTGGTCTTGTACAAAGAAAATTTTGTATGATTGGGTAACAGATTTTCTATTCTTCCAGGTAACAGGGCTTATTCTCAGTGTGCAAAAATCTTACTGGAAAATTGAGGTTATCATCCTTTAAAAGATCAAAAACTCATAGTGCACAGGGTTTCATGTTGACTTCATGGTATGCTTAGCCATAGTTAGAGCATGCCAGTTTCTCACAGTGAAATTGCACTCCAGATAGAGATCCTATATAGAGGTGGCTGTTTGCAGTTTCCTCTTCAAATAGATGGGATAACTTCTTCACACGGACTGAAGCCAGAAATTTTTAGCTGTGAACATCTTAGAGCCATCATCTAATACCATGATTTAAAGTGACAAGTAGTAAGAATAATGGTGACATTATTCTCTGCTTGTAAGGCCAATTATTGCCTCTAATTCACGATGTTCTAGCTACAGATGAGGCAGATTTTCCATTACAAGCTTCTTCTCTGTGTCTGTGTCGCGTGAAGCTGACATTTCTCACAGTAGCTGTCAGTCCAGTCATAAGAGGATTTTATGATTAATGAGATTCACTTCTTGCTGTTTCCAAGGTGCTTCAAATCCCACATAGTGCACTATGTGGGAAAAGTGGGACACTTAAGGCTGATGCTTCAGCCTAGAACAGTGTCAGCTTTTCTATTGAAGCTTAGCTGTATGTAGGTGATTTTTTGTCACAATGACCAGAGGTTTTGGTAAAGTAGAAAAACATCAATGCCTTCTCTGATCTGCAGCCATCCCCACATATTTTTTCTGAAAACAGATCTTTTGAAATGCAAATGGAAACTGAGTGATCTTTGCTTTGCATTGAAGGGAAGGTTGTAGAAATGCATGCTCTCCATATTTTTTGCTTCCTTCAGTTATTTGTAATATTATTTTTGAACAATGTTCGATTTTATTTAGTCAGATTTCCTTTTGATTTTTGTCAGTTTTTCTATCTGTAGTATTTGTGCTATTGTAGCTTTTAGAATCTCCAACTGGTATTAGGGCCCTGTGGTTATTTGTACATGCATAACACCGGGATTTGATGACATGGAACAAAGCAGGATTGTTTAAGCAGAGAGATGACTGGCAGGAATGCAGGTCTATCCTGAGAGGTCTATCCTGAGAGGAACGGAAAAAGTAAAAAAGAAAATTAATGTTTCTCACATCACAAGAATTAAGGAACCCCAAATTAGACCAAGGGGCAGCATGCTCATAACAAAGGAAAGGACATGGCTCTTCACATAATATGTAGGGGTGAGCTGTGGGCCTCCTTCCTCCAAAAACTTTGCAGGCTTAATTTTACCTGGATTCAGAGGGAGACAGGACAAATTAATGGAAAACAATTCATCCTGTTCCACCTGGAGGGTGGTTAATTCATAGAGAAATGCTTGTGGCTTATGATGTTTCCAGAGCAACAAAACTTAACAACTGTGGTAATATTCTGGAGCAGTATAATTGCATTTCTGTCCTGACCTTACATGGATTCTGAAGTATGTGACTTTGTACATGGGTGGGAATCAGGACAAGACACGGGTCTTTGGTGTGATCCAGTTTGACTCTTCTTATGCGCTTTATATTCCAGTCTTAGAATTGTTTGGTTCAAGAAGAAGAAATGAGCACTGGGGAGGAAATCCTTATACAAGTCATTGTTGATCTCAGCATAAGTGTGGTGGCATTCAAACAAAGTCAGATTCTCATAGCAGAATTAAAGAAAACCTAAACAAATTTGGACAACTGAAGGTGCTGAAACTGTAATTATTTTCCCACATGTGTGTGGAAGAACAGAAGGGCGGCTCAGGATAACTCAATTGAATGGATCCAAAAATCTGGAAATGGGAAGGGCATCTTTGGACATGTCTGTTTCATCATGGGGAAAAGAAAAATCTCTTGAAAATAACAGGAAGCTTCCCCTGAGTTCAGCCAGTTTTCAGACCGGTTCAAAAAGCCCTCTGGACTTAGTAAAGAAAAAGAAAAAGAGAGAAAGAAAATATATGTAGTGATGTCTAAAGCTGTCACTGATTTGCAGATTTCTGCCATCAGCAGTTGGGATGGTCAAGCCTTCATGCAAGGATGTTACTATCTGATGATGTCAAGCTCTCTTTTCTCAGGGTTTGGAAATATTTTAAGGTGGATGAAAACCTGGTATTTTCCACTTGCTATGAAGAATCCAGACGCTGTGCATTTGTACACAATGGTTACACTGTGCAGTCCAAAAAATAACCCCCACAAAACCTGAAAAGCCCAGTGTGCTTGTATCCATGTGACAAAGCATGTTTTATACAAAATGAGTGCTAGCAATGGAAAGGGAAGAATGGCTCACAGATACATTTACAGATAAACTTCATTTTCTCTATTTTCCAGAAGATAGAACTTTTTGCCACTTTTTAGTATTTTCTGACTGTATCAAACACTTCTATCAAGAAACAAAAGGTAACAAAATATTGGTAAGTGGATTGGGAGCTGTTTGATTCTGATGGGTCAGGAACTGCAGAGGTGTGCTCTGAGATTCATTGGCAGATAAAGCTTTCTGGAAAGGATGAACTAGACAGGTACTCCAGCAAAGAGCAAAGCTGAGGTCTGGGGGGACTTGAAGACTGAGAATATCAACAAGTACATGTGATCACTCTCTCTTGCACCTAAAAGCTGGATGGGACCCAAAGGGAAAACTGTGAGTGAGAATTTATTTAAAAGACTTGCTAAATGCAGAACTGTTTTATCCGTACTCACCTTTGGCGTCTCAGTCCATTAATCCATCACTATCCAAAGAGCACTTCATGAGCTTTTCACTGAAAGCCCACACAGGCCTCATTGCTAGCAACAACTGCTCACACACACTGTTGAGTAAGGAAACTTGGAACCATAAATTCACATTTTTGCTTAAGGATTTGTGGGAATGAGCTTGTAAAGTCATGTTAGCGTCTTTAGAGGAAAAAGCCAGACTCTGCAATCACCCAAAGAAGAAAGAAAGATTTACAGTAAAATTTCTTTCCCTTAGGAAGCCACATCCCAGCTGCCTTTTTTTGACAGGCATTTCCTGTCATTTTTTGACGTTCCATCCTCACATTTTTTGACAGCAGGTAGCAGCAGAGAATAATTGTATACCTATATAGATGTATTTTCAGGAGGAGTAGGGATAAATTTTCTTAGTTATACTAATTCATCCAGTAAGGTTTCACTCATAACACCTTCTCCTTATTGCATATTTGCTTCCTTGCTGCACTTCATTGTTTATCTTTAAAACCCTCAGAAATCTGGCATCCAGATTAAGCCACAAACAAGGATCACAGTCACAGAGGCAACAAGGCTGGAACTTGTATTGCTTAGTTTTGTGTTCTGTTGTAATATTGCCTAACTGCCAAGGCCTCAGCTTTGATCTCACTTTGTTTAGTTGTTATGCTTACTAAAGGGAAGAGAATTTCTTCGGAAAAGAAAAGGGAAGTGGTTTTCCGAAGAACTTCGTTTTCATTTAGGAACGTCAGGGACATGGTCTGATTTTCAAGGTTATATATAGTAAGAGGATGTCTTCCTTTTTCTGTGTCACTTTCCCTAAAAAAAAAAAAAAAAAAAAAAAAAAAAGAAAACCCAAAAAACAAAAAACCCACAGTGGTTTTCTGTCACTTTAAAATTGTGTATGCCCACATTGGTGCTCAAAGGGAAACTCCCACCCTAGTATTCCAGTTCCCACTCTTCTGCTTGCATAAACATTTATGCAATGAAACAGTCAGCCAGGCCTAAGAACATATCAGCTGAAATGCATCCTTAAAAAACACACTTTAAAACTGTCAGGCTTGAGTTATTGTAAACCTGCATGTGTCCCTCAGCTAGCACAAGGAAAATCTGCTGAATTGCAGTGGGCTGCAGCAAGAGATGTGGCTGAGGATTTTCATGGTGATAAGGATTGTCATGGAACTGAGCTCATACACTCATACACTCATACACTGCAGCAGCAGAGAGCAACAGTGTCTTCATCCTGCATTTGCAGGGTGAGTCTTCTATCTGTGACATTAGTGTGTCCCAATGTTTCCAAGGGGGTAGCTGACCTGGCAAATGAAAGGTGCTGCCTCTCTTTACCTTGCCCCAGAGAGATGTGTAGTTGTCAAGACAGCCTGTTTCTTAACAGGGGATGGGTCTAGCAGTTTGCTGTTGGGCTCTTATGTTGTAAGCACATCATTCAGATCTTTAGATTATTGCAGGAAATTGATGTAACTGCTTGAAAGATTTGCTGTCTTGCTCTTGTTATTCTTGGAGCAAAGCATTCATGCACAGATTGACATAAATTAGGCCAGACTCTGTTCTTGTTCATAGTTATTCCCCTGGGACTTGACTGTTTCCTTGGCAATACACATGCTACACAGATTAAGACACTTGTATCAGGGTCTTCTTTTGTACTTTCAGAGCCTTGCTGGCACCAAAGGATCAGGTTTCATTCTTGAGCCCTGTTTTCTGACTCCCGTCAACCCTTGGCACAGAGGGAGACAAGGAAGAGGGGAATAACAGGGAGATACTGCTGTCCATGTTAATGCATGCAGACTCAAAGAGAAGAAAAGACATGACTGACAATTCCAGTGAACTTAGAATTTGAAATGCTTTCTCTTCACTGGAAAATGAAATGGAGCTATTTTGTGTTCCCTGTAAAGTTTAAAACCTCTTTTCGTAACCACCAGGAAAATGTTTCCTTTAGTGCTATTAATAGAGTGATGGATTTAAAAAAATGAACAGATGGGATTCTTTTTGGGTTTGTCATTCACCAAAAGGCACATTTCTGCCCTGCAAAAATAATAGGTGCAGTGTCCATCACTGTCCACAGGGAGGGGAACAAATCCTAGCTCCTAGCAGGAACTGGGATTTTTGCAGAGAGAATGCAGCTTATCCACACTTAAACAGAGTGATAAGAATCTGTGTTTTACTAAACAGACCAAATCTCCTAGCCAAGACTGCAGGGTACATTTACATTTTGTTTAGAGGCAATTTTAACAATCAGTCTGAGCCTGAAGGGAAAGAATTATGTTTCTTAAATATCTCTGCAATAGCAATACTATTTTACTGAGTCAGAGGTGTACCTAACTGATAGTAGAATCATGAGCAGGAAATAATAAGAAAATAAGATTAAATTGAACTTTTAAAGCTATTAAGCAAGAAAATGTCTGCTGTCCTGGTCATGATGAATCTAGGTCCAAGCTGTTTCCTCTATTTGTAGAGCTCTTGAGGGCAAAAGTGTTCTCCTTCATTATGCCAATGAGCATTTCTTTCCTGCATCTTCTTTAACATTCAAGAGCTGTGTTGTTTAATCATTTCCTCTTATGCTCTCCAAAAAAAGCACTCCTTTCCCACCAGTTTCCACATAGACCTGATGCTCGTCATGACAGGTTAGTCTGTGCTTTGGTCAAACTGTTTTGACACGGGATGGAAGCTGGCCCTGGCCCTGGCCCTGGCAGGGGTGTTAGAACTATATGATCTTTAAGGTCCCTTCCAATCCAAATAATTTTGTGATTCTATGATCCCAGCTCCTACAAAGAATATTTGAGGGTGAAAATGTGGCTCCTGTTAACCTGTTGCATACTTCTTGACATGAGGGGTGGTCCCTTGGCAGAGACATACCTCCAGAGTGCACCAGAGCTGTGCTCTTCCATCATGTCAGTTCCTCAAGGTGGATAAACCGCGCAGATGCACTAATTCATAGCCCTGTAGCTCTCCAAACAGCAGAGCCACATGAGCATGGGACCATGACAAAACTGGCATGGCTAGATATCTGCCTGGGGTGCTTTTGTACTGTATTCCATCCATGGGGCTTTGAGGGATTTGAGAAAAACCACAAAAGAAAGGTGGCCCTCTAATCATGTCACTTTGAAAGTAGCTACAGAGCCTTCACTCTTAATTTAATGTTAACACCTTTCTTTAAGATTTTTGAATCACAGCAGCCACAGTGCTCAGGACGCTAGTCAGCCTGAATTGAGTCTAGTTCAAAGTATCTTCTCCCATGAATGTTACTGGACCAACAATGGCAACAGGGAAATCCAATTTAAGCTGATCCACATAAACAATTACACTGATCTGTCAAGCTCTTATGTCCTTCTCACTATAGTACTGCAAAATTCCATGAGCAGGTCTATTTAGAGAATGATAAATACCAGCATATAGTTTTAAAAGGACCTGTACTTTATCTAGTTAAAAACAGTCAAAATTTCAGGAGAATTCAAAGGAAAAATGAGAAAATGTTCTGATGTTGACAGCTACTGTAGCAAAATAATGTAGCTTTTTTTACATCTTGAGTGGGAAAAATGTCAGCTGAAAACATTACCTGCAAAATCAGCCTGTTTTGTTGAGATGAAAAGGATTCCTAACATATGCTGTGGCTCCATGCTGGAGGTTCTGCTAGAAGATGTTTTGCTCAGCTTTCACATGGAAGTGTGACATACCTTTTCTTCATGGATTTCCCTAATACATGCAGAGAGATACTTGTTCAGGTTTGTTTGGATCATGTTTGTTTTCCTGGGTCCCTTCTAAAGGAGTTTTGGTTCTGAGTGGGAGACACTTTTGAGTCATAATGACGTGGGTGTGACTGATAATGCAACTGATTAAACATTGAAGAGTGGGCAAAACCTAAATAATTTCTGGCTGGTCTGTAGTGCAGAACTCAAATTTGGCATGGTGCTCATGACACTGCAAACATCTGGAGGTAAGTAAATGTGTGATTCAGACAAAACCTGAGACTGGAATAGGGAAGTTACTTGCTGCAGAGATGAATAGTGCTGAAAGTAGTAAGAGGCTACAATCTTTGAAAGCACAGATGAGAGGAAGAATAAATATTGGGCTTTTTCCATGCAGATATCAACCCAGAGATTGAAGATGGCTTGTAGGAAGACATACACTACTTAGCTGCAGGTAAGATGAGTTCAATCAAGCCATATTCTGTTACACAGAGATTTCTTTCTATCCATGGGTAAGGCACTCTGGGGTGGTCCTTCCTGTGTGCAGTAGCAAAATTTCAGGTAGGTGACATAAAAAACATCCTCTCAGAAAAAAGACTATAATTAAATTTGTCAGGGAAAGTTTTCTGTCAATTTTTTTTAGTAAATTATGTTACAGTGAAGTAAAATTGATCAGTAAGAGTTTTCATTTCCAGGATAAAAATGCTATCTGTTCTCTTAAGAATATTTGAAAATTAACTTGTTAAGATCCCCATTTGGCTACTTGCCGAGAGTAAATAATAACAATAACAATAACAATACCAATACCAATAATAATAAGTGGAAAAAAGTGCAATTCAGAAAGCAGCTAAGCTGTCCAATAGATTTTCCTGGCCTAGATTTCCAAATAGTCTGGTGTTGCTATACCTTCGTTGTTTTGTAACTTAAGAAAGGGGAGTAAAAAGGAAAAATAAAGTGACCTTTATTTTCCTTTGAAGGAAAAATACATTCAAAGAATTGCTTCTCCATGATGCTCAAGAGCTCACCTAAAATACTTGAACTTCTAAAGTTAACTCACCAAATTTCAGTCCTGAAAATGCTTATGCACAACTTAGGTTTACATCTGTGGTTTGTTCTATGGGCTCCAATGTTAGAGTGATGTAAGTGCTTGTATGATGTTTAACAGGACTGCAAGGAGACAGAGCTGTTTACAGTTTGGCTACTGTGCTTCTGTCTCTGACAGGACTGTGAAATATTACAGCAGTCTGAATTTAAATACTTTGATTCATTGCTCTACTGTGTAGAGAAAATGTCTGTAACTCAGAAACTGAAATTATTCTTGGGTAGGAGCTGTCTTTGGAATTTAAAAGTGTCAGAAAAAAAACCTGCTATAATGTACAGGAGTAGAATTCCAAGTGAACCTTGAAAGAACAACTTGATTATCTAAAAATATTAAGCTGTTTGAAATGATCACGTATTTTTTCTTCTCCTCTTATGAGGAATAGAGAAACCAGTGGGGTTTGCAAATGCCTGCTTTCACATTTCAGATTGTGTAAGCGCTGCAGACATATAGCACTCTGCCTAACACGGCCCCCTCAGACATAAGTACCATGCGCAGGTTTTTTTACTCTGGGATGCAATTTGGGATTGTGGAAGCCCTTGGTCAGCTGTGGTCTGGGGGCAGAAATCAACAACTCTCCGTGCACTAATTCATTTTGAGCTCATGAGGTTCTGATTACGCTCATGTGAGCAGCCTGTGTATTTCTCTCAAAAGTGTAGCACATCCTTCTAGCACAGTTTCTCACTTGCCAGCCAAGAAATTTCCACTTCCAAATGGTGGCTTATCGCTACAGACTGGAGTGCAAAATTGTAATCGGGGACAAGGCGTGGGTTAAGTTCTCCCTTCCATGCAAATCCAAAGTGAAGCAACTTGGTAAGCAGCTGTTAGTAGCAATTAGTTATTGTTATTAATTCTAATTGTAAGAATTATAAATCATCAGTCATAATAATAACAACAACAACATGTTTATACATAAATTCGACTAAGATAGGTACTGTGACAACATCTGAATGTCATTTTCTCCAGGAGAGAGAAGTATTTCACAACAGTGAATGGCAAAAGCAGGATATAGCTTGTGACCTGAATATCTGTACAGATCAAGGCATGAGAAATTCTTTGGAGCAGAACAGAGCTGGACAGGAATAGAAATGTGCAATACAAAACCAACTATCAAACAATTCCATATCCTTCTCCTGAGTTTTTTCTAATTTGGTTTCAACTCAGGAAAAAAGTCTCTGAATGAAAGCTTTGTCAAAACTACATATGGTTTGCATGGACAGGGGAGAAGTGAATTGTGGGAACATCTTGGCTTCAGCAAGGCTTTTGACACGGTTTCCCCAACATGCTCACAGTAGCTCAGGAAGTGTGGGCTAGCTGAGAGGACAGTGGGGTGAACTGGAAGCCGGCTGAATGACTGAGCTCAGAGAGCTGTGCCCAGTGGCACAGGGAGGCTGGAGGCCTGTAGCTGGTGGGGCTCCTCAGGGGTCAGTTCTGGGTTCAGTCTTGTTTAACTTATTAATCAGGAGGCAGGGACAGAGCTCCCTGACAGCACAGAGCCAGGAGGAGTGACCAATACCCCAGAGGGCTGGGCTGCCAGTCCGTGAGACCTGGACAGGCTGGAGAGCTGGGCAGAGAAGAAACATCTGAAATTCAACAGAGGCAAGTTCAGGATCCTGCACCTGGGGAGGAGCAACCCAAGGCACCAGCACAGGCTGGGGGTGAGCTGCTGGGAAGCAGCTCTGTGGAGAAGGACCTGGGGGTCCTGGTGGACAACAAGCTGTCCGTGAGCCAGCAGTGTGTCCTGGGGACCAAGGCCAATGGGATCCTGGGGTGTGTTAGGGAGAGCATTGCAGGTTGAGGGAGATGATACTGATCCTCTACTTAGCCCTGGTGAAGCACATCTGGAATGCTGTAAGGAAAACTGGTAAAATCTAATGTAATCTCTAGACTATAAAGATTTTGCAGTCCAATCAAAAATCACACATGAAATCTACACAAGAAACAAGAAAAATTAGATAAATTAGATGTGTTCATGGGTATGACTAGGATGAAGGGAATTAAGACTATGTTGTGATAGGTATCTTGTTATCTTTTAAGCAGTGGACCTCTGGAGTCTGGACTGGGAAGAAGAGCTGGCTTTGCTTTTTCATCCTCAGCAGTGACCCAATGATAATACAAAACTTTTGGTTTTCCATTATGGAAGTTTACTGCCACATGGAAGGTGGCCCAAATGTAGTATGCAGTCATTTATCCTCATTCAAATTTGCTTCTAAGCGTTAGATATTATTTTGTCTCCCTTTCCACAGCTCAGGGATACTGTGGAAAAGGGACAGGGATAGCAGTCCTGCCAATAGCAGGGAGTGACTTGAATATACAACTGCTGATGCATCTTCAGGTGTGCCAGAGAAGATCAAGGAAGGGGAAATATTTCAGACCTTTATAAAGGGTACCAGAAAATCTCAGGGCAGCTTTTGAGATCCTCCCAGTTGGACTGGGCCAGCAGCTCCACCTCACCTAGTTGTGTTCAAAGTATCCCAAGAAAAACAAGTCAGGAAAAACAAAAACTCTGCCTCAATCTATTTGTCTAGTCTTCCTTTCTGAATAGAAACAGGACACAATTCCTCTGACCAATTTAGCTGTTCTGCAACATGACATTCCAGGCTAGCAGGAGACTGTATTTCCTTGGATGCTTTCACATCTTGTGGTAGTTCTCTTGCAATTGGGCTGAAATGAAATACATCCTCCCACATATCCATTCTGCTTTCCAGAATAAGAAGGAAATCTCTATGATTTGTCCAAGGATAAGAACTTGCATAGCAGATGCTTAAACTGTCATTGGTCTGTCCAAACTCCATGTTGTAGAATTACTGACTGAATTTGCCAGCTATTTTAGTGTATCACCTTTTCATTTTTCCCACTCTCCTCAATTTCTCTTTTTTTTTTTTAGTGACACAAATGATTGCCATTTTAGTTGCCCGAATGGGACTATGGGTAAGAATGTTTAGCACTGACAGTTTAGAATAATACACTTGTGCTTACCAAGCAGACTGAGCACAAGCAGGGTGCAGGTGTACAGTGAGCTGGACATGAGCCTGCTGTGTGCCCTTGCAACAAGGAGAACAAAGTGTGCTGAGGCTGCCTCAAAAGAGAATAGCTAGCAAATTAAGGCATGCAACCTTTCCACAATCTTCTCATTCTAAGGAATAAAACATTAATCTCCATCTTATGCTTGAGGTGTTAATCAATGTATCACAGGAAAATGTTATTACCCTGTTAGATAGAGCTAATTGAAAAATTAGCATTTAATTAAAAGAATTAGCAGTTCTGAAAACTGAAGCCCTGAAACTGTATTTTGGCTGAGCCATGTGCTTCTCACTTTATGATTGAAATAAACATTCAGTCATAAACTGACATGCTAATTCAAAGTTCAAAAGGTGAAGAACATATAAGTTGGCTGACCCAGTTCAACAACATCTCAGCTGAGAAGACATCACTCTGCAGTTGTTAATATCAATATGTAACCAAAAGTCATTTAGTGTTAGGTTTGTAATCATATTAATTTTTCTTGTTTATTTAGACAGTTCAGCTGATTGAAGGCCTCTGCAAGCACAGTAAGAACTGGTACAGATATGGCAAGCTCAAACTTACTGAATTAAATTACTTCAACTTTTCATACAGACACTGAGCCTAAGATCTTTATTTTAGGACTACATATGTCTTTTAAGAGACCATTCAGGTACCATTCTCTTCCCTTCTTCTAGCGAATTTAAGGTGACTATAAATTAAAAAAGCACCTACTACCCTAATACTGACTTGAGCTGACTATGCTTGTTTGTTCTCTTAGGAAGGAATGTTTCACCCTGAGGAAATTGTGAGTAGTATTTTTACTTTTTTAGAATTTTTATATTGGAGGATAAACTCAGTGAAACAGATGAAGATCAGATGGAATTGCTGGTATTAATATTATTTTTAGCCCAAAATTTAATGTCTGACTGTGACTAGAGATGTGGGTTCAGCTAAAGGTGCAGGAAGCCTCATAGTTTCTCAATGACCAAATATAAAAAGAATTTTCTGTATCCTACTTAGAATGTCAGTTTATATGCCAAGGCAGAAGTGCTTTTATTATTTTCATAAATAATTTTTGTCCTCTCTCATGTATTTATATATGGGGTTTTCTTTAATTTTTTTAAAATTTAGATGTAGAAATATTTCAGATTTTTAATGATATTTAATCTGTCTTTCTGGTCAGCCTGAGGAAGATGTTTCGGCAGCTAATTCCACAGGTTAATGAAGTGCAGTATGGGGAGACACCTCTTTCCCATCACTTTTAGACCAGTTGCCTTTCTTTTCTCTTCAAAGCATTCCAGTTCCTTTCTGTTGAAAGAGGGCGAAGAAAAGAATATCATAACTTGTCTTCTTGCAGCCTGAAATCTGCTGCTTACTGCTACTCTGTCCCTTCTCTTGTCAGGTTTTGCTTGCAATTAGCCCTTTGACTCAGGGTAGTTCTTTCTGTACTGACAGCATATGATATAGTGAGTGAAAGGCTGGTTCACTGCCAAAATACGGCTGCATTTCGTGGCACGTCACAATATAACACTGTTGTGTTATATTAAGGAACTACAACCACTGAAATCTGTAATATTTATTTTGGTCTTCAATCCAGTGGTTTTCATTCCTTTCATTCTGCGCAAGAGCTTTCCCTTGTGTGGTTTGCTGGCTTGTTTTCATATTTCTGGTTGCTTCTAAGCCCAGATGCTCTCTTACACATATATTTCAAACTGACAGTGGCACAGAATCCTGAAGCATCCCTGCTTCTCCCAAGTTTTCCGCTGCGATCCTGTACCTGGGAAAGTACTGTGTACCCAGAAGTGTCAGGAGTGCTTCCCAAAATCTCACAGACAAATCCTTCTGAAGACAGCTCTGTTCCTAAGTGCTAAAGGCTATAGTGATGCAACTGTAGATGACAATGCCACAAGAAGCCCTAGGCCATGCTTTAGTGAAAGGGTAAGCATGCCCTCTGCACACTTGATACCATTTAGCTTATTTTAACCCCCTTTTGTGCCACCAGAAGTGCACACAGTTCCTCTTCAACAGTTCAGGTAACATAATTTGTTGAACAGCAACAGTACAGCTTTGTCTGAATTCCAGACCCTCTACTTATCATCTATGTCTCTGTTTCCATTAACAGGCTTCAGAGATCCTTGCTGGACTTGTTATACCTGGATTTAAGGCATGTCGTTCCTGCACAGCCAGGTAGGATCTCTCCTGGATCATGAGGAAGGCAGGCCAGCTACCAAACCCTGATGGCACTGCTGGGGAACTTGGTCCAGTCCTTCCTGCCAGTCTCCAGAAAAGTTGTCATAACAAGAACAGAGTCACTGAAGCTGTCAGAGGAGCAGTCCTGGCTGTTCACTGTGTTTTTGCTTAACCTCTCCTTTCCAGGCATCTGTGTTCAAATGGTAAGCACACGCCACCAGCTTCTTTTCCAGGTGGGAAACAATGGTGAATTTGGGTCGCCACAGAACAGAGCTCAGACAGACACTGTTCTCCTTCTGAGAGAGGTCAGTACTTTCTCATTGTAAGAAATGGTTGTCCAATCTCCTGGAGAGAATAAGAAAAGTCCCTGTATTACCATATTTGTCTCATCCAAAGGGCTGATGGTTATGTATGTCCTATGGTTTGGTGAGATGCTTAGGAGGTGGGCTGATGGTGCTAAGCTCCTGCCAGAAAATTGCTGTAGTTAGATCTTTCTCCTATACAGTCCTTGAAGGTGGCAGTTTGTTTTCCCTATAGTGTAAAAAAACTGTAATTGATTTTAACATGCCTTGCAAGCCCCTGGAGAACATGATTTACTGAAATGCAACCATCTTGCTGTGACTCAACACTTGTAACAACATATTATGATTGAGGCTGGTGTTCTAGATTCAGGGGTTCAAAGATATTTAAATACATAGCTCCCAATCAGATTAATGAGGTCCTGGTAAAACATGGTAATCTTTATGTGCTTTATTATCAAACCTTGACAGATCTTTATGGCAAAACTATATGGTGTGGTTATTGGATTTAGGTCCAATTCCACTAAGGTACCTTGCCTGAAAAAGCAAGTGATTTCAAGAGAACTGGGAATTCATCTTATTGCTGAACTCCTGCCAGCTGTGAGTTACATAAGAATAAACTGCGCCACAAACCCTTTTATTCTAAACATAAATATCCTTAGGCCCATTGTTTATATTTTTGAATTATTTCTTTTGGAAAGACAAATGCTCACATACACACACTGAGCCCTAAGGAGACAAACGTAAGAACAGCACAGAGGAAAATAATACCAATATCCAGTTAAGCATCTTTAAATGGCAGCTATCACATTTGCAAGTTGCTTTTTAATGATACGGGACTAAAAGTTTGGGCACACATTTTATATGAATTAGAGAAATATTGCTTGGATAAAAGCCCCTCTTACTGTCAGTAAGTAGACCAGTTTCCTTGGATGTGTTAAAGTCAGTGTCAAAAACTGTAAACAGAATTAGGTGCTGCCTCGAATGAAAAGAAATAATTTTCTTTTGGTCTTCATTGCATAACGAGGAAGTTTGTGTAAAACACAGACAGGAGAAGCTGAGGTTCCTGAGACTAAGATTCAGATCTGTAAATTACTTTCTTCATAATGAAAAGTGATCTGCTGTTTTGGATAAGGTAAAAAGGAAGGTGTATGCCCAGTGGAAGCAAGGTCAGGTGATATGGGAAGAATACAGAGATGCTGCTCACCATTTTAGGGTGAAAATTTGTGTGGCCAAGACTCAACTGATGTTGAAGTTAGCCAGAACTGTGGGGGACAATAAAAACAGTGTTTTTCAAATATATTAATAGCAAAAGGCAGCGTGAAAATAACATTGTCCCCTTACAGGAGGAGGATGGTCATCTCACAAACAGGGACATGGACAAAGCAGAGGTGTTTAATGTGGTATTTGTGACTGTCTTCAATATCCAAGAGGGTCTCAGCTGGAAGACCATTACTGTGAGAATGATCAACTCCCTGACATTGTGCAGGATCTGCTGCTCCAACTGGATCCCTACCAATCTACAGGGCCTGAGGTGATCCAACCCAAAATCCTCGAAGAGCTGGTTGATGTCACCACAAAACCTCTCCCACTGATTTTTGAAAGATCTTGGCAACCTGTGGAAAATCTTAGCTGACTGGAAGCTGATTAATGTTGTCACAATTTTCAAGAAGGGCAGGAAAGAGGACCCCAGAAACTACAGGCCTGCCCATAGTTCAGTACCATCACTTCAGGGCCTGATAAAATTATGGAGATTATTCTTGTAGATATTGAAAAACACCTGAAAGACAATATAGTCATTGGTCACAACCACCATGGCTTCATGAGTGAAAAGTCCTTCTTATCAAACTTGATTTCCTTCTAGGAAGGGCAATCCACTCAGCTGATCAAGGGAAACCAGGAATTTGATGTGATCTTTTAGAATTTTAGCAAAGCTTTTGGTATTCTCTGTCACAGGACCCTTCTGGAGAAAATATCCAGCCCACAGCTGGATAAACGCATCATGTGGTGGGTGAGCAGCTGGCTCATGGGTCAGGGACAAAGGGCTGCAGTGAATGGGGTGACATCAGACTGGTGTGACCTGTCACTAGTGGGGTTCCATAGGGCTCCATCCTCAGCCCTGTGCTCTTCAACATATTCATAAATGACCTGGACACCGGACTGGAGGGGATACTAAGCAAGTTTGCAGATGATACAGAGCTGGGAGAAGCTGCTGACTCCCTTGAAGGCAAGGAGGCCCCACAGAGAGACCTTGACAAATTACAGGGCTGGGCAATCATCACCTGTATGAAGTTCAGCAAGGGAAAGTGCTGGATTCTGCATCTCAGATGGGACAACCCTGGGTGTATGGACCACCTGGGAATGAGAAAATGGAGAGCAGTGCCATGGAAAGGGACCTGGGGGTCCTGATCGGGGGCTTGAACATGAGCGAGCAGTGCCCTGGCAGCCAGGAGGGGCATCTCTGTCCTGGGGTGCATCAGGCACAGCATCAGCAGCCAGGCAAGAGAGGGGATTGTCCCACTCTGCTCTGCACTGGGGCAGCCTCAGCTCCAGTGCTGGGAGCAGTTTTATGACAAAGTCATTAAGCTGTTAGAGAGCCTCCAAAGGAGGGCGACCAAGATGGAGAAGGGACTTAAGGAGAAGCAGTATGAGGAGTGGTTGAGGTCACTTGGCTATTCAGGCTGGAGAAGAGGAGACTGAGAGGAGACCTCATTGCAGCTACAACTTCCTCATGAAGGAAAGAGGAGGAGCAGGCACTGATTTCTTCTCTGTGGTGACCAGCGACAGGACCTGAGGCAACAGCTTCAAGTTGTGTCAGGGCAAGTGTAGGCTGGATATTAGAAAAAGGTTTAAAGGTTTTTCACCCAGGGAGTGGTTGGGCACTGTAACAGAGTCCCCTGGCGGGGACCTGACAGACTTCAAGTTTTGTTCGTCTGACAGAGTTCAAGAAGCATTTGAACAACAATACTCCTGGGCACACAGTGTGATTCTTGGGGATGGTGCTTTGCAGGGCTGGATTTGATGATCCTTGATGGCCCCTTCCAAGACAACATATTCTATGATTCTGTGATTTAATTGCTGAACCGTTGCAATATTTTAAAAAAGGAGAATCCTTTAGAAAAATAATTTTGTATTTGTTTAGACTCATTCTATTTCCATCCTCCTGTTGTCTCCTCTCTCCTTACCACTGGAAATTGTAGCTCCAGCATGGAAACCTCAACAGATGGCAGAACTTCCCTTCTGAACTATGGCATCTTCAACAAGGATTCACACACTTATCACTTGCTTCCCCTCCCACTTTCTACTCCAGCAGAATGGAGATGACAATTGAAAGTAAAAAGGTGAAGATCACAGGTTGAGGTAAGAACAATTTACTGGAAACAGCAATGAGATAAGAAAGCAAAAAGTAAATGAAATAAAATAAATTTTAAAAGTATACAAAAGAGAGGGTGATTCACAGGCAAAAATGCTCACCGGGGATCCCAAGACAATGAAACTGTGGCAGATGTCTTCCCTCAACCTGCCAAGTTTGTTTGACCAAAACCCACACAGAAGTCCAAAACCCACACAGAAGTCCCTTCCCTCTCCCACCTCAATGACTGGAGGTGGGATAGAGTAACCTCCGTCTCCTGGCCAAAAGCAGGACAATGGGGCAACAGGCTTTACCTACAGCTGGAAAGCATGGCTTTGTACTTCAGCCAAGCTCACCTAACAATGTGCTCCTGCTGGAAGAGGTGCTGATTATCAAGCTGCACCTCAGCTCCTTTATCTGTCAAACCAAGAGATCATAACTGCCAGCTGAGCTAGGGAATGAAGCAAAAATATTAATTTCTTTTTAATCACAGACTTGATTTCCCACACATTGGCTAATGGAAGTGACTCCCATATCACACTTTGGTACAGACCTAACTGTGGTGTCCGTTCAAAGCTGATGCCATCAAGAGAGAATGACCAGCTCTAACAATCTGTACACCAGAAAAAATTTGTGCCATAAAAGCAGCAGGACTCCTTTCACTACCTGTCTTATCAGGAAAATGTAAAGCACAGAAGTAAAATCACTGTTCCTGACGTTATATTGAAGTATTGTAGCAGATAATATCTTCCCTGCTGTGATTTGTCACCTCTTGCCTATCATAGTTCAATATGATGTAGTCCTTAAATGCAGAGCAAAGCCTCAGAAATAGGGGTGGTCAGAATCTTGATGATTCAGTTTAAACATTTCTCAACTTCTTTGACTGTTAGGAAAATGAGCAGAGAACAGCAGGACAACATTTTCCTCTCAACAAACTGTGTAATAATTTGAAATGGAACTCATTTGGAAGAAAAGAATTTATGCATTGAAGTGTTATTTGAAATTTTATGGTTAAACTTGCATTTCCCTCGGAAGTTTTGTTTCTGTCTTTTGATATTTTTGCATTGAGTCTATCCCCTAGTAGTCCCTCATGTCAGAGCAGCTCACTTGCTTCTGGCTGATTACTTGACGATCTTTTAGGAAATGCCTGTAAGTCAAGAAAATAGAATTATTCCTTGCCTGCCAAGCCTTTCTGTGGTCCGTGTATTTCAACAAGGTGGTATTAACAATGGACCATAGTGACATAAACCTTCATCCAATTAATTAAACCAACTTATGACATATAAGGGGATAAGAAGGAAAAAAAGTCACCAGGATCAAACTTGATATTTAAACTTTTTAATAAGGCAAACCAGAATGACATTCTTAAGGCAGTTCCATGTTGCCATCTTAACATCTACACCAGATCAGTTAAATTGCAAGTTGCTATTGATAGCCATGGTATGTTCAGAGAGGTTGACAAAAATGCTGTTTTGAAGATGTCCCAGTCTTAACAGATGGTATTTGTGTAAAGCGAGGCGCTGGATTTGCCTTTAATTTCCTTGCAGCACTTGCTATGGTGTGCTAGTTTTAACAACTAGCCGGGAAGTAAATTTCAAACAAGCCCCACCCTTTTGCCCCACCCATTCCAATAATGGAGGAACAGTGAGGAGAAAATATAAACTGGAAAAACAATTTACTAAATTTGTGACAGCTGGTGCAGTATTAATGGCAAAAAGTTTATAAAAGAGAGAGGCACCCACAAAAGTTATTCACCACTGGGAACAAAAAAAGAGGCTTCCCAAAAGCAGTGCTGCTCACATGGTTTCCAGACAAAGGCAATACATTAAGAAGAGCTCTCATGGCTTAAAATCCTTCCTGGACACCAATGGGACAAAACAACCCCCTTGGGAGCTAGATCACCCGTGTTGGGCTGCCTGCTGTTTTTCTGGACCAGTGTGCTTGGCTGTGCTCAGCAGTGCTCACCCAGCGTGACTCAGTGCTGGGGGCACACACTCTGCTGGGCTTGAAGGGGTGGAGGGAGGGCTGCTGGCAGAGAGGAGGCTGGGGCCACCAGCTGATCCCAACGCCTTCTCTCTGGAGAGAGCCAGGCAAGAAGGTGAATTTCTGGCACTTGGTTCTTTCTGATGAAAGAAATTATTAAGGTGGTATGAAATTAAAGAGCCCGAAAAGCCCCAGCCCCTTTTCTCTGTAACCGGGACATATGGCTGCAGTTTTTGTATCAATATCAGCTCCAGCTTCCATTACTGGAAGCTTCTGTTCTGTAGAGATACCATGGTATACTCCTCAAGGAATGCGAAGTTTTTGTGGCATTCCCACTTGCTTCAAAGGCAGCTCAGCAGGACCTGCCAGACCTCTCAAAATAGCAAGCGTGCAAGAATGGAACTCCTGATTACCAGTAAAAGCAAAATAAACAAAAAAAGATGCAATCTGGCTGGCTCTCATGTCACATTCTTAAGAGAAAATATCATGCTGTTGAAAAAGTCCCAGGATATTTTAAACTGGTTTTATTCAGAAGGCAAACATGATGAATAACGTGCAAGGATAGTCATTTAGACCATGATTCATGAATTGCCCCAATGAAAGCTGTGATAATATTCATCAAGGATGGTGAAAAGATAAGGATATCTTTTTTACTTTATTGATATTTTATTTTTATTCCAAACTGTTTTACTTTATTTTTATTCTGGCTTCATTTGTATGAAACTAGCTTCATTAAGAAACCTTTCTGACAAAGCTTTTCTTAAACAAACCGTCCTTTTGTCAACTTCTATCAAGATAAATATTTTCTCCTTGTTCTTAAGGCAAACTTTCCCTCTCACTGAGACTCTTGCAATGTGATAAGCCTGCATAATTCACTGTATGAGAAGATCTCCAGTATAATTTGCATGATGTTGAGCAGCATAAAATGACATTTCAGGCAGAAGTATTTGAAACATTCTGAAGAGTAGATTTTGTTTTTCAGCCAGAGGAGGCTTGCAATGAGCCAAAACCAGGAGAGAGCATTAACATTTAGGTGAATAGTGACAGTGATGGTAATGGAAAAGGGTAAGGTATGAAAGGAATGAACAATTATGATAATTTTGTTTGTTTCTCAAAAGATGAGATAATGTGGATGACAGAATACAAACATGCTTCTGCAAGTAGTTATTCCTCTATTTTCAAGTAACCTATTACTTGTCATACATGCATATTTATAAAAAAAAATCTGAGTCTATTTTCTTATGTGTTTGCAATAGCACATGAATTAAAATAGCACACAGATTAGAAAAATAAAACTTTCCTCTGTAGATGTAATAGGTTATAAAACTCAGTTGCTGCTGTAGATGACAGTAGACATTACTGAAAACAGACCACAATGTAAAATAACATCTCTTGACAGAGTCATGTACATAATGTCTTTAGGAATTCAGAAAAAACCAAAACAAACCTCCAAACAGTTCACTCTTCTACATCGTTGACCTTAAGAAGTCAAACACTTTGATAGAAATCTATCCATGTTTTAAGGACTTAAGAACTATGATTTAGATGGTTGGAGCTCCTACTTGACCTCAAGCTTTCTCTGACAACTTGACCAGGACACTTACTGTCACATCAGTTTCCTTTGTAAAAGGAGATAATCCCTGTTTCACATTTTTATATTGCAGGCTGGGGGATGAGCAGATGGAGAGCAGCCCTGTGAGAAGGACTTGGGGGTGCTGGTGGGTGAGAGGCTGGACATGACCCAGCCATGGGCAGTCCCAGCCCAGAGAGCCAAACGTGTCCTGGGCTGCATCCAGAGCAGCGTGGGCAGCAGGGCCAGGGAGGGGATTCTGCCCCTCTGCTCTGCTCTGGTGAGAGCCCACCTGGAACCCTGCATCCAGCTCTGGGGTCCCAGTACAGGGAGGACATGGAACTGCTGGAGTGAGTCCAGAGGAGACCATGAATACAATCAGAAGGCTGGAGCACATGTTCTCTCCTACAAAGACAGGCTGAGAGGGTTGGGGTTGCACAGCCTGGGAACAGAAGGGTCCAGGGACGCTTTAGAGCAGCCTTCCAGTATGTGAAGTGGGCCAACAGGAAAATAGGAGAAGGACTATTTATAAGGGTGAGCAGCTTTAAACAGAAAGAGTGTAGGTTAAGACTAGATATTAGGACAAAAGTCCTTTACTGTGGGGAGGTGAGGTACGGTAACAGGTTGCCTCAGGGATCTGTGGATGCCCCATCTCTGGCAGTGTTCAAGGCCAGGAATATTGAGAAACCTGGTGTAGTAGAAGATGCTCCTGCTTGTGGCAGTGTAGTTGATACTAGGTGATCTTTAAGATCTCTTCCAACTCAAATAATTTTATGGTTCTATGATTCTATGATATTTGGTTGGCAGAGTTGCTGACACAAGAAGCAAACTCCATGTTCTCAAATGAAGAGTCCCGTATGAATGTGATTTCTGCGGAGGTTCACCAGGTCATATAACACCTTATCCTAGGATACAGCTGAATAATTAAAGTTTTCAATGAATGTCAAGCAGAGACTGTTGTCAAAATGAACAATGGCAGTAATCTTTGTCAAGCATTGTTAGAAAACAACATGGGAAGGTAGCCAGCACTCTGCTCTGCCACAGAGATGGAGCATTGCCTTTGCCAATCATATAGCCAAAATGAACTGACACCACTAGCAGGTAAGCATCTAGATAAGAAGCCCAGGCTTCATACCTAAACTTGTTTTTCAAACCTAAGCTCCAAATCTAAGCTTGACTTTTGCCCATCATCATGCTGGAGGGATTCACATGCTGCCTTGCACACAGACAGTACTGAGGCAGTGACCACTCTACATTGGTCATTTGAAAAGTGGCAGCAAGTTTCAAGGTATTTTGAAGAGTGTGTTTCAGGACTGGATTTGATTGTGAAGGTTATGAATAGAACAAACAAACCCTTGGTGCTGCCAGAGCACTGTGAAAATGCAGTGGTATTAGCATCACCTCAGGCAGTGCAGGGCAGATTACTTTCCTTATCCATCATTTTTCATTCTGGGACAAAGTTGGTATCATGACAGCAGCAGAAAGATAGTATTTTTTTACACAGTTCAATCACCATTGTGTCTTTTCCTTACAGTACGAATACACAATCCTGATCTATCCTACACCATTGCCATCCCAGCAGAAACCTCTTTGACCCTATCAACCTAGGCTGCATGACCAAAACCCACTGCTGCTGCCCGAGAAAATCCCAGCCCAGTGCATTGAAGCACAGCTACTAGACCTACAGGGGTGGCAGCTGTCTCACCAAGAACTTTCACGAGTCTGGCAACAGCAGCAGCCAGCTGCCAGAAGTAAAGAACAGGCATTTTACATTCATGCAGACCCATTGAAATGAGTCTTTTCTTTTGGCTTGTACAAGTCTCTGGACCTGTTATTTGCTACAGATATTTTGCCAGATCCATTCCTGCAATTTGACTCACTGAAAAAGGACAGTGCTTATTTCTATTAGGAATGGTAGTGGCCAAATTCTTACCACAGCTGGATATGGTAGGGTGGTCTTGTTGCTTTTCTCTGCCTCTCTACCCTTTATCATTCCAGTTCAGTCTGGAGAAAGTGTAAGGAATATTGAGAAGTAATGGAATACTTTTTCAGAGGTGATCATCATGCAAGCTAGGACAGAATATATTCTCTGAGATCTTCATCTGGTGTAGCTTGTGCTCGTTTGACTTGTAAATTTGTCTCTGCAAGAGGAAAATATATAGATTTCAGGCTGTCTTATTTAATAGAAGCCCACTGACAACTTTGAGGGCTGTGTCGGTTTTGTTCTTTTCCAGTGCAAGGCCAGACCTATATTCTACAGATAAAGGTTGACCTGCAAAACTCCTTTCCCTGTGAAGTCTGAGATTTTTGTCTGCAGAGGGTGGTACTTCAGACAAAATGTCATAGCATAATTTTATCTATCTTTGTGCTATCAGCCTTGAAATAAACTCTGTTACCATATAGGTTTATTTCAGGAAATAAAATAATACAAATGTTAAAAAAGACCTAGTGTGCTTGAAAGCTTATGCATTTTTCCAACTTTATCAGTCACTCCAGTAACAGACATTACCATTCTTTTTCCCCCACAAACCATGCCTTGGTTTTTTCCTTACTTTCTTTGCTGTTGAAAATGTACAAAGAGCAGGGGATGGTTTGAAGGGAGATTAGGTAGCTGAAGTACTTCCTTCATATTGATACATTTTTTAGCTGGGCCAAATGCATTCCACTGATGCAGTACGCCATTTAACATTTCTTTCTTTTGCTGTCTCTTAGTTGATTCTCTTTCTGCTCAGCAAATTTTAGTCTCGTTCAGATATGTGCACTGACTGCTTTTATACTAATGTAGCTATTGTTGCCACAATACTCAGGGCATTTGAGTTCCAAGGAGAATACAGATTTATTATATAGCTTTGGTAGGTACTGCAACACAGTTATGTTTGTTCCAAAGTTTTGGCTAGTCCTGACTGGGTTAAATTACCATATTCTCTGCCAGAACCAAGAGTCACCTAAAGAGACTTAATTTGTGGCAGAAACAGTCAGAAAAGGTCAAAAAACATTCATCTCTATAAAAAAAATCTATTTGTAAAACCAAGCCATAAATTCTCTTCAAGGGCCTCAATGCTGTTTTCAGCTGCACCTACACAAATGGTGTAGGCAAGTACATCTTTTCTATGTCTGCCCTTGCTGATGGCAAGACACAAACCAGCTCTCTTCCAGGAACTGAATAGTCTCATTCAGCATATGTACAGCTCTGAGCTAATGCATTTAAATGGTTCTGGCCTGCAGCCAGCAGTAGGCCCACAAGTGAAGCAGACGTGACCATCTGTACCTGTCTGTGCCTCCAAAAGAAGAGTCCTTATCATTGTTTCCAGCATTCATGATATTGAACACTTGCTAAAACCACCAAAATATTCCCTTACTCTTGATGTACCCAGTTGCATGTCAATTAATCCAGCAAGGGAAAGCAGAACAACGCCTGCAGCAAGCAGTTATTTATTTCCCATGTCTTATTCTCCATTTTTCTCCACTTATACTCATCTGCATGAGCTTAATTCACTGATTATTATTTTTTGTTTTATCTAGGTTTACCCTCACCTGTTTCCTCTATCATATGCAGGATGCTAAAGGCTAAGCTTATTTCAATTTTGCTCACCCTCAGACAACTATCCTTTCAGCGGACATTGCTGCAGGTTAAACTGAGCTTGAATTGAAAGGCTGTTGTATTCAATGCCATGGCTCAGACATTTATGTTACCCTCTTGTTCAGTAATGTCCGCTGGGCTTCTCTGCCTGGCAAAATTTGTTTTAAAATTTACTTCAAAATTTCTGCCAGAATGCATTTTTCATTTAGTTTTTCCTCCAAATCATATTTTTGTTCAGTGGTGTGACACTTGCCTTGCATGGCTCATGCCCTACTGTCTGTGTCAGGAAGTCCCTGCAAAACTTGACATAGGGAGCACTGAAGAAATGCAGTGAGTCACACTAGAAAGAACATCTGGTTCTAGGAGATCATAAGACAAGGCAGCCTTGACTTCTTGAGTCAGTGATCCTGTTACGGATATGCACAGTCTTCTTTCATTCGCAAGCAAGGGCTTCAAGACCTTTGCAATGCACCATTTGTGTAGAGGTTGCTGTAAGCTTAATATATGTCATATTAGGTCACAAACCTTCTCACTATAAGCCTTCTCTACCCTACATAAGCAGGATGCAGGGGACAAATGTAAATAAGACTTTAAGTCTTGTGGTCTGGTGATGGAAGAAGCAAGTGTGACAACTGAAAAATTTCTTATCTTTCTAAGTGGATACTTCAGTCTTGGAAACTGATCAGAAAGGATTCATAATCATTAACTTTAAAAACCATACTCAGATGGTAATTTTTTCCTTCAAGCCCAATGTCCCTAGCTGAGGATCATTTCAAGAACCAAATGTTCACTGACCACAGGAGATGTCAGGCACTGATGGTGTATCTGACATGGCCACAGGATAAAGACTGACTGGTCTGTTCCAAGCGATGCTATGCACCCAGCAGGATGAAACAGAGAGATTCTTGAGGAAGCATGCACCACTTTCAGAGCAGAAGTAATTCAGTTTCTGCCTAACAGCCTTGTACCTTTCATTTTTATAGTCCAATTCCTCTGAATGTCCAAAAAAAAGTGACTGCGTATCCCACCTTGACCTGATGACAGTTTAAGAGTTATTTAGGTAGGATGTAAAGGTCTTCTAAGAACCACAAAGTGCCCTGCTTCTGTACCATACATGTACTTTCTCTAAATGATACATTGGTTAAGGAGACCTAGGCCAAGACCAGGAACTTGGTAATATGTAAAGCAGAGGGGGATACCGAGAGCAGGGATGGGGAGGGGACACCAAGAAATAACACAGGCCCCCAATTTTCCACCCCAGTCAAACATTTCTTGCCTGCAAGCAAGGTTGGAGAAGTTCTCCTCAGCCTGTCTGAAAGTGGCAGAACAAGGCTTTGCTGCATCTGCCCCTGTATAGTGTGGAAAAGGTAGTGATAGATACATTGAATGCAACCCATACTGGCAACTCTGTTCTTGGGAGCTCCTGGCTGTTTCATATGTCTAAAGCTGTTCCATAGGTCTAGCAAGCAGTGGTCATAGTAGGCTTCCTAATTACTCAAAAAATTTGTACTTCTGCACCTTTCATGAATGCCATTTGAATGCCATTCAAGCATTTCTAAACCAAGTGCATGGGATCAATTAAAAATATGTAACAATTTCAGTATGAACTTCTCTTCTAAGTATTTCTCATCTAACCCTTCTCAGAGCACTTGGTCAGTCTTACAGCCAGGTTATCATACCTGCTCATCATAGGGGAGTTCTTTCATACTCAGTTTGACCTGATTTTGATGTTCAAATCAAAATTCAGAGACTGGCTCAAGTGCTTGCAGGTAAGTGATAAGAAGCAAGAAAGATAAAAACAAACAAGATAAAAAAACCCTCCAGGTTTTAGGACACAGCTGATCTCTTAATTACCTTTGGTCATATTCTGGAAAGGAGGAATTTACTTCCAATATATAATTGTCTTTCTCCACCCACTTCCAGAGAGAGAAAAAGCCACATGGGGATATTGCAGAGGGATTATGGAGGTTTATCATGCTTCCATTTTTCAGGAGCTCAGCCCTGTAATGTCATCAACATACACTGCTTTTGCAATTTCAGATTTATTAAAAGCACTTGCCTGGTTGGAGCTCTTTCATGATCTGGAATGTCCAACAAATTCGAGTAAAGAAATGAGGAGTCTGGGGTGTCCTTTGGATCATTTATTGCACTGAAGGCTTCCCTCAGAGAGGAGCTAAATAACAGCAAGGTTCAGTAAAGCAGTTCCTTATAGAGAGAGCAGAAAGGATCAAATTTGACAGGAGAACAGCAAATGATAAAAGTTTTCAGAAGGAATATCGTGGTACACAGAGCTTAAAAAATATTAAAGAGGAACTGTAAAACTGAATGTATCACACAGTTAGTGCTCCTTCAAGTGTGGTATGAAACTGGACAGCCTATTACAGCAGCTCTAAAGACACAGACAGTACCACTTTGCACAAGTCAATGCACTTATTTGCTGCTTACTGTCTTCTACCAGATACTCTGTGTTCCACTTCAGCATTGCTCCTTGACTATATTAATCATATCCATACTGATTCTCTCCCTCTTGCCTTTTAGGCTCTGTGTCCTTGTCTGATGAAGAGCCACACTGCTCCCCTCAAAGACTCATTGCCCAAGGAAACATGCAGTACCCAAGACAAGGTAGTGACTCATCTAATCCCTGCTGGTGCTGGCCTGCTTTGGAAAAGCACTAGTGTTCCTATTGTGTCTGTGTGGCATAACAGAGAGGAGATGCGACTGCAGAAATGCCCCAGACAGGCCAGCACTCCTGGTGCAGGTCACAGCCTAGGGTTTCAGGAGCCATCTCATCCTCCCCATTGTGCAAGACCAGCACTGCACACCACTTAGTTCACTGGCCCTGGAATCACACTATAATTTTGACTTATTAATTAGAACTATAGCCCCTTTTCAAACTTTACGTCAATACTGCATGTGGCACCTTGGAGGGCACTGAGGGTCTTAAAGCCAGAAACAATATTATTTCTTTTATAAAATCAACAAAAAATCCCCCAAAATATCAGAGCTAGCATCATGAAGATTGATGTGAGTCCACAGGAATGAATCCTCCTGCTGTGTTCCTTGCCTAAATATGTAAGGCCATTCCAGCTGCTACCAGTGGGGCAGAAATGAAATTTCTTCTAGAAAAAAATGCTAGGACTTCTGTATTTTTTTTAGTGCCTTCCTGCACAGATCATCTGCTATGACCATCTGGATGTCATGAGTTCGATGAATTTCCTCTGTTAAAGGTAAACTTGGCTGCTGTAGAGTGGCAGATGCTTTTTCTATTTGTGGCTGATATTGCTTGCATTTTTCTATTGACAATAATCTGTGATAAAAATTTTGTTTGGCTTCACCTCACCTTCTCCATTCTACCCTTTTCCAGAAAGATTTAAAAAAGAATAATTCGTAGAACTTTTTAGGAAAGGTGAGCCCAAGAAGAGCCTTTACTCTCCACCACTTATTTGTATTATGAAGCACACTCAGCCCCAGAGAGATAATAAAGAAATTATAATGTAGATTTTCTATTATTGGTGTCCTTCTTTCAGTGAGACTTCCTCTTTGTGGCACTCTATTGATTGACTTTCATGGCACCTGAACAGCTAACAACTCTGATTGCCCTACAGTATTCCCAAGGGATAGGGAAGAGCATGGAGAAGTGTCTGTAGGCTGTTGTTAATAAAAAGTTAGAATGCATCCTCTGGTATCTATGTTGCAGAGGATTCCCAGAGATTAAGTGATGCTTGAAGCAGTCATTGGAGAAAAACTTGGGCCATATTTGAAGCACCCGCAACCAATGTCTCGTTTACATATCACATTTACTTTTCTCCTGTGAGGAAGCTGGGATTTGACAGCCGTCAAGAGCACAAGGGCTGTGTCATTCTGTGTTTGTTAGAGTTTAAGCAGTATGGATGGCACAGGCGGCTGCTCTGAGCTCTGTTGTCTGTGTGGTGTCAGAGGGGCCCTGCAGACGGCTGCTCTGTAGGGGATGGGCATGGACTGACAGAGCTGTGCTAGCAGGAACATAGCTGGGGCTGTTTGACAGCGTTGGCTTTAGTGTAAATATCTACAAGATGCCAGTGCGGTTGGCTTTATACTGATGAAATAAGTGTTCTTGCACTGGTTTGCACTTTTAGAAGCACTACAGCCTAAATGATCTAACTTATGATTTTCCACACAGAAGTCTATGACAGGCCAAGCAGTTAAAGAGGGCCAATACCCCCACTGGTGGTGTTCAAAGATGTAACAAGTCTCTGCTGCAAGAAGTGAATGCAGATGGGAGATGTTCAGCATTCCAGGCAAAGTCCTTGCACCTCCTGTGCAAGTCTAAGACACAGTCTATTATTGCTTGAAGTTCACTTCAGGGGAACTATGATCTGAACCATGCACACTAAGTACTTTGACTGTAGGAGCAGGAATCCCATTATTTACTCCATCACAAAGGCATTTGTAAATTATAAGTGCACAGGTTTTAACACAGACCACAAAACTGGCGCAAGGTGGTCTGTTAGATATTTTTGAACTTGTAGCACTTTGTCTCCTTAGACCACGTGTGATTCTTGTGCTTTGAGCAAAGGGGTTTGCAGATGCATGCGAGCAAATTGCCCTGAGCCACCAACTCAAACAATTAAGCAGGAAGGGAGAGAAAGGAGGAGAGCAGGCCCTACATTTCCTTGCCTGTAAACAAAGACTGTGGAAGCAGAGGAAAAAATAAAAAAAGGACAAGAAAAGCCAAAGTCAGATTTAGAACACTTGAAACAAAAGCTCACCATTGAAAGGGAAGAGTGGTGACAGAACATGATGGTTTTACCACAGTCTGCTGACCTCTCCACATACGCCCTTCCATCTTCCACTAGTCTTCAGGAACATTCTGACCTTAGTTCTGTTAGGCATTTAGCTTCCAGCTTAGAAACATGATGGAAGAAGCATACCACAGGAAAGCAGTTCTGCCTCTGTGCTTTTTTTCATGCTTACTTTCAAGCACAGGTTTTAGTGTTCTGTAATAATGTGTTGTCATGAAAACAGCAGTCTGCCTTAGTCTCTCTGGTATGCTGCTGGTTTCTCTTTTAGCTGTGTAACAGCGTGTTCCATCTTAGGTTGCTTTGAAAGTCTAAGGAGGTAAGCTGTTCCAGGATGCTGTATATTTAAATAGTAGGCTATTGCATACAATGAAGAAGGGTCATCTAAAATGCTAGCATTTCTGCTATGTGTGCAGTAGAGATACCGGTTTACCATTGGAAAAGTTGCAGAAAGACTCTCCTCTCCTTACAGTGTCTGTATTCTTACCTTCTATGCTGGGAGCAGAAATGCTGAGGAAATGACTCTTGGCCTAGCACAGTCCTATACCAGGTTTGGGGCTGGTATACACACCCAGCTGGTATCTCACCCCTCGGTGTGAGCGTGGGGCACTTGTAGGGTCCATTATGTACCATGCATAAGGAAGCCATGCAACTGCCCTGCCACAACATTCACAGCAGGGCTGTGTCTGTGCCCAGGTGTGTGGCATACTGCAAAGGAGGTGTGTTTGTGGGTGCCTCAGGGGAAGGAAACTCCCCTTCTTCTTCTTGCATTCCAGACAGGCAGGCTGAGGTCTTGCTAATCTCTGGCAAGACAGGCAGCTGTGGATTGTGTAGATGTAGCAAGGTTAATTTGGGAGTTCAGAAATAAAATAATTCAGCAGCTGTTAGAGAATAAACTTTTTATGAAGGTTACTGGCATATGAACTGGAAAACCTCCAGTGCTCCTCCCCATGCAGTTTTAAGCCTGAGTATGTCTCCTCCATTCCACAATGCAGCTGAATGGGCTAAAGGTTTCATCAGGAGCACATAATGAGCTTTTAAGGAGGAATCTGGCCATGTCTGTTGGATGTCTTTGGCAATGCTAATGTGTCAGCATCTCTACTTAGCTTGCTCATGTCTTTCTGAAACATGGATACCATTGGAAAGTTTTGCTATCTACTATTTACTATTTGCTTGCTGGTTTTTATTGTCTCACTAAAAATATAACAAAGTTAGAAATTTCCCAAATCTATTATATAATCTAAATGCCATAACTTATTATATTATGGTGGTTGTCCTCCATAGTTCTATTTCCAAAAGCATTTTGCTTTTCTAACAAAACTTTCATCCCAGAGAGTTCGTGATGAAAACTAAATGCTGGACCTTGTTTCATCTTGTTATGTTTAGTTTCCATCTTCCTTGGGTTTTCCTTAATTCAGAAAAGCTGACGAAAAAGATGGTGGACGTGATTTTTGTTCCAGGGAAGTAAAAGAAGAAGAACTTTTTGTTCTGACAAGAAAGGTATCACAAAAACTGTGTTTCATTGCACACCTGAAGGACAGGGTGCCAGCCATCCAATGAGATCTGGTTTAGATTAGAGATTAGGAAGAAATTCTTTACTCTGAGGCTGGTGAGGCAGAGAAGCTGTGTTCAAGGCCAGGCTGAATGGAGTTCTGGACAACTTGATCTAGTAGGAGGTGTCCCTGCCCATAGCAGGGAGGTTCGAAATAGATGGTTCCTTCCAACCCATACCATACCATTCTATGACTCTGATTTTATGATGATATGGCAGTTGCAATTATTACTTTATCAAATGTGAGTTGCTCTTTTTATTATATTTTTTTTTTTAAATTAGCTGTGCCAGCTCCAAGAATCTGGCTATGTAAGAAAAAGGGATGAGATAAAGAAATGTTCTTCTTTATTTGTTTGATAATATTGAGTCAGTTTTTAGGCTGTATTTATGACACTCTTTCCACAGACGGGCTTTGAATCAGATGCGCAGAGGTAAAAATGTTGTGCATATTCTCATATCTTTTGATATAACTGCTGGTTTAGTGTGATATAGTGGACAATCACCACTGCCAAGGGATATTTTATGTTTTGCACATCAAATTAGAAAGCAAAGGGAAATAAGGAAAGTACTTTTCCAAATTTTGCACAACTTTCTGAGTTTTTATTGGATTTTTCAGGGTCAAATAGGATCATATTTAATTCCCTCAGCATAGCTTCATTTACTTGAGTTGATAGGCAGTCATAAAAATGGACATAGGAATTAGCATACCTATAAGAGGAACAGAGTAGTTTTCAGTGAAATCAGCTATGCTTTCAGACTGCCTGCAGACAGAGTAATTCTTGACACTGCTACCAGTGTCATACATACACACGAGTCAGAGCAAGAAATTGCATTCATATAATGAAGTTTAACCATGTCATAAACCAGAGCGCCTCTGTGGGGTTTGCCCTTAGCATGGAAGAAACTGCTCTTATGTAGTCTGCCCTAGGGTCTAGAGACATTTCTTGCTTGACCTAAGGTTACCAGCTTGGAGTAATCAACAGACTTGCTGAAAACCAAAGCCAGAGACAAATACCAGGAAAAGGCTAGCACAGTCTGCATATTTTTTTCTGACCTGCAGTACAAATCCCAAAATAGGTTACTTTTAATAAATTCTCTGTGATGTGCAATTTGAGGGATATAATCCAGGTCTTTAGTGGTAAAAAGAAGTGCCTCTTTTTACCTGACCTACTAGAATTGAGGCAGTAAATGCATAAGCAGGTCTTGTCTAGAATGTCAGATTTCAAACCTAGCGTATTTTTACCAAAACTTCTTCCTGACGAGTTTCCTGTTGTTCACCAAAAACTTCTATTGGAAATATATCTTAGTCCTGAGGTGGAATTCCTGGCTCAGTGGCAAAAGCATCTGAGGTGTTCAACACTTAGTTTGGGAGAGTGGATTTCAAATCTCTGCTTATTCTAATGCAATCCAAGGATACAAACCACTGCATGACACCATACATGACCAGGGCACTGTAGGGAAAGGACATTGCTCTTTCCTTTTCCCCTAAAGAACTGTAAACATCATGTTGTCATCCCAATGTGGACATGCACAAAATTGCATCTTTTGAAATTTAGGAGTACTTAGGTTGAAAAGCCCCTTATACTATGCTCTGGTTTTATCACTAGATGTGGACAAAGCAATATCCATGAAACTTGGATGATGTCATTTACCAAAATATTTGAGCTTAAAAAGGCAGATTTCCCAAACCTCTTTGGGACTGTGCTGCTCCCATTGCTGTGAGTACTTGAGGGGCAGATTTCCCTTGTACTGAAGAGGTCTGCTGTGTGGAAATGACTTTATTGTTCCCAGGCTGGGTGGAGTGAGTTTCTATTGTTCTCAAGTGTCAGGCAGGAGACTTCAGCTGCAGCCTAGCTGAAACAGGTCTGGCTCCATCCAGTGTGCTCTCAGCAAGCCAGTGTGTCTCTGGGCACTGCCTGCTAGCCTATCAAGATTTCTTCTGGGGCCTCAGAAGCAGCTCGGTGGCACCCCTAGATGTTCTGGCTTTACAAGCTGTAGCTTTGACATCTGTTTTTTCTTAAGCGCTGACTTATTTGGCACACACCTCTCTGTAGATGTGCAACCTGACATTTTGCTCCCCAGCACTAGGCTTCCTGGCCCCAGCATTCCTGCACTTCCCCCAAGCCCTTGCCCACTTCAGTGAGCCCAAAGCAGCCTGTGTGCTGTGTGGGGAATGCCTGATTCCCCTCCAACTTCAAACTCTTCACGTGGGAACAAAAGCATCCTGAGGGAAGTCACTCCTCTCATGTCAAACATGTTGTCCACCTGATTGATCTTCAGTCTAGCTGGTGCTAAAACAAAACTCCAGGCCATGAAAAGGCTTTAGTACCTTTAATGAAGAAACAACTAATCATGATATGAGTGTGCCATGCTCTGAAAAGAGATCTGATGAGCAGAAGAGGTCTGAAGTATGGCCAGATCCAACTGCAATGCCTGTTGTGGGAACAGTACAAAAGGTCACAGCCATGCACCAGCTGCTTTTGGACAAATGCTATGAGCTAACCAGCTCGATGAGAAAACTGCTACTGAGAAGCAGGTGGAGGGTTCACTCACACCCTTGCTGAAGAAAGGCCCAAGACAGAGGCAATCAAAACTGCAAACCAGAATAATAAAACTGATTTGCAGAAGAGCAGGCAGCCCAAAGCTTCATGAGAACCTGGTGCTTCAGCAAGTGACCAAGGCAGCAGTAGCCCAGTGCTGGAGCACCATCTGGTGACGAAAAACCAGAAAGGTATTCTGCAGATCACATATTGTCTGCTAAGAAAATACATTGCCTCTGTGACCAAGATGCTACTCAGTGTCTGAACACTGACCTCTCTAATGCAGAACATCCATGCTTCTCTGGCTGTCTAGCAGGAGATGTGACAAAAAATCAAGAGGAAAGCAGCCCAGATGGTGTTTGCTGCAAAACTAATACATGTTTTTAAATAGCAGTTGAAGAAAAAATAGTCAAAAGAGGTAAATTAACAGACATGTAAGTTATTCTGCTATTCTACATATAATTAGTACTGGCCAAGGAAGAAGAATTTGCACAAGAAAGAGAATGGCATGTAGGTCCCATGACACCCACTATTTTGGTAGGTTTTGACATGAATAATTTCCCTTTTGTGTAACATTTCCTTACACTTCTGAATGCATTGGCATTGTAGGCTTGTAAAACACTGATAAGAGCTTTCTTTAAGGGAGAAACTTGAAATCATAGGGTATGGAGCACTGCTCCGACCTGGTCTTTTTTTTCCCACTATCCACTAGCCTTTGTTTTTTCCACTATCAGCAAAAGAAAAAAAAAAACTCAAAAGGGAAGAGTATCATTCATGTGGATGGCAAACATATTCATTAAGCTGTTCAAGAGGCTTCTGTTCATTCTTTTACCTTCTATTTAGCTTGTGAATGTCACTTCCCAAAAGAGGCCTTTTGAACACAGCATTTCTGTATGCATGAGCTGGTCAGACAAAACTCCATGGAAGGTCAGTATCTGCCTGACTGGACATGGTTTGCACCAGTCACAGTCAGACAAGTGTGGTTAGAAGGAGGTGGTAGCTAGAAATTATCTCTCTTCCCTTGACTAAAGTCCAGGCCATGTGTCCCAGCTGCCACAGTGAGGCACAACTCATCTTTGCCCCCAGCTGTCCCACTGTCCCTGTTTTCTCACTGAGAAAATTCACTGGTGATCACTTCTCCCTTCTGCATCTATCTCTTTAAGATAGGATACTATGTGGCTGCTGTCAGCAGCCAAATTTTTGAAGGCACAGCTCCTTGAGTCCCTGCTACCAGAGAAGAAAGCTATCCCTGCAAAGAAAGTACATGTAAGAGCAACTGGCCTATGTCTGTGCCTAAATCTCCAAGCTCTATCCATGCATGGCTGGGAAGCTGGCTGTCTGAATGGTCTGTTGGGGTGGAAATAGTAGCTGCTTAGAGAGCAGAACACATACAGCAACCCATAGCTCTCAACACATAGCCACATAGTGGCATGCAGCACTGGAGAAAAGCAGCTGTGTGTTCTTTAGAGAGACTTTTGGTCCAGTGTCAAGTTGACTCTGTTGCATTGCAGAGCAGTTCTTACCTAATCCTTGATCCCAGTTTAGATTTCTTGGGTGAAAGAGCAAAACTGCACTCTACCTAGCAGCAAACAAGGCTGCTCATCGTGCGTGGATGTACTAGTGATCTGGCTGGCTTGTACCATAACTACCAACATGCACAATCCAAAACACTGGCAGCCTTAATTCCTCTAATGTTTCTCCCTGCTGCCAATTCTGCTAATGTTTCTTTAGTGCAAAACCTCTTTATTTGGGTGAGTTTCTTATATCAGGGTTGCAGTCAGGACGGATTTCTGCAAAGCTCTGATATCTCTTTCATTAACTAGTGAATATCTTTGCTTTTTTAAAGTGATGCAGTGGTTCAGTTTCTTCTCCTTGACAGGAGGGTCAGAGCCACATTAGATGGTCCCACTCAAGGGCAGGCAAACAGAGGCTGATGGGTCCAATCCTATATTTGAGGGATTTTTCTCATTACAAAGTTGTCATTTCTTGCCACATGTCCCTGTGGATTTGGCAGCAGAAGGTGGCAGGATGCAGGATGGAGAATACACCCCACACAGACAGCCAGTGACATGTAGGTCAGCAGGTGCTTGATTTCTAATTTTCTGTATCACGTTGCATGAACATAAGCTTCAGTGTAAGCACAGCAGGAGGAACATGCTCCAAGTCTGCAAGAGCTGATAAGCAGAGGTGTCAGCACTGAAAGTACACCCCCACATGTCACATGCAACACAACACCACACTGGAGGCTTTAGGACTTTGATCAGCAGTTTGTTCCAGAGATGGACATCCAAACTGCCTTGTCTTGCAAGTCCCACAGGAAGCTTTTCATATTTGTGTCCCCTTTGGACCCTGTTTAGTCCTTCTGCTCAAGGTGAAGGACTTGGTGACCTCCAGAGCCCAAGTGAAGAGATGGAAAGAGACGCATTGACTGGTTAATTGCATAGAAAGGAGGAAGAGGCTTAAAATTAGGCACATTCTATATCAGTAGGAGGATACAGTGCTTTATACTGTGATGAGCCAGAGCTCTGTAAGCTGTTTCTCTGCAGAAAGGAACAGATTGGACCATGAGTCACTCTGAAAGTAGCATGATCCTTTTTTAACTCAGAGCAACAGGTCTTCCACACATGAGTTATGACATTATTGAAGGTATATGATACAGAAAGTGCTTAATTTCCCTTCTGCTGTTCACCCATTTCCCTGAGAACCAGATAGCACCATAAAATAATACATCAGATAAACACCACTTGGTTTATGCTTAGGGACTAAATGACGCTTGTATTCCAAAGTACAGGAAAGGAAACAAACCCAAACTCCTTTCTTACATCACTGTTGATGATTGCCTGCTGTTATGGCTCCCTTTCCCCCAGTCATGTCATTTGGTGAGCTGGACAAAAAGGTTGAATACACAGGAGAGA
The DNA here is from genome assembly GCA_039654755.1 of Calcarius lapponicus. NCBI lineage: Eukaryota > Metazoa > Chordata > Aves > Passeriformes > Fringillidae > Calcarius > Calcarius lapponicus. The sequence continues at coordinate 45,433,034 of CM077481.1, forward strand.
AATTCCAACAAATTGTTTGCTGGACACTGTAACTGTGCTGATAAATATCACACCAGATTGTTTTACATCAAAAAGCATTAATGCTGGGGAGGTTTTCATCATGCACCAGACAAATCTGAAGTTCTCATGCCCATTCCTTTACTCACAGATTTGACATGTAATTTTTTGACACTATGAGTTAACGGATCGAATTAGTGCCAGCAGCTGCAAAGTAACTTATCTTACAGAAAGGCAAATCAGAAGCCTGAGCTGGGTTCAAAGGCCATTTACCAAATGTATTTGGAAGTGGATGAAACAGAGAACTCTAACCTGAGAAATCTATAAAATGCGGAGATTTGCCAGAATCCATAGGAAAGCAAGAATTAGGAATAACCACCTGGTAGTTTTAAGACCCCTTTTCCTCTGAATTGTTTTTTGTTCTGGTTCAAATGACAGTTAGCTCTGAGGGAACTGGCTGCTAAGGGAAGGAGAAGTACAGACACTGCCAGTCCTCTGAAAGCGCTCTAGCCCTGGTCTGGGCTGGCGATCTGTTGGTGCACTGTATGGCTTCATTGCCAGAGGGATAAGAACCTTGGGCTGGAACAGATCAAGAAAAGAATTTAGCCAGCTGGGAAACCAGACACACCTTTTGCTTTGCCCTCTTTTCATTTCCCAGCTCTCTCCAGTCCTTTGACCCAGAATCAGCTAGGGATGCCACACAGGAAGATCCGAAATGCTCATCTGTTGTGAGAGAAGTACTGACTGTCTTTACAGTTCTGGAAGTGCTCGTGTTTAAGAGCACAGCAGGGAAAGCTATTCATGCACTTTGAAAGTAAAATCTTTTGAGAGAAGCTGGAGAACCTAAATATATCCAACTAAAAAAAAAAAAAAAGGTATTCTGCTTTTATATCCACTATTTCTGGCCTCAGAGCTACAAAGAAGCTGGTCAGATACTTATCTCTCCCTCTCTCAAAATCAAAAGAAACAGACATTGCAGTGGGCAGGGTTAGGAAATCTGGGTCTCCTGTACTTTGCAGTGGAGGTAATTCCCATTAAAACAAGCTCACACATCTCTCAAAGAATGCATGCACTGTTTTTTAAATTGCTTTGTCACGAGAATGTAATTCAATTATTATATACATATCAAATGGACACTTAAAATGTATCTGAAGTTTTGAAAGCCACAGTCAAATCCCCCTCGTGCCCACAAACCAAACACATATTTTATGCAATTTTTTGTCATTTTTGCTTTTCCAAAGACCAAGAAGAAGCAAGATGAGCTTTATGATAAGATGTCTGGATCTTAGAAATTCAGAATTAACACTTTGTTGTAAATATCTGTTTATCAAAAGAGGAAGGAATGATTTCCAGCATTGTCCCAAAAGTGTGGCATGATCATGATGTGTATGAAGAGGTGAATGAAAGACTTGCAGCAACATCTTCTTCCAGAGACAGGGGACGGCCTTGCTAATCACATCCCAATCATCTCCCACATGCTTTTGATGAACTCCTGAGAACACATGGAATATTCTTTTCTGACAAATGCAGATCCAAAGCAGGACTTACTGTAAGGCGCATGGCAGAGGCCACAGTATTTGTAGCAGCATGGTTCAGTACAATATGTGTCCTCGTGACAGAAGAACAATTTTCCTTCAGTCTCCCATCTTGGCCCATCTGTTCTTTGAAGGTTAAGATAGATCTTTGTGATCAACCAATCTGCCTTCCCAGGAAGGCAGGCTATATGTATTCCCCATTCTTTCTTCCTGAGCTGGTGCGTTTCATCCTGCTTGAATGGCAGTAGTTAAGATTTGTCATGAAGTTTAGTTGAACATGCCAATGATCAAATACCGTTTTGGGTGAAAATGCAAAATTTAATGTTTGACTTTCCTCAGCTTCACTTTCAATTATGGGACCTTCTTGCACCTCTGTCTACTAGATGCAAAAACCATGTCCTGCTTGATTTCTTTCTACAGGTAGTCTTGTTCTTTCAAGTCTTTTGGAACATAACTAAAAGTACTGGGAATTGTCCTTGTCCCAGTGGAAGCTGAGTTCCTCCTTATACTTACAGCTTTAGAGGTGTCAACTAGGTCTTTATCCATTTAGCAGCTAACATGACAGATTAAATGTAGCTTTGATGGAGAACACCATCCACCACCGTGTGAAAAAATACACCAGACATCTACAGTATGGATCCTTGCTAACTTCCATCTCCCAGGCTCCCTCAAATTTTTTAATGTGCCAAACCCACATTAATCCCAATTAAATTAAAATAAACCTCTTGAGGGTCTAGCATGCAGTTCTAGCAAGATTACATTGTTTTAACACTTATTTCTTCAGGTGGTAGTTTTCTGGTGGAGGGAGTTGAAAGGAGAATGAAGGTGCAGCATTGCTTGTTGCAGAGCATACTCTCCCACAAAATGGGATAGGAAAGGGCTTGGCAAGGGGAAAGGGGTTATATTTAGAGCAATACTGAAGAATATTGGCAGCAGAATCCTTTTCTAGAATATGTTCATCCTCATAGTGAGCATGTCAAATGCATTGAGAAATTGAGCTGCCAGAACACAACCAGAAAAAGCTGGTAGCAAAGCAATCTAAAATTGGTCCTTGCTTTTACCTTGTTCTTCCAGTTTCTTTTCTTTGCTGACAGCTCTGCTGCCTGGGAGGAAGCTGTTCAGCCTTCCTCCTTAAACTCTCCCTAAACTCAAAAACTCTCTATGAAAACAGAGTACAAAAGAGAGAACAGCTGCTCGTTGAACTGTGGTGGTTTGTCATAAGCATAGCAAACATACTGCACCCCTTGCATGACTCCATGGGAAAAACCAATGCCCAAAGGCATGAAGAATTTGGAACAGTCCCCTAACAAATATTCCAGGATTTGGTCTTTCGAGACTGGACTGAGGTAGAAATACTTGCTTTAAAAAAAAGCCATCTGAGACATAAGCCTGAGATACAGGCCAAGAAAGGTTTGCCCACAAGGGCTTGAAGAGGCCCCAAAGATGTAGGCAGATAAAATAAGTCAGCAGACTGCAGAGTAACCTGGTCTTAGCACTGCCTGGCAGAGCAACATGAAGACTTGAGTCACAGAAATACTGAAGTACTGGCAGGCAGGAGGGAATCTGCAAGAATTTCCATGTCTCAGCCTCAATCTTAGTTAACTTTACCTCCACAGGTTTGGGGCAGCTTCTGAGCATTAGTTCTTATCTCACCAAAGATAAAGCAGGAACATGAGGGAAGTGTGCAGCAGTGTTTATTCTGGAAGGAGAATGCCTCAGAGAAATGTCTGCATTTTGTATGTTGACTGCTATTTGGACGATCTTGGGAAATTACAGAATATGGAGCTTTTGAATTATTTTACTACCGGAGAAGGATGGGTAAAGAGTGTCTTGGGAATAGAGTCATTAGGCAACAAATGATGGGGGAAAGCCTGTTGGTTTTCATTAGCAATGTTAATAGCAGCATGCATTTCTTCCTTGTTGGAGATGCCTTTGATGTATACACAATTATTATCAAGTGACCAATAACTGATGGGAGTGCAATAGTTTATTTTGTCTGCCACATGTCCAGGGAGGAATTCCTGCTGTCTGGTACTTCTGTCTTCACAGTGCAATATTATCACACTTTACCTGTTTCTGTCTTTGAAGCTAAAAAACAAGCCTGATGTTGATGTTAATAATAATAATAATAATAATAGTAAAGATAGGTTTTGCCTCCTTCTTGGCTGCTACAGTGTATTTTTAGTTCTGTAAGACTTTTCAAATCTACTCATATCCAGAAAAAATAATTTTTGATCTTCATTAAGTCTGATGTCAAGTGTTGTTACTGGGAGAAGTCATCAGCTGGGGTTGCAGAATTACCTGAAACTAAACAACAAAATGCTTTTCCTCAGTAGTTGGACACCAATGAAATCCGAACCAGTCTACAGATAAACAGGGCTGTTTGATCAATTTATTTGACTATCCATAGGGGCTGTTTGATATATTATTTGACTATATATAACTAACTAGTTATAGGATTACTGAGGTTGGAAGTTTGTTACCCAGTCAGTATTGCCTCATTTACTCATTTGTTCAAGCAAGTGGCAAAAAGATGGAGGCAAAGATTTTGTCTATCCTCTTTGTTGCCTAATTATTAACATAATGTGTTGGGACAAATTAGAAAGGGCTGTGGCCAGAATTATATTTAATCTTGCTTTGCTATTGTTTCTTTAGCAAGTAGTGTCAAATTTTTGCATTTCCTAAGATCATGAGATGGTGGGTTTGCAACCAGAAGAGCTACTATATATGTGCCTATAACTTGAAATGCCATAACTTCAAGCCCAACTAAAGCATATTCTTTAAAAAATAAATATTATTAATGCAGTTTTCTAGATCACTAGTGTCAATAAGGTCAATAAGTCATATATAGGTATGTAATATCCAAATATGTTATAATGTAATGTACCTACAGCTTTAATACAGTTTTTTTTCGGAAATGCATGATGCAAGAGAATATCATCTCTCTTCTGTTTCTGTCATAGCTGCTTGAAGTGCTGAGATAGACATTCTAGTGTGGCACGATGGATGAAACCTGCCGTTGAGATCTTGTCACAGTGCGGTTCTGAGTTAAATCTCTGAGCAGCCCATCCTAAGATAAGGGGACAGGGAAGTTGCTTGCATTGCTCCCTTGCATTGTGGAGCAGATGAAATGGCTTGCCATGCTGCGATTCTTTTGAGAACAAGCAGTCTCTAGGTGACCACTTTAATTTCACAGTTGAAAGGCCAACACTATTCCTGAACAATTTTTTTTTTTTGGTCTGATTACTTTGATAAATTTGTATTTTAAAAAATTCTTAATTTGCAACTGGGTAAACTATTTGTCTTACTTTCCTTTCAGTTTCATTCAGGCATAGCAGCCATAATAGCTGCTAAAGCTCTGTGATGACTGCATTTCAGTCATCAGATGGAAAGAGCCCTGAGCACTCAAGGTGAATATTTGGGTAAGACGGGCCAGAAATCAGAATGCTACTTGTTTGTCTAGATTCAAGCAAATTGCTAATGTTTGGGAAACCTCTTCTGTAGCCCTGAGAAGCCACAATTGACAATTTATTCTCACCTGCTAAGTCAGGCCCCAAACACTATTAGCAAGTCTAATAACTGCTGTGAAAATTATAAATATGCTGGCATGAGGAACTGGCAGCTCTGTTTAGCAGATTGCATTTCCAGTGTATCATTAGGAAGCTGGGAAACTAGAGCTAATGGATAGACTTTCTGCAGTTTTCTCTGACATCCAGTGACGACTGGATGGCACTGAGGTTACTGTCCCACTCACAGCACATTCTAAGAAGCCTCACACTTTGATTTTGGGTGTTCCAAAAAATTGCCTGGGGCACTGAATTTGGGTTATTTGTTTGCACATGCATAAGGCTGGTTGCCTTATCTCCTGTAGATTCTTTACTGCCCCAGCTTTGGGACTACTTTCAGCCAACAATAAATGCTCACTGTAAATCTCCCCACAGGTGTGCATAGAGCCTCAGACTTGTTGTGAGCACATGCTGTCCTGACACACTGGTGGGTGAAGAAGATAAGGAGCTTTGATTGTAGTATTAGTCCCTAAACTAAGTCGTGGGAATGGCCATAGAGTAATGTCAAATCTGCCAAAGCCTACAATTGTCTTCAGGTACTGGCAATGTCATAAAAAGTTCATACTGCTTATCCAGCCATCTTAATGCCCATGGCTTCTGAAGATTTCCAATGCTGAAAGCACATAAACTACAGCACAATGTTTTCAGAAACCAAAACACCCAGCATCTTAAGATGTTGGCTTATTTGTAGATATCTGACCTCAAACCTTCTTATTTGTCTCTGAAGATGTTCTCTGGTGAGACATTCAAATTTCTTTCTAGTGGAAATGCAACTAATATTTTTTTATTATGCTGTCAGAAGGTTTGAGCCACAAATACAGAATTAGCAGGTTTTATGTTTTATGTGTGCTCCATTCAGTGCAGTCACTGTGGTGGTACACCTGGAGCTGGGCATGGATGTGAGTCCATCCATCCAACTGCAACAGAAAAAAAATTTTACTGGTTCCATCTCAGACAATGTAGTGCTGACCCAGCAGGATCTTGGGTGCATTTGTCCTCCTGGCCCCTCTTTAGCTGCTAGCTGTTGATGCCTTGAACAAGTTAACCCTCCTTCTCTTAAGCTCTAGGTTGGGTTTGACTTTATAATCTAAGCAGCTTTTCAGGGAGATGGCTCTTCAGACTGCTAATGCCAGTTTGATTTGCTTTTGCAGGGCGAGCCAGAGCTGGCCAGTAGCCCAAATCCTTGTGGTGCAATGACACAAGCAAGGAGTGGGTTGGAGGGAAGCACAAGGGAGAATGGTGAGCGAAACCCCTCTTTCATGCTTGTCATACTGGCAGAGTAGAGGTCTGGGTGCAACTGCATGGCACCTGGCCGGGGTACCAAGGTGCCTCTGACAACAGCTGGCCAACGGAGCGGTCTGAGGGTGGTGGTGCATTGCTGCTTCAGCTCTGCAGCTCTGCTGAGTGAAAAAGGAAGTTAGGGCATTCAGAGTCTGAAAGGGCCAGGAGCTGGGAAATCACAGTGATTAAGGTAACTAGATGCCAAGGGCTTGATCCTTTTAAACTATTTTCAGAATTCTGGATTATAAAGATTGTTCTTGCCTGCCTTGTTCCCTCAGATTTTCAGCAGATTAAAGGCAAGTCATAATCTCTTTGTGAAAGCCCAATTTGCAATACACTGGCTTTCAGAAGGGAATTTCAGACTATATACACACAACTAATATTAGAAAAAATCTGAACACATAGGGCACCATTTTTTGGTGTCTGTTTAGATGTGTGTTTGTACACAGGCTCGAAACCACATGAAAATTCTCAATGTCTCTTTCACTGCCAGTTAGTTGCATCCAAAACCAGACATTAAGGAATTCAAGAAATCTTAATCTGTGCACTCTTAGTTCATGACTTCAGAGATGCTACACACTTGTTCTTATTAATACTGGGCATTGCTTTAAGACAGACAAGAAATTTGAGAAAGGAAGCATTTTTTTGTTTGTTTTTTTGTTTGTTTTTTTTGTTTGTTTTTTTTGTTTGTTTTTTTTTTTTTGAAAGAGACTTAGTACTTGTGTATGAAAACAAAATACTGAGACATTTAATAGGCACATGTGGCCCTCATCAAGCGTTGATTTGGTTTAGAGAAATTGATGGCAGTGGAATATTGAGTTTTTTAAAGTGTCTGTTCTTCTGAGAATACCATAACCTAATTTTAAATAGATATAAACTCTGCTAGTTGTTTTTGATTTTGCATTCTGCAATCAGTCTGAACTCATGCCTGCTGGGTATCCAACGCCTTTGAGAGCACTGTGTTCTGTGTGACATTCAAAGTACCTGAACACAGCCTGTGCCGGTAGCTACTGAAGCTGTGTTTGATGTGATATATAGCTGCGCAGCACACAGCCACAGGGATGTGGATGCCCAGAGCAATCTTAACATCATTCTTATTCAGGCTAGTATATCTTTCCACTTGATTTCCTCTTTGTTTTTTGACTGTGTCCTTTCAGTGGACACTAACAAGCTAAACAGTTATATTTTGTCCAAAAGGCTTATATTTACATACTTTTGATTCCTGAGAAACTGTGGTGGCTCTTTGGCAAGTAAAGGAAAATAAAGATTCTATACTCAAGGATTTTTGGGCGGGAGGCAGAACAGTTCAGTTTTATTGAGCTGTTGACTCACATGGGTGTCTCTCTCTTTTTACAAAGTCAACTACATACAAAAAGTAAGACTTTTTATTAATCAGGTGTTCCTTAGCTGTGTTGTGGTCCTCTTCAATTCTTGATTTGAAAGATCTGTTCCACTGACAGAAATCTGCTGTCTCTATGGAAAAGAATCCTGAAGAATCTGAAGAATATTAAATTGACAATTTCTGGGGTATGCGAACATATTTTAAGTTCTTATATCTGCAGAAGTGAACTAAACATGGTCTAAATTTCTGTAATAAACATGCTGTTTCTAATCAACATGAGTGCAGGTGTGTGCACATGTGGGTGCTGGTACATTAGCTGTTGTGACCTGCAGTAGATGCTGGTTAAGTTCTGTCTGCACAGCAGACAGACTGAAGCAACTGGTGTCTGCATGGGAAAAGCTGGTGCTTCGTTCTCAGCAGCTGAGCTGACATGGTCTCACATCTCCTGGGCTCTTCCTTGCATCCATACCTATTGTTGCATGTGCGCTGAGACATATCATGCTCTGACCTTGCAAACTGGTATTTTTAAAAACAGACTTCTGAGGTGGAGATGAGAAAATGCTTGAAGTACTCGTAAGCAAAGTCCAGGATGGAGCTGAACTTTCCCAAACATTTCCGTACTGTGGCAGAACCTGCACCAAAAAGCCAGTAATCCAAATAAACTGGACTGGGAATGGGCAGACAAGCTTCCCCAATGCTGCCTAAGCAGCGGCCATCTACACACAGCACCTGGGATGCCAGAACAGAAAGGCTGCACTGCAGAGCTGCAATAAAAGGGGTGGGAGTGTATGTGGGCAGTGCCACACTGCTGTGTTTAGGCGAGGGGTGTGATGTGGTCTCTGTGCACTGCCATGCAGGCAGAGAAGGTGTGGTATAGCAAAGAGGCCCAAACTCCTGAGGCATGTGCAAAAATGTTGCAGAACTTAAGTACCATGAATGGTAACCAAATTTAATCCCCATCCTGAAGAAAAAAGGCGATGAACAGAAGAGGAACTGAATGCATGTTAGCAGCCAATACAAACATGTCAAGGATATCCTCATAGAAGCAAGCAGGAATCACCATCACTAACATTACCCTCTTCAGCATGGTAAAAGAATTGTGACAGGTCAAGGCAGGTGATTCTTGCCCTCTACTCCACTCTTCTGACACTTCACCTGGGGTACTATGGGCTGCTCTGTGGGCCCCAGCACAAAAAAGATGCAGAATTTTTAGAGTAAATCCAGAGTGGGCCACAAAGTTGATCAGGTGGATGGAGCACCATCCATTGGAAGGCCTTGGGATGATGATGTAGCAGCCTTCCAGTACCAGAAGGGAGCCTGCAAGAAGGATGAAAAGGGAGGTTCTACAGGAACATGAAGTGATAGGAAAGGGGGAATGGGTTGAAACAGAGAGAGTAGGTTTATATTAGAAATTAGGAGAAATTCTTTACTGTCAGAGTGGTGAGGCACCAGAACAGAGGAGCTGTGGATGTCCCATCCCTGGCAGTGTTCAAGGCCAGGCTGGATGTGGCTTTGAGCAACCGAGTGCAGTGGAAGGTGTCCCCTGACCATGGCAGGGGAGTTTAAGATCCATCTCTCCTTTGCACCTGTGGCTGCTGTGCTAGGCTGTGGCCATGTGCTTCCCCAGGGACTCTTGGGGCTCGCACAAGCTCCACTGCAGGTGCTGCCACGTGTCATGGCTCCAAAGCTTTTTGGCTGCTGCCATGTGTCATGGCTCCCAGAACTGTTAGTGACAAAGGCATTTTGTATCTCTTGAGTCGCTGCTGGGCCCACCTGCCCAGGACACAGTTGGGAGAGTCCCTTGAAAGGCACTTGCTTGTCATCCCATGTCCTCTCTCCTGCGACAAATGTTGCAATAAGAGCACAGAAATTTGGCAGAAGATAAACTCTGGCATTCTAGCTGGTCCTGGGAGATTAGAGGGGCTGGGTGCATCTGGGCTTCATTTCTGATTGTAAACAACCAGGCACTGTAAGTCTGGTCATGTTCAGTGAGATCCCAGGTGCAGAGGTAGCGAGGGTTACACCAGAAACCCGGCTACACTAGCGGCGCCAGATTCACGAATAGTGTGGTTCATGAATTCAATGCTGGAAGTTTGGTCGAGCTCAAAAAGAACTTTCACAAACATAGATGTGTTCCTACTCTGGTCACTGATAGAGGCCTTTTCCTGGGAAAGTGAGGGAAAGCAAGCAACCAGCCTCACATGGCCTGGATTTGTCACCTCTGCGCTGCTTACAAGTACAGCCTATAACTATTTTTGGCTTGTGAAGCACATATCCTGCATAGGGAAAATGGTAGCAGATTCTTTGGGTAAATTGGTAAGCTAATGGCTTTTGAGACCAAGATCATGTTTAGAAAACACCATCAGTATCTCTTACTGACTAGTTACTATAGATGGGTTGGGAGAATACTAAATATGCTTCTGTTAAGTCTCCCCTGATTCAACTAGATAGTGTTTTGACAGGACTTCTGTTTCTAGATATCTCTGCAATAGAAAGAAGTCAATAGTAGGTCATTTTGGTTATTCTTCCCTCAGATAATGCTTTTCTTTTGCACTTTTGTTAATTTGATCAGGTCCAGAGACAATCACTGTCACACTTCCTCTTATCATTGACATTAATGTCAAGAGTTGGACTGAATTTACATAACCATTTCTGTACACCATGATTTTCAAAGGAGGTGCTATATGGAGTACATCCAAGAGCCAATACTTATTCTTAAAACAAAAGGTATTTTTAAAGCCAAAAACTGGCTTTGAAAGGCAGCCTAACCATTCACAGGACCAAGTTCAACTTCCTTCATCAAAAGATTTCTTTTTCTTTTTCTTTGTTAAGATAGCCTCAAGTAAAATTCTAAATTGCCTCTGAAACTGTTGTTTGGCTGCATGTAGCTCTATATCCACAGGAGGGGGCACTTGAATAAAATTTTGAGCAGTTTGGCAAATACCTTTCACCTCATACCTTCTTTTGTGCATGGTGGTTCTGTGTGTTGAAGGGGAAGAACTATAAGATTATGAAGGTGCATGGAAACTAAACAGCCCATCAAGTCCTGGAGTGTATTGCTAAGTTCTTCTAATAGGTGGATCTTGCACTGTTTCAATTATGCATTGCTTTAAATCAACTAATGCAATACACACACAAAAATTATCCATCAAAATAAAGAAAACACTGAGTCATATTTTTCCATGGTCTGAAATTTTTGGTTTCTGCTTCAGTAAGCAATATGGCATTTTACATGGAAGACTTTGTTCCATGCTTAACATCCATGTACAGGCATATAAAGGATTTAACTAGACTAAAGTGCAAGTCTGGTGCAGAGAAACTGCACTACAGTTTGTTTAAAAAGAGATTTGTTTTCCATATCTGCCTGGAGTTAACCCATGCTACCTGAGAGGAGCAATAAGTGGAGGTAAGCATATTTTCACATGCATTACCAGTAGTCTGCACTTCAGCTGTGCTGATGTGTCCAAACTTTCTGACTGACTAGGGCTTAGCTAAGCATTAGAAAAATAGACGTGTAGCTCTGCCAGACCATGTATTGTGTTCTTTGCCCCTCTGTAAAGCTTCTCTGTTCTTTCATGATTGACAAAGTGCAGCACTTGGGAAGAACTGATTTTTAGCTCCAGGGAACTTAAAGATTTTCAAGGCTGAAACTATGAAAGAAGCAGGCACAAGCTTAAATGCCAGCAGGACTGAGACTTACTTTTACCAGTAAAGTCAATAACAGATTTTTATGTGTATTTCTCCTCCTCCTTCCACTCTTGCTTTTGTTCAGTTTAAATCTAAACTCTGGATATGGACACTGTGATGCTCAGGACTGGAAACAGGGCTGTGTTCACTGGAGCATCAGGCTCATACATGGAACTGCAGTAAAGATGTGTCAGCAGAGATCCACTACTGCCATGGCATGGTTCCTGCTCATAGATCCAAACATTATCCAGAGCCAGAGCAGATTCCTTTTGTCTGGGTGGGGACAATGAAGAGATGACTGCTGAATTCAGGACTCAGATTGTAACACTGAGGAGAGGAAAATATATTAGAAGAGATCTGATGTAACTAGCAAAACGTCTTGCTTTTCCCTTTCCTATTGCCCAGTGCTGACAGGTGTGACTCTCACTGTCTTCCAGGGACCATAAAAAGGTGAGGAACTGTAGTTTGAAAATAATTCCTGTAACAAGAGTTCTTAGGTATGTCAGGGTTCTAGAACAGAAAAGAAAAGAGGGGAAGTAGTGAGGATCCACTATTAAATTTATCACATTACCCTATTCTTGCTAGTGACATATCCATAATCAATTAAGTTGATTCTTTTGCTGCTGCCCATGATATGAACTCCATGTAGGAGAACAGACATATGGCTGGATTGTAACTTGTGTGTTACTTCCCTCCTCCCCTCTTGCTTTTATCTTCTCTTATGATACTATGGGTTGCATTTTAAAGCCTCACAGCACTGGCCTAACTGCACTCTATGACAGCTGCAATCAAATCTGGTTTGCCTGACTGCTTACAGTTCTACCAGTGAAATTCTGGCCGACTGCAGTAAGAACAGAATTGGAGCAGTTCAGGCTCCTCTAAAAATACCACTTCAAGAGATTGCTGTAGAAGAACACCATGATTCTCCACATGAAAGAGGGAACATTTATTAGGGCCAACACCAGTGGAATTGGAACCTGAGACAGGGAAGGAGATGCCTTTTTTTTTTGCTTATGTGGGTTATGGGGGAGAAAGCAGAACCTAATTTTCCTGGTCCCAGGCAGATTGGTTGAACCTAAGCCATATTGTCTAAAGTTATGCCAAATGCCATTCTGTTGATGTCTTTGGTTTCTCATAAGACATTTCATCCTGCTTTAAAACCCTTGACTATTTGAGAGCTATTCAAGGTCAGCTACTGCCTCACTTCATATTGCTGCTTTTCAGAAAAGGCATCTGCAGAACTGTGGCTACTTAGTGTATCTGTGACAAAGCTAGGACAATTTTCTTTGATTCTTTTTCTTCCTTGAGAAAGACAGCTGCTTGGCTCCACTGACAGCAATGAAATTTTAAATTCCTGAGACTCCAATTAAGAACTAGATCTGTTTCCAAAACATCAGGGGATAAAGGATTTGAATTTATTGTCATGAATATAAAGCTGATCTCCTTAATTGTGGCCACAGACAAGCCTTTCTGTCTTGCAGAGTAAGAGAGTACTCATCCTGTACTCCAACAAAATGGAGACTGCAATTAGTGCTTTTTCCCTTTATGAGAAGTCTAGATTTCAGGAACTGGCAGTGGTGACATAAACATACTATTAGGAGGGGTGAGCTAATAAAACAGCTGGCAAACTTCCTGTGTCAAATCTGCCTTGTGTCCAACTCACTTGTTTTCTCTGAGACATCTAGGACTTGATGTTCCCAAGTGTGTGCCATCTCTCTCTATATCAGACAGCCAAAATTGCTACTTGGTATTTTGATTGAATATTACTTGAGAAATAGGCCTAGTAGTACTTTTTGTCTTCAAAAAGTATGTATTCTGGGACCTGCCAAAAAAAGGAGATGATGCTGTGAGCTGTAGCAATTCAGAAATAGGCTCTGCCTCAGCTCTGCCTAAGCTTGCTCTGCCAAAGCCTTCAATGTCAGTTCGACTCCTTGTCTCTTGATGGTGATTACAGTGGACTTCTGGTGAGCTCAGAATAATGAAGGTAAATTTTCAATTGTCTGAGATCAACCACCCTATATTTCTCCTTATCTGAGCTGTGTGTGAGTAAAGACCTGGATGCAGTCTTCACCAAGAGACTGGAAAACAGCCATCTCTAAGGGCCAGCAAAATGTCACTCTGTAACTGCAGCTGATGCACCACTAATTGCCAAAAGCAGATACACAGCAATTGGGGGTGTCAAAGCCACTGAGATGCTTGCAGATCTCAGCGTACAGCTGGGCTCAAAGAGGACAGAACATGATTTTAACATTGGATTCAAAGGAACACTCTTATGTAAACTGAATAATAGACCTCGCAACTGCTCAGCATTGTGCATGGTGTCCAAGCCAATCAGGACCAGGTTCTGGCCATAAGGAAATGTATTTTGATTGAGTTATAATCACTGACACAGGGCTCTTTGAACCTGTTTAAAACCTAATCTTTAAAACCAGCTAGACATATTCAGGGATGAAAAGTTCATGGACTGTAAGGAAACAAGACACTTTCTGTGTTTGAGGAGGTCTGAAGCCATGATACCAGAAGCTGAGATACAGTGGGAGAAAAGCTGTCACCTGCTTGATGTGACATTGGTCTTTCCCTTCATGCTGCTATCAAAAAGTAACCCCTCTTTACACAGACCTTTGCTCTTGGTACTATGGCTGCCAGTTTTCACTGCTCTCAGTGCAGGTGCTTCTAAGCAAGGCAACTAAAGGGCCAGGATTTCATACACACTTGCCTTAGTTCATATACCTTTGTACCAAAAAAGAGAACAATTTATTAGGTTTTCCTCTTCGACTTGGGGGCATACACAATGTTATACAGGGAAGCTTAGTCTGAAATACATTTTTCTTCTGAGGAAATTGCAGCATCTCTGCAGTTCTGAGACTGTCACATTCTCAAATGCAATGAACAGAGAATTTCAAACCCAGAAACAAAATACTTCAGCAGTTTTCTCTATTTCGCACTCTCGCCTCCCACCGTCTTATTGAATTCCTTCTTAAGCCAGAAGTGATGGCACTAAAGACAACAAGGAAGATCTTGGAGACAAATGGAATGCCTTATAGTGAATGGAGGAAAGCAGAATCCAGCATTTCTGTAAAGAAAATTGAGCAGACTAATTTTGCTCCTTACCACAGATTGTGTGTTGTTCCCTCAGAAGAAAACAGAAATTAAACTTAATGAAATACCCTCTCCTGCCATTCGGCTCCTCAAGAGCTGTCAGACTCAGATCTCCCATTATCTTTTTTCTTGAAGGCAGTCTACAACACAAAGGTTAAAAAAAGATTGTTTTTCCCCCCATTGCAGATATCTGAGCTGTTTGGAAAAACAAAATGAACCAAAACCAAAACAAAACAAACCCACAAAAAAAGAAAATTTAAAAGGAAACTTAATAGTGTCAGTGCTCTGACGACTTGGTTTGACTGTCAAGAACAGAATAAAACAATAATTGCCTGCAATAGATAAATTATTTGTTCAGCCACAAATGTCCCCCTGTAAACTGGTAGATGATTCCAAGCTGGGTGGCAGTGCTGATCTGCTGGAGGACAGGAAGGCTCTGCAGAGGAATCTGGACAGACTGGACTGATGGGCCAAGGCCAACAGTAAGAGGTTCACCATGACTCAATGCCAGGTCCTACACTCTGGTCACAACAACCCCATACAGCTCTACAGGCTGGGGAAAGAGTGGCTGAAAGCTGCCTGGGGAAAAAGGACCTGGGGGTGGCAGTTCAGATGGCAGTGGCTGAACATGAGCCAGCAGTGAGCCCAGGTGGTTAAGGCCAGTGGCATCCTCGCTTGCATCAGCAATAGAAAATAGAAAATAAACCCTTCTTTTTGAAATTCTCATCAGGAAGACCTTGCTACAACTGCCAGCCTTTACATAAAAAAAAAATAATCCACCAAAAAAACAACCCAAAAAACCAAACCAAAGCAAACCAACCAACCAAATAAGAAAACTCCAAAAGAATTATTTCTTTTAGGAAAAGGAAGGTAGGGAGAAGAGAGCAAAGAGATTATGGACAGCTGCTATAACTATTTTCATGTGCAAGAGACTGGAAGGAATTGAAAGATAAGATGGTTTTATTCCAAAGTGCCTGTACAAAAATAAAATGTTAATTCCTTCATTACTAAAAATATTACCACCAGTAGACAGGGCTGATACTGTCTATTTCCATGGAGACCACTGCAGTATTTTAGAGCTCTGGTGTTGTGGGCAGAGGAATATGCTGTTAAATTAACTAATACTTGAGAAGATAGACATAAAATCCTCACTACATATTTTGGGAACTCACATTACCTTAAGGCAACGCAACAACAACAACAACAACAACAACAACAACAACAACAACAACAACAACAACAACAACATTATAACAACGAACTACAACAGCATTATAATAACATCCTCTGGCCTTCACTAAGTATTTCATTCTGGTGATGTCAGTGACAGAGATACGCAGAAACAGTGAAAGTGTTCTGATGATCTTTACCAGGGCCCTCTCCATTCTGAAATAAGGAGTCATCCTTCTGACACTGCTGTGAAAGGGAACAACCTGATGCTGTCAAACGTGTGCAGGTTTGTTCTGCTTCCTGTGACAGAAAGAGCAGAGAGCAGCACTGTGTTAACCTCACACAGACAAATAGTCAAAATAAAGCAGAAAGAAGGCAGAGGCAAGCCATTTTTTCTGGTTTCTTTGTTCTTTTTTAAGATATGAAATCACTATAGTGAGCAAGTTGTGCATGTAATGCCACTGTGCCGCTGCCTGGTGGTTCTTACTGATTCATCTGCTTACAAATATATAATGCATCTAGCTCTTACAATTCCTTCCTTCCTTCCTTCCTTCCTTCCTTCCTTCCTTCCTTCCTTCCTTCCTTCCTTCCTTCCTTCCTTCCTTCCTTCCTTCCTTCCTTCCTTCCTTCCTTCCTTCCTTCCTTCCTTCCTTCCTTCCTTCCTTCCTTCCTTCCTTCCTTCCTTCCTTCCTTCCTTCCTTCCTTCCTTCCTTCCTTCCTTCCTTCCTTCCTTCCTTCCTTCCTTCCTTCCTTCCTTCCTTCCTTCCTTCCTTCCTTCCTTCCTTCCTTCCTTCCTTCCTTCCTTCCTTCCTTCCTTCCTTCCTTCCTTCCTTCCTTCCTTCCTTCCTTCCTTCCTTCCTTCCTTCCTTCCTTCCTTCCTTCCTTCCTTCCTTCCTTCCTTCCTTCCTTCCTTCCTTCCTTCCTTCCTTCCTTCCTTCCTTCCTTCCTTCCTTCCTTCCTTCCTTCCTTCCTTCCTTCCTTCCTTCCTTCCTTCCTTCCTTCCTTCCTTCCTTCCTTCCTTCCTTCCTTCCTTCCTTCCTTCCTTCCTTCCTTCCTTCCTTCCTTCCTTCCTTCCTTCCTTCCTCCCTTCCTCCCTTCCTCCCTTCCTCCCTTCCTCCCTTCCTCCCTTCCTCCCTTCCTCCCTCCCTCCCTCCCTCCCTCCCTCCCTCCCTCCCTCCCTCCCTCCCTCCCTCCCTCCCTCCCTCCCTCCCTCCCTTTAGTTCCGTCTCCTAACTTTCATGTGGAGCTCTTTCCTTAGGATAGTGACTACAGAGATGGATATAATCTTGTGTAGAGCATAAAGATCCTGAAGGACTGAGAACAACTTTAAGCCCTGATGACAACTTTAAGCCCTGGAAATGCTTGGTTCACAGATCTGCCTTTCTTACCAAGAGGGTGAAAAGCTCTGCCTAGGAACTAAGGTTAATGGAGTTCAGGAAGATGAGCCCTCCGTGAGGAATTCAGCATTTTGCATGACTGAACTCTATAAAGTTCATTACTCTTGCAAGCCTCAGGATGAGCTGTGATCCAGTTTGCTTGGCAAGGATGAGTTTAGTCTGTCAGTATCTGCCCTTCATTCCTATGTAAAAGCTTGCACAAAAAAACGTTGGCCCAAATTTGCAACCTGAAAGAGCTTGTGGGAAGGAGGCTTTTACTAGGCTGTGGCATCTGATATGAAGTTAGCTTTCAAATACCAAAAATAGCGTACTGAAGCACAGTGATGGAGTTTCTCACAGATGGATGGTGTAACTTTGGTATGAGTGCACCAAGGACATACAGTCTGCTTGCATTTTCCTGTGCAACTGCATCTTGTGTTACTTTTTCAAGAATCTAAAAGCTATCAACTCAGTTCCTTCACTGCTGAATGTCTGGTAGATCTCCAGTGCAGTATTAATACTTTGTACCTATTTTCTTTCACTAATACCTTGCTTAATCAAAATACTGGCAAGTTTTGTTTTTATCACAGTAGAGCTGGGCAACTCCTGAGCCCAATCCTGAGAACATTTTAGAAGGTGTATCAAAAAGGCCATGTCTTTTCTTGTACACTCTAGCTTTATCGTCATCTCTACTCACACATTCTGTTGATATAATTAGGAAATTTACTATGTCTTGAGTAAAATCAATGCTAAAAAAGGGAACTAATGTAATTGTTGTACTTTATCCTTGGTAATTCTGTCATGCAGGACTTAGAACTACCTACTTTTTCTGCTCCCTGAGCAGAAATTCACCAACTCCTGACCAGGAATAGCATAAAAATGTCAGTCCATTCCCCAAAACAACTTCTAAAAGTCAGGAAGCCAGTAACTGAGATCTGTCTTTCCGAGACCAGTAGTTATCTTGGCTTGGAAAGGTGATTAAAACAGAAATATTTTCAGTGAACTTAGTAGAGTTCCCTGCATCTAACTACCAAATCCTTATTCATGTGCTGAAACTGGACCAGCTGAACCATAAACTCATTTAGCTGTATCAGAGCAAAATCCTTGCGTACATGGACTCTGTAAACCATTTTCTTACCAAATTAGGATAACTCAAAAAGTTGTTCAAAGTGATTGTTTTCACTTTCTGGAAAGTGCCTGTTTTAGTAATTTGGAAATAGATTTAAGAAGTAGTGCTGTTCATACACAGAACCCCACCACTCCACTCTGCCAGGTCTTGTGTCACACTTAAGCTGGCAATGTGTATTGTTTTGATAGACAGATGAAGGGAAGGCATCATTTTCCTTACCTTCAGCTTTCCCTGTGTCTGTGTCTGTTTACCATGCAGGTGTAGACAAGATGCTTCTCTGGAACTTCATTGCTCCTGCATTACTAGTCATAGTCTCTACTCCTTTCCCAGCCTACTTGCACCATGGAAATGTTCTTGAGACCTCTCAGAGCTGCCTCCTTCCCCCTGCAAGGTCAGTGCAGCTGATTGTCCTGTTTCAAGAATAGAAAGGTGGACTGTATGGTGACACAGGGCAAGAACTTCTCATTCCCAAAGTCTTCACACTTATGACCAAAAGATATGACTGCCACTTACACAGTGCTTGTGGTGAGGCAGGCCTCAGGGCTGGGACATGAACTCTATCCATTTAATAGTAGGATGGTTTTCTGTGATCCCCATCACATTATGGGTGCAGAGGGGCTGGCAAGAGGTAAGATGTCATGAGGGAGTTACCTAATGCTTTTTACAGACTTTTTATGTGCTTTTGTGTCTAAAGCACCAGGAATATTACTGCTATTAATGATGAATGAAGCAGACAAACATGATCTGATTCTATCAGTAATTTGAATATGGAAGTACTGAGCCGTGTGTCCTATGATTGCCAATTACCTGTTTTGCAGTAATCACGGCAGTACTTGAACAGTGTTACAAGCAGAGTTACAAGGTGTCAGTGCCTTTGAGCATTCATTTCCTGCTCACACACAGAGGTCTATATAACAAGCATTTAAGTAAACCAGCGACATTAACTAGTGAAAAACAGCAGGTTTGAGCTGTATGCAATTTATAGTCCTGACCAGATCCTGTCTACAATCTATGCTCTGCAAAAAGGTCTGTAGGAAGGCACCAGGTAATCTTAGAGGTGCCTAATGCTAAGAAATCCTCTCTCTCTGTACGTATGCTTGTGTGTGTGTGTGTGTGTGTGTGTGTGTGTGAATTCATACAGCTTCTGGGTGACGGTAGTTTACATCAGTGGAGTTTGAACTTAGTTTCCAGTGAAAATTGGCTGGCTATACCTCACTGGTTTACTGTGTACTATTGACCCTGTTCCTCTGAGATGGCTACTTATTGGGTCCCCTCAAACAGCTTCTCAATTCTGTGCTGTAAAGAAAAAAGAAACATATGAAACAGCAATCTTGGCTGCTCTGTCTCAGGAACTCTGAGACAGAGCAGGGGCAAATTGGCTCAGTGAAAAGTTAATAAGAAACACACAAAAAAAAAGATTAATATCTTCTACAGGTACTTAGAGAAATTTAGGTTCTTCCATGTGAGGGAACTAGAGAAAACAGCCACTTTCCACAGTGTGTTTCTACAAAATCTGGTGATGAAATGAGCCTGATCCTGGCATGGCATCTCTGTTTGAGAAGCCTTTAAATCCTAGATGAAGAATGCTGAAATTTCTTTATATGCACCAGCCTCTTGCTTTTGGTGCAGTAAGACCATGTCAGAGACTGCACTTTTAGGATGATGGCCTGATTGCCACTACTTTGCATCCACAGCTCGCCTGGAAACCACTGCATTGGTGCCTGAAGCACATACCTGGGCATGAGAGACATGTATGGAAGAGAAGTCCTGATTCCTTTTGCAAGCTATTGTTAATTTCAAAACACCACTGTAACAGCAGACATACTTCAATTTACTCAGTCAATGCCTTAAAAATACTGGCTTCAGCTGGAGTTGTATTCTTTGATATCTCCACTGAAGCAGAACTGCTTGGCTTCTTGGCTGGTACCCATGTGGATATGTCAGAGTATGATATGTCCCCAAATGAACATTGACAGTGTAGTCAGAGGAAAAGGACAACTTACACTGCACAGTTTTTCTAATTACAGCAGTGATTGAATTCTTGAGGATACCTGCAAATGGTAGAAAGACACCTACAAAAGTCCTATGATTGTGGGAAAAAATCGGACCTTAATGATGAAGAGTTTTGGAGGTCCTACAAAGTAGAACTCACTAAGCAGGGCAACTAGGAGATGGCGCATGCTGGAAAAACAAGTACAAAGTTGCAAGGAATAGTGTGAAAATCCAGGGAAATAACCGTTTTAGGAAAATCCTGTGTATCAGTCAAGTAATTTTATGTTTCTTTAGGGTATGTTTGAGCAATTAAAAAGACTAAACCAAAATTGGCACAGCTAACTGATATTAAGAGAGAAAAAAAGCTGTATGAACTTCTTATTAGTATGCTAAAAGGTGCATCCCCATGCTAACAGGTATCAAGCTAGATTTAAAACTTGAATAACCCTATTTTTCTGCAGTCCAGGGAACTAAGCATAAGAAATAGGGTGGTGGTCTTTATCTGGATAGCCAGGACTGGAAAACTGAGACATTCATTGTCTGGGATATTTCACTTGAAAACACACATGGACATACAAAGAAATAGGCTCAGTCTTGTCTGAATACTAGGGCTGAGATTTGACTCAGCATCATCTATTGACTCTGTAAATTCCTGTTTCTCTGTCAGTTCTATGCATTCATGACCAGTTTTCTCTGCTCTGTACCTAGTATAGTCACTACGTATAGAGCTGGTCTCCGCTAGTCCATGCACTTGCAAGGCAACCTGAAGAGCTGCAATGCAGACCACAAACAACTAGTTAAAGACAAGATGTGAAGAAAAGAACTCAAATAAAAGGATTTTTATTCTTTTATGAAAGGCCTGCACAACACTTTCCTTTTCTTGAAAAAA
Source organism: Calcarius lapponicus (assembly GCA_039654755.1). Taxonomy (NCBI): domain Eukaryota; kingdom Metazoa; phylum Chordata; class Aves; order Passeriformes; family Fringillidae; genus Calcarius; species Calcarius lapponicus. Next base: position 45,454,097 of record CM077481.1, read on the forward strand.
AGTATGAAGATTACAAAAGTTATTATTTTCTATGCCTGCATTAGCATTACTTGCCAGAAACAGCAAAGTCTTCCTGTACCTCAGGCTCAGTTTGGCGTGTGTGGACAGCTGGACTTCCATTACACCAATGCATGGGAAGGCTGAAGTTTCCTCATGCCTGATTAAGGGCAAAGGCATAAGTGCTGTGCTATCTGCGTTGTAAAGGTGAGTTAAATTTCTGAAAAGGGTATGGAGGACAAGCTTGCTTACACATTTGTTTGAGGCAATTACAGGCCCTGAGCCTCGCATCTCCTCTTTAAAAACTTTGGAATGCTAACATTTCTGCTAGAAACTTGCAAACAGAAGTGAGGAGTACACTCATAGGAATGCGAAACCTTATTGAGGCAGAATTGTGCAGTACTAGCTCACTACTGGGAGCAGTATTTCATGCTGCAGTGGAAAAATGACTTTCTAGCTTGCAAATTCAAACTAATGGCTCTGCCAGGAGGAGAGAAGGGAATCAGGATCACAGACCCACAGACTCACAAAATCACAGAATAAGCTGAGTTAGAAGGCCTCCTCTAGGATCCTCTAGTCCAAGTCCTGCCTCTCTCTGCACAGAATCATCTCCAAGAGTCCCACCAGATGCCTGAGAATATTGTTCAAATGCTGCTTGAACTCTGTCAGACTGGTGCTGTGAGCACTTCCCTGTGGAGCCTGTTTCAGTGCCCAAGTGTCATCGTTGAGTCAGGAACGGGAGTGAAGGCGACACATAACTCTAACTCTCTTCAGCAGGCTGATGCAACTTTTTTTAGATTCTTTTTCTACATCATTCTGATACAGGTGGACCTTATTTGTCACTTAATTAACACCCCTTCACACAATTGGCCAGTAAAGAAGACCCCCTTTGGTAAACACAAGAACACAACTGTTCAAAACACCAGCTGCAAGATTGTAATTCTTTCTCTCAGCCGAGTTTATCTGGCTTTCTCTCTCTCTGACCGGACAGTTGCATCCACACCCAACCACCCTCTGGGGGTGATGCCTAGAGAGGCTACCTGGAACAGAGGCTAGACAGTGTTAAAGGAATAAAGTAGGTATTTATTATTAAAGGAATAAAGTAGGTATTTATTAAAAGGCCTTTAAATTATACACCTTGGGCAGTAGCCTGACCATGGCTGCACTCAAGGTGGAGCCAAGATGGATGACCAGTTTTGACCAGTTTTGACACTTTTATCAGTTTTGTCCCATTTACATATTGGGGTTAATTGTCCAATTACAGTTTCAGGTTATGAAGTCCCATCCTCCCAGATTGCTCTCCTCCATTCACTGTTGTTTATACTTTTAGGACCTGAAGCTGCAGTGGTGTCCTTGGTTCTCAGTCTGGAAAAGGATTGTTTTGTCTAACTAAACTGTGAAGAGAACTTGCTAACACCTCATACGAAGTTCAGAGTCACACACTAAGGCAGTACAGAATCTGAAAATCTGAAAGCTAAAACTTTAAGCATAAGAGAAAGAACCTTTTTATAATATCCAACCAAAACCTTCCTGGACACAACTTCAGGCCATTTCCATGGGTTATGTCACAGAGAAGAGATCAGTGCCTGCCCCTCCTCTTACCCTCAATAGGAAGTTGTAGACTGAAATGTGGTCTTATCTCAGTCTCCTCCAGGCTGAACAGAACAAGTGACCTCAGCTCTCCTCATACTGCTTCTCCTTAAGTCCCTTCATGATCTTGGTTGCCCTCCTTTGGATGCTCTCTAATAGCTTAAAGTCTTTGTCATAAAACTGCTCCCAGCACTTGAGGCGAGGCCACCCCAGTGCAGAGCGCAGTGGGACAATCCCCTCCCTGGACCAGCTTGGGGAATTGATAAGTCTGTCAGGGCTGGGGGAAAACCAGTCTTGTTCAGTTTTCTGAGCTAGTGTCCTCCACTTTACACACTTTGTTTGCATTGCCATATTCTTGTTTGTAAGCTGTACTTGGGTTCAGGTTTAAGTGGCTCAGTAACTGCTTTGTTGTCTTGGTTATGCACCTGTCTTAGTTATGTACTAGTCTGCCTGCCAGAGCTATTTACAGACACCTTTACTCCTGCTTTTCCTCAAAAGCTGAATGCTGTGTGAGCTGAAGGCCAAAGCCCACCACTACACAGGTTACCACTTGGCATAATAATAGTAGTCCAAACTTCACTTTTCTTGTTGGAGGGTCCAAAGCTGCCCACCCATGAAACACATCCATCTCTGCATGTTTTTCTGGTTTGGTCACTCAGGTCATGATGGCACTTGAGCATAATCCAGCTTGGTGGAGCTGGAGCATAATCCTGCTGTTTTCTGGGGCTGCATGTCCACAGATTTGCTGTGTGCTAGTTTAACCCAGTGTCACTGGGTTATGTCTTGGATGCAGTGAGCAAAGCTGGGTCCCTGTCTGGTTAGCAGCTAACGAATGTCCCTCTGTATCCTGCCTTTTCCTGATGGGCACCGATTTTTCAGAGCTGTCCCTTTTCTGCCAAGCCTGGATTGGCTGATTGGCTAAGTGGAGCGAAGGAAAACAAGATGTCAGTCGTGTTTTTCTTCACTATCCCGTTTCCTTCATTGCCAGAGAGGAGATAAATTGACCCTCAATCCCTTAAGGCTGGTCTACAATACTTTACACTGTCTAATGGATTTTAACACCTTCAGGAATGCAGTCTTTAAACCAAATGTCTATACAATAACTAACTCAATTTTACATTTAGTAGTGGGGATAGTGAAAAATGTCTGAACTGGAAAGGAAGGAAATTACCTCAGAGCGGAGTAGTTTGCATTTCTTCTTGCCCGAAGCATTACAAATTACCATGGATTTATTTGCCGTGTTCCTGAACAAAGTGTTAAAAGGTCAGATTTGCAAGCTATATGGAAAATGCACTAGCAACTCTTCACTCTGTTTTTCCTGAGGTTATTTTGGCTGGCTGCGAGTAGTCCCTCTCTTTCGAACACAAACTGGCTTGTAGAGACTGGGCAAAATGAAGCATTCTAGTTTTGGGTAAGAATTTGTTAAGAATCACTGTGAAAGGAGCACTGAAAGATCACCAACAGGGAATCCTTGCTGCGTGGACAGGGTCTCAGTCCTCTGTTCTAGCTCTTGAGCTCATGAAATTTCGCTGGGTAATTTTTCTCTCTGAACTGGCCTTGAGTATTCATAGTTTCTCAGGAACTGGCTACTGCAGTAGTAGGGTACAGTAGAAGTGATTTTTTTTTTAAATTTTGGATACCCTGAGTAACGCAGCTAGGGGAGTTGAAAGGATGGCATGGGGAAATGCAAAAGTTCCTGGATTAGACCGATCAATCTAATCTAAACAATCTAAGAGCTTTTTTAAAGGTTATTGTAGGAAGGAATGCTTATAAATCATCAGATTCTCTGCTGAAAATACTTTTTAAAGACATATCAAAACTAACTCTGCCACTACTGACAGTACATGCACGCTGTGTTTCCTTGTTTGTTAACTTCACAAATCTGATACCAGGGTATTTTGCCTACCATATTTACAAGTTGAATCCATACCTTTGATCTTTGTGCGAAAAAGAGGTTTCTGATCAAGCTCAGTCTTGTCAAAACAAATTTCCCACTGCTTGATTTGGAGTGGACTGTGTTCCTTCCAATTGACAAGAAAAACCCAATATGGTCCTGCTAACAGCAGAAAAACCTTGGTATGAACCATGTAATGTTGGTCAGGTCTTTGCCTCCTGTTTAGATGAGCAATTCCCTAACCCTAATTACAAAATGAGGTACTGAAAACTTATTTGCTATGCTGGGGTTTGAACATCTAATTATGATACAAAAATTAGAAAAATCTTATTCAAATGCCCTGGCCTTGGAAGAAACATTTCCCACCTTAAGAATCATTTAAGTGAACATAGTGATTAAAGGAAAATAGACATGCAGGGAAAGGTGTAACTTGTCCGAAACATCATAGCAAACCAAGTGCAGATTTAGGAGCAAAACTTTGCTCTTGGCTTGCAGCCCATACATTATCTCTTGCAGTCCGTGCTTTTCTGAAAACCTGCTTGAGTAGAAAATATACTTTTTGTGACTGGAGGCAATCTTATGATATTGTAAAGTAGGAAATAACTGACTTGATGTTATTAATGAGGAAGATTATAAGGTCAACAGCTAATAACAGGAAAACCAGTCAAGGAAATAATAATAAAGGAAATCAGTCAGGTACTGGGTAAATATGAAGTTACTTGTATTGAGTTGGTATTTTTTTCCAAAATTATCCTCTAAATGCCGCCTGGAGGCTGCTTTAAGGGGCAGAATGGAAGAATTCAGGATGTTACCTTTTAATTTTTTTCTCAATAGGTTTTCTTTGCATATCAATTTTATGAAATGCAAGGTTTCCCGCTTTCCTTGAAACAGACTGCTAGATATACTGATATTCTGTTACAGACTTTCAAGTAGCAATGATTTAAGAAATAAATAGTGGAAACCACAACTGCTCTGGGCATTTGTTTTTTAATTTAATGCTCTCACTGTGTTTTAGATGCTTAACTTCTGTTTCCTGAAACTCAATTTGACAGTGCAAAACCTGAATACTGAAGTATACAGTATTACTATATACTTAACCCCATGGCTGATAGTGAATGTACTAGCAGAACTTCATTTCCTCTGTGTGGAGCTACAAAACTGCTGTCATTATTACCAGAAATTATTCCTTCAGCATGTCATCCAGCTTGGGAATAGAAAATATTTTCAATGCTTTTTTTCTTTGAACTTTTGAAATTGTTCAGACTTCCAGATTACCAGTCTAATCACAGCTCTTCATACCCACATGTCCCAGTTTTGCTAGGAAGCTTTGAATTATTTACACAATAGGATTGTGTGCACTGGGAGTAAAAAATTAGAAGCAGGCAAATCTGAAATCTAAATGAAAAGGCATCTGGTTGGATGGCATGGGGATTTAGTCTTGTGATCTAAGAGTAAACAAGAAAAAGAACAGGTGTTTAAGAGATGGTTAAGTTAAAATCCTCCTAGACACCCAGGTCTTTGGCTGCAGTGTAACAGCAGTGAGCACACGATCCCCACGGGTGTGACCACGCGTATGCATGGGTGCATTTGAGTGTGTGTGCACATTCATCAAGAAGGGGAGGATCTTTCCCAGGAGCAACCCCCCCACAAAAGCCATTAGTTTCTTTGTTCTCTTCTTTTTCTAGTGAATTGCTCAGGCGGGACTTTTTGGCTCCTCTCCATGCTTGCCTTCACATGAGGAAGCTGCCCCTCACAAAGCACTGGCCAGGAGGAGCCTCTGACTGTGCCATTATCACAGGATCTGAACCAGAAATTCTCCTGAACCTCCATGTCATTCAGCCCTGTGGCACACCACAGTCTTCAAGGAGTTGTCAGGGACTGCTACAACTTAAAAGGAGGGAGGATGTCTGTCTCTTCTTCATCCAATATCATCCTTTCCATCCAAAGGGAAAGTAGCTTCTGGTTCCAGTCCCACCAAAACTTAGGCAAGGACTTACAGGGCTTAGCTCCAAGCAGCACTTCATTTACTGTCAACTGGAACTGAGCGACACCTCCCTGTGTTGGTCAAAGCGTTTTGTGCTACTGGACAATGCTTCAGTCCTATAAGTTTGAATAATTCTCTTGGAAAACATAATTTCAAGTATGCAGTGCCATCTTCAGTGACTACAACAGCAGACTATTCAGTGAATATCAGCTTGAACATTTGTTGCAGCTCATACAGTAATAGCTGTATAATTATTGTTATAGTAGGAACTATTTTGACATTTAATTGAAAAATATGGGAATATGTCAGCACGATAGCCACCTGTAAACTGGTAAAATAAAAACATTTATACTTCTATTTAAAACCATGTCTCCATAAGTATATGTGACAGCTTTGGAATTCTTGATGCAGAAACATGTTACGATAAAACTTTGATATATAGAATAACCTTGATTAAATAAAGTAGATACCAAGTAGTTTATTGAAAGGTGACTTTTCATGATTCTAGGGCTTCAGCTACCAGAGGGACTTGCTGTAGTCTTGTTGGCAATACAGGGCTGTTCTGTGTCATTATCTGAGCTCTGTTCTCTTCTTACAATCAAAGGCCTGTACAAAAGGCCTGTTGTTCATGCCAGCGTACTATCCCAATGCTTACATTTCATATGGAAAACAGTTGTAATTAATTTCTCAAATTCAGTCAACCAAAACTATTCAAGGCATTTTCTGTCTAAAAGCTGACTCCTGAATGGATTGGTTGCACTTGAGTACTTAGAGATTCCCATGGGTGCAGGAGAGGGAAGGTTGAAAGTATAAAGATGGAAAACATGCTGAAGAAAAGTTGTGTGCCCATAAGAGCAGAATCCCCAGACTTTTGTGGAGAACCATAGTACTGGCAGACCAATAATTATTATTCTTTTTGGAGTTGTCCGTTCTGTGGAGTTTCAATGTTAGACTTACAGCAGCAGTAATGTGGTACAGTGCAGTCGCAAGAAGATAATACGCCTGAATGAAATGCAGAAATATTCCTTCCTACATAATGAGGTCCCTTGTTGGGTCATATTTAGCTTGTTCAATGAAAAGCAAGGGGATTTTTCTTCTGAAAAGTGAGACATGCCAAAGGATACTTCACAGCAGAAGTTAATACATAAAACAGAAAAGCGGCTTACTTCTGAAAGTTAGTAAGAGTTGTGCATTACACTGATCTAGCTTTAGGTTTCTGGAAGAATTGCACGGAGAACTTTTTTTTTTCCAGGGACTACTTCCTTGCTGGTCCCTCTTGATACATGGTCTCCTTGAGCCAGGTTTTATAAGCTCTTGGAGATTTGTGTCACACCCAAGATAGCTCAGCTACCTTAGAAGGTGTAAAATCAGCAGGATGGTTTCTGTGGTAGTGTTGGAAACAGAAAAGTTTTAATAAAACACAAAATAACAAAATTCATTACAGAGAAACCCAAGCCAGGTGCAAGATGTTCTTGCTCCTGGTAAACCCCCCCCCCCCCCAAAAGCCATCAGTTTCTTTGTTCTCTTCTTTTTCTAGTGAATTGCTCAGGCGGGACTTTTTGGCTCCTCTCCAATTAGCTATCCTTAAGTTTGAGGTGAAGTCCCCAAGGTCCTATGAAGTGCCTTTTTACCTAATTGCAGAGAGAAACTTCTGGGCTTTATTCCTTTTTAAGGAGACAAAGGATAGTTTTGTCACTCTGTCAACAGGGGGCACATTCCTACACCCTCTTCCCAAGGATTTTAGAAAAGATAATGCAATAGTAGTCCTTAAAAGCAAGCAGAGCTGAGGCTCCCCTATGTTCTATGGCACCTTTGTAGGTTCTTCAAAAGAACCAAGGGGGTAACATTTGTTAGGGGTCTGGCAGTGTGAGAAGAGGGTAAATAGTTAGGGGGACTAATGCAGGAAAAAGTTGACTGCAGGGACATGGCCTGCACAGGGAAATAGAGAACATGTCCTGCAAATCTCTTAACATAACACATAAAGCTGCTTAAACTGGCTGGTTATGCAGTTGCTAAAGAATTGATCCTATACAGTGAAAACTTTTAAAAAACCACAATTTGCACTAAATTTTAGGAGGCACCCCTTTTGCATTAGGAAAACTAATTGCTCTGACCAGAGAATTTCTTTGGTGTAGTTTTTGGAATGTTTAAATTCAGCCCCTTCTGTGATATGCTGACAAAGGAGGACTCCTGCCTCAGAAATCACTGGCAAAGCAGCAGTGAGCTGTTTATCATACTGCATAGCTAACATTAAAGAAACCCACTTGTCTACATTAATGAGGGCTGCTGTCTGTAAAAGCTTCAGAGCTGAGCAGATGTCCTGCAAAGCTATAACACTGGTTTCCCCAAGGAGAGACAATATTTTTATGTCAAGGAAAATATTTTATGAGCCCTGTACTAAATTCACTAGTTTCTATTTCATCCAACAGAATGACGCACTAAAAGATGAATAAGTAAAATCATCATGTTGGCTGCTTACACTCTGGCTTCTGACAGTTCCTAGTTAGATAATCCTTTAATTATTTGTGAAGAAAGGCCTCTATTGAGTTCCCCATTGGACTGAAAAAAATTGCTCCATCTCATCATCCATGAGCAATCTGGCTAGGGCTCCTGGCACACAGAAAGGTTTCTGCATTACTTTGGTTTATGTATATTTATCAATGAGCCAGCCAAGTTTCATCTGGCTTTGTACAACCAGAGATCAAGGACAAGATCTGACAGCAGCAGAGGTGTGCTACTTGCTTCCCTGAACTCCTGGTAGTGCTGCTTCCTTCAATTTTTCACACCTAGTTAAGGTTCAGTAATCTTGTATTGCATGTTGTTACACAAGTGCTGTGTCTTTTACCAAGCTGATTCTTAGAGCATAGATGAGGAATCCATTCTGAAGAAATACCTTTTTGGTTTGGGTCAAATTGTTCCAGTATTCCCCAAAATCAGCAGTAACATCTGAGTCCAGCTCAGCCCTCCTTAAATCAGTTCAGTGGGGGCGTTTAGTATTCTTTTTGTGAGCTAGCACTGATGTCATAATTTTTATATTCATTTCTGTCCAAATAGTTTGAAGAGAAGAAGCAGAAGGAAGGTAAAATTATGGGATTAACTGATGTTTCTTATACACTCCTCACTGAGTGTATGCTATTTAGGCGACTCTAAGCATAGCTGTCTTCAGCTCAAGCAGGCTTATTCTTCTAAGTTTGATTGAGAATGTAAATGTCTTCCCAGAACAGCTACATGCAGTGCAGTGACACTTTAATAACAAATTTCCCTGAAACCTTCTTGACTGAAGGGCAGGATTTGCAGTAAATTAGACTGGGCAAGTAATTGGCTGGCTACTTTCTGCTTAGGTCTTAAATCATGACAGTTACACTGAGCCATGGAAAGGGAAAAGATTAAGGCTGTACCTAGCTTAAGCCACTCAGAACCTAGAGCTTGGCAGAGAAAGGTGTCATTCTGTTGCACTCCTTTCAGCAAAGTAGTTGTGTAGCGCAGGGTTTGGATTCCTTCCATCAACACATCAGGAGGGCTGTGCATGGTATCTGGAAAATTCTTTTCTAAACAGAAGTGAAACCTTAATATAATAACTATGTTTCAACAGACAAAACAGAAGGTGCTATCAGTGGATCAGGAATAATTCTTCAAAATGCCTTTGTAAGGGTGGTAAGCTACTGATGCTCTATTAACAAAGAAACTTGCTTGCCAAGAACATGTAGGAGAGTGAATGCTGCCAGTTCTGCATTTCAGTACTGCAAAGCTAAGGTTCAGCTCCACCAGGGCTTCCGACAGCCTGTCAAGCTATGCCTGCTGCCACCACTGGCCTTTGTCTGAAATCTCTATAGTCTGCACCTGACTGACCTACATTAAGTGTGCTTTCTGTTTCCTAAGGGGAGATGGAAGGTCAGGCTGATGCTATCAGAACATGAGCTATGTAAACAAAGAAAAGAAAGTGAACAAACCAAAGAGTATAAGCCAAAAAAGAGTGCAGTAGCTCACCTGAAGCTTGTCTTGGCCTAGTAGTCTTTCTAAGCAGGAATGTACAGAACCATCAGGAAAGACCATGGGCCTAGTTTTGTGTCCATTTCACCCATGTTAACACTGAAAATGGCTAACATGGAACTACTGAAAATTGTACTCAATGTATGGCAAATATTCACAGGACCATCAGAGGACATCAGAGTGACACAGCATGGGCTTACTGTATGCGTGTATGCACTGACATATGCAAAGAAAATGTTGCTTAGAATGGGTCTCATATGTGACTTCAAGTATCACGTAATATAAGAGAGATAGCTATTCAATTTCAGTCTGAGCCTGGATGGAGAGCTCCCTCGTCTTTTGAGTGCTCATTCTTTGGAGAGGTTGCTTTTACTAGCCAGCCTGCAGCTTACAGAAACCTATTGCAATACTTCTCTGTGTCATCTTTGTCATTATTTCTGTGCACCTTAGAGTTGGGAATACCTTTCAAACTAGATTTAAACTGCTCATGATGAGGATCTGGGCCTTGCATCCTTCACTGTTACAACACATTGAGCTGCATCCCCAGAGACTGCCTTAGGTCTGTTCCTCTTGTTACATGGGCAGGGTACGCTTTGCAAAATCTTAGGCACTGGAAAGTGACCTTTTAACTCACTGCTGCCAAGAAAGAACTTAATGTATGAGGTAGCCTGTACTCAACACATCCAGAGACAGATGCAGCTAGCCTGTTCTCTAGTGATTTTTCTAGAAAGACTGAGGCACTTTTAAGCTCAAAAGTGAAATTTTGCCTGAGTGACACGAAGCTTAAACTAAAAGATAAGAAGCTTAAAGCTATTGTGAGAGAGAAAACAGAAACTGACAGACTGGATACAATTGTACCTTCCTCAGGGCTTTCCCAGCAAACCTTTTCTTCCATTCATCTCTACATAGACGAAATATGTTGGTCACTAAAAACTATTTGCCAATTCTGAATCTTTATGGTTGATTCCCGAAATTGCACAGTTCAAGTGAAGGCTCAGATTTTGTGGTGCTAACATCACACCTACATACACTCCTGGATGCACAATTCTCAAATGCAATGGAGAATAGGGTTTCAGGCAAAAGCATATCACTAAGGAGAAGAATCCTATGGCCTTAAACTTTATCACTGTATCTGACATATTCCCAGTGCTTCTAAGCCCATCAGACATGTGAAAATGAAGTGATTTAGAGCTATAAATGCAATGCAGTTTACCCAGATCACTGTCAGAGCTTGCTTATCTCTCCTAGTCTGAATTGCAACCTCCATCTGTTTTTCAGGGTCTATTGCTTTCTGGTTTTCTTCCTCTTCTCCACATCACTGTGGCACATTCCAGATCAAAGGCAAACAAAAACTTGGATAAGCACTGGGGACTCTAGGTCTGAGTCTAAAACACAGTGGTGAAAAAATGACCTGTTAAATCCATTTCTCAAAAGCTCTGAGAAGGAGGTGTCAAGCAGCTCCAAATCTGGTGTTTCAGGCTATTTCTGGTGATGAGGCAATGCCAGCTGGTGTACAGGCTAGGTCAGTTCTCCCAGAGATGAGGAAAACTTTAAAAAATGATGACTGTGTGGGAGGTTGTAAAGAAACAAAAATGCATCAAAATTGCTCTAGTAGAATAGAGACTTGCTCGTTTTATTTTCAAGAAGCCCCTGCAAAGTGACTACTGCATCCAGAAATTAATCACTGAAAATTCCTGAGGATGGCAGTGTGAACAATGCACTCAGGTGGAAAAGAGACAAAATTTCAGGTGGGCTCAGGGACAAGTTACCAGTAGTCCACAACAAAACTCACCTGCCCTCACACTCTTAAAGGAACACTATGTTTTAAAAATTGGATTATGTCCAGTGTTGAGTGGGTCTAAAATACCTACTTGATGTGATAAGCTTGGTGAGTTGCATGAGAAGAAATAAGCTGTTAACAAGTTTCAACTTCTCCTTCCATTGAATTATTTGAATTCAGTGGAACAACTCACCTGCTGCCATTCTGAAGTTCTTCAAGCTTCTGCTTGGAGTGCCAACTGTTCATTGCCTGGGGAAAAGGACAAAGCCCATGGTTCTGCACAACGCCCACTTTCTGGGGCAGAATTGAGCTGGCAGAGAACAAAGCCTGTTTGTAATCAGAAAGACTGTAGTGATCTTCAGACTGACTTGGGGCCATTCTTTCCATGGACTGAATTTCAGAGAAAATAATTCTTTTAAATCTGGAAATGTTGGATGACCTCAAGAATTAGGTAAGGCTAGATGAAACAACCTCTGATTTTCCAGCCACTGAATTTCAATTCTTTGCATTGCATACATACCCTGTTGGAAATTGATGAGCTACCACATATATCAGGTACATGCTTGCTTAATCGCTGAAAGTCTGAACTAAACATGCTTACTAATCAAATTAGCCTGTCTTAGCTTCTTGACTATTAGCAGGGAAGTTCAACAATTTTGAGCACTGCTTTGCAACCAATTGTAGCAGTGGCATTGGGATTAAACCTGCTGCACTCATAAATCATGTTTGAGAGCCACGTGCATTTGATGTAAGTAGAATTTTAAATTCTAAGTCATCCAGAGCAATGTATCCTGTCCTCAAGGCACAGACTGGCACCGTGGTGACTCTGAGTTGTCTTTAATTCCTGATAGTTCTTGGTCCTGTGGCGAACAGACAATCTAATTACTTGTGGCAGGTAGGTAGCCTCATCCAAATATGGTTAACTGATTTGCTAAGGCATCTGCTAGGGAGCCAATTTAAACAAATAGTAATTAATAACACTATTTCAGTGTGACAATATTAGTAATAATTCTTAGGTTCAAAGAAGAAAAAGTAGTTTGCAATTTCTAAAGGGTCTACATAACATCTCTTGAAGTGCTAACAAGCAGCTAGGAAGAATACTGGAAGGTGGCTAACCAATTTGTCACTCAGTGTGAGGCCTTTGACACATCAGAGAGTTCTGGTATGACAGCAGAGATCGTCCTCCTGCTGCTCTATCAGACAAGGCATGACAAACAGAAGCTTGTAAGAACTTTATACAGGTGAAAGTACACTATGATAGAAAAGCACAACTGTCCTGTGGGTGACATAATATAAAGATATATGAGGCAAATGAATTTTCTAACATGTCCCATATGTAGAAACATGGAAGTTATGAGGTGAAAATTGTTTGCTCTCTTGCAGAAAGCCTGACTTACATGCATGAAGGGACCTCTCTATGATAAAATGAGCTCATCTGCAAGGAAAAATTTTGTTCCCAGCTCTGGCAATTCACTTAGTAGTCATGGGGCATAGGGGAATATGGTATCAGTAAGAAAGCTATGCATAAGAAAATGGTCCATTTGGAAGGGGGCAGCATGGTGGCCATGTTCTTACTGAAAATTCCCCACACCAGAGACAGGAAATGTGTCAAGCCACTTTTTCATATGAACAGCAACCTCTAACCTTCCTTTCATCTTTCCGTTTGTACCAAGATGTATGAAAACCATGGTTCATTCAGATCTACTGCGAACAGTGTTTGTTTTAGTTCTTTTTTGCTGATTTTGTACTTCATGAAGAGCTAGAATAAAGAATTAGGAAGCATCTCCTACAAGGTCTGTTAGCCTTTTGGGGCAGAGACCCTGTACACACCTGCATTAATCCTGTGACCCGCTTTCTCTTCTGCAGACAGCATACTTCCTCCTTGGAATGGTTGCTTCAAAATCACACTGGTGTAACACTTGATTTTCTTAGAACAAAGACACTGGAAGTAAGATAGTTGGAAAGAGCCCCATGCCTCTTTTCTGTAGGACCATCAAGTGTGGGAACATCTTGTCTTCCCTTCTGATTTTGATGGGCCTCATCTGTTACCTTTTAAAGCAAACATGTGTGAACATCAGTGATAAGGCAGGTGGAGGCATTGATTATTCCTTTGAAACACATAATTTCAGGGCCAGAGGTTCTGGGTTCATTCCTATGTGCATGTGGTACTTGGCTCACATTCTTTCAACAAACACAAAATGTATTATCTCAAACGCTGTTTAAAATTACATTAAGGCGCTGCTAGAACATGTTTTTTCTCTGTTGTACCTTACTCCAGAGAATTATTCCTCCCAGTTTCTCCTCCACATCTAGGGTACATCTGCCACTGGTTCTTGTCATGGTGAAAGGGGTGCAGAGACCATTGGGCAGGTTGTCCAGCAAGCCAAATTCTATACCCAGCTCAGGACATATAATACTTTCAAGGGATGTTCATTCAATTGTGCCATTTAATATGGGGCAGAGTAACCAGATGCCAATTTGGGCCAAAGCTGGAAAACAGGCATTAAGACCTGGCTTCCTGATAGAAATCTTTTCCATGAAAGGTTACTACACAGAAGTCCATTGTATAGAAAGTTCAGATGATTAAAACTCATGGCTATGCAAAGTCTCACAAGGACAGCTTTACGTTTCTGAGAACTGCAAGAGCCATAAAACAAGGGGTAGTGGTTTAATGGTGGGAAAATATGCCTGGATCCTATAAATCTACAAATGTGGGCTTTACGCGGGTTAAATATTTGGGATGATAAACCAGTGCTGACTATATATGTAGCACCACTTTCTTCCAGACCTCTTGTGCCTACACAGCTCAGTAGCTGGTCTGGTCACACAGCTGTCAGAGGAGCTCCTGGTTTGAGTGAAATCTATCTTCAATCATGTGGCTTGCAGTTACAATAATCTATTGTACAAGAGCAGAAATAAATTTGATGAAGCGGAACAGCAACCAGCTGAGCATCAGCCTCCCAGTAGAACTGAATATCACGCCTGAGTCTTAATATCATGACCTTTATAATAAGGCAAGGTGCATTAAATCAGCCTGGCATCTCAGAATTACCTACCACTCCCTGATCAGAGTGTCCTGACCTCACCTTATTCTGCTCTGAAAACTTAGTTTTAAGCTTAACCCTTAAGCTGTAAGGGTTAACAGTGTGGTAGCTTCACATACCACCAGGACATACTCAGGCAGGATTTGCCCTCTCATGAGGTCCAAAATGTATACTTTATTCCTCTCATTTTCTAACCTCATGCAGCTGAGGTCTCTGGGGCTGGGGCTTTTTTCAGAATCCAGATGCATATATTGGAAGGGATCTGAGTAAACCCTGGCAGGTAATGCCAAACTTTAAGCTCCATTTTCAGCCCAGGAAGAAAGCAGTTTTCAGGAATTATCCCCCTTTTTCAGATAATAATGTTTGGCTGTCTGCACTGCTATATGGTTGCTTTGAGTTTATGTTGTTGTTGAGATGTTAAGATATATGCATGTTTGCATTAATGATTATGAGTGAGCAGGAAGACAGGTGGAAAGGACTGACTGCAACATCTGGGGACAGTTTGCTAGTCTAAGCCAGAATGCAAATCAGAAACAAATAATTGCTGCAGTTGAAATGGGAAGTTTCAGGCTTTGTTACAGTAGCCTTGGAGCATTTCTCACTCTGTCTAATACAAAGCAAAGTCCTAGTGAACAGCCTTACTGCGTGTTTCTTTTGGAGGATATTTTTTTCTAGAAGTATGAGACTATAACCTTGTCTATTATTGTTCAGAAAAGTATTGAGAGTAATATGCCGGCTACTCTTGCACCTCATCTCTGTGCAGTAATAGGGTATTTAGTTTTATAGTTCTGTGATTACTTCTATCAGGCAAGGTGACCCTGGAATCTCCAGAAAAATAGTGTGTAGAAATTTATAACAGTGCATGGAGTTCCCTTCTGAGCTACAGCCCCACTGTGCTAAGCCATTCTGGTGCCAAGAAGCCTAGACAGAGTAAAGCTGCAGACTCAAGGGGAAACTTCTAATGGTGGCTGAGATAGAAACAAAATTTTGGGTCTTCAGCATGCTGGCTTGCATCCAGTCTTACTCAATCTTACAACTTCACGGAGAAAAGTGCTGAATCTCTACTGCTTCAAAAGACCACACTGGCCTAATGTTGTGCATGGGTTTAATATAGGTCTCATATGGATGCCCAAAGGAAGAAAAAACCCCCACAAAAATAATATTTTTTACTGTGTTCATAAAAGCAAAGCAAACAAGGCTCAAGCTCTTATTTTTAGTAGTCTAGATGTGTATGAATTCTTTCAAGCAAAATAGTTGGAATTTTTCTCAGCAGCAGTTGAGGCATAGGCAAGGAGCTTCATGCTTGTACGCTTCACTTTTTTTAGGTAACGTCAGTTTGAGAGAAAAGAGGAAGACATTAATACATAGCTTAAAAATTCAGCTAAAAGGTCACAAAGGATTGCTCTGTGCCCAAGATAGCTTAAAATCCATGTTTGTTCTTGGCAGCAAAAGACCTTCCACACACAGAGGCAAAGAGCTGGAGTTTTGCTGCTCATTTTCCAGATTTCTTTGAAATAAACATGAGAAACATGACTGAAAAATCCCAAACTCTTAAGAAAAGTTCAGCATGAGCATATGAGAAGTCCTGCCAGATCAAGAGGATCTTTAAACACTTGAAAGTGCATGCAGAGTCCCAGTTCACATGATGTGATGGTAAGTGCTATATCTTATTGGATATGAGGAACTGGACAGTGCTAGTGATATCTAATATCTTGATCTGAGCCCTTCCTAGATCAGATTTCTGTTGTAATATCAAAAGGTTTTAGCAATTGCAACTGAGCACAAAATTTGCAACAGGAAAATACAAAGCATAGTTGTTTTACTTCATCTTTATTGCAGTACTGCTAACAAACAGAAAAGAACAAGAGAGTTTTAATAATATTCTAGAGGCCAAGTTTGAATATAAAGAGGGTTGTGAGTGGTCAGCATGTATTCACCAAGTCATCTTTACTGACCTGATAACATTCCACAACGAGTTGACTGTCCTGATAGACAAGGGAAGAGCAGCTGGTTTTTTCTACCTTGACTTCACTAAAGTTTTCATCACTGTTTCCCATAAGACCTTCACAGAGAAGCTCATAAATTATGGTCTGGATGAGCCAACCTCATCTGAAAACTGACTGGAGAGGGAGGGGCAGTGATCAGTCACACAGGGTCTAGTTGGAGGCCAATAACCAATGCTTCATCCCAGAAATCAGGTCTGGGACCAATCCTGTCCATTTTCATACAGTCTGCATGTTGGGGCAGAGTGTGCATTCAGCAAGTTTGTTGACAGTACAAAACTGGGAGGGCAGCTGATACACCAGAGGGTTGTTTGGCCTTCCAGAGGGTCCCTGACAAGTTGAAGAAATGGGCTTCATGAGAAACCAGATGAAGTTCAAAGCAGGGAAGGACAAAGTTCTGCAGCCTGGGAACGAAGAACCCCAGGAACCAGCAGAAGCTGAGGTCCACCCAGACAGAAAAACTCTAGTGCAAAAGGATTTGGAGGTTGTCACTGAAAACAGGAAAATAAACTCTCCAATAAATTTGTTAGGTTAGAAAGCCAACTACTTTATTAGCACTGCTGGATGCAAGATTCACTGCTGGAATCTTCCTCAAAGTATGCATGCTAAGGAAGCTATCAGACCAGGTAATATTCCTAAAACCAATACAAATTCATCACATTTTTGAATACCTGCATATATGCTAATTATTTCCACAGACTTATTTGAATATGGTTCCAGATTTCTGATGAATCTTTTCTCCTTGTGACCATCTCAAATACGTCATCAAGTCACAATGTACTTCTCTGATCATTCTTTGCTCCAACATATAATCCTTGTTCTCAAAATTAAGACATCAGCTAGTAAATATTAATCACTAATACAAGTAAATAAGAAAACTTTAGCTGGAAAATTACTTACTAGTCACAGGAGTAGGGGACAAAACTAAGCATTAACCATGAATCTAGGGATCATACACTACAGTGCTAAAGTTAAAAGAATCTTCCAACATCTTCCCCACGGCTGTATGGACTTCTTCTTTCAGAAATATAACCCTTTTGGAAATGGTTCTGGTGTATTCCAAGCTGATGATGACCTAGCTGTGTTCCCTTGCAGCAAAGGAGGTAAATGAGTTGGTTCTGAACTTTTCTTGCTTGGAGAAATTGAAAAGACATCTGGACACAGTCTTGGTTCTGGACAATTGTTTAAGGCCTGAGAAGGGAGGTTGGACAAGGTGACCTCCAAAGATCTCTTTCAACCTCAACCATTCTATGATTCTTTATATACAGTTATGTTTTGTCTTATCATGTTGAGAAGTTTATGCTAGCAGCTTATTGATGCTCTGATAGCCTTTGGAGTAATGTGTCTTGCATTTTACTGACAGCACACAATCCTCCGAATTAATTTATCCTGTAAAGGATACATACATATATTTTTGTTTTACAGCATAATCTTCAGACAAAATGTAAAACTGGGACATGTTTTCCATCAGTTTTTGATTAGCAAAAGTACAGATGATAAAATACTTCCTAATATCAACTACAGACATCTAAAAAGAATTCCCTTTTTGCCTTGTTGAAATGCAATATGTTGCTTTATTCTTGTTAATCTTCCATTTCAGACAATTTAAGAGATGGTGACTCAAGCAACTTGTCCTCTTTGCTATTTTAAATCTAAGAATAGGTGTATTCATGCAACAATGAAACAATGACTCATGTCTGAAGCAAGGCATTTAGGGTATAATTCTTAGGTCCTCTTTTACCACTCAAGGAGAGGGTAGTGTGAAGGGACAGAATCACAATGTGAAGGAAAACTGGATCTTTATCAGTCAAAGCTGGAGGAGTAAAATGAAGTAATTTTGTTTTAGCAGTTCATGTGGTATGTGAATAAAGAGACAATTTGCAAAGTCTAAATACAGTTCAAGGGAACTGAACACATTCTTCCACCACGTAAGTCAAAGCCGTGTTTTTGAAGGCCTGTTTGCAAAATGAGCCACTGTGCATAAGGTGGAAGGTGCCTGTGTTTCTCACTCAGCCTCAAGGCAGTCATTAACATGAAGCAACTTCAGAAAATATCCCAAGCAGGCATCCTCCTTATTATGCAAACATAATGCACCTAGTGAGGGCTTGGCTCCAATGAAATTCATTCAGAGCAGAGAAGCTTGGAGGACAAGCATGCGGATCTGTAACAAGAGCAAAACATTTGCCTTATGTCTGTATTCAGCAAGCAGCTGCAGATTCCCTGTGGCACATTAAAAAATGCTCTATTTATACATGCCAACAATACTAGCAAATTCCGGAGCTTGTTGGAGCATTCTTGCTATATGAAAACAAACTTGTTTTTTCAGTGACAGAAGGAAGATGTGAAAATGGGGGATTTCATCATAATCATGGGGGTTATTGCAAAGCTAAACTGTTCTTCTAAACTACTATTTCCACACAAACAACTAATTTGCAATTGTGAAGACAAGTGTCTTAGTGGAAATAGACCCCTCTGTTACTAAAAAAGCTGCCTTCTTCCTTTACGGTAGATTTTATTTTAAGAGAATGGATATGGATAAATTCTTATATCTCTTCATGTTATTTTAAAAGAATTACCATTGTAGTAGCTTTTCCTCATATCTGCTTTTCAAATATAGCTTGTATTTTGTAGTAGTACCAAAGCTATAATCAAGGGCCTGTTCTGCTACCTTCTTATCTTTTTTTTAATACATTGAAATTTTTCTGTTTGGAATGGGTAACATTTTTGATCTCACTTCCTCAGATATATTACACCAAATTTCCATACTCTTAACACTTCCAATGAATGGAAATTTTCTTCTTTACAGGGGCACCCAGAACAGATGCTGCATGTATATCAGGCCAGCAGTCAGGGTCTGGAGCTGCTCTCTAATCCCAGTGACACCTTTTCCTTGTTCTTAATTCTACTATTCAACTGTCTAGCCCTCCTTTGTGAACAGATGCAGTCCCTTATGTTTGTCTTGAAAGGCTTGGAAGGAATGACTATTTTGGCAACAATACCTCAGTGCAGGCAGGGATATCCCTAAATTTTTTCTACTTAGGAAAGTGCTCAAACAACTTGATACTTCCAGTGGTGGCTTTCTGACCTTGTGGGTACAGCTTGGGGCTGTGCTGCAGAACCCTCTCTGTGAGCTGATATGGATTTCTTTTTTCCTAGAGGGAAACTCAGCTGTGCCTGGGGAAGACTAGAGCCCCTGCTGCAGACAGGCAGAGGCACACGGCAGAGAGACAAGCATTTTGAGAGCACAGTTAATGATGAAATTACCAGGACATTTTGCATCTGTTTCTGCAATGAAGAAGCCTTTCAGTCACATAGAGGAATGAGGGGAGTTCTTCTGGATAGTAGCCTCGAGTGAATTTGAGTATATGGGAGGAGCCTGGATTATTCCACTATTTGAGCTAAGTGGTGGTAAAAACTGGGCACAAGGTGAAAAGACTAATTTGTAAGATTAGGCTTCATAAATCAAATTCTGTGTTTATTCAAAAGTTGTCTTGAAGCTCAATTTTTTGGCTAAAGCATTAGCAAAATAATCTAGGGGAGAATATTATCTCTTCCACCTTCTAATAGTTCATTTGCACTTCAAAGCAATGATTCAGACTTAATTCAGCCTTAACTATCATGACCTAATTAACTTCTTTATGTTGCAGACCAGGTCTGAATATATGACATACTTTGCCATGTTGAGGGCTGGCTGTTCAGTCTCTCAGCTTTTCTTAACTAGTTTTATCTGTCACAGCACTTCCCTTTTCCTTTCTATTCCTATGCATCTTCCTGAAAGATTTTTCCATGGAAGGCTCTCGCAAGCACTTTAAAATTCAAATAGATTATATCTATCCAGTCCACTTAACATGTTTGTATTATGTGGCACAGTTTTCCTACATGGAAATGCCTAGCTTTTGTTTCAGACTATTTCATATCAATTATTATTTCATCCTGAGGGGTTTTGTAACACATTAGGTTTCAACGACCTGAAAACAGATAGCTCACCCTTTTTTTTTTCTTGGAATAATAAAAAAAATGTCAGTTTTCTGAGAGTATGGAAACATTCCAGCAATGTTTTTTGGTAACTGATACATTTAATCAATTTCATGCCCCCTGAAAATTTACAGGAGCAGTACAAACTAAAAGATCTTTAGAAATAGTTTTGTCTGAGATGGTCTCACAAAACTGGAATGTTTAAGATATTACTTTTAATTTACAATTAATTTTGAAGCTTTGTTCCTGGAAATTGCTGTGTTGAGACCTACAGAAATGGGCGGAGCATCAAAGTTGAAAGAGAAATATGATTTCTGATTAACTCATTAGCAAAATTAAAATACTTAATGCCTTTTTTTTGCAAAAAAATCATTACCTAGAAACCCTTAATTAACCCTAGCTGTTGGAGATGATAGTTCTATGGCTTTGAAAACATAAAGCATTTCTCTCAAACCTCTCTTGTATTTATGGAAGATAAATATGTACAGACAAACTATGGAACTCCTTGTCATTGGTCAGCAGGTTGAACAAGTATGTAAAAAAATTAGAAATGAATAGGCTGAATTAGTGGAGCTGCTAGAGCTGCTAAGCAAAGAGGAACAGGTTTTATTTTAAAGGTTAGTCTTAGCTCCTAAACCACTGATAGCTGGCACTTGAGAGTGGATACTGATGGAAATATTCATCTATAGCAATTTTTTTATTTTATCCAAAGCATCTGCTACTGGACACTGGTAAGAAGACAGTAGATGGATCACTGTTTGTCCCATAAATAATGAATTATGTTACTCGGTATAACTGATAATTAATTATTTGCAAGAGACAACTTGCAAAAGGGAAAAATCTCCTTTACTGTTTTTAAACATTTGAAGAATAGGCCCAAGCCCACAAAAATTCTTTAATGAACAATTCTTGATATGTGCTACTGTGCAGTTTCCTACACTAACTCCTTGCAGAACTGAAAAGAGTATTCTTCTTAACATTTTCGTTACAGGACACTGCCTTACAAGCAAAGGTTTGCTAAGCATAGACAAATCTGGGACAAATATTTTAATACTGCCAAGAGCAGGTTTCTCAGTAAAGACAGACAAATTTTATGAAAAAACTTTAAGGTCAGTTGAAAGAAATCTTGGAATTCAAGTCCACAGAAGATTCTGTACTCAAATTTAGACTCCTTTTAAAATAAACCTGAAAGCTAAAGTACACCAGATTTTGAAAAAAATAAATGTTTTGTTTTTATCAATTCTATCATGAAGTATACTGCAAGACAGAAAATCTATTCCAATTAAGATGACCATTGATTAAAAACTCAATTCTATGCTCCATGAGGGATTCAAATCTTGAAAAAAAGGTGATGTTCCCATTAATTAATATGTGGTTTTCAGTTTCCACTTAATTTTTAATTTCAAATATTCCTGAAGAGGCTTCGTCTGAGAACTGAGACACTCTATACATGTGAGTATGCCAAGCAGGCTGTGTGGAAGACTCCTGTTTTGGGAGACAGGCTGAAAAAATGCAACTCCTGTCCCATAAGATAGTGTTTCAAGTGGAGAACCTTACTGCACTGAAAAACTCATTTTCTGTTCAGCACCAGATGTCAGCAGAGCTTTAGGTAGCTGGCTCACAGTCTAGCTTTTTAGCATGTACGTGAAACGTCACATACTACCCAGACCTACACTTACACGACAACCTCTTGGTGAATTACTAATGGGTGAGGAATTGCTGCTCTCTGCCCTTACCCAGATGTCCTCTTGCGTCCCCAGTGTGAGCAGCTCAATTCTTTGTGTTGCACATTTCCATCCTCCTGCTTTCTTTCCACAGAGATGGCTCAGGCACAGCTGTTAATTGCTCCCTCTGCAAGAGGCACTGTGCTGTTGGCAAACTCACCCAACAGATAATACTGCCTGCTTTTTTGGTTTGGTGGGTTGATCCTGGGCAGCAGCTAAGCTCCCTTCCAGTCACTTCTCACTCCAACTTCCCAGTGGGATGGGAGGAAAAAAGTGGAAACCAAATCAAACCAAAAAAGTAGTTATGGGTCAAAGTGAAGACAGATTAGTAAGTAAAGAAAATTGTGGAAAAAACCAAGTGATGTAAAAGCAATTCCACACCTGCCCAGGAGCAGGTTACTTCCAAGAGTGACTGCTTACAACAAAACTTGCCTCCCCTGGTTTTCTTGCAGAGTATGATGCTATGTATTATGAAGTATCTCACCAGTCAATTCAGGTCAGCTGTCCCCATCCTAGACTATGCCCCGGGAGAAAACAGACTGAGAAAGAGACAATGAGCAAGCACTATCTAGCATTAGCTAAAACAGTGTGGAATTTGTTATTAACTATTTTCCACACAAATGTAAAACACAGCACCATTTGGGCTGCTATGAAGAAAACTAACTGCACCCCAATACACAGAGGAGGCAAACTACCCCTTGTTGCTAGTTCAGAGCATGCAGCATGGATAGTCTTAAATTGGTGAAGATCGCTGCTTGGTGCAGCATAGCTGTGGGGTAGATCTGCAGTGAGGCAGAGCTCTAAGCCCAGTGTGGTGGACCTCTCAGTCTAGCAGATGGAACAAATTGACCTGTGCTCACGCAAAACCACAGTTTTTCAAGATTGCTGCCAAGGAAGTTTTACAGCCCTGCACAACTTTCCTTCCACTACTGTGAAAGAACAGTTCTTTAAGAGCATGGAGATAACATATTTCCCTATCCATTCATCTCACCTTTCCCTAGAAGTTGCCACTTTTTAATAGACCTTCCTCATTTGAAAAACAAACAAACAAACAAACAAACAAGAAGTATTATTCACCTACTCATCCCAGGTCCTGTCCTCAGCTCTTTTCTCACTTAGAAGCATGAGATATCTTGTTGCAGGAGTATATGTGTTTCACTGTGGTTCAGTGCTGTTCCCCCCTGTGCTCCACTGAAATCTTTGGAACTACCATGGGAAGACAGGGGAGGATATGAAGAAGACAGTGCTTTGCCGCAGTTCCAGGCTGAGATGGGTTAGCCTGCCCAGGATGTCTCAAAGACCGAGAGAGTTCTACATACCAGGAAGTTCTCTGCAGCAGCTGCCCACTTTGTCCCTTCCAGGCTCAGTAAAGCAGTTAATGCATTTAACTCTGTACCTTTTTTACTTCAGTAGGACTGTGTTTGGCCTTAAAGTACCATCAGATACCATGCTAGACTGGGATCTGCTAGAGAAGCACAACATTCTGACTTATTTCCTGTTCGTGGGACTATTGTTAAGTAGATACCAGTTTTGCTAGCACCTGGCCCTTTAGGTAGTTAGCCTACTAAAACAAAAGAAAGGATATATAAATTGATGCATAATTTCATGATATAGTACAAATGCTGTTAAGTTTTGATCAAATGCCACTTTTGTGTACGGGTAGACTGATCACCCCACTTTACTGTTTTTTATCCTTAAACATGGATTCTTCTGTTTGAGAAGCACAGTTTGTCTTCTAAATTAGAAAATAATAAGGATATGTACAAATATGAAGTCTTTGCGCTTTTTTTAATTATTAAAAAGTGCAAAAAGTATTGTGCTGTTTCCCTTACAATTCTGTTTGTATAGGTCAAGCAATATAGTTAGCTGAGACAAATTTTTCAGTTGAGCCTCTAAGGAGGCAGAAAGACAGAATGACAGTCACGTGCTCTCTGAACTTAGGCAAATGATATCAAAATAGAACCTGACAGGCATGAACATTTCAGACAACACAGATCTTTGACTAGAGTATAATATTTTTTTTCAAGAATATAATGCAGTTTTCTCAAGCATTGTATAAGATTAAAGGCTCTGCATAGAATCATGTGAGCATTCTAACTCAGTTCTATTGAAGTCCTTAGGGGCCTGATGCAAGTCTTTGCTGATGCATGCAAGAACCTTGCCCAGCTGTGAATTTGACTCCTGTTGTATAAAGCACTCTCAGTTCCATTGTAAACCAATGTTGTTTTAGTTTCAAAGAATGTGACAGATTCACATTTATAAAAGAATGCTTCTGCATTTTCCCTTTATCAAGGGATTGTAATGTAACTGAAAGTAATTTCTTTTTTTGTTTTCCAGATATTTGCACTCTTATTTATATTTAGATGCTTACTTCAGTGGAAAAAGAGTGATATTACAACATAAAGGCTAGCAGCATGGGTGCATTTCTCTGCTTCAAAGCAGTCAGAGGGAAACCACTTTATAGTCAAATATGCATATTGGAAGGCAGTGAATCCAAATCTTGATGTATGGGAAACCACACAGAGTTTCTTTGACAAGAAGGCTTTAGGGGAACAAAAAACATACCACAGACAAACATTGAAGATTAACTTGTACAAACTCAAATGTAAACACAAATCAATAGGACAGATTTTCTTCAAATGTAAACATTTGAGTATCATATTAAAGCAAAAAGATAGTGGGTTGGGTTCCTCTAAATGTGTTTATAGCCATCAAAACAAACAAACATGACAGGCTGCCCTTTTCCAGTTGCTCTCTCAAATGCATGTAGCAGGTCAACTTTGCTTCTTTTCTCCTCTTACTGTTGCCTAGTAATTAGAAAATTGCCTTTGATGAAACTAGTAGAAAATGACTCTTTTTTTTTTTTTTCTCAGAAGTTTCTTTTTTCTGCTTCTTCTCTTCCTGAAGAATCTCAATGAGAGGTGCTTGTTGGAGGGGGGTTTTCTGGTTGTTTTTTGTTTGTTTGTTTGGTGGCGGTTTGGGAGTCATTTGGGGCTTCTTTCAAAGAGACACACATCTTTTCTAAGTTGAATTCAGTGCTAACAATATATAATATAGGAGCAACTCCTGTGAATGTGTTAAAGGTGTGAAACTGCTCTTTACCTTCTCTTTTAGGAAAATAAACAAGGGGATAAGCTGTTGCTGAACTGAGTTGCATGGGGAGTAGAGAACATTTAGTGTTGTCACAAATTGAGAACACTCTTGTGTTTATTGTTTGGTTTATGGATTTATTACTGAGGTTTCTGGACTTCTACCTCCAGCAAAATTAACAAGAAGACAAGTTTTTTTTTTTTCTGTCATTGCAATATATGCCTCATCCTGAAGGACACTTTTGGAAGACTGTGGTCTACCATGGTATCATATTCACACTCAGACTTGAAAAGAGCAGGAGTTTACATTTTTGACTGTTCTACGTCAGTCCCTTTGAAAAATGATCAGCAGGTCCAAAGTCCTGCAAAACTTCAAAATCAGAACAGATACTCTGGAAACTGCACTTCTACAACACAGTATTCTTACAGTGATATCAGTGTACAGGAAAGGTGGGGATAAGTTTAGATCCTCAAAAATGAGCCTTTGTTTTGCAGCAGCTATCAAAACAGAATGTGTGTCTGTTTCTCTGTTGCAAAAGAATAAGATATTAGCATGTTGACTCTTTCAGTAGTGTAAAATATTACATCTGAAAAGGAATTTTTTGTTTAATTTTGCTATGGGAAAGGAAAACACAACATGATAAGGAGAAATGGCTCTTGATGTTGCATTTTCTTCTGTAATCTGTTAGAGTAACAGCTTGTGCATCATGGACCAAGCAGATAAGGTTATCTTTGTCAAGGCAAGCAAAAATCCTTGGATTGGAGCTCCAAAAATGGACAATTTTTTGAACCTGACACTTCTAGGATTTGTGTCCAGTGGATGATTTTTAGAGGGGGTATGGAAACACAGATGGGTGAGACTGCCTGAATACTCTGCAAGGGATCTCACTTGAGACACAGAGCTCCAAGAAGTCAAAACTCTCAAGTTTCAACACCTTCCAAGGCACCTGGCATTAAGATGCTACCAGAGTGAAGCCCTCAGTGAACCCTTATGGTCTTGGCTGAGCAGAGTGGCTTTCTCTGCCAGTTTAGAGACCTCCTAAGGGATTGAGATCAAGCCACCAGAGGGAGATATAAGGCTGCACACATTTGAGTTGTGCCATCTGCTGTCTACTAATAATGCGTTCATAACCATCTGTGCTGCCATGTCAAAGCTCAGGCTAAGTCAAACTAACTGTTGTGACAAACAACAGCACCATTAGGCCACCAGCACTTGCCAAAGATGAATATTTCCAGTTTAACCTTGCCTCTGGCAAAGCCAATGCATGTAATCCCAATGCATGTAATCCCCGGGACAAAAAACAACAGAAACCCCAAAACCAGCCCAGCCCAAACCAAACAAATAAACTGAACTACCACCCAGCAAAACAGCCTCAAACAAAATCCTTGTTGCTGTTTTTGCAGGTCTATGCCTGTTGGAGAAGTTTACAAATGTGGGTCTGCGCTGTGCACACATAATTTGTTTTATACCTGTTACTGCTCTACTTGTTTCAAACCGGGATCCAAGAAACCATTAAGTTTCTGCAAATACTTTGGCATGGGCCTTTGGAATAATTCTAATGAAGCTCAGCCTGCTGGGTGTTTTCTTAGAGCGTATTGCAGGGAAATAATGTTTTGAAAAACTTCCACGGAACATTTCTAAGTCAATTCTACATTCAAAATAATCATTCAAAAGCAAGAATACAGATTATAACAAAAACACTTAGTGAACTGCTCATAAGAAGCTTATTCAGACAAACTCTTGGTTAGATTTTCTTCTTTAGGGATGTTCTTGGTCTTTTTATTATTTGTATTTGTCTTTTCCTTTTTAATGTCCTTCCTAGACCATTCCCAGTCATAGTGTAAAATAAGGAGGCTAAATACAGTAATAAAGTAATAAATAATAAAGTAAAATAAAGGTTACAGGAATAGAGTAATAAATAAATAATAATATAAGTAACAATGAAGTTATAAGCAATAAAGTAAAGTAAATTCAGCTGCTGAAAAAGCTCAAGCTACAGTTGTCAGTAAAAACTTTTAGATTCCTGCTCTGGACCAGAATGACAAAAAACCCCAAAACTATGACAAAGTTTATGTGAAAAAATGTTGAACTATTTTGACAATTTTCATTTCAGCAATTCCAAATGTAAGTCTTTGCAGGCTGTGTCAGCAACAAATCGTACTCCTGATGCCTTTTCCGTTGTTGCTTCCCTTCTAATCGTGCTGTCTGACTATGGAAACTACTTCCAAAATACCTCAATTTGTCCCTGATTTTAAATTATCCTGTCTGTGTTAGAGACTAAGAAAGAAGAAGACACAAAATCTTGGAAGGGTAAGAAGTCTGGAGTTAGAACTTGTGATTGGCTGGTCAATCACCTTGTAATGTAGGATACTAAGGGGAAAATGAAACCCGTGAACAATATGGGCAGAAACACAAAAATGACAGAGAAATGTAACTGTGACAAAGATGAGAAACAAACCTGGCTAATCTCAGTGATTGATGGGATAGCAATAAATTCAGAGGCACAGTGGGGCAACTGGTAAGGATGCAGACTCAAAGGATGCAGGATGCTGGAGAGGCTAGTGAGACTCGGCAGTTGCTGCAGATTTGTGGAAAGGGTCAGACAGAAAGGGGTGTAGGAGGAACTAGGTGCCTGTAAGATGAGACTGGTCACCATGTTGGTGACTAGTCATGTTGACTGTTCTGGCACCTAATTACAACAATCTGTTCTATTTTCTTTTTACATCCTTTCTTATCTAACTGCATAGTCATGGTCTCTATCTCATGTGCATGACTGCTGCAAGAACTAAGAGTCAGCTATTGGGTGAACTGATGTGATGAATTTGGTGCCAGCAACTGGACTTGGACCAAGGGTTTTGGTGCCCCAGACCTGTAGTGGCAAGTACCAAAGTGAGTGAGGTGTCAGTGCCAGTCACTAGGGCAGAAAGGGGCCTTAGCCACCAGTCACTGGGGTTGAAACAGTGCACATCCAAAAAACCATCAGACCAATAGTGGATCAATGTGAGGAAAGCTGGTAGAGCAGTTGTTAGAAAGGAGGAATGCTCCCTGTGAGAAGACAAGGTCAAAATATCTTGTGGGTTTTTTTGCCCCCCAAGGATGAACTTAGAGACAACACTGAATTGCTCATAAGCACTGTGGAGCAGGAAGAGAGGAGAACAGTGCTATTTCAAATGCATAATGGTATCAGCCAGATTTTATTAGTGGTTTTTGTGCCAAGTATGTATTTAGGCTGGAAGTTAGAAGAATCCCTTACTGATAGAGGAATAAGATTGGGATACCTTATCAAAGGAAACATTTTGGTCCCAATGCTTCAGTTAAAATAGATCTCAGAATAATTTTAAAATCATTATCTTACTATTTAAAAATCTTATCTTGACATGGCTACCCAAGTTCACAAATTACTTGCTTTTATCACTTCTGTGTTTCTGCAGAACAATTAGCAAATATGCTGAAAAATATAAAGGGATTCTAAGACCCTCTGTGCAAGGCTGGTCTTCAGCCTTCCCCCAGACATTCTTTCTGGAGTATGGCCATCTTGGCTACTGTCATTCCATTGCAGGAGAAGAGTTCAAAAATCAGAATTCATGTGTTTCTTGATTCATCACTGTAGCACTAGGTCTTGGAAGGTTTGATATGGTGTGAATACTCAGATTTCTCTAGGGAACACTGGATGCTTCTCCTTTTTTCTCTTGGCTATTATGCACACTTGGGTGCACACACACATGGGTTCACACACACACACACGTAGACACATATGCTTTTACCTACATACATGATACATTCTGTCTTCCCACTTAAAACAGGGAAAGCATGGCACATGTTTGCTGTATGGGGACACTGGACACTATTTCCTATAACCTAAGGAAGTCTCTGTTTTTGTGCTGTTTTGAAGTTTTGCTGTAATTGATAACTGATGTGGTTGCTTCACTCTCATGAAAGCACCTGGGAAAAAAAACCTTGTAGTTTTGTGCCTCAGATATTTTGCATCCCAACACTGCATGATGTTAACCACATATAGTTGAAATTAAACTTTTTTTTTTTTTGGTAGGTGTGAAGAGGGTCTGATGGTTCTACTCTCTGTAAGCGTGATGAAGGTAGTGATGAGTACACAGTGGTTAATGAAAGAGACAAACAATTAAGATCTTAGGCACTTAAGTCCCTAAGAAGGGAGAACGAAAAAATTTCAGCCTGAAGGATGATGAATAGGGTGATAGTTCAATTCTTCCAGATATTGAAGATCTCTAAGAATCATCATATTTTCACCTTTCACTGAAAGCAGCTGTCCATAAGGACTAGGCAGTTTTCCTGAGTCAGGATACAGCATGGTGAGAATTACCCCTGCTGCTGCGGTAGCATCCTCAGCTACTGTCACCAAGTGTAGGCTTACAGAGAGACACAAGACAGCACCTGCTCTACTTCTGCTCTTTCTGTTTTGCCCGTACATGAGTCGTCCATAGATCCTACAAAAGGGCAGAAGAAATAGAAGTCCTGTAATCTACCAGTGCTGACACAGCTTCTTCTGAGGGTGACCGGACAATCTTTGGTGATGGCTGGCATGTATTACAAAGAGCTGCCAGAAAATACAGATATTCCTCTGTGCAGCAGGCCTGATACTTAGAAATGGAAGTAAAGCAGTAGCTTGATGCATGTCGTTGTCTGGAGTTTGTCTGATCTATGCTGTCAGCACACACTTACATGAGTTACACAGCATTTTGAAGTTTCAAAGTTGTTCTGAGCATAAATCTGTTTAATGATACAGAAGCCTTGTCAGCTCTTCATAAAACCCTTAAGATGCAAGAAGCTTTGTCAGGATCTGCCTCTTGTTATCTGCTCACCATTGCTGATCAAGCAAATAGCTTGCTGAGTTGTAACACTAAAACTGGCACAAAATCTGTGGCTTCCTTGTCAACAAGCAGCGCCACAGAAAGGGACCTGGGGGGTCCAGGAGGGCCAGCTCTGTCCTGGGGTGCATCAGGCACAGCATCAGCAGCTGGGCAAGGGAAGGGGTTGTCCTGTTCTGCTCTGTGCTGTGGAGGTCTCACCTCGAGTGCCGGGGACAGTTTTGGGTGCCACAATATAAGGAAGATATTAAACTCTTAGAGATCGTCCAAAGGAGAGAAAAAAAGACAGTGAAGCACCTTGAGCCGTATGAGGAGCAGCTGAAGTCACTTGGTCTGTGAGGCCTTGAGGAGACTGAGGGGAGACCCCATTGCAGTTACAATTTCCTTTTGAGGGGAAGAGGAGGGGCAGGCACTGATCTCTCCTGCACCCAGCAACAGGACCTGAGGGAATGGCCTAAAGTTGTGTCAGGGGAGGTTTAGGTTGGATATTAGAAAAAGGTTCTTCTATTCAAACAGGTCAGTGGTCACAGCACCAAGCCTGACAGAGTTCAAGAAGCATTTGGACAATTCTGTCAGGCACATAGTGTAAATCCTGGGGATGATTCTGTGCATGGCCAGGAGTTGGACTCGATGATCCTCGTGTGTCCCTTCCAACTCAAGCTTATTCTGTGATTTTATGAACCAGAGATGAAATTTGCATGTACTGAAGCCTTGGAAGTTGTATTGAGTATTTGCTTCAATTATGCTGTCTGCATGACATTTTATGAAATCCCCACATCCCTATGTGGGGATTTCAAAAAGCCACAGGAAGATCCATGTACATGATCCATGCTTCTTCCTACACAGATGTGATGGAGGGCATTGAATTCACTCTAAGTATCTTTGTAATCATGCTACAAATGTGAAATTTTTTTCCCAGTCTTTCTGGTTGCTCTTGTTGACTATGCCTGCAAAATCAGATGCAGCCTTGTCTTTTGTTTTTTGTTTGTTTTTTCTTTTTTCCTCCAGAATAAAACCCTGAGTGAGGAAGATGCTTAAGCACATGCTTAAGCACAGGCTGCAGTGCTTTGTTGAAAATTTGTAGGTATAAGAACATGTTTAACTATAAGCACATACCGAAGAGCTTTCCTAAACAGAGACTTCCCCAGAATAGTAATTACTTAGATAGCAACTGTTAACACAAGCTTAGTGATGAATTGAATTGAATTAGTGAACCCACACTGGAATTAAGGAGAGAAATTGTTTTTCATTTTATGTTCAAAATGAGAATATTTGTGAAAAAAAAGAAAAGCAGCATTTTCTTATACAAAGGGGTCACTTCTTGCTGTTGTTAAATATTTTGAAGTGTAAACATTAGTTCTGTTATTAAAATGACAGGGTGACACATGGGAATTTCAAGAGAAGTTGATATTAAAATCAAGGAGTCTGATCACATAATAAAGGTGAAGTTAGGTCATTGGCCAATGGTCAGTTAGGATAGCCTGCTTGCTAGGGGAGAGATTAAATGACACAAAGGGAAGTTTTCAATGCATCGCTTTTCAGAAAGCCAAAAATTATCAGCAAGCTGTACTGTCTAGAAATATCTGAGTTCCAATCACAGAATTCAGTGCAAATCAGACTTCTTTGTTAGGCACTGCTCAAATTAGGGATGCATTGAAGTAATCAGTATTCTCTTCAAAAATTTTTTTTGAATTGTTCTTTGTTTTTTCCCTTCATTTTCATTGCTAAGGACTTATTCAGGAGCCAGATACTGAAGTGCATTTACTGGGGAAGAGGCAGGAAATTTCTTCTTGCACTGTGAATTCAGATACCCATATACTTGATTGCAAGGTGCCACTGGTCAAAGCTGTCCACCCGCACTGTGGATTTTAGATTAGACTTCATATACAGTAAAAACCGGCAAGTGAGCATGGGAAAGATATGCGCTGGGTAATTGGCCTAAAACATGCTTGCCAATGGAAAATTGGCAAGAGCTTGGGGTCCAAGTATTTTGAAAAGCAATACGAAGTTGCTGGCACTTTGACTAGTACTCCATGGTACTGGTTACTAGTCACGTCCCTCTGAAATACTGACACTGTGGCCAACACTGTGCAATGCCTTTACTAATGACCTGTATGATGGGACAGAGTATGTTCCCAGCAAGTTTGCCGATGCTCCAGACTGAGGGAAATGTCAGATACACTGGAGAAGAGGGACGGTCTTTAGAGGGACCTTGACAAGACAGAGAAATTGGTTGATGAGAACCTCTTGGAGATGAGCATCAGCAAATGTCACATTTAGTTTGAGTTCCCCAGTGCATCTCAAGACAGATACTGAGCCTATGCAGCAAGTTTGGTGGAGGCCAGAGATGCAGAGGAGGCTGGAGGATGGCACAGGGCAGGAGGGGCAGCAAGAAGTGGGGTTTTTTCAGCTTGGAAGTGAAAGGGAGTTTATCTGGCTGTCATCAGGTCCTTTGTGGCAGAGCACTGAAATAATAGACTCCTCTCAGGGATGCACCAAAGGCAAAAGACAGTCATTGCAATACAGAGCTCTCACAGAAGATTAAAAGATACCCATCTTTCCTGGGAGGGTTTTCAGTGCATAGGCAGGGACACCCAGTGAGGCTGAAGGTTCTCCACTCTTGGGCATCTTCCTGACTTCATAGCCCAAAGAAAACAGATGAAGTGTCAGGTTGGCTCACCCGCGAAGAAGGGAGGAATCTGTGAGCCAGTAATGGGGGTTTAATTTAAAAGTGAGAAATCTGGATTCTTGAGTGAGCTCTTCCAAGACAGAATCTTGCTGTTTGTTTTTACTGTTGCTTGCCTTCTGTGCCCCCTTACCCTAGAAGCTATGCAGAGCTATGCTTGCCCTGTGTGCGTGCTTTATGGTGAAGCAATTGGGAGCGTGCGACCCTTGCTCAAGTCTGGACCCCAATGAGGCACAACTCTGGCGCTTTGCTCCGTGAGGAACTTGTTCGGAAACGCGTGATCTACCCCGGGTTATCGCAACACCAGGCACTTCGCTTTACGAAAGTACCATGCGACGTGCATGGCAGACAACAGACGCGACAGAAGCCGGGGAAAAAGACGCAGAATGGCTAACGCGGGCACGAGACCGCGTTTCGGGGGTCGCACGGGGGCCGCACGGGGGCCGGAGCCCCGGCCGCGGGGGGCGGCGCAGTGCGCAGGGGGCGGGCGGCGGGCGGGGCGGCGGGCAGCACCATGTGGCCGCGGCTCCCCGCCCTCCCGCTCTGGAGCTGCGCGGCGGCGGCGGCTTCCGCGGGGCGGCCGGGGCAGGCGAGCCGCCGCCGCTGCCCTCCGCATGGAGCCGCGGCCGCCCGGCGCCACCGCCGCCGCGCTGACAGGGGCGTCCGCGGCGCCGGGGGCGGCGGGCGGCGGCGGCGGCGGCGTCGGGGCGCCCTGCGGAGGATGTGGTGAGTGACGGAGGCGCCGCGGTGCGTGTGAGTGTGAGGCAGTGCGTGTGTGTGTGTGTGTGTGTGTGTGTGTGTGTGTGTGTGTGTGTGTGTGTATGTGTATGTGTGTGGGTGTGTGTGTGTGTGTGTGTGTATGTGTATGTGTATGTGTGTGGGTGTGTGTGTGTGTGTGTGTGTGTGTGTATGTGTATGTGTGTGGGTGTGTGTGTGGGTGTGTGTGTGTGTGTGTGTGTATATGTGTATGTGTGTGTGTGTGTGAGGTGTGCGGGTCCCGGCAGCGGCGCCGGTCCCCGCGGGGCGCTGTCCGCGGTGCTGAGCGCGGCCGGGCGGGCGCGGCCCCTCGCCGCCGCCGCCGGGCGCGGGGAGAGAGAGGCGAGCGGGGAAGGAGGGATTCCTGCCCTGGCTGCCTGCCTTGCGGGTGCTGCCCATGCTGTCTCGGCGGACAGGCATGGTCGCTGCGCTGGGTATGGAAATACCTGGCCGGACCTTGCGTGGTGCTCCCGCAGGGTTTGTGATCCCGTCATGGCAGAAAGCAGCCGGCAGATGAGACCGACAGTAATCGGCCAGACCACAGGGTGACACAAACACAGCGCGGGGGTAGCAGTCCGGAGCTGCTGGTGGTGTTTTCAGTTTGCAGATCTGGACACTATCTGCTCAACATCTGTTTGCAGCAGACAAGATAAAGTAGCTCCTTGGCACCCTCCAGTTTTGCAAATGGAAACATACACTCAGTTTTTGCTATGCATTAGCTTAAATGAATTTGAGGTCAGCCAAAACTTGGATGCATTATTCTTATATTTTCTTAGTCTTGAGTCACATCATGACTGGTGCTGATTGTTGGGGAACAATATGTCCTTACTGCTAGGAGGAAATACATTTCTTAGAGTGCAAACTTCTCTCAATGTAAAAGAAGTAACGATGCACTTCTTTTCAAGCCTTTCCTTCTTGTAGTCGATATTCAGCCTCCCTTTCCTGCAGCAGCTACAAATTCTTCTCATTTGTTACCTGGCGGGATTTCTTGCAACAAATATTCTTCATTTGCATAAATAATGAATGTACTGTTGCATTTTTGGTATTGTGTTCATCTTTGATTCTTTAAAAACATAATTTCTCAGAGCTATTATTTGTGTGTGTGTAGGTGTGAGGATGCTTTGTTACCACAGGTCCTAGATATTCCTCAGGCTTAGTGGGAAGTGAACTTTTTAAGCATTTTACTGTAGATGTATAGCACTTGGAAGACTGTTGTTTTTTTTTTTTTTTTCTGAAGATGTAAGGAGTTTGCCTGTTTAAAAGGTAATCAGTACTGTTTACTACAGGTGTTACCAGCCAAAGGCTTGAGAGGAGTTAAATTGTGTGGTCATGAGTCTGTTGTATAATCAGGCAGGTTAGCCATTGGCAAGGACCATTCTTCAGCTGCACAGAGGATAGCCACGTGTATTTCTAAAGGTGAGATCTGTCCACAGACTGAAAGCTGCCACAGGCATTCAGGCCTGTGTAAATGGCAGTCTGTGAAAATCTTGAGTCTGGGAGAGTAACGAGCTGTAAAATCTAGACTGCCTTCAGCACCTACCCTTTGTCATTCAGTGGAATCTGTATTTCACTTGCTGAAATCCCATCTTGTAAGTCCTATCTCACACTTGCTAACTTTGGCCTCTGCTTTTCTGATCAATGATACTAGATGAATTTCTAAATTTGTTACTGAGATGAGAATAGTAATTTTGTTTGAATTTTCTTTGAAGAAAATGTTACTCTTCTTCCCACTGAGATGTTGATTGCTTGTCTTTAGACTGTGGGAGAGAAAAAAGGGAAATTTAAGAAAGTCATGATCTGCCTCACATTCATAACTTTTCCTTCCGTTTTGTGTTGTATAAGCATTTCTGTTGGCTTTAAGATGAATTCACGTGGGCATAGTGTTTTGAAGGCAGAGGCATAATTCCTGAAGGCTTAGGTTTGTAGGTGTTTTGCTGACATGATTAATCATGCAAATAATTCTAGGGGCTTCCATGCTGGACTGCTTGTCTGACTAGTGACAAGAAATATATGATATCTAAGTAGAAACCCATAGAAGCAGATTACCTGGGGGACAAAACCTCAGCAGAGGGATTCAGCTGGCTTTCCTTGTCTCCGTGTAGAGGACAAAGTGAGGCACTCAGCCTGACACTACTTGTTGCTTATGTTGTACCCATGTGTCCTCTCATAAATTCTGCAAGGCTGTCAAATGCTTCCCATGCCACAGCTGCAGCAGGGGCAGGAGAGCACTGGCCCACAGCTGGCAGAAGTGGGCTGTGATGTAAAGGAATAGTGGTATACTTGTTCAGGTACACAAGTATACAGCTCATTCTTGCCGTGCAGCCCAGATGTTCACATTACAAGTATCCTGCCACCTCTTGCCATGAGTTTTCACTGTCTTCAAGTGCAGATATAATGGGCAAAAGTTAAGTATCCCATGAATTTGAAGCCAGCTTCCAGTCATGGCAGACAGAGATGGCTCTTTCCTTATACAATTGAAGATATGACTGATTGGCAAGCCAAGGTTGGGTGTGTGTGTGTGTGTGTGTGTAGAGTGTGCTGATCACAGGCAGGCACTTTAACTCTTTTGTCATTTCTAGAGACTGTCACAAAGCAATATAACAAGACTAGTAATATGTTATTTGTATTTATGCAGGCACAAATTTGTTCTGAAAAAATATATTTCTACTAGAAAAGTTTGTTTAAATGCACTGAGCACAGTGTCTAAAATCCATTTAATCGAATGAGCAAATAAATTTTATAAGTATGTGAAATGCGGAAGATTTGAAAGTATTTTTCTTACATATTCATCAAGTCAAACTGCTTAAGGTTTGCTTTTAAATGTAAGCAACTTAAAAATGCATTTGAAGATCCGAGTTAAAAATAGTTGACTTGCTGTTTGCCTGCACCAAGGAGTCTATTTTTGTCTTTATTCGGTAGATTGCACACAGGCATTTCTGGGGGCTGTTTCAGGCCTCCTTTGTAACAATGCAGCCGCTGGGTTTGTGTGTTAAATCATTTTGTTTTGGTTAGCAGTCACATTTCTTCCTGGCATACAGATGTTACTAATCATATAGATAAGGAAGGAATACAAAAGTTTATTCTAACCTCTAAATGTGTTTTTAGCTCACTCTTTTGAATAGTGACTTGATTTCAGTGTCACTTTAAAAACTGCACTGAAATTCAGGGGAATGCCCATACTTGAAACATCCTTTTAATACTTGACTCTCCTTTGTACTTATGGTTGATAGATTTTCCCAGCACTACTGAAAATAAACCCCATCAATAGTTCATTTTTAATATTTTTATCTATAAACATCAGTTTGAGGGTAGCTAAAATTGATTAATGTATCTCTTAAAAATAAAAGATGTGACACTATCTGGAAATACTGTTTTTAGAGTTCATGTGCATGTTT
This sequence comes from Calcarius lapponicus, assembly GCA_039654755.1. NCBI lineage: Eukaryota > Metazoa > Chordata > Aves > Passeriformes > Fringillidae > Calcarius > Calcarius lapponicus. Next base: position 45,490,846 of record CM077481.1, read on the forward strand.
TTTTGAATTGATTCTCATATATATAGATATTTAAAGCTGTATAAATTCTGTGTTTAGAAAATTATATAAGCAGAAATAGATTCTATGTATTTGTATGTGTTCAGTATATATATTTATATGAAAACCATCCACGTAAAACAGGTATATGGAGTATGGAGAGAGGACTGATATCTCCTCAAATTCGTCTGTTATTTTGTAGTTAGCAAGGGAGTTCTGTTTTTGTGGTCGGAAAACAATCAGGCTCAGTTCAGAATCTCTGAAATTATTTCTTTGTGTTTCTTGGAGAGTACTTCTTTTTGGGATAAGTACACTGCTGTAGGTCTGGACAATTGATCCTAATGAAACAGCCTGCCTGAGTGATCCTTTTGGGATTTCGTCTGTATTGCAACTGTGACAGCTGCTTGAATTGTGGGGTTTTCTCCTTTTTTCCCCTCTTGCTTGCAGGGATTTTAGCTGCCTTGCCACTAGCTCTGCCAAGTTAGAGGGTGTTTCTACCTGGCTTCCACAGGCTGAAATTTGCTGCCTTTCCAGTCTGCCTGTCAATCATCCTAACAGCCAAATTCTTGAGATGATAGAGGGCTCCTTTAATGTGAGCGCTTACCTTTCCTGCTTGTCTGGGCCCCAATCTTGCACCCTTGAAGCAGGATTTTCGATACCGCCTCTGGTAGTTGTAAAGTCTCTGTTGTGACAGGGACCTTGCGTTGCCAGGAGGGTGCAGCTTTCTCCCACCTCCCACACACACTGATGTTTCTATTTGTGTGCTAAAAATAACAAGGCTGCAAGACCTTCCCTTCTTGGTGCACACACACACTTCTGAGGTCAGTGTTTGGGCAGGAATGACTTGTGTGAAGAAGGTGAGCAGAACTTGCCTCTGTTTCTCCTTTGTGCCAGTCAGGCTGAGCAGGTGCTTCCATGAGCATTGCCAGCAGCAGCAGCAATTGCAAGTATGGATAGTTTTTGTCCAAAATATTGGGTTTAATAGATCAGAATATCTCCTTTGCAAGATGCAATTCAAAATACATCTAAATATGAAATGGGATGATTTAAGTCTTTGCAGGGAAATGAAAATCAAGAACCGTGGAATAAGTAGTTATTTTCAGGCAACCTGATAACCATTTTCCTTTCTTATAATTTGCTAAGGATTTCACTTTTGTGGTTATTGGTAATGTGTTTTGATTGCATTCTTGTAGCAGGGAGGATTATTAATTTGATTGTGAACATTTCTTCTGTCCACAAATAGGACAAAAGATTGTGTAATGCTCTGGAATATCATAGGTTTATTACTGGTCTCACGCCAAGATCATTTTCAGCAATGAGATACATATCTAAATAGAATGCATTATGGTCATTACCTTAATAAAATGTGAGTCATGCACACCAGCACTTTCATTCTTAAAATACTTCATTAAACTGGTATATCCGTTTGCCAATGGATAGAACATGTTGTGGAAGACAAATCTGTTGCTGTGTGGACAAATAGTCTCCAGCATTTTCCCTGAAGCTCTGTGCTTAATTTAGCAATTTATGCGTGAGCTCACTAATGAACATTTTAAGTGTGCTTGCATGATGTACATTATCATCAAGTTTTAACTAAAACTACAAATGTAAAGCTATTGTAAAGTCTATTCTGACTTAACAAAATCCTAGATTTTAAATGAGACTGTTGGCTAAGTATATCAGTATGACAGACAGAAAACCAGACTGCTTTATAGCTAACTCTGTATGTGAAGGTCCTGTAGCTATTGAGAAAAAGTAGCAACTGAAAGCACAAATTGCTCCAAAACCAGCATTCAAGTTGAGGTTTCTGAGTAGCAATTTACGACTCAGAAAAACTTTCACGTTCTATCTTGAAAAATATATGCATGGAAAATAAAAGGGAAAGTTGAAACTATACAAGCTGTCAGACCATGTCATGCATGTCCATGCCGGAGATCAGCAGGTGAGTCAGAAAGAATTTGGGAAGTATTGCATTTGGGGGATGCTGTAGTAGTTCTGTATTTCAAATGGATTTTCTCACTTGCAGGGAGGAAGCAGTCACTCTGGAGACATGTAAGGAACATTCAAAAATGTCAGCCTCTGACAATGACATGAATTAATGATGAAATAGAAACTTGTAACATTCAGTGCAATTAGTGCATGTATTTTTATAGATTTTGAAAATAGTTTTTCAATACTGATTTTTAAAAACAGTTCAAAAAAGAACATTTAAAAAGCCCTGATCTCTTCATAGTACTGCATCTTCTCTTCATCCTGCTACCAAGTCTATTACAGTAACAGTCAAAATTAATTTATAATCCACCTGCTTTCTGACAAGAACAGTTGTCAGTTTTTTAGCTGATATCTCTATGTACTTGTTTGTACTGTCTTTGTGTGAAAGAACATTTGAGAGCTGAGCAGAGGAAGGGAATCTGATTCATAACAGGTGAATAGGAACTCAATTAGGTTTTGGTACAGCTGTCCAAAACATTCAGTCTTTCTTGTGAGGGCAGGGTATAGACATGGTGACTGCATTCTTCTTTCTTCTCAACTTTCATGTTTGCTAGTTCACTGTGCATGCAAGGCCGGTGGAGAATGGTTGATTCTGCTGTACTTCTTCTATACTGAAATTTGTATAACCATGAAAAATATGTCAATCCAAGACAGGAAATATATTTTGATTTCTTCCATCAATGAACATCATCTACTATCAAGCACATTTTCACAGAATGAGCTGGCAGCTAAAATTCATCTTAAAATGCTTTTTAAAAACAGCATTTGTGTTTATAGTGATCTTTTTAAAAAAGTATTTTGAAGTACAGAGTTTTATGACCACCTGCTCTCAAGTATTCATGATTAAGAATCCAGTACTGCATATTCTGTGAACAAACAATTGGTACAAAATAAAGCTTGCTGTTCCTGCAGAGTATCTTACTGGCATGTCTTGCTTCCTTAGTCCTAGAGGTGGGTGGCTTCTTCCATTTTGTGTGTGACAATGAAACATCTGCAGATCCTACTTGCTTTTTGAGCCTCTTTCTACATTACTATCAGCTTTTGACAGTGTTTTTGAGACTGGGGAGAGCGAGCTGAGTAGAGGAGGGTTGTGCTGTTGAACAGGCATTGTTTCACAATGTGCTGAAGAATTTTATTTCTGCTGTTGGTGGCAGAATAATAGTGGTGTCATAGCTAGTTTTCAACACATGCTTTCCTACAGATGGTGGAGATTAACAGTGCAGTGCCTGTTGTTTGAGCTGCAGTGCTGAAAACAAAAGGTTTTCCACAGCTGCTTCAGCCGCAGCGAGGCAAGGGCCCCCGGGAGCCTTTGGCAGGATCTGGTCTCTGTGCATCACTGGCCAAGAACAGAAGTTTATGAACACTGTTCATTTGTTTATTTATGACAGCTGGTTGTTGTCAGTGGTCCCTTACAGATCACACATGTTTGAACTTAGTAAGAGAGATCTCCTGCCCTTTCCTTTGTTTTTTAACTAAATGTTTTGCTGAATCCTACACGAGGTAGGGAAGGTTTTAACTAATGTTTTCTATTAGATGCATTGATTGTGTGGTCAGAAACCTCAAGCACTACATGCAAGGGGGTCCTAAACATTTTGGGTTAAATTTGTTCTCTGATACATTTTTGGAAGTATTCAAAAGTCCAATTTACACCAGAGTGTGTTTCTGTACTGAACTAAGCAGCAAAACTTGCATTAACTTTCACTGAAACAAGAACAGCCCCTGAAGCTATTGTTTTAGTTTACCCTAAATTGCAGTGGAAAGTGGCTTGGGATATTTCAGTGAATATTCTGTAATAATATTTCTCCCTTGACATCTGGTAAATTGCATAGCTGGAAGTTTCAGTATGTATGTGTACTCACTTTTAGATCAGATGTTTTGGTCCACTTAATGCACATTTCAAAATGCATCCTTATAAAGTGTAGTAATGCTTCAAGAGTAATCAAGATAAGATGGAATATTAACAAAATTTTTACTAGAGATATGAAACTTTTCCATTAACAGTTAAGTGATGATTACAGTGGAAATGACTGTAGTAGCAGTTCCAGCCTTTTTGGGATTAATTTTCTTATTTAGATTGAATAAAAACAAAATAAAACACAGTGACATTTACTTAGGGAGTGTTTTCTAGATTTTTCATAAGGTTGAAGTTGTAAATTCTTAGATGATTAATATTTTTTTCAAAACCACAGTTAGATAAGAAAAGTAATACAAGAAGTGATTGGATCTTTTGCTGAAGAACAGGAATGAAGCTGGTAAATACATATTTCAAAGGATCCTGGGAGTGAATATAAGTAGGTATAAATCTGAGCAAAAATATCAACATTTCAGAACAAAGATACATCCTTAACACACAACATAGAAGAAAACAGTAGCTTTTCCAATTATCTTTTCCAAACATTTTTGCTGGAAGCTTCAAGACTGCTAAATGGGTATGGACATCTGGGCATTTGAGCCTTTTCTTGTTAAAAAGTTGTAGGAGGAAGAGGGTGAGTGATTCATAGGTGTCTTTGAAAATCTTTTTTGCTAAAAGAATGAAAATCAGGAATGGTCTTCAGGTCCACTGGGTGGGCACCATCAAATTATTATGAATATCTTGACTTTCAGGTAATTTTTTGCTACAACACGTATGATTCACTTAGGTTTCTGGCATGTTACTGGACGTGTTACATTCCGTCTTCTTCAGCAAGACCTGCTGTGTCATAGAGAAACTTGTAGGAGACACAAGTTTCTCCCCACCCTTCAGTGACTATATGCCTTCAATAATACCAGAAACCACATAAAGCTAAAAAGATTATCCAAACACTTCTTTCTTCCCAATGCATAGAAACAGCATGCAGTGGCTTGATAGGTGCTGTGCTTGAGTATCTCTGTTCAGCTGGAGTGGGTTTTTTGTCCAATTGTGGTAAATAAGGGTTTTGTCTCTGGCTTGGAGCCACATTTTCAATCCTTTAATTTACTTGGGATTTTCTTTTGGCAGGACGGGATGTTCTGCTCTGTCTGTGAAAATGTCTTACTTTATTGACAAGTTATGAAGGTCAGGAGAAACACTCGGGTTTGTATTCAGAGACATCATCAGAAGATGAAGAGGAAGATGCCCAAGGAAATAGAAGTAGTCCATTTACAAATGCTAATCAAATTTAAACCTTCTTCAGTTTTTTAAATGATTGTGCTTTTAATTTTCAATTCTCACCTCTTTTCATATATAATTTCTGTTCCAGGAGGCTAATTTTTTCCTTGGTTCTGAAAATGTCCAGATATGGAACAATATATAAGCTCTTTACAGAAAGAATGGCAGTCAGAATTGATACTTTTGTCCTGACAGTGATTTCCTCTAGTGATTTTGATCATTAATGCTTCTGATTATACCCACTGACTCTGAGATTTAAATTTTAATGCAAAGTCATATTTGTGGTTTAATGCTATCTTAACTGCATATCCTTTTCTAACTCTGGGTCTCAGGAGGCCTCTCAGGTAAAAAAAATCTGTTGTCATCTTTTACTTCCACTGGCAGAAGAAGTTTATTCCATACCTCAGAGTTGCCAGTGTTTCCTAAATTGACATTATAAGATAGTTACTTGTAGTAGACATTTATAAAAGAAAAAAGATAATGGTAAAAAAACTGTATTTTTCTTTAAAACTTCCTCTGTTTGGAGATATTTGCTATTTCTGCATCTCTCAAGAAATTCAATATTTGCTTTAATAATACAGAATAAATATTGACTGCTGCATTCTGGTATTGATTTAATAAATCCCTTTGATACTAACGTATCTAACTTTTAAGCATTACTTTATACATTAAGAAGGCTCTCCTGACCATGGTCCAGTTGTAACCACCTTTTTTCACTCTTATTTAAAGTTTACTCTCTTTACAGTTTCTCTCAACAAATTAATCTGCTGTGATGGCTTAAGTAGCAGCCATGGCTTTAACATGATAGTGCATCTCCACTACCTTTCAGTTTTGTTTTTTTCATGGCTTTAACTGAAAAGATCATGTTTCCATGTTTACAGGCATATTTCAATTTTTTCATGTTTTCTTTTTTTTTTCCACTAGCAAAATGTTGAAGCTTAAACCAACTTTTTATATTTAATAGATATTGCAAAATGGCAATTTATTATACAGAATACTACAAAATGTTTAGTAACCTGGCTAGCAGATAATGATAACAATTTATGTAACTATGGAGAGAACTATGCAGATGATGGCATGGAAAATGCTTTAGCTTCCATGTAATATTTAGCACAGGCAAAACCAAGGCAAATTATAAAAAAATTATTAAATACATTACATTTACTGAAACACTGACATACATGTGTAGAAGCAGGAGAAATAGATGTAAAGCTTTTATTATTAAAGAAGAAAAATAGGTATTGATGACTAGAATCTCTACTATGCAGGCAGATATTTGATAACCTTAGTTTCTCCTTGCATATAGCAGAGGTTATCTGTAACTCAAGACCAGTATTGCAAATTTTGTGTTAGCGTCTTTTTTTTAAGGTTGCAGTCTCAAGGTGATTTTAAATCTATTTTCCTGGCATATATTCTAGTTTCCTTTCATATATTTTGTGACAGTCTTTTGTTCTCTTACAAATCTGGTATTCTTCTCAAGGAGAGTAAAATAGTCTTGTTCTTTTCACTTTGAGAATAATGTCTGCCTTAGTGTAATGTATTGCATTTCTTTCCTCAAGCATAGGTCAGCTAGGCCTTTTCTTTTAGTAAGATGAAGTCTTCATTTTTCCAGAAAGTCAACAGTCTGTCTTCATCCACCCAAGCAAAGACTTTTTCTGAAGTTTCTTTGGTGATACAGATGTGTGTGTGTGTGTTAATTTGTCATTGGAATTTAATTCACCATTACCTGTAAGAACATGTTGGTGTGTGAATTTGGGGTGGGGGGAGCATTTACACAATACTGTCAGTCATTGTAATAATGAAATTTGAATCATGGGCCTTTGCATTGTCAGTGTCAGCTTAAGCCACAGTTGCACACAGGGCTACATTACTCTGAGAACTTCTAAAAGTCTCTTGCAGTTCATTCCAAATTCAAAGAAAAATGACCAAAGTGTATCCAGGCAATTTGCACAGAGAGATCACACTAGAAATTATGAGAGTCTGGCTTGGTTTAAAGGTGAACTGTATGAGTTTTGGTTTTGTACCCATGGAATCTTTATTCTCTACATGCTGTAACCAAAATCAAATATTTTAGAAATAATAATGAAATAGGGTTCTGGGCTTTGTAGGTTCAGACATTAGCTGTTTATTGGTTTAATATTCTGAAATAGGCATCTGGAAGAAACCATAAGAGGGTTGGAGACTGTTAAGGACTAGAAGAAATTATTAGTACAGCATGGCCTTGAAATACTTTTAAGTTGGACGCTACTAAACAATGCACATTTTATATAGTCTGATTCAAATCACAGCTTTTCAAACAAGGAGTATACCTTATGACAGAAGACCAGGATCTGGAGTAATGTGAAAACAGCATTTGTGGAAAGAAATCCCAGTTTATGAATACTTGCAAAGACTAGCGCCTTCTTTGGTGCAGGAACTAAAAGGACAGTCTTTTGAAAATCTTTTGGTTTTGGGGCTTCTTATCCATAAATATCAGAGTTTCATCTTGCACATGTCAATTTGTGTGTGTGTGAGTGTATGTGAACACTAGAGAATTAGACAATAGGAGAGATTTCAGAGAAGAGGTACAAACCCAATGCAGCAGCTGGGAACAAGAGTCGTGAGAGGTTCAGACTACTGTTTCTACAGTGGGCTAAAGATGGTATAATAACTTTCTATTAGAGGAAGATATCACTTGAAGTTTTAAAATTGGACTTTTTTACACTCTCAGATTTTCCCACAAGAATTTTGCATTCTGAGATCTCTGGGACACGGCCTAGGGGCTATCTGGTCTGTTCAGATCTTCACCATTGTAGGGAGAAAATTCATAGGGCCAAAACTCTATTAGACTTCAATCTGGACAGCACTGTAAATGACAAACAAAAGGGCTTTTAAAAACATTTTAACAACAAAAGAAAGATCAGAGATAACACTAATCTGTTGCTTGATGATGTCAGTCTCCTCACAAATAGGGACATATGCATAGCAGAGATTTTTAATACCTTCTTTTCCTCTGTCTTCAACACTGATTATGGGCTCTGGGGTTCCCAGAGCCCTGTGCTGGAAGGCTGTGACTTGGGGGAATGATAATCTTCCAACTGACCCTGAGCTTGTTCAAGACATGCTACTCCAGCTGGCTGTGAATAAATATATGGGACCTGATGGGATTCATCCCAGGGTGCCAAAAGAGCTGACCAATGTGATTGTAGGACCTCTCTCTATTATTTTTCAAGTGACTTGGGAGTCTGGAGAGGTCCCAGTTGACTGGAAGCTGGCAAACCTCCCAGTTTCAAAAAGGCAAAGAAGGAAGACCCTGGTAACTACCAGCCTGTCAGTCTTAATTAATTGCCTGGTAAAATTATGGAGAAGGTTATTCTGGGATTAGTTGGAAAACCCTTAAGAAACAACACAGTCATAGGTCATAGCCAGTTGGAGTTCACACCAGGGCCGCAACTGGTTGACCTCAGGAAGCCAGTAGATCTGTGGCTTGTGGATTTTAGCAAAGCTTTTGATGCTAACTCCCACACTATCCTTCTGGACATAATGTTTAATGCACAGCTAGACAAGTCCATATGTTCAGTGCGCAATTTACTGATAGGACTGGCTCAGAGCTGCATGAGGTTAAATCAGGCTTGTGATCAGTCATCAGTGCTATTCCACAGAAGTCAATTTTAGGACCAGTGCTCTTTAATGCTTTTATACTCAGACAGAGAAATCAAATGTACATTTATCTGTTGATGATACTAAACTAAGAGCAGCTGTAGACTCCATTGAGGGTAGAGAGGCTATACACAGAGATCTGGATAGACTAGAGGGCTAGGCAATCACCAACCATATGAAATTTAATAAGAGCAAGTGCTGTATTCTCTACCTGGTATTAAGTGATCTTGGTTGTATGTACAGAATGGAGGATAAGAGGTTGCAAAGCAGCTCTGCAGAAGGATCTCTGTGTATTGATGACAAGTTGAGTGAGCAGTGCCCTGGCAGCCAGGAGGACCAGCCATGTCCAGAGGTGCATCAGGCACAGCATCACAGCAAGGAAGGGGATTGCCCTGCTCTGCTCTGCACTGGGGCAGCCTCACCTCGAGTGCTGGGGGCAGTTCTGGATGCCACAATATAGGAAGGGCATCAAACTACTGGAATGTGTCCAGAGGGGAGCAACTAAGATGGTGAAAGGTTTCAAGGGCAAAATATATGAGGAAAAGTTGAAATCACTTGCTTTCCTCATCTTCAAGAAGAGAAGGCTGAGGAGTAACCCCATCACAGCTACTTCATGGGGAGCAATGGAAGGCAAAATTTCTGTTCTCTTCTATCTGATGACCAGTGGTAGGAAACAAGGAATGAAGGTGTGTCAGGCAGGTTCAGATTGAACATTTGGAAAAGTTTCTTCACTGAAAGAGTGATTGATTGATGGAATAACCTCCCAAGGTAAAAGTGGTTGCAGCACCAAGCCTGGCAGAGTTCAAGGAGTGTCTGCATGATGATTTTAATAATATATTTTAGCTTTAGGTAGTCCTGCAAGAAGCAGGACTTTGATTTTGAAGATTCTTATGGATGCCTCTAAGCTTGAGATGTTCTGTAATTCATCCAGCTATGATCTCAAGAAAAAAGAGTGACATTATGAAATGCTCAAAGCAGATGTTTCTTGAGAACACTTGATTTTGTTTCAGCATTTTGAATTTTTCAGGGTGTTTACTTTTTGTTCAGATGTCTTGCCATGACACTTGAGGGACATAAAGGATCTCTGTAGACTCTCCATGAAATGTCTCTATAAAGACATATTGTCCACTTTTGCCTTCTGCACAGCTGTAAAGGTTACTGATATTTGTCTCCTGCCATTGGTCTGTTATTGCTGTCATATTTTTTTTGTCATTAGTTCTGAAACCCAATGAATTATGGAGTACTTGGGGGGATGATATTGGTGAGGGTACCAGAGTAAAATTAAGAAAAGAGGAGTTGTTACTATGCTTTGAAGCTACAGCTTTTGCAAGAAAATTTCACCAGGTGCAAGCTGCCCCTTGAAGTTCCTTTGGTCTTTTCTGTTGAATTTTCAAGGTCTTTGGTGGTTTATGGACCTTAGTCAAGGAGAGTGGTACTTTGGTTTAAGTCATAAGGAAAAACTAAAGAGAGACTTTTTTTTTTCTATCTGCATATCAGGAAGCTCAGCTAAACAATTTGGAGAATTTGAGCAAATAAGTTATGACAAAAACTGCCTGTCAAATACTTGAAATAGAGTGTTAGTGTTCAAGACATGAAGTGTCTAGGAAAAGACCCACTGAGCAGCAGCATGGCCCAGCTCAGAGAGCCAGCTAACCAGGGACTCGACATCTGCCATTGCATTTCTCTGCACTACAGGTTCCCCTGGTTCTCCAGGACAGGTCAGTTACTTAGAAGAGGAAAGCGAAGAATATTGCTTTCACTTTTATTTCTGAAATGCTTGGCTATAATGACAAGGAACATAAATAGTAACATATACCTTCTTGTCAGGAAAAACAGCCTGAACTAGCCTTTGGCTGCACTACTTGCAAACTTGCTCTCAGCTTCAAGGGTGACTTCTAACATGCTGAAGAACATATCATGATGCTGCCAGGATAGCCAAAGTTGCAAGAAGGAATATCCATGTGTAATTGTGAGAATCAGGGAGCCTAGGGGTTAATGTGTTGTTGTGGTACTGAAACGGCTTCTCAATTTATAGGGTTGTTGGCTAGTTCTTCTCAGCCTCTCTTCTCTCACCTTGCCAGAGCAGCTCTCTTGGTTTGATACACCTCAACCAGTGTTGTGCTGGGAGGGGAGCACCTGGGGAATTGTGTGGCTTATATTTGAGAATAAACTGAACTGCTAATACTGACAGTTCTTTTTGCTGAGTGACTTTTTTTTTAGTGAAACTTGCTGTGGTATCCAAGGATGAGCACCTTTGGCAGTCTCAAATGGGTGATAGTTTCATATAACTTAGACTTAGTGTAGAGAAAAGAGTCTTATTACTTTTGACAGAGGCTTTTAAATCAAAATGGCACTGAAAATATAGGTGTAACGATCTGGCATAAAGAAAAAAACAAGGAACACTCCTGATACTTAGATGAGAAAACCTGGCCTATAGGAATCCCACATTTAAAGGAACAAAAAGGCCTGTATATATTTTGGGAAGAAGTCTCATGCTTTAATTGTTTTGATTAGTTTTACTCAGGGAATGAGTCAAAAGCATCCTACTGAATGGAAGAATAATGAAGGAAACAGAGATATGAAAAAGAAACTTGCGGCAAATTCCATCCCTTTCCTTTGGTTTAATAGTCAACACCATTGTTACAGTCTTTAGAATTAAAAATAAATAAAGCCTTTAGAATCAATGTAGAGAAATCTTTTGAGGTTTATTCTCCTGACAATGTTGCTTTTTCTCTGATATTGTTTCAGCTCTCTAAATCTGAATTCTTTAATCTTGGCTGTCCAAGAAACATGTTGTGCCTTATAAGCCTTAATAGCATTTAGCAACAAAAGTATGATTTGTACATAACAGAGCTACTAGGTCAGGCCTGCCTCAACCATGCCATGCATGTCCTTTGACCTCCAATAACTCTAACAGAGATACACCCACACTGTCAGACTCTCACTTCCCTTGTTTTTGAATATCATCAGCATCTGCTGTAGCACTTTTTCCACTGTAAATGCCTATGGATGACTAACACATTCCTAGTTTATGTAATGTCCAGGCTGTAACTGTCTTAATATTGTCTATTAATACGACCTAGTATTCCATCTTGTTTAATTTCTTATATTTCCTCTAATTTGAAATTGGGTTACAATACAGCAGAATACCATGACAGAAATAACCAAATCTTAAAGAATTTGCTATATCCCTGCAGGCATTTTTTTTAACATTTTTTTGTTCAGTTTGGAGCCACTTATGTTCAGGTTATAATTCATAGCTTGGTGTTGAAGGTACTGCTCAGAGACACATCAGGTAATGAAAGACATCCTCTGGCAAGCAAATCTCTCTGTGTTTTCCACAAAAGCCTTTGGAGGATACAACACATCACGTGTTTTAAGACTGGCCTAAAAATGAGAAATGTCTACATAGAGAAGACAAGTGATTACAGTTTTAGTCAAAAGTGCTTCTGATAGCATGATACTGGTGATTGTTATAGGACCAAAGAAGATTTATTGGGAACTTGGGAGTAATAAACTGCTCTTTCAACATTGCAAACAGCAAGCTGTGAATAACACAAATCTGCAGAGTATGGAGTAATTTTCTGTTGCATCAGAGTTTTAGTACTGTAAAATACTTGACGAAACTTGGGACAACTGTGTTGTATAGCTAAGATGCAGTACAGAGGAGTAATTTTACAGAAACCTAAACAAACAGCTCAGCTTCACTAGTCTTAAACAATAACATTCTGGAAGACAGACAATTTTTACTAATCTGTGCAGAAAAGAAGAGGAATGCATACTGATGGCAAAATTTTAAATCACTTCATCCAAATCTGAGCATCTGCCAAAGCCCTGAGCACACATGAGAAGCAGGAAGATACCAGGAGGGCCCAGTTTAGCTCTCTTTTCAGGATTAGCTACATGAACAGGTCAGGGTTTTTGCCACCTTGCTTGCTGACACGTTTCATGTTGTCCCTGACACTGGAATGATGGTCAGTAAGCCTACCATAGTGACAGACCTCATGCTGCATTTCATATTAAAGACACTATTAATAAACTTCCTTGGGCAAATGCCATTTTTCTATTTCAGATGTTCCAAGATTTTGAGCTAGTTCTCAGGGGAAAAAAACCCAGTTTTCTGGCTCAATATAAAAATAGTTAATTTTTATAACTCTCTTCTACTTTTGACCTTTCCTAGACTGTTCTAAAGACATTTTCATTACAAGAAAAGCTGGGCTTCCATAAACATAAGACCTGATTCATTAAGGCGGACTAAACTTTGTGGCACTTAAATTAAGACAGAGAGATGTCCAATCTGATTCCTTGTGTAAGGGACAACAAAAAGAATTGGAAGGGAAAGGTGAGGTTCCTGCTAAGTCTAGGGCATTATTTCTTCTGTAAAAGCCTGCAGGCAGTTAACAGCTGAAAGAAATAAACATTTGCAGAACGCAATCCTATTTTCACTCTAGATATTTGTTGTGGTTTGACACTGGCCAAATGCCAGGCACCCACGAAAGCCACTGGCTCACCCTCCCCTGCCACGGCTGGGCAGAGGAGAGGAAAAAATTTAACGAAGGGTTCATTAGTTGAGGTAAGGACTGAGAGAAAATACTCCAATGTCAAAACAGGCTCAGCTTAGAGCTACAAACTGAATTTATTTCTAGCAAAATCAGAGGAAGATAATGATAAGTAAAATAAGCTATTAAAAACACCTTTTCTTCCTCCAGCCCCTCCCTCCTCTCCACCGACAGCAGGGAGACAGGGCATGGGGGCTTTGGTCAGTTCATCACCCGAGGTTTTCTTCTGCTGCACAGGGAGAGGAAAGAGGAATCCTTCCCCTGTGAGACCATGGGGTCCCTTCCCACGGGAGACAGTTCTCCGTGAACTTCTCCAGCACGGCTGCAAATCTCTGAGCAGCAGCCCTCCCAAAACTGCTGCAACGTGAGTCCCCCCACAGGCCGCAGTCCTCCCAAAACTGCTGTGGTGTGGGTCACTCTTCCATGGGTGCCGTTCTCCAGGGCCAGGCTGCTCCAGCCTGGATTCAGGGCCCCCTCTCTCCACAGGATCCAGCCTCCTCCAGGCACCCACCCACTGCAGCACCGGCACCTCCCCCTGGGCTGTGGGTGGATCTCGGCATTCCCCGTGGATCCCGTGGGCTGGGGGGCAGAACTGCTTCACCATGGTCTCACCACGGCCTGCAGGGGAACCTCGGCTCAATGCCTGGAGCAGCTCCTGACCCTCCTTCTCCACTGACCTTGGTGTCTCCTTTGTTTCCCTTGCATGTTCTCACCTCATCCTCTTTTCTGGTGAGGGAAAACCTCTGTGTGTCCCTTTGTTTTGATTTTTTTCTTCTTAAATATGTTATCACATAATATATTTTCTTCTTAAATATGTTTTCACAGAGGCATTACCAACATCTCTGACTGGCCCAGTTCTGGCCAGCAGCATGTCCATCTTCAGAGCCATCAGCCACTGGCCCTGCTGGACATGGGGGAAGCTTCCAGCAGCTGCTCACAGAAACCACCTCTGTGGCCGCCCTGCTACCAAAAACCAGGCCGTGCCAAACCAAGGCAATATTCTAGTCAATCACTGCAGGACAAAAGGATTTAAAGAAAATATTAAGCATGATGATTTAAAGTAGTTTGGTAAGTTGACTGAGGCTTTCCTCACATAAAAAATTGAACCAGAGCCCAGGGTGGAGTCTATCTATCCCTTTGTTTCTAAGCAGAGAACTTCCATGTGTTAACTGTCAAGAAGCTGGTTCAACTTTTTGATATTTTGCATTCAAAGCAAGCAGAAAAACTGGGGTTCTTATTAAACTGATTCATCAGCATGGTTCTTCATCCCTCAATGATCTGTAGTTATAAGAAACACTTTATTGTTCAGAATCATAATGACAATATTTACAGCAACAACATCTACCTTAATTCTTTTTATACTAACCGGATTATATCAACTATAATCTGTAAAACTAGGATATGAGATTAATCTTTGGAAAGAGAAGGCTGAATAGCATGCTTAAATTTAATTTTATTTTTCAACCTTACTAAGATATGTTACCATTACTTTGTGTTTCTGGCACATCCTCTAAAGTGTCTGTTGGAATGATTCCTGGTTTCTGCTTAATAAAAGCCAAGCTAAACTCCATTATGTTTGCTTGTCCTAAGGTACTTCAGAGTTTTGCTCCAGTTGTTTCCAAATTGTCACAAATATGTTGCTCTGCCAGGTAAAATATATGGCCCGTCAGAGCTCATTTTACAGGGCAGTGGTGTCTTCACTGTGGTTCAATTAAACACCGAAATACCTGCTCCATGTTGGCAACTTGGATGCACAAATGTAGCACACATTTAAATGCCCTGTTGAATCAGACCACAGTGCTCTGCAGGATCAGGCTCTAATACACAAGTACGTTTTGCAGATCACATTAGTATCACACAGAGGGTACATATGCATAGGCAGCTGTGTGAAGATACCAGCCTTGGCTTTGGAAAGACATGAATAAAAATTGACAGGTTTGCCTACAATACCTGAACACCAGTTGTTTATTAGACAGCTGTGATCGCTGCTGAACTGGAAGGGAAACAATATCTCTGAAGCTGATGGCAAAATTTGCTTAACTCAGCATTTCGCCTGAAGCGTCTTAAGCAGTCTACACTGGCTCTGCTTTTTACCCTCTCACTTCAAGTTCCATCTTCATCGAGGAATTAGTAAGCAGCTTTTGTGGAATGACTTTGAAATTTCTCCTTGTGCAGCAAAAACTCTGGCTTATTTTTGAGCCAAATAAATAATTCACAGGGAGTAAGTCATTAAGTGAGTTCATCCTCTTATTTTTTGTTTATATTCCTTACACTTGCAGAAATGACTCTAGCTGCTAATTGAATGAAAGTGAGCCCATCTGAGTTTCAAGTCCTGCAAGGTAACACTTTGACACTAAAGCTGGCGATGTTTTGTGCAAGACAAATACAAAACACTTTGGCTGCTTTGTCTTCACCTAGTTTCTACTATTGCCCATAGTTGACAATTTTTTTTTTCATTAGCCTGGTTCACAAGCATAGCTTCTGTCCCAACAATGGCAATATATGTTAGCATTTCCAGTGTGAAAATCTGGGTCAGATGTGTCACATTTACACTGTAGTGAAGGCCTTACCTTCAAGATCCTGAAAATCACTTTTGATTAATCTGCAATTAAACTCAAATACATCTATGCAAATTTATTTGGATTCTGTGTCTTTTTCCAGGAAATATTTTCAAGACTTTGAAATTCATTGTCTGTAAGTATTAGCAGCAGGAAACCACTCATTCCAGTATTCAGGGAAAGCCACTCCAAAAAAGGGAAGCAAGAAGTTTTAGAAGTAATTCCAGTTCATTTGGGTGAAAGACTCAAGACAAAAATGGATCTGTTCTATCTGCACCTTCTCAGTCTGTCAGTCTGGCTGGATGTTTCCTACACAGAGTTTGAGAGCTTGTGACCAAACTAGGAAACACACCAGAAAAATTCATAGGTTCCTCACCTGCTAGGGTTGTTTTTTCTGCACCTCCTGTAGTCTCAGCATTTGTCTGCCACAGAAGTCTTCAGTAGACAAGAGAAATTAAACTTAAAATGAACAAAGAGTAATTGCTGCCTGCTGCTTCTAAAGTGCAAAGTGGAAAAGGAGTTATGATACAATGTTGTTTCCCGTGTTTAGTAGGACCCGAAGGGGAAAGGAGCCTTGCTGTATTCCAAATAATCAAATGAGAGGTAGGTGACTCTGATTTGAAATATATTTTCCCTCCAAGACCTCTTTGGATAGTAACATAAGTGCTAAGACACCTACCCACTGTTCCTGGCATAAGATCAAAGTTGGATTAAAACCTTTTCCTTCAGTTGATGAAGTGTCACTATCCAGATGTTTTCGTGGAAGCTTCAAAGCTCAGTCCTGACTGATTGCTACTCTAACCTGTTTCCCATCTTTAAATGTAGCCCGCTGCTTTCTCGATGCTCTAGATAACTGAGTGGAGATGACACTGATGGACTGGACTTTGTGCTGAGCAGACTTAGTGAAGTCTCGAGCAAAGGAAACAAAAGCCTTTGTTGCTTTTTGGCAGTTTCTGCTATAAAGAGCAGTGGAATGGAGTGATACATGCAAAGGGTATTTAAGATAAGTGCACAGGTTGCCTCTGCACCTTCAGCTAAAAAAAGAGATGACTGAATGAAGAGCTCAGTGGGGATTCCTAGGAAGAGTTTGGCTTTCCCCATTGCACCCTCATAGAGAACCAAGAAGTGCCTGTAGTTGTTACCAGGGACACAAGTCGTATGTAAAGTAACACCTAGATGGTGAGTTGCAGGTAACTGTGTCAGGACAGGACTTTGGAAATACTCTTTCTATAGCAGTTCATTTCTCATTCCTAGAAGTCCCTCACTGTGCTTTGTGAGCTTTGAGGAAGACAGGGAGATGGACAGGGTCATATCCATGGTCCTACTGGGACACAAGGAATTGGGATTGGTACTGGAGAAAGTTATTCATGATAGCTCCAACCACTGTCTCCAAAGGTGGACTCCAAAGTGGAGAACCACTGTTCCCCAAAGAACAGTTAGTCTCTCCTGCCCTTGGTTACGCACAAGGAACTTTCTCCAAGGAGAGTGGGTCTCACCCGCTTTCAATTTTTATTTAGTCTTTGTGCCCACCACAGCCAAGTTCTTTAGAAAGGGGAAATAAGCAAAGTAAGGGGAAAGGGGAAATAAAGGGGAAATAAGACAAGTATCTTGTCTTCCAATAAGATGAGTGATACAAAACTACCACATGTATAGGAAGCTCCTGCTGTTGCACAGCCTAGCATTGCAGCTTTAGCATTCACTGGCAAGAACACTTATTCCCTGCAGTCATCCCTCACTCGTTCTTTTCTTGACAGCAGATGGGAAGCAGGATAAGAAGACACCCTGAAAAAGAGTAATTACATCCTTATCTTTGCTTAATCTTGATTTTCCTGCACCTTCTTTCATAAGAGTTGATTAGTTGTGCTGTGTCAAGCAGATGCCTTAAAGAAATCTATTTATGGGGACATTCTGTTTGCAGCTGGAAGTGGTTTACAATGGCAAAAAAAAAGGACTTTCTCCACTGAGATGTGCAGACAGACACAAGGTCATGTTAGTCAAACAGAAGACATTCTGTTAGTGAACAAGATCAATGTGCTAGCACAGCCAGGCTGTCAGAATCACAGCATGGCTGAGGTTGGAAGGGACATATGAAGGTCATAGGATCCAATCCCCTGTTTCAAGCAAGACCACCTAGAACTGATTGCCCAGGAACATGTCCAGACAGCTTTTTTGCACCTTCAAGGACTGAGACTCTACAACCTTCCTGGGCAGCCTGTGCCAGTGCTCAGTCCCCCTCACAGTAAAATGTGTTTCATGAAGGTCAGGAGGAATCTCCTGTGTACCAGGTTGTATTTGAATGTCCAGATTAAGATTGTTCCTTGGACTAATCCTGTTGGCCACGACAAACCTGGAGCTAAGTGTAAACGCAAGTATTTTGATTTAGCAGCATGAGCAAAATAATTTGATATCTTCATTTTGGTGAAAGAAAAGCTGAAAGAACTATCTGCCATGATAGGAGGAGGGAATGCCGGATAGGTTTGGCTGAGAAGCAGTGTCTTCTCCATATGGTTCAGTCTAAAACATCTGCAGGCTGACCAAGATTGCTTTGATTTCTATAAACTACAGACTAGTGAGTGCTTCTGTTGGCAGAGAACTTGCATCTTAAAGTGTATTTTCTTTGTCATCTCCCAGAGATGCATATTTAGTTTGCATGTAATTTTGGTGTGGTGATCTCAGAGTAATATGAAGAATATGTGTCATACTTTAGAAGGTAAGGGCTCAGGCTTTATGATTACAGTATGCAAACCTCCCTTTCAAATGAGGCAAAATCTAGGGAAATTATAGAAATGCACAGGAGAAATGCACCCAGTTTATTTGCGGAAATACCAGCAAGTCTCCTTCCTAGCAGAACCAATACTGCCAGGTGCAAGACAATAGCAAAAAGAAATCCTGCACAAGGCAAATTTGCAAAACCCTGAAGTACAGCATCAGCTTTGAACAAGTAAATCCTGTAGCATGCTGCCCTGCTTTTCAATATTCAGGGTTATAATGTCAGGGGGGGCATACAACAGACAAGGGCATACGTATGCATCCTGTACAGACTGGCACAGACCTGCTCTTTGTAGAGGTCACCAAAAGCAATGACTTTCCTCATGACTTCTAATATAAAGATACAGTCCCTGTGTTAGTGAATAATGAGAATGAAATTACCCATCACTGTGTGTCCATTCTGTCTCTGCTTCCCACCTGGCCACATTTTAGCACAAAAAATGGTGAAATTTCTCATGCATACAATGGCCAGATGTGCTTGACCTGTGAGGGTATTTGAAAGTGAACTGATTTTTCTGATAGTGGGGAAGTTAATAAAAGGTTTACATGAGGACTCAAAACTCCACTGAATTGGAACATTTTTATGAAATACAGGCTGACTTTAATTTTTGTCAAATAATGATAGCAGAAGCACCAAATATTTTTTTTTTCAAATAGTGAGCCCAGGTCCATAATTCGCGTCTAGATTTTACGAATTTTAGAAACTGAAGAGGCTCAGATCTATATTTTGATTGAATGCTACCTCTAACTGAAGTAGTTCCCTTCAGAAGGCACCAGAAAAAAATTAATAGTGATAAACAGGTCTCCTAGTGAATAGCAGCAAGAGGATGCCACTTTTTTTTCAGATCTGTTTGGAAAAATAGCATACAGTGCAACACCATAAGTAAATAGCCTAAATTCTTCAGTTTTTAATCACCCATAGACTTTTTGTTTCATGGAAAAAAAACCCAAAACCCAACCTTGCTTTGCTAAGGAATGTCCTTTATACACACAACATATTAGAATAAATTCAAAGTTCAGTGGGGCCAGCTGCTTGTTAGAGAATGAACTGCAAGCTGAGATATTTTTGACTCTATCATGGGAATGCAAAGATGCCTGCAAGAGCATCTTTTAATATTCCTGCAAACACAACAGTCTCTTCTCTATCTGTGAAGCAGAATTCTGGAAAGGGAGGACTTCCATGTGTCGATAAAGACATCTATTTCCCCCCATTATTCTGCCGTTGAAGAACATAGGGGAAATCAAGAAGGATGCGTGCTATAATGACAAAGTTGCCATGCAGGCTTCTCTTTTCATTACTGGTGGCAGCAGCTGTACTAGCAGTTATTACCTTTTCTGAAAGACAAGATTTGTTATAGCAGCAGCCTATTACACCAGAAAAACTGTCATCCTAAATTGGTGTGCTTAGCTAGGCAAAAGCAGAAATTGGTTAAAAGGAAAGGGAGTGAGAGAGATACAGCTCCTCATTTTTTGGTGCCACACGTTTTGTATAAAGACACAGATAATGAGGCTGGCTGACATTTTTGCCACTGGCAGCAAGTGCTTGGATGAGTGGGGCAGTTAGCACCCTGCAAGGACAAGCCCTGTTCTTATACATCATACCTGGGCACTGACCAAAATCCATCTGAGTACACACTGCTCCCTCACAAATGGTGTATTATTTCCCAGTCATACCATTTGGCAGCTTTGCTGGGGTGTCTTCTGTGTGCACTGAGGCTAAAATGGGAAGAAGCAGCTCTCAGGGATTAGCAGGAGTCAAGCTTGTGTAGCCTCAGAACTGTCCTCCCCAACACCTCTGGGGAGACAATTATGCCCCTGACACCCTCTTGCAGCTGTGTCTGACACACTGGCAATTCCTTGCAGAAATGTAGAGAAGGTGCTGTACTGCTGTGGAGAAGGCACTGAAATTGAAGTGATTACTGATGTTTCATGCTCAGAGGCTGTTTCCTGTGTAAGGGGACTTGAACACAAACTGAAGAAAAAGAAATACTTCAGAAGACTGTGGCAATGCAATGTCCTTTCTTGTGAGCTGTGCAGGATAATTGTATTTTTTCATTTCCACAGTCTCCATAGCTCCCAATCATAACTCTCTGATGTTACCACAAAGTAAGAAAAAGAAAGGATAGGTATAATTTCTTTTTTTAGTCCACTTCCTCTTTCAGCTTCTAAAATTGAGCTGTTTTCTATCATCTCTTTCTTAGTGTGCTGGCCTTTTGAAACACAATTAAAAAACAATGCAGGTTTTTGTGTGTTTGCTTGCTCCAAATAATGCAAGCTCATACTGGGACCACTGCTGTTTCACATCTTTGTCAACAACATGGACAGTGGGATCAAGGGCACCCTTAGCAAATTTGCCTCCGACACCAAGATGTGTGGTCTAGCAGCAAACATGCACTTGCAGTCTGCCAGGCCAGTTGTATCCTGGGCTGCATCCAAAGCAGCGTGGGCAGCAGGGGAGTGAGGCGATTCTGTCCCTCTGCTCTCCTCTGGTGAGAGCCCACCTGGAACCCTGCGTCCAACATGTGGATGTGGAAAGAAAGATGTGGACCTGTTGGAGTCAGTCCAGAAGCCACAAAGAAGATCAGGAGGATGGAGGACATCTCCAATGAGAGAAGACTGACAGAGTTGCAGCTGGTCTGGTGTGGCAGTGGGGAACAAAGACACGGACCTCCTTGCTTGCTCTGAAGGAGGTTATTGTAATGATCCAAGCCTTTTTATACTCAACACTTAACCAAACAAGCATGCATTGGCTGCCTGCCACTGTGGTGTCACTGTTCACGTGTCCCTTTACCCGGTCAGCTCTCTGATCATGTGGTGTCCATGCATCTCCCCAGCCAAGCGCTGCCTCTTCCAGGAAGTGACTATCAACCCACCCTCCGGCCATCCAGCCTGCAGCTGAACACTTCCCAGAGTGCTTGTGCTTTCTTTGTTAACAAAAGTGAACACAACTGAACAGGATTTAACAGGATTTAAAGGTGAAAAGGTCCTTGTCCTGTAAGGCTTTTCTTATTTCCCACGGTCTGCCTAGAGAAGGTCAAGGGAGACGTCATAGGAGCCTTTCAGTATGCAAAGAGGGCAACATGAGAGCTAGAGAGTGACTTTTTACAAGGTCATGTCCTGACAGATCAAGGGAGAACAGCCTTAGGATGAAGGAAGGTAGATTTAGATTAGCTATTAGGAGGAAATTCTTTACTATGAGGGTGATGATGCACTAGCACAGGTTGCCCAGAGAAGCTGTATATGCCTCATCCCTGGAAACGTCTAACGCCAGTTCAAAGGCCTTTGTGCCACCTGCTCTAGTGCAAAGTTTGCCAGCCCGTGGTAGGAGGATTGGAACCAGATGACCTTCAGGATCCCTTACAACTCAAACCATTCTCTGAATCTATTATTTGGATGCCTCGGTTATGTATGTTTTCTGCTACACGGTGATGAAATGGTTCCTAAGCAGAATCTAGAA
This sequence comes from Calcarius lapponicus, assembly GCA_039654755.1. NCBI lineage: Eukaryota > Metazoa > Chordata > Aves > Passeriformes > Fringillidae > Calcarius > Calcarius lapponicus. The sequence goes on from CM077481.1 coordinate 45,512,944, forward strand.
GTTCAAGTGTAGGTGACATAGAACATCCCACTGATGGCACTATTTTTATTCACAGTTTTCATCCATGTTCACCATACTGCCTCTGCATCTCCCAAACAAGATTTCTTTCTCATTGGATTAGGTCTTTAAGATACACAGTATCTGCCAGTACAGAATTTGTGGTCTAAGTAGTGAGGAAAAGCTGTTGGAAATGAGGGAAAACCCGTTTAACTATCCATAAAGACAGAATTAGGAGCACAAGATTCTGTCTTGTCTTCTGAATTTTATGCAAGGTCCTTAATTTCTCACTGTATACATTTAAAGAGTTACATATTAATTATCATATCCTCCCATGTTTTGAAGCTCAGAATGTCACTTACATAAATTCTGCCTGGGAGGTATATATTGCTTAATAGCTGAATTAATTTTTAATCTCCCTTTGAAGAATATTAATGCTTTATTTTTTCTACTTCTCAAAAGCAGCATTCCAACAAAATGTCTCAAAGAAGAAAGCAATGGGAATACTTACCTTTGAAAACAACATTTTATTATCGTTTATTGGAACTGTCAAACTTTTCCACAAGGCTCATACTTCTTTCCATGCCTGCTTTATTGATGCTGGTGTCACTCAGCATTTATAGGAAGACTAATTTCTCAGCATTCAGTAGCTGCCTGAACCTTTTCAACCTGATGTTACACCATGATATTCTTTGCATTGCTCAAAATGAATCACAGCCTTTCCAGAACCTGTGAAAATATTTAAGTATCTATTTAAGGATTAAGGGAAAATAGTTCTATCAAAAGTAGAAAATGAAGAGTGAAATCTGCTTTTCCCATAATGTTATAGAGACTGAAAAGTCTTCTGGTTTCCTTTTGAAATTGTCTAAAGTTTTTGCTATCTGTCTTGAAAGTAGAGCCACTTCACTAGGATTAAGAGTAGTTCACACATGTGAGTGGGCTGAATTAAAGCTAACAGGCATATTTTATTCTTTTGTAACTTTAAGTGCTTTACTTTTCAGGCTTAAATTCTTTAAATGTAGGAGGATGATGGGGGAAGCTTAGTGGCATACTTGCATACATATGCAAAATGAGCAATCTATGATCCTTAAATTGGGGTCCTGTTCCCTTGATCCAAAAGTGTTGCATATATATAATTCAGTTGTTGTTTTTTCTTCAGCGTTTATAAAAAAATGTAGTATTCAATTTCCACCACTTCTAGATTTGCCTTGGTGGGACAGCAAAAGGAGGATGCTTTGACCCAAACCAGGCATGTTTAAAAAGAAAAATAAGTTGATGATATGCTGCAGTGTGAAACAGTCACAAATCAAATCAAGCCTGCAGAAGTAATTTCAATTTCAGGTAGAAAATGCTGACCTGAATCCTGCAGCTGGCACAAATGTGCACAAAAGTGTAGTTGTTATGAGACCAAAATGAGGCAATAATTCTAGCATATTGTTGAAAGACCTCGTGTGTGTGCCTCAGACATGCTGGCAGTTGTGCACTTTGAGAAGAATGGGAAGAAACAGTGCTCCTTATGAGTTTTAATTGGGTAACCTCACACATGGCAGGAATGGCTTTGTGTTTTTATAAATTTATAACTTCCTGTTTCTTCTAACTGACCTGCATGCTGCTAAGGTCATGGCTTCCAGAGTCAGACAGCTGCTGGTTAGACAGCTGGGAAAAGAGCCTCAAGAAATCAAGATTAGGAGTAGTCTTCTTACAAATTAGAACCTGGTTAATGTTTCAGCTAGCAAAAAAAGGCCAGTTGCCTCTCATTCTGGAAATCAGCAGATTCTGGAAGTCGTCACATTTAATGAGTTAGTGAAGGAAAGAGTAACCTCTGTGCAAACTCTGCTGAGGACTTCACCTCAGCGATTTGTGATCATTAATAATTCAAAGACTGAGGAAATCTGGGTTGCCATAAAGACATGGCTGGCCTTAGAAAGTATTACATGTGTTGTGAGTTGCCTAATTCCCTAAATATATGGATGAGGCTGGCCTTGAACAGCCTTCTGGAGACAGTGGCATGGGCATCTGGTTGAAACTTGAATGAAAACTTTAATGCCTCATAGTTTCAAGATGGACATGAGAGAAAATGTTACCTAATCATATACAGGATATAGGTTCACCCCTTTCTGAAGTGCCATGCCATTTGCATCGTGACACAAAAAAATGAAGGTGATGCATAGAGTTATTCACCCTCAAAGTAAGAGCAAAGATAATGAACCACAGAGCACCTAAAAGAGAAGGTGCTTAAAGGTGCAATTATTTAATTCTGATCATGAAGCAGTATCTGGCTTTGGTCACATATTCACTGCAAGGTGACAACTAGTGTAATGGAAATGTAGATTTCTAAACTCCCTTATATAGCATTCCTGTTGCAGGCATCCTTTTATACTGGTCAGTTAATACGGCCCTTGTTCCTTCATCTGTAAACAGCACCAACAACATAGCTGTTTTAGCAAGGAGGTTAGTATTTTCATTTTGCAAAGTTATTCTTATTATGATCACAGAATCATAGAATGATTTGAGTTGAAAGAGATTTTTAAAGGTCCTTTAGTCCAAGCCCCCTACATTGATCAGGGACATCTTTAACTAGATCAGGTTGCTCAGAGCCCAGACCAGCCTGACCTTCAATATTATAATGGAGCATCTGTGACCTCTCTGGGTAACCACCTTGTCAACTAGAACAGAGCACTAAGAGCTACATCCAGTTGTTTCTTGAACACTTCCAGGGATGCTAACTTCACCACCTTCCTGGGAAGTCCATTCCAGTGCTTGCCATGCCTTTCCATGAAGAAATTCTTCCTGATGTCCAGCTTGAACCTCCCCTGGTGCAGCTTGAGGCTGTGTCCTCTTATTCTGTCACTGGCTGCCTGGCAGAAGAGGTTGAACCCTACCTTGCTGCTAAACCTTTCTCCAGCCTCGCTGCCCATCTCTGGACATGCTCCAGCCCCTCAATGTCCATCTTGTAGGGAGGGGGAGCTCACTTGCAGAACTGGCCACAGAACTTGAGGAATGGTCTCACCAGTGCAAAGCACAGAGAGATGATCACTGCCTTTGTCTTGCTGGCCACAATGTTGCTGATACAGGCTAGGGTGCCATTGGCCTTCTTGGCCACCTGGGTGCAGCTGGCTCACATTCAGCCGCTGCTGATCCCCACCCCCAGGTCCTTTTCCCCTAGGCAGCTTTCCAGTCACTCTCACTGTAAAAATTCCATCCTTATATTTAGTTGGAATCTATCTGCTCTTTGGATTAAAACAATTGCCTCTTTTTCCTATCTCTGCAGCTTTACAAAAAAGCCTGCTCCATCTTATCCACCTTGGGTACCAGAAGGCTACAATAATGTCTCCCTTCCCTTCTCCAATCTGAAAAACTCCAACTCTCTCAGTCTTTCTTCGTATGAGAGTTGATTCTCCTTGCTGATCATTTGTGTGGCCCTCTTCTCCAGTGGCTCCATGACTTTCTAGTACTGAGGACCTGGCAGCTGGATACTGTGATCCTGCTGGTGAGCAGAGCAGCAAAAGCTGCCCACACTGCTTTGGATGCAGCCCAGGACACGTTTGGCTCTCTGGGCTGGGAGTGCCCATGGCTGGGTCATGTCCAGCCTCTCAGCCACCAGCACCCCCAGGTCCTTCTCCTCAGGGATGCTCTCCCTCTGTTCATCCCCCAGCCTGTGCTGATACCAGGGGTTGGCATATGATAAGGCCTCGATCTTGGCCTTATCATCGAGCGATGCAAGGTAGTCCGGATAGCTCAATCCCTCTGGGAGACAGAGTGCCCGAATACCCAGCCAGCTCGCAGCCAGCGCTGCAGGCTGCCCTTAGCGAGCTCAGAGATTGTCAGCTCTCTAGTGATCATCAGCTCTCTTAGGATTTCAGCTCTTTGCTTGCTTGCTAGGGCGCCTTGGGCTGAGGCAAAAGCAGATGTGAGAGAGGAGAAGGAGAGGTCCCGGTAATTCCACAGCGATGGTTTATTGGGGAGTCTGTGAAGGGTCCCAGCGACAGCTCTTCTTCAGTCGAATGGGCTAAACCAGCCCCTTTTTATAGGGTATAGGGGGATCCAAACTTGTCCAATAGTAAGGGTCGGGAAGAATGAGCTATGAGGTTACAAAGATAAGCTGTGGGGCAGGGGGTCGAAGACAGGAGCTTGTTTTGCTGTCTCAACATGACTCAGCAGCTCCTGCTGTTAGGTCTCAATCCTCCATGGAGCTCTCGGAAGCTCCACAGAGTCTGCTACATTGGCATAGGCCAGGTGCAGCACTGCGCACCCTGGCCTTGTTGAACCTCATGAGGTTCTCATTGGCCTACCTTTGGAATGGTCCAGGTCCTCCCTCTGTTTACCATTCATTCCCTAAGGCATGTCAAATGCAACACTCCGTTTTGGTGTTAGCAAATTTGCTGAAGCTGCACTAGATAATGTCTATTTCTATAGTGACTGGCTAAGAAACATTAATTTTTATGTCATCAGTTGTGGAACAGGATTCTTTCATTTCCTGTTCTTCACCCAGCTCTTTGTGCTATATAGAGTGAGGGTGCCCTCTACTGAACCCTATCCATGGGATGACAGAAATTTAGAGAATGGGTCTGAATAACAGAGTGAGACTGCATGCTAGAACTGCTGTTGCATTCTGATTGTATACTGATCTCATCCCATAGCAGAGGTTTAGCTTGCAGGTGCAAAAATAGTTTTCAGTCTGGCCAACACCCGAACAATCCTCTCTGAGTTATGTGTTGGAGCACACATTAGATGCATGCCAGTTTCTAGCAGCCTTGCTGCTATAGCTTTGCAGCAGAGCAATATTTTTCCTGCCTAGAAGTAGAATCTGGGTGATGCTAAGGCCAAGCATATTATACTTCATACCATCATTTATTCAGAAAAGGCTACACTGGTTCCAGCCGAAGGTCTGTTAAGAACAACAGAGATATGTTCAGGCTGCCCCGATCTATACATGCTGTCATCAGTAGACAAAAGCATAGAAAGGAATGCTGTGGCCTGCATATCCTAAATTTGACCTAGACTGCCTGGCCTGAGCAGTGGGATATCCATTTGAACAGCATTGATTTGGAACATATTGCAGAATGTCTCTTTTCTTTTGCATGTCATCCCAAGCATGTGTGGACTTGAAATTAGGTCAGGCAGTCTTACACAGATCATCCAGAGTGGAACATAACATCTACTTCTTTTGAGGATGTACTATATCTGACATGCTTCATAGCTCGATTGTTTGTTCTGTGTATAGTAGAGGGCTGAATCTTGCTAGCCTTTATTGGGGGAGAGCTGAAGGGCTACTGCTGAGCCACTACTGAGCTCTTCTGCCTGTCAGGAGAGTTATGTTGTAATAGACTATTTGACATTTGCAGCTCACCTATCTCATTGCAAACTTACCTGAAAATAAGAAAAACTGCCTGACTTTTCTGGTTGGTGTTGTGCAAATGTTAGTGACTGGAGATTCTCTTTGAGTGTTTTCTCTCTTTAAAAAGCAAATTTTAAGACACATTTCCTTTCTCCATCTCTCAGCTTATTAGGTGATCTTCTCTTCCACTTTTACTTGTAACAGTTCCAAGATGCATCTTTCTCTTTTCATAAGATTTCATTCTCAAATAATTGTACATTGGTTTCCTTAGGACTTCAATAGACCTACCTGCCTATTGAAATTATTTACTTTTACTGACTTTTAGGGTATGTCTGCAATTTTAACCAAGTAGATAATAAAGTCATAGAATTTTAAAATTACTTGGGTTGAAATAGACCTTAAAGATCATCTAGTTCCAATGCACCTGCCATGGTAGGGACACCTTCCACTAGATCAGGTTGTTCAGAGCTTTGTCTAACAATTGCAGGGATGGGGCATACACAACTTCTCTGGGAAACCTGTGCTAGTGCATCACCACCTTTGCAGTAAAGACTTTCTTCCTCATATCTAATCGAAATCTACCCTTCTTCAGCTTAAGGTCATTTTCCCTCGTCCTATCTCTACTTGCCCTTGTGAAAAGTCCCTCTCCATCTCTCTTGTAGCCCCCTTTGGTACTGAAAAGCTTTTTTTGCAAGGTCTTCCCAGAGCCTTCTCTTCTCCAGGCTAAACAGCTCCAACTCTCTTAGCCTGTTTTCATAGCAGAGGTGCTACAGCCATCGGCTTCATGTCTCTCTGAACTCATTCCAACAGGTCAACATCTTTTCTGTGTTGATGACCTAGAGCTGGAAGCAGCACTTCAGATAGAGCTGAGAAGATGGCAAGGTTCACCTCCCTCAACTCCTGGTGATGCTCCCTTTGATGAAGCCTGGGACATGATTGGCCTCCAGCCTCTCACCACAAGCACCCCTAAGTCCTTTTCTTCATGATCCATTCTCCACCCAGTTTGTACTTGGGATTTCCCCATTCTAAGTGTAGGATTTTATATTTGGCCTTATTGAACTTCAGGAGATTCATACAGGCCCACCTCTCCAGTCTGTCCAGCTCCCTCTGAATGGCATCCCTTCCCTCCAGTGTGTTGACAGCACCACACAGCTTGGTGTCAATGACAAGCTAGCTGAGGGTGCCCTTGATCCCACTGTCTGTGTCACTGACAGAGATTTTAAACAGTGATGGTCCCAATACTGGGCCCTGAGGAACAGCAGTTGCCAGTGGTCTCCACTTGAGCTGTTGACTGAACTGAGCTCTTCTCTTGGCACAAGACCATCCAGCCAATTTCTTATCCAACAACCTGGATAAGAAATTATCCAACAACTTATCCAGCAACTGTTCCATCTGAAAATCCATGTGTCTCCAGTTTAGAGACAAGGATGTTATGCAGGATATTGTGAAATGCTTTGCTCAAGTTCAGGTAGATGGCATCTGTTGCTCTTCCCTCATCCACCACTGCAGTAATCTCATCATAGAAGGCTGTAGCCATGATATTTTCTGAAAAATCATTTCCTTAGGATTTTTCCTCCTGAGAAGCTGAGAGGCCCCAAGAACAAAATGGAAACAATGATTATCTGCTGCTGTGGAATGCAACAGGTGGATCTGTGATTAGTCTCATGCAGTTGCTTCTAATTAATAGCCAATCACAGTCAGTTGGCTTGGACAGAGAGTCCGAGCCACAAGCCTTTGTTATTCATTCTTTCTTTTGTTATTCTTAGGTAGCCTTCTGATGAAATCCTTTCCTCTATTCTTTTGGTATAGTTCTAATATAATCTATATTATAAAATAATGAATCAAGCCTTCTGAAACATGGAGTCAGATTCTCATCTCTTCCCTCATCCTTGGACCCCTGTGAACACTGTCACAGAAGGCTACCAAATTTGTCAGACACAATTTGCCTTCAGTGAAGCCATGTTGGCTGTCACCAGTTGCCTCATTATTTAGATGATGTGCTGCTAAAAGGAGTAAAATGTTGAAATGCACTTTCTAAACTAAAAAGCAAAGAGCACAACCAACCTTGTGGATGGATAACTTTAAAAAATGGAAATTAGAGCATTTATGGAATTATTATCTATGCTCTTGGTCACTGGTCCTTTTCTGACTATTACTTCACACTGACTATATCCATCACACTGATTTCTGCTTAATGCATTTACATATTTGCATGTATTAAGTAGCCATAAGTAAGCAGGAACTTTGACAAACCGTGCAGTCTGACTGCTTAGTGCTGAATAATGGCTTATGGAGAAATCTGACAAGAAATGTAAAATGAAGACAATTCCTCTGCCCTTCTTGTTTCTTGTAATCTTAAGCAGTAATCTTAAGCAACCTTGATACTTTGAGACCTTTCTTGAATCTGAGCATTTAAGTACCCTTGGATAATTTTATCCTCCTTTCACCTTTTAAATAAGCTTCACACCCATTGTTAGAAAACTTCAGAAAGCCAGCTTAAATATATTCAAAACCAATTTGAGCCACTTCTTGTGCCAACACTCTGCTTTTCCCCAAATAATTTTATTCTTCCCCTGATGTTTAGCTCCTGTCAATTTACAGATAGTGAACATACCCTCTCCAGTCTTTGCTTTGATAAGCTAAACAACTCCAATCTTTCAGTCCTTTCAGCTCAGGCAGCCCTCACTCTGTTCTGTCACCATATTTGTTTCCAGTATAATTTCAGTCTACTTCAAGATTTTTGCCCACAACCAAACACAAGAGTTCATCAGCATCCTTGTGCAGTGCTATTTTCTTGCTGTTACTCATAGACTTTCAGTCTCAGTTGGTTTACATAGAGGACAGCTAAGATATTTTTGTGTCTGGAGAATCATACAAAATTTAGCCCTGACAATACCAGCCTTCTGTGTTTACAAAGAGAGAAGCAATAACTCCTCCAAATCATTTTATTATGCTATGGGACATTTCTGCAGATGAACAAGAACAGCAAGAGTTGGGAGTTAGAAACATGTTCTTGCATTCATTATAAGTGGCTGCTTGTTCATGGATGCTTCAGAGCATCTGCACTGTGCTGCTCACATATGAATTTTACTGGCCCTCTCCTGTTTTGGGAGTCCAGACATAGCCCATGTCTCTCTAGCTGCTGTGCGTAGTCTTTTGATCTGGAAAGGATCTAGATGATGGCAGTTTGTGTCTTGTACATGACTTCTGGCTCAAGATCCTCGTGATAGCAGCACTGCAGCCTGCTGCCAAGCCATCTGGTTCAGTCTTCCTAGACCGTCTCTCAATGGGATCCTTCTGGTGAGCTATACTACAGAAGGAACTCGGGATAAGGACAGTGCCTTGCACAGTAACTGTGCTTCCCCTTCTGGGCCTCAGCTGCTGCTTCCATGAATGTGCATGCCTTCCTGCTCTTCCTTGATTTGCTGTCCTGCATGTGCACAGGCTGGGCTAAAGTCCCCGTTGCAGGTGCATGGCAAAGCACTCACAGTGCTCCTTGAAAATGACTCATTAGGTGGCATAAAAGACATCTTAAAGGTCCCAAGATGTTTGTAAGCAACATTGACCACTCAATCAGAGTACGTGTCAGACATTTGTATTCTGAAAAATGGATGTCTCTCTCTGAGCATCAGTAGCAGGAATAGAAAGATGATAACAAAAGAAGTCTTCAAGTATGTAAAGGGGGTTTATAAGAAAGAAGGGGTCAGACTTCTTAGTAGGTACTGTAGCAATAGTGAAAATGTTCATGGTTTTAAACTAAAAGACTGTAGATTCAGACTAGATACAAGGATGATATTTTTTATATTGAGGATAGTGAAACACCTGAACAGGTTTCCCAGAGAGGTGATGCCCCATTAATGGAAACATTCAAGGTCAGATTGGAAAGCTCTCTGGGAAACCTGATCTAGTATAAGATGTCCCTATTAATTGCAGGGAAGGCTCAACTAGATGAACTTTAAAGGTCCTTTCCAAATCAGACTAATCTATAATGCTGAAATTTTATGATTTTATGATCACACAATAGAAAGTGCATTTCCTTCAAGTGAGTGTTGACAGGACTCTACATTGCTCTGGTGGATTGCTAAATACATTCTTTTTGCAAAGGTGGGAATGCTGTGTTACTAGATAATTCAGTATCTGGTTCTAAAGCTAAAACCTGTATTTATTACCTTCGATTTCATGTATAGCCATCTGTCACCAATTCTTTAAAACTTGTTTTTCTGCAAGGAGACATTCCCACCCTGAAAATCCTTCTGCTATTTTGTTACATTGAATTGGAACAAGTGATAGGTTGGCTGTTTTGGCGTAATTTTGCCCGTGGGTGTTCAGTGTACATATACACAAGAGCAATTCAGTTAATGACTCATGCTTACTGCCCTTGTCTTTGAATATGCTGTTGCCCCAAGCAGACGGAGATCATCATGAACACTGTTTTGGAAAAAGATCCACCACCAGACCTGCAGTAGTGGGAAAGGTTTATTCACGTATTGATGTCCCAAATCTCAGAGTTTTATTTCCCATGTCTTATTGGCACATTAGCTACTGCAATTGTTAAGCTTCTCTCTCAAGACGGATGGAGAGAAAACTACTCCAAAATATTTTCTTCAAAATACTGATTATCATACTTCTTACCCTCTCCTTTTTTTGTAGGAAACAGCATGCAGTTCCTAAGTTTCATGTGACCAATAAAATGCAAGCATGTTTTGAAAACAGAAATGTTGACCCAACTTAACTTTCCATTCTCTTACACTGTTTTGAGAATGAAGTAACATGCTGCAGACCATGGGAACAAACAAAAAGCATGGTAGCTGGAGTAACAGCATTATTTGAAGTAAAGCTGTTTACCACTTCTTCTCAAGGTACAATGCCCTTGTCTCATAAACTAAAACTACAGAGGGAATAGCTGCACAGAAGAAAAATAAAATATACCCATGGAAAACCGAAATATGCAATGTAACTTGGCAGGTCTTATTTGTTTGTCTTTTATTGGTGGGTAATCTCTCAATTACTAGAACATACTTTCTATCTCCAGCTGTGCCTAACCTTGTTTTGGCATGACCATAATTAACATTGTTAATTACACAGTTCTGAGTTGAAGTTAAGTACTTAGGTCACGTTCAGCCAGTGTCTTCACTTTCACCTCATGAACATATTATTAGGGGAATAAAATTTCTTTCACTATAAATGCAACTTTTATCTCCATGCTTTCTCTTAATAAAATTAATTTGGTATTTGTATAATTTTCTCATTTGAAGCTGTATTTATAGTAAATTGATCTTTCATGTCAGTTTCTGATTATTCTCTTGTTATCAGGTACTGCTGTTTTGTTGGCATGTGAATTAAAAGTCAATCACAATCTTCAGTTTCTTCACTAGGGACATTGTTTAGCAGGAAAGATGTGGAGGAACAGAGTGGAGGAAAAAAAGGTTGTTTTGGTATGCAGTGGTGAAATCAGTTAAGTGTGAAGAATGGACTACTGCCTTAGGCCCCTCATGAAAGGTGCAGGCAAGAATTAGCTTCTGAGGTAAGTTCTTGTAAAGCTGACATCTTGGTATCTAAAACTCATTCAAGGCCAAATAGACTGACCTGATGATGAAATTAGATCAACTAGTTTAATTTGTAATGCATCAGGGGCCTGGGTGTTGTCCCACGCTCCAAAGGTGGTTTGTCACCTGATTTCAAAGCAAGTTCAAACCCTGCTTTGGGCTAATGGAGAAGTGTGTCATCCTGACATCCTGACAACCATTGCGGGTTGTCACTTTTCCCGTACCCTGTTTTCTCTGAGTCCTGGTCCACAGGCACCACATCTTGGCAACATTTTTAACATTTATTACCAAGATGTTGCCTCAAAGCTCGTCCCAATCTGGTGCAATTAAAGGGTTGGATCCTCCTGTCATTCAGCTCTGTGGGAAGTGTGATATTTCCCCGTTTCGCACTAAGCTTAGTCACTCCTCAGACAGACAGGGAAAAGGGACATATGTTCAGCTCTGTGTACCTGAGATAGCAGCCAGGGCTCCTCAGAGTCAGAGGGACAGATGGGCTCAGCCTCTGATGCTCTGTTCTGTCCTCTGTGTGAGCTGAGTGTCTGCAGTATATGCTTTGGGATGGAGACCAGGACATGAGTTAGCTCTGAGTCCAGCCTCCTGTGGCCATTATTGTGTTCTTGCTTCTGCATGGAGACAAAGTGCCTAAGCTCTTGAGAGTTACAACATTAGATTAGTTCCTCCAACTCCAACCATTAATTTTTTATTTATTTCTCTGTCTCTGCTCAGAAGCCTGGCCAAAAATAGGTGTGCCAGTGCACTGCATTTTCTCTCTGTACTAATGTATCTGTGATATAAAGGAAAAGCAGTTTGTGGTGAATTGTTTCTGGGTTAGGTCTTCCAGCATTTTCCTTTGTATTTGCTAAGGACTGCTGTATAGTGGACTATGGGCCTTCCTTGGAAAAACTCCTGAGGTGTGGAATGTCTCCACTGGGTTCTGTGCACACAAGGCAGAGTTCTTGCTGCCTGAACTACCACATCCTTAGATTTTCTCTGTTGGCAGCATTGGTTCTGTTGGGACCAGGCTCCATATGAGTGCAGATCTTTGAACCTACCTCTTTCTTAATGTCTTGTCAAAACACCAATAGTGAAACGAAGCTTTAATAAGTGATGTGGCAACCGTTGGGTTTTTAAGCCAGCTTTTAGAAGAGATTTGTGTCAGTTTCAAAGGGTGGGTACAGATATCATGCTTAATGACTGTGGTGTACAAATGGTAATATAAAGCTGTAGCTGAATGCAGAGAACTCTCCCTAGAGAAATGAACCAAAAACTCTTGAAGCTGCCTGAGAATCCCAACATTTAGTGTAGCTGACAGACACAGCTGCCTCTGAGGAGACAGAACTCAAAGCCTTGTTCAGAAACATTGACCAAGTGATTACAGAACATATCCTTGGATGTGACTACCCTATGTACATGCAAAACATTTATGACTGCTGCTATATGTGTAAAGGTTGAAACACATTTGTCAATGGTGCTATAAGACTTTTAAGCTATAGGTAGTACTACCATTCAGGATGGAGGGATTTTTGTGAAATTCTCACACCTGTCTTAGAGTTTTGATTATAAGTGCCATGTTACGACTCACAAAATTACTCTGCTCTAAATCTCATCAGAGATTTGTAAAAGATGGCTTCCAAAACAGCTGCTGTTATGTTGTCATAACTCATTAGCCTGAGAAGCGCACAGCATATGACTCTGCCAGGTTTGTCATGGACTTCAGGTATTAATAAGGGTCAGACTTCCAATATCTGCATTTATATTTTTTAACTTACCCTTTTTTCTTCTTTCCTCAAACTTTTGAAGCCAATGGGACTCTAGTTTTGAGTTTTTGAAATACCTAATAGATGTATATGGTACAAAAAATATTAAGCTGTGATTCAATGCTGTGGGTAGATATTATAACTTATCCAAAAATAAAAAAGTGAAAAAATGATGGGAATGCCCATTATTTTAGGATGGCAGTGATCATATGAGGAAGCAGTTCCTCAAGAGAAGAAAGGTGGAGGAGATTGACTCAGTTTAGTTCTACCAGAGTCTTCCTTATCCAAGATAGAAATGATTGACAGCAACAATTCCATCTTGTTCTCATGATCACACAGCCAGAAAGAAAAGCTCTGACTCTGTTGTTTCCATTGCACTGTGTGGACTCTTGGGGCAACTTTTCAGAAGTTGCCTGCAGAGGCAGACCTTGGGAAGTGTGGCAGAATTCACTCAGAAAATGACGACTGCAGAAAGAACAAGCACATCTCCTTCATCTTGGGCCTGGTCCCTGACAACTCATGATCTATTTGATGCATGGTTCTTGCAGTGGAGGAGTGGCTGGAGTTCTCCCAAGCACATTTCTGAGCTTAGGGAGAGGATGACTTAAAGTCAGAATATCTAAATCAGTGCTGGGTATTCATTGCTACATGATGTGGTTTATACCAGTGGGATTTCACATGCGAAAGCAGTGTGATGTGTCATTAGATGTTTCTGCTGCAAAAAATATTTGCAATTAAGAGACCAGATTTTCAAGTTCTTTTCTCCAACAACTCTGCAAGGTCTTAGTTCGAATAATTTTGGATCTTCAAACTTTCCCTTACAGATACCCATTATGTTTGGTTGCTTACGGAGTAAAGGAGGATTTAATCAGAAATTTTTCCCTTTTTATGTTATCAAAAGTACCTCTATAAAAGATGTGTGCTAACATTTTCTGGTAAAAATGTTTATGTTGTTGTGTGTGATACTAAGAAAGTCAAGCTTTGTCTGGTTTAATTATGAAAAACCCTGCTAGGACGCAAATATGCAGACTATGTGTATCTTGTTGCCACAGGTGGTGGCTTATACCTGGGATTCCCAGTCATGAAAAACCAGTTATCTCAAAGCTGGCAGCTAAGTAGGCAGCTGGTCTTCAGAAAACACAGAGCTGGTGCAGCTCATGTGGTAATGGCATCCAAACTCAAACAGAAGGGACCACTCCTGTGCACTGCTTGCAGACTGGAATGATCTAATATTCACAGTCCATAAGCATCAGCTGAAAAATATAGCTAGTGGGTAAGCCCTCTGCAAGTTATAATCACTTGTCTGCCTCAAATTCAGTGGGGAAGAAAAAAAGAAAAAAGACAGCAAATGTGCCCACACCTTCTAAGGGAGTAGAGGTGTCTGAAAATTTGAATCACTGGCAGAGTAGGACCAGCCAACAGAGCTAGCAAGAAAGTGAGCTGGCTCATGTGTTCATTTGGAGACCATGCAGCCTGGGAGGGAGGCTTTGGTGCTGCCCTGGCCCGCACAGCTGGGTGGCTTCAAAAAGCAATCAGGGTCTGAGAGCGGCCCTCTGGGAACAGGGCTGTCAACCTGGACAGCCACACACAGAGTTTTTGCAGACTGGGCTCTGGGTAAGGGCGCTTACCAAGGGAAACCTTGTGCCCCTGCCTCCTCTTGAAACTGCTCTTATCCCACAGGGATGTAGCTTGATTCTATTGCTGCATCTCGGCCTCATTGGTTGAGTGTTTCCCTGCAGCAGTTGTCTCAGATGAAGTGAATGTGATTCAGTGATTACTGCAGCTATTGAAGACACTTAGAGAGTAGAGAAGGAAAGTTTAGAGGTAAAGATACTTCTTTTCAGGAGATTTATAATTGTGGGGTTTCTTCCTCTATTTTTCTACTGTATGAAGAAATGAAGAAGCAGAAGACAGTCTAGCTCAGGCTGTGATAAAGAGGTATTTGTTTCCTCACCCAGCAATGTTGATTAAGCTGGAGACAGGGAAGTGTGTTTATTTCCACACTGCTGTTCCATATTAGTGCCACCTGCCAGAGGAATGGACTCTGATAGATTCCTGTAACACCATAAGTCACAAATGTTATATTGGTACTGTACCCTTTTCTGTTGAAAAATCATCACCACAGTGAATGTTTTTCATTGGTAGAGGAAACAGGCTGATACTCTCCCGTGTTGTGAGGCCAGATAGGCTGAAATAGAAATTGCCAGACTTAGTGTAAAGAGGATGCAGTTACTTGGACCAAAAGCTATGGAGCTGTAGCTCTGTAGTGCAGGCTGTTGGGTGCTACTGCTGGACAGTGATGTGTGGCCCTTGACTCAGCACTGTGAGCACCTGCTAAACTTTAAACTGTGTGTGGAAGTGCTGCCATTCAAAGTAAAAGTCTTTTCTGATCTCTATTAGATTTGGAGTTTAATTTACTGAAGTAAGAGATAGTAGGATTAGATCTTTCAAAACCCATTATACTTAAATCCTCAACATTGTTACCAAAATTTTTTTCTTGTTCTCCCATCCACAAACAGTGGGGTTGGATGCTTTTTTGCTTCATTGCTTCACTCTTGAGCTGGTAAAGTCAAATTGCTATTTAGCCTATGACTTTCCCCAGGGAAAGGTGTTTTTGAAGACCTGTCTTTTTAAAGCACTGACCTGACATAACTCTGTAGCTGTGTTGACAATTCTCAGCAAAAATCATACTGATCATGGAACTAGGTGTTTTTTTTCTTTATTAATGTGTTTATTTGAAAGTGATTTCACTTGGGACTGGACAAATAAAATTTTATGAGCCAAACTTTTTTTAGAAAGAGCAAATCTTTTCAAAAAGGTTTTTCAAGTGATCTATATTAAACCAAAAAGATTTAATAAGGTTAACTATTCAGAACATAAACAATTTTCAGCAAAGTTATATTTCTCTTGTATTGTCTTTAACTATTGCATTTTCTTTACCTTTCTCCACTACCTAGAAAGCCCAGCAGCAATTAAAGGCCCTGTAGAAAAATACAAAGCATGGTAGAGAATGATCTGCAAACTGTCCACACTGTAATGTTTAAAAAGCAAAGGAAATATTGCTGCAAGCTATAGAACAAATACAGAATTTATGGAGAGGTTTTAAAAAGCAGGAAGCTGCTGGAGATAAAGTTTCTCTGTTACAAAATTCCTGGTAAGACCTATTAAGAAACTCATTGAGAGAACTGAATGTGGCTGGGAAATGACTGCGTGTTGTCTCCCTGGGTTGCCTCCAGGTCAGAGCACATTTCCTGAACTTGTAAGGTCTGTGCCCCTGACCCACAGGACTGCCCAGTCTCCATTTCCTGTTCTGTTGTCTGACCAGATTCAAAAGGACCCATGAAGGAAACATAGCAGCACGTGGGACTGCAGGGCATCCAGTTGCTATGGTCTTGTTTCTCTCTTTTGCTGTCATCTTAGAAAATGTTCAGACTGAAATGATAGCTCTTAAGCTCTTGGGGCTGTTTGGAAATACAAGTGCTGGTTTTCTTGTTGTATTTTTTACTCTAACACCTTCAGATCACACAGAATTTCCAAGAGTTTACTTTTGTTGAGGCCAAAAGCAGAATTTGAGCTTCAAATTTCCTCTGAGCCAGAGATACCTGGTTGCAGACAAATCTGCTTAGCATCTTGTAGGTTGGAATGGAAGGTGAGACTATTTTCCCTGAAAAGAGCTTTGCATATTATTCTGTGGCCCAAAGCTATTTTGGCCAGTGGAAAATGGTCAAACAAACATAGTAGCATTTCCTCTCATTCACAGAATGGAATTAGCAAGAAAAGTTCAGGGCAAGGAAGAGTCTCTAAATTGAGCCCCATTTTGCTTCCTTTGTTCTACCTCTCTTTAAGTTGGAATTGATCCAATATCCTGTGTCTTTAGTATATTCTTGTTGGTTTTTTTTTTTTTTTTTTAACCAAGAATATTTATCCTTATTTATCGTATTTATCCTTAAGTGTACTTTCATGCAGTTGAATGCTCTGATTTTTCAGTCCATGCTGCAAAGCTGTTGCAAGGAGCCAAGTTTCCATTCCACAGTGAAATAGTCTCCTGCAGCTTTTGCTAAACATTGCTCATATCCTGAACACATTTCTTCCACCACATACTATTCTTAGTATCATTGTTCTGTGATAGCATCCCCTTATTTTAAGCCATTTTCTCACTGGGGAAAACAGAACAGAGTGATCTGACTGCCTGTGTTGGGTTTCCTCATAGATACAGATGTCCCCAGGTGCATCCTTTCTGCACAGGAAAATGTTGCAGGGAGCATATTGCTCCAGTCAATTCTTCACCCACAAAGTGTGAGTGGCTATAGCTGGTGACAGTAGGCAGGTCTTCTCTTCCTTGAGATGAAGGAATAGGTGCTTTTCCCAGGACTCAGTACCTGTATCTGATAGCTGGCATTTTGGGAAGGGATAACCACCATGCAGAGAGGTGAAATAGGGATGACTTTTGGTGTTTGCATTGGCACACTTCAACCAGATTGATAAATAGCAATCGCACAGCCCACCTGTATAAGACATGCTTGTGTGTTTTATCTAATGCATTTTTTATCTAATATTCACTCCTACACAGAAACTAGTAACCTCAGAGTCTTTGTGTATGTAACATGACCTGGGAGAGGAAGGATCAAATGCATGAAAGGTGACTCTCTCAGAGCAGTGGGTTATACACAGAGCAAATACCAGAACATAGTTGCCCACCAACTGGAAAGCAGTATAGCTGCTGAGAGAGGGCTGCAGACAGAAGTTCAGAGAGAGAATGTGGATGGAATTGCCCTTATCATCTCTAAAGACGCTGCAGCCCTGTTAGCAAAAGCTGTAAGGAGGCTGACAATAGAAAAAGGAATGAAGATTATGCCACTGATGAAAAGCTAATAGACACAACTGTGCATCAGAGAAGATGGATAATAAAAGAAACTGTTTTCTGCATAATGTGGTAGTGAACTGATGGGACTCCAGCCCTACTACTTTTTCCCAACTTCGTCACATTTCAGAGCTTCAGACATGGTTCAAATTGCCAAAATATTGTGAAGCTGGTCTTAAACTAGTGAGAGATCAAGGAAGGGGAAAAAGTTTAGAAATGTCAAGATTTTAATAGTTTTTTAATGTCTTTAGGGTGTAGTATAGTTTTCTTTTCCAACTACTTCATGACAGCCATAAGGACTAGAATCGTCCTATTTCCTAATGGAAGCATGGAATGGGTCAGGTTGGAAGGAAGTACAGTGGGTCATCTGGTCCAACCTCCCTGCTCAAGCCAGGTCATACTAGACCACATGGCACAGGATTGTGTCTGGTTGTTTCTTGAATATGTCCAGTGAGGGAGACTCCACATCTCTGATCAACCTGTTCCAGTGCTCAACCACACAGTAAAGAAGTTTTTCCCCAAATTCAAGTGAAGCTTCCTGTGCATCAGTTTCTGCCTGTTGTCCCTTGTCCTGTTGCTGGGCACCATTGAGAAGAGCCTGGCTCCATACTCTGACACCTTTTCTTCAGATACTGGAAGACATTTCTGAGGTCCCCTCTCAGTTTTCTCTTCTTGAAGATGAACAGGCCCGGCTCCCTCAATGTTGCCTCATAGAAGAGATGCTTCAGTCCCCTCATCATCTTTGTTGCCTTCCGCTGGACCTGCTGAAGGAGCTCCATGTCTCTCTTGTCCTGAGGAGCCCAGAACTGGACACAGCACTCCAGATGTGCCTCACCAGGGCTGAGCAGAGGGACGGGATCACCTCCCTTGGCCTCCTGGCAATGCTCTCCCTAATGCACCCCAGGATCCCACTGGCCTTCCTGGCCCCCAGGACACACTGCTGGCTCATGGACAGCTTGTTGTTCACCAGGACCCCCAGGTCCTTCTCCACAGAGCTGCTCTCCAGCAGATCACCCCCAGCCTGTGCTAGTGCCTTGGGTTGTTCCTCCCCAGGTGCAGGATCCTAAATTCGCCTTGTTGAATTTCAGATGTTTCTTCTCCTCCCATTCCTCTAGCCTGTCAAGGTCCTTCTGAAGGGCTGCACATCCCTCTGGCGGGTTGGCCACTCCTCTGAACTTTGTTTCATCAGTGAACTTGCTGAGCAGGCATCTGCCCCTTCATCCAAGTCCTTGGTGAATAAGTTAAACAACACTGGGCCCAGTATGGAACCCTGGGGGACACCACAAGGGACAGGCTTCCAACCTGACCCTGTGCCACTGATTAGGGTACTCTGGGATCTGCTATTCATCAAGGTCGCCATTCCTCTCATTTTCCACTTGTTTGATCCAAATATCCTGAGTTTCCCTATGAGGATGTTGGGTGAAACAATGTCTAATGCCTTGCTTAAGTCAAGATGCATCCTTCTTCAGTGTGGAGAAAATAACCCTTGAATGTCAGCCATCTCTCTTAGACCTCTCTTCCTTGCATGGCCTCTTCCTGTGGGATACTTTCAAGAAGATCCCTAGAGAGGCTAACATTAGCTCTTCTGAAGTCTGTGATTACTTGTTGTCCTGCTTCCTCTTTGCCCAACACTGAATTCCACAGTCTCATTGTCACTACAGCTAAGGCTGCCCCCAACCTTCACACCTCCAGCAAGGCCTCCCCTGTTTGTTGTTATAAAGTTGAGCAGCAAATCATTCCCTGAGGAGTACACCATTCCTTATGGGATCCTCTGTTGCCTGTGCCAGAACCTTGTCATCAATGCTTTTCAGGTACTTCCTGGACTGTTTGTGCTTTGTTGTGTTGCTGCTCCAGCAGATGCCAGGGGAGTTAAAGTCCCCCACAAGAACCTGTGGCTTAGAGGATGCTTTAAGCTGCCTGTAGAAGTTTTCATCCACTTTTTCCCGATCAGGTGGCCTGTAGCAAACACCCACAGCAATGTCACTCTAGTCTGCCCTTTTATCCTTAACCTCTCGATTCTCTCATCATCCACCCCAGATAGATACATTCCAAGTGTTTCCTCACATAGAGGGAAGCTCCACCAATGCGCCTTCTTGGTCTGTCTTTCCTAGGCAATGTGTGGCCCTTCATGACAGCATTCCAGTCATGTGAGGTATCCCACCATGTCTCCATAACTGCAGTAACATCAAGCCCTTTGCACACAGATATCAAGTTCCTCCTGTTTGTTCCTCACACTGCATTCGCTGGTGTGCAGGCACTTTATAGAAGTATTTGACTGTGTCAATGTCCCAGTGAGGGTACAAAGGGACCACCCAGTTACTGTTTGGCTGCTTGTTCTTGCTTGAGATATTCCCTCTTGAGCCTCCTTTTGCTACTTGGCTGCTTGCTATAGCTCTCCCCTTCTGACACCTTATCTCTGTCAAGCCTGGCTATGTCCACATCCACCTTCAAATCTAGTTTAATGCTCTCTCAGTGAGCCCTGGTAAATCCTGAACTAAGACTTCTCCTTTGAAAGAGGTGGACCCCATTTATTGTCAGCAGACTTGGTGTCATGTGAACTGACCTGTGATAAAATCCTCAGAATTCTGCTGGTAACACCAGCTTCAAAGTTAGGTGTTCATCTGTCTCTTTTCCTGTTTCTTGCCCCATCAACTCCTGAAACTGGCTGGGTAGAAGAGAACACAGTTTCAGACCCATTGACCAGCTGTCCCCAAGGCCCTGAGGTCCCTTTTGATCATCTGCACCCTTGTTGTTGGGACTTGGTCATTTACCCACCTGGAAAACCAGCAGTGGATAATCATCAGTGGGTTGCACAAGGCTGGGAAGTTTCTTGGTAATGTCCCTTATCCAGGTGACAGAGAGGCAACACACCTTCCTATTGGATTGGATCCAGTTGGTGTATCAGGTCCTCCAGTTGGTGTATCAGGTCCTCCATTCCTCTACAGAGGGAACCCCCAATGACTACCACCCTTCTTTTTCTTAACTGAGCAGGTTGTGATGTGGCAGGTAAATTGCTCTGCCATAGGCAACCTCATCCACCTGGATGGACCTTTGTCGCTATAGGACACAAAAGACCACAAGCTCACCGCTGTTCTCAAGATGAAGAAAAAAAGGGAAATTTATTTTTTGACTCTTACATTTACAGTTTTCGAAAAGTGACAGTGGATTGGAGGGTGACAGTGCCCCCTCTCCAATGACGCTGGTCAAACTAACAGTCTATCAACTCTTTCTTCTTCTATAAAGGAATGCAAAACAATGAGTTATTTACAGAAAGTGTGTGAGAAAGTTTACTACAAGAATGTTAACATCAGAAGGCTTAGAAATCTTAAAAAACTAGAGTGACAGACCTTCACCCACATTCTAATTTCTCTGGTCCTCATTTTCCTACTTCTGAGATTCCAGGGCCTCGTATCTATTGCATACGGGCGCTTGAGGAGGTAAGGCAGGTCAGGAGGGGTTTCACCTGCCACCCCAACAGAAACCCATTTTCACTCCCCTCCACCCTGAAGGTCCCTTCTGGCTGGTGGTGAGCAGGTGGGGGGTCCATGGCTTCTTGTGGAGTGGATATCAGGTCTGTTTGTCAGAGGCATGGCAGAGTGCAGCTCCACCAGTCAGGCTCTTCCTCAGAGTCCCTAACACTTCATGTGCCATCTCTGCCACTAGGCTGAGCAGCCCACAGAGCTGCTCTCCCTCCTACCCTTCAACAGCAGCCCCAAGTTCGGCACTCCCTGCAGCCTGAGATCTGAAACATGGCGAGCTTTTGTGGGTGCTCCACCCGGGTCACCACATCCTTTGTGGTGCACACAGAGGAAGTAGCTATTTTCCAAGTGGACACCATACCTGAGCTCTCTGGGTGAGCATGATTACTGCCAGCTGAGCTAAGTGCTTGAGCTGGCAGTGCCTTGGTGCCTGTCCTGCTCAGAATGCCTGCACAAAGTGCCACACCATGTCCCAGCTGAATGCACCATGCCCTGTTTGCCCACTTTATTCATTTGGTGTAATCACAATGTGTGGGTGGACTGATGAATGTTGACTGAATTTGAATAAAGTAGCACACTGATTTAGGTCAAAGTTCTGACAATTTATTTCTTTCATAACTATTCTGAGCAAAGACATTACGAGCAAAAACTCTTGCACAACTTTCTAAAGGGTTTAGAAGCAATGAAAAAAAAATTCTGCGATTTCTTCAATAAATTGCTCACGTCCTTCCCACAAAATATGTGCTTGTCCTTGCAGTTCATTCTTTCAAGTAGCATTACCTTAGTCTTTAAAGCTTTTGAACAAATATCAGTAGGTCCTTACAAGTGAGGCTCCTTTTCATTTCCTGTCTTGTGGACACTCTCCCGATCACACATGAAAACCTGCGGGCTCCTGTGGCTGTCCTTCCTGTCCAAACACAAATGTATGTGACTTTTCTCATGACAACTAAGTAATTAGAGTGTACTTTCATTTTAGGTATGGGTAGCATTTTTAGGAGCTCCATGTGAATGTGAAAGCTCAAGTTACAGACTCAAAAACAGAGGTGGAAAATTCTGAGTCATGTTCTTTGTTAAAAGTATTTTGCATTCTTACATTTGAATTAAGATTCTTTTAAAATTCAAAAGGAATTTTTATCTGATTGTCAATTTATTGAAGCCCTAATTTTTGTCTTACTAGAAAGCAAAAGCTCTGAACTTCCTTCAGTACAAAAAAAAAACAACTGTTAAAGCCCCTGTGGGGAAAAAATGTGAAAAAGACTACCTCGTCACCACAGTATTTCTATAAAATTTTGAATATTTCATGCACAGAAGTGAAAGTCACTTGATATCATGCTTTTGAAAAGATAATTGCTCTGGAGTATTTTGCAACCATCAACACTGACAACAGCATCTTCTCAGACAATGGGCTTTTATCAGCTGTGAGGTGGTAAGAGAGCACAGCTGGCTTAAAATAAAGAAGACATAGTGGGAGTCCTTATGGCACTTTTACTGCCTGAGATGTAGCAATGATTTTTTAAAAAGTCCATTCCTTCTGTTTGCATCACAGAATCAAAGAATCAAAGCACTGTGTTCCTTTACCTTTAAAGTAATAAATAAGCTTTGCATTTCTGTTGGCTAATTCTTATTCAGTGGTCAGTCATGCTTCCTTCCAGAAATTCTACAGAAATAGGATCTGGTTCCTACTGCTAGTCATGTAAGATTTTGTGTAGGCCCAGTTACCTATTTGTGATGTAAGTATAAGTAAGAAAACACCTACGAATGTGATATAAAGTGCAAGGCACTGGCACTCCCAGATAAATGTGAAGTACCAGTCTGAATATTTTTGCCCTGTCACAATCAGAACTTCGGGGTTTTGCTGCTTTTGGGAGAGGATTTATTCCAAGAAGGAAGTCTTATTATGGCCTGTCAGCAGTACATTAGGATCACAGAATGACAGAATTAACCAAGTTGAATAAGACCTTTGAGATCATCCAGTCCATACTATGACCTAGCACTACTGTGTCAACCAGATGGTGGCACTGAGTGCTGCATCCAGTCTTTTCTTAAACACCTCCAGGGACAGTGATTGCACCACCTCCCTGAGCAGCCCATTCCAATCTCCAGTCACTCTTCCTGTGAAGAAATTCTTAAAGTCCAGCCTAAACTTCCTCTGGCACAGAAGGCAAGTGGGAACGCTGTTGGCCTCATGTCCTGTCACTGATTATCTGGAAGAAGAGATCGACCTCACCCAGCTACGCCCTCTTCTCAGGCAGTTCAGGAGAGTGATAAAGGTCACCCCTGAGCCTCCTCTTCTCCAGGTTAAATACCCCCATCTCCCTCAGACACTCCTAACAGGACTTGTGTTCTGAGCCCTTCACCAGCCTTGTTGTCCTTCTCTGGACATGCTCCAGCATCTCAACATCCTTCCTGAACTGGGGGCCCCAGAATTGGACACAGAACTCTAGGTGTGGTCTCACCAGTGCCAAGTACATAGGCTTGTCCAGTTCCCACTGCAGAGGCCTCCTATCCACTAGCAGATCAATAATCACACTGAACTTGGTGTCATCTGCAAATTTGCTAATGGTAGACTCATCCCTGGGGAGCTCCACTGGTGAGTGCCCACCAACTGGATATGACACAATTCACCTCCATTCTCTGGGTCCAGCCATCCAGCAAGTTCCTAACCCAGCAAAGAGTGCTCCTGTCCAAGCCATGGGCTGCCAGCTTTTCCAGGAGTGTCCTGTGGAGAGATGGTGTCAAAGGCATTGCTGAAGGTCAGGTGGACAACATCCATAGCCTTTCCTGTATCCACCAGGTGGGTCACCTGGTTATAAAAGGAGATCAGAGTGGTCAGGCAGGACCTGCCCCTCCTAAATCCATGCTGGCTGATCCCCTGGGCATCCTGTAGGTGCCGTGTGATGGCACTCAAGATGATCTGTGCCATAACTTTGCTGGGCACCAAGGTCAGCCTGACAGGTCTGTAGCTTCCTGGATCTTCCTGCCCTTCTTGTGGGTGGGTGTCACATTGGCCAGTCTCCAGTCTTCTGGGACCTCCCCAGTGAGCCAGGACTGCTGGTAAATGATGGAGACCAGTTTGGCAAGACCTTCTGTCAGTTTCCTCATCACCCTGGGAGGGCCCATCTGGTCCCACTGGCTTGTGAGCATCTAAGTGGCTCAGCAGGTCACTAACTGCTTTCTCTTGGGTTACAGCGGGGACTATTCTTCTCCCTGTCTCCATCTACCGGCTCAGAAGTCTAGTTGTTCTGATTTCCTCTAGTATTTTCACTGTTCTGTGTCTGTCAGATTTGGTAAAATTTGATGTGGAGTCCAGTACTTTAGACTTGTTTCTGAAACCTGGTGACTGCTTCAGCCCTGCCTCTTTTCCTAGTACTGGGAGCTTGTGCACTGTGCTGTGCATCCTTCCCATCCCCTACCCTCCTGCCGAAGGGGAAGCAAAAAGTGCTTTCTCACTGCTACTTGCTGTAGAAGGAAGGCTGGTGGGAAAGGTCTATTCCTCAGTTCAAACTGAGGAACAGCTGGTGCTCATGGTGATAGCCAGCTGCTGTGTAGAAAGGAATATAGAGCAAACTTGTATCCATGTGAAATCCTATGCAGAAGTCACTCTAAATGTCCAGATTATCTTTTTTGGTTGTGTTAATTTTCTGTTTTGCAGACAGCCACAGGACATGTCACAGTTTTCTTACCCTATGTTGTGTGCAAGACAAAAGTAGGAGTAAGGAGGTTGACACAAGTAAGAAAGACACTGATTCAATACCACTAAGAGGTAGAAAATAATGGTATAAGTCCTGGAGTGAGCTGTTTGTCAGAGCTGAATTAGCAGACAGAGGGCAAATGGGTTATTACTTCATAAATATTTCAAAGTGCTTGATAAAATACTTTTTTATTTAGCTCTACACTCATATGTAGTTTTGGAGAAAGGCTCTTCTTTAAACAATAGCAGTCAATAACAAACATCCTGAGTTTACTGATGCATTTGGTTGAGGAGGTTAAAAGGCTGGTATCTCTGAGCAATACTGCTTTTGTTAGATCACTTTCTTTTTATTCTATTACACCTAGTGTGCACCTACAGAAATAAAAACATTTTTTTTTTTTTGTTATTCACTTTACACTCAGTAGCTAGCTCCATTTCAAGTGTGTTGTCTTTTGTTACTTTTTGTCTGGTTAAGTTCAGCTATAAAGTAAGCATTTCTTCTTTAAGATTCTTGAAAATCAAGTGAAAGTTCTCCTTTCTTCCATCTAATATTAAAAGTAACAGGGAAAAGAAAGAAAAGTAGGAATGTAGGTAGCTTATTCAGGACATGAGTGTGTTGCAGCATGCATTAGTCCAAAGTAACTAACTGATATTTTGGAACTATTTTCATAATTTTTCATTAAAAAAAAACTCTTCAGAAAAGTTGTTGCCTCCTCCCTTTACTCTCTTTCTTTGTAGTAAATTTGAGTATGAACTTGATTGCAAATTGTGTAACAAATAAGGTTGTGATGTATTCATGGTGTTGTCAAATCCCCAGAATCTTCCTGAAATTGACAATGCAGAGATTCATGTATATTTTCCTTGCTTATTAAATGATAAAAGAAGAGCGATTGTTTTACACTAAATTTTCTGATTTGTTGTGAATTACTAGAAAACTTGCCAGAGTTTACAGGTCAAGATATACATAAGAAAAATTTTATTTACAGAAGTTATCGTATCACTAGATGTGTACAATAAAACCTAATATCTATTATACACTAGATATGTATAATAAAACCTAATCCATGATTAGGTGAGATTTTCTGGATAGTTGTATACAAGAGGCTTGCCTAAATCATAGAAAAATTAAATTGTTTAGATTGCAAAAGACCTTTGAGATCATTGAATCCAACTGTAGGTCTGGTGTTGACAAGTCCACTGCTAAGCCATGTCCCCAAGTGCCACATCCACACTTCTGAATACCTGCATGCCTGCTGACTCGGCCACTTCCCTGGGCAGTTTGTTCCAGCTTTACAGCCCTTTCTGTGAGTCTGACTTGGCTTTAAAACCCACACATTTAATGTGTATAAATTGACCATCTAAAATCCCACATATTTAATGTGTTGGTAATGATGCATTGAAAAGAGGGATTTTAAATGATCAGTTTTAGGAAAGATAAGGGAGTCATATCCAGTACTTTTTTTACCACTTGCATCTACTTTTCATTTCCATTTGTTTGTGGAATCTGTTGCTGAAAGATTTCATATCGCTAGTGATAGCTGCTACAGTGAAAACAAAGTAGTGGATGGTAGCTCTTGGATGGACCCACCCAGAGACAGGCAGAAGTGCTTCTTGACTGGTCAGTGTGGGACCAGCAACCTCCATAAAGGAGATTGCATTTGATACCAACGATGTGACTAGATAAATCGTTGTGATTTACCTCAAGAGTTGTCAGCTGATCCAAGCTGTGGATTTTGTATATGAGAATATTTATCATAATTTTCCTACACTAACTTTCCGTTCATTGAGACCTCTAAATACAACCTAGATAGAGGAAAACGCCTAAGGGATGGTTTATTCAGTCATTCAGACTCCTATTGCTAGTTCTCCTTGTATATAGAAAGTCCTCAGTTGTCCTTGAAACCTCACTGGCCTTTAGGCATCTCCTTCAGCGAAATCATGATGGATTTTAATGGTATCCTTGGAATTAAGGGGTGTGTCACTTGGGTAGATAAGAACAAGCCTTGGAAATGGTGCTGCCTGAGGCCTGGATGCTCAGTGCCAATTATTTTCCTGAATAATTTGTGAACACTTCGCCTGAATCCCCTTTGTGTGCTCCATAACACAACTCTCCTCAGCTGCTGGTATCCTGAAAATAAAGGTCACATTAGAAAGACTGTGGCACAGATGTATAAACAAACAGAATAATTGTAAATTTGAAGCTTTTAGTTTTATATAAGTATTCTCCAGACGCCCCATCCTAACCATGTTCTGTTCAGTGATTATACTTATCCATAGCACAACATTTTGTGGACAGTTTCATTGCCTAAAATATCCAAGGGGAAATGCAAAATTTCTTGGCAATGAGCAATTTAAAAATTCAAAAGATGTCTGGATCTGGGTGATGTGGTTTAGTGGCTTAGAGGCTACAGTGGTAGTGCTGGGTTGGCAGTTGGACTGGATGATCCTGAAGGTCTCTTCCAACCTTACTGATTCTATTATTTTATTTATATATAGAATATCTTCTTTCCTTTGGTAAAGAACAAGACAAACTAACATCCTACTGTGTTAAATTTCCCATAGCCTTAAAACACTGTTCCTTGATCAAGTTTATTTCTGTTTCAATGAAACAGAAACAATAAAAAAGTTCTCTTTTTTTTCCTGTTGATGATGTTTTAACACTGGGTCCAGTAATGAAAGAATTGGTTGGAATTAGAAATCTTGATATTACCAGCTAATTAGAATGTTAAGATTCAGGTGTGAGTTGGATTTTTTTTGTTAGTCTGAATAAAGCTAAATACCATACAGTATTTAAGGAAACCATAATAGATGACATTTTTCATTCAGTCCTATTTACAAAATAAACAGCATTTAAGTAATGAAGGATGACAAATTGGTGTTTAAAAGGGGAATTTTAAACAAAATGCTTCTTTAAGAGTTTTACTGATTCATGTTGCCTTCTGAGAATTGTTTTATAGTTTTTTCCTACTGAAACATTATATAGTAGCTCTCACTGTGAATCAGAATGAAGACTGTGGGCACAATAAAGAAAGAATGGGTTTGGTCATCACCGCTGGGACAAAAGAGTCCCAAATCTGACCCGCAAAGCTGCTAAATGCTTCTCATATTGCTTTGAGAAAAGCACTCAAGCTCACATTTATCAAGAACTTGAACATATAAAAGATTTTTATTTGTTAACACTTAAATTATTCCATTACATGTAATTTCTCTTTCTAGAAAATATGTTTAGGGAAGACTAGTACAAATTTTGGCCAAAATATTTTTCATAATTTAGGGGACGATTTCTCAAAAAAAAAAAAAAAAGAGATTGTGAAGGCTATGTTTTCAGTTGCCCTGCTGATGAAAATCTTCACTTTTTTCCCCCCTTGGCAGTTCCAGTCACAAGCTGCCATCCATTGTTTTGTTTTCACTGTGGGAGCTGTCACTACTGACATGAAATCTTTCAGCAAGAAATTTCACAAGCAAATGGAAATGAAAATCGGATATAAGTGGTATAAAATCCAGGAGTTTTATTGTCAAAATTGGTCAATATTTTTTATATTATTTGCTAAACTGAAGTATACATTTTTTCTTCTTCCAACACAGATCTCTTATTTCTTTACATAAACTGTTTTTTGAATGAAATTATCACTAGATCAAAAAAGGGAGATTCAACCAAAATGCTTTCATTAAAAAGCTTAGATGGAGACATAATTTTAAAGAACAAAAAATATAGCAAAAATTTCCTCTGAAATGTCTGAGTTTCAAAGAACTATTTAGATAAGAAGCTGAGAACAAGCTCTGCTGCAATCTGTGCACAGAAGCTGCAGCTGCAGGAGAACCTGCTGGCAGTGGCTACCTCATGCAGTTCTCTGTGGGGAAGTTCTCTGTGACATGATTTGGGCAGAGGAGCAATGTTAGCTCTAAATTTATCTCTGCATTTGAATAGGTTTAATTCTTATTGTGGGAAAAGAACAAACTAAACATCTTCATGAAAAGCAAAATAGTGAAAAATGTTGTTTGCTTTTTTTTTTTATTTTCCACCTCACCTGTAAAATCTGCAAATTGATGGTTAATTTAATTTTACTTTACTTCCTTTTCTTCACATAGATATTGCACCTCTTTGCAAACCATCTTCCACTGAATGTCATATTGTGTTTATATATTTGAGTCAACTTGGTTTGTGGTTCTAAAACCTCTTGATCATGTGTAACATTTACTGAAAGTGTACCATCTGCAGAAGATAAGTTTATTGAACTCCCAGGTTGGATGATAAAGTGAAAATATCTTCAGAACTGGGTGGCATGGCATATTAATTTGAAAGGACCTTTTTTGTTTTTTTGATGAATTATTTCGTTTCATTGCAATGGACGTAAAGTAAAATCAGAATGGGTTAGACTATCTTGTGTTTTTTTAATTTTATTATGAATTTATAGACAGCACTGATTTTTAGTGGGAACAGCACTGTTTCTCAGAGTTATAATGATTTCTTTCCATGGCAGGAGGGTTGGAACTAAAAATGACTTTAAGGCTCGCTTCGAGTTCAAAGCATTATGTTATTCTGCATCATGAAAAGCAGCAAGGGAAAAAAAGCAAACAGTGTTGTTCTGAAGTTAGCTCAAACAAGCTGTGCAGAAATAAACAGTTTTGATCTCCATGAAACTCATAAAAGTATTTATTTCAAAGTTGGCACCTCTTGTGTAGAATTGCATTTGGGTTCTCTGTCTCATGAAATTCAGGTGATATTCACACCACTGAAAAGCTGTAAAATTTAAGCAACAAATAGATGTAGTGGGGACCCTTCTTAGTCTTTTCCCTCTAGGAATTTGCTTTTCTTCCCCCACTTTGGAGACATGTGGACATTTATCCTAATGTTTCCATCCCAGTGCTGGAGTCTTTTCCCATGACTCCAACAGAGGAAATTGTGCTGGGCACTGTATGTCTCAGTTCTCCGCTTTGTCTAGATGTTTCTGAAGTTTTCTGTCTAAACCACCTTGTGCCAGTAACAGGGGGGATTGTGCCAGTTATCAATACAGAAAAGAGACTCCCTGTTCCAGTAAGACATTGCTTAAGATTTAAGAAACAAACAAGAGAAGGAAGGAAATCCGAAAAGTAACCTAAGCAAAACAGTTCCCCAAAATGGTAATTGAAACTAACGGAGGCTTCACTCATAGAAGGTAGAAATAAAAATACACTTTAATCTGTCCTGAAATGTATCTTTCTGTTTGACATTGTCATCTGGGCAAAGAAAAGGTTCAGGCATTTTGAAAGAGCCACCTGTATTTCCTATGTAAACAGATACTGTCCCATGCTTAAATAGTCCTTGGTAACTTTCCTCTCTAGGGCTCCTGCTTGTTCTACCAATCTGTGCTTTGCTGTCTGTCACAAAAATATTTCACAGTGTTGGTCTGTTTTTCCCTAGATTATCCTAATGACAGCACCTCAAGTATTAAAAGCTATAAAGTCAGGCTTCATCTACACTGAGTGTCTGTAAGGCATTGGAGAAAAAACTGTGAAATTGTAAATCTGGAGAAAAGATATGGCAAAGAGGGATGTATTTTTCTGTGCGTGCATGTGAGTGAACAAAGGCTTAAGGCAGGTGAAATCAAGAGGTCTTGATATAGGGTATAATCTGCTTTCTAGTGAGTCACAGATTAAAGTTATTGTAGCAATACAATATAACTTATTCCCTCCGTCTGTAACCCCAGGCAGAAGGAAAGGTATTTGTTATCAGTAATAAAAAGCTAGAAAACAATGAAATATTCAATGGAGAAATGTTGATGTTTCCTCTTTGTGATCCTGGAACACAAACTTGCAACCTTCACACGCACAAGTAGTGTATGATGATACATCTCTAGTCAGCTAGTAATTGGTGGTTGGGAGACATAATCTCATCACAATAATTGTGGATATTTGGACTGTAAATACACACTACCAGAAAAAGACACTGGAAAGCAATCAGAAAGACTGTGGTAGTAAATGAACATCTGTTGTACTGCTAGACTGTAAAGCTCTTGAAAACAGTGAGAACTGAGAATACTAGGAAAGATAGGCTTGCATTCAGCCTCAGTCATCTGTTTGAAATCAACTAAGAGGAACTGAATAACCTCAAGGGAAGAGCATTTATTACCAATGGACAGGCTGAGAGTGCATCTGAGAATCCACAAGTTTAGTAATGTTTCTTTGCAGTTAGTTTATTAATTTTTGCCTGTATAGAGTTAGTTTGGAGACAGAGAGCTAATAAGAAGAGACTGAATACTTACAAGTGTTGCATTCCATAGTCACCCTGCAAGGGAATTGGCTCAGTGTGTTATTGGACCTCCTAAAATTTCATATCTTCTGCAACTACATAAACTATGAAAAATACTAAGGGAATTCAAAGCAGGCAAGCAGGCATTCAGACTTTTAATTAATTGGTTGTGCTTGGTAACCTAGTCTCTTTTCCATTGTTCCACTTTCAGTATTGAAAGAGCAAGGCACAGAATAAAAAAAGTTAGGCAGAAAGATCTGTTCTTCCATATCTGAGGTAAGGGTTTGTGTAGAGTGTCATGTTTCCTTCTCCTGAAGGCTAGGTGATATCTAAGGGCATCAGTAGGATGAGTGAGGAGAGCTGCAAGTGCCTGAGACTCATTCCAGAAAATGCTGACAAATTCCATGACCAAGATTTTCCAACATGTCACAGAATGAGGTGCTCTTTCAGAGGGCAGGGGAACATGGGCAATCTTGTGCCCAGTGAACAACCAGCTCCTCGGCTTGAGTTCCTTCTTGGCCTGTTCTTTGAGGGACCAGCCCGGCATTCTCTTTTCCATGCTGTAGAAACTGCTGTCTAGCAAACAAAAGTTTATTTTAGCATCTCATAATTTAGAAGCCTGCAGCAGCTTTGTGCTTCCACTAACACGGGTCTGGTTTCTCTGGGTAGTGCTCAGATTGCTGCAATAAAGTGGGTAGTAGGATCCAGAGCTGATGGTAACTGGTGCTGACTCTGGAGTTATTTATGGAGAACTGTTGCTAGAACCTTTCAGTAACCTGCTGGAGTGGTCAGGAGTGGAACAAACTGCCAGCTGCAATGGTAAATAGCAGGATATTACTCATTTCTATGAAGATGCTTTAATTCAGTGGAGTGGAGAAAGGGAGTGGTCTTCGGTAATTTGATTCAGTGTAGCTGTGTACACTAACAGTGTACCCTATTACCCTTTAGTGGGTGATGGGGGAGTGTTTTCACTGTAGATGCAGAAAGTGAATTAAGGGTTTTGGGTGAACGAGGCTTAGGGGAGCCCTTATTGCAGTCTACAGCTTCCTCTAGAGGGGAACAGGAGGGGCAGGCACTGGTTTCTTTTTTGTGGTGACCAGTGACAGGACCTGATGGAATGGCATGAAGTTGTGTCAGGGGAGATTTAGGTTAGATATCAGGAAAAGGTTCCTCACCTAAGGGATATTTGGGCAGGGAAACAGGCTTCCCAGAGAGGTGGTCATAGCATCAAGCCTGACAGAGTTCAAAGAGTTTGAACAACAGGCTCATGATGTGATTCTTGGGGTGGTCCTGTACAGGGTTAGGAGTTGGACTCAATATTTGTGGGTCCCTTCCAACTCAGCATATTCTAGGATTCTGTGATTCTTTTTTTGAAACTATGGCATAACTATCACAAGGCTTTTGTATTCTTGCACACTGGAGTGCTAAGCAATCAATAAGCCCCTGTGACAAGTGTCTCTTTGCTATCAGGTGAGGACTGAAGTGTGAATCTTAAATTTTCCTTAGTGGGTGATTCTTGTTTAGTCTCTTTGGAAGTTAGAATTGCCTAGGTTTGCAAATAAAAATATCTGAATTCAGGTTTACTGAAACCATTGATAATTGTGTGCTCATGGGGCAGAAAGAGAACAAGTTGGCGTAAGGTGTATAAAACAATCTTATATTTTTTTTTAATGTGGTGGGTTGCACACTGTCAGCCCTGAGTGATGCTGATATACTAGTTTGAAAGCAAATTACTGGGAGATTAAATCTACAATTTAATTCGAAAACTAAAATAAAGAGAAACAAAAATAAAACTAAAATAATAGAGAAACACTGGCTTAACCTGACAGAGTCAGAGTACAGACTGACACCCCATGGGTCAGGGTGTTGGTGGCAGTCTGACTGAATGGTGGCTGCAGCCCTCCAGCAGTGACAGGTGTGGTTCTGTTGGATCAGGGATCCTGTAGGAGGGCTTGATCTTCCTCTGAAGGTCCAGTGGATGGTGATGTAGCTCTTGTCCTGTGGGAATCCAGTAGGTAGGGTGGTTCTGGTATTCCAGCCTCAGATTATATCCAGGTAGGAATGTTTGGTTCCTCTCCCTGGGTGGAGCATCTCGGAATGGGGTGATGTGATTTTATCAGGCATGCAGTTACCTGATGGCCCGTTAGCAGACTGCCCCACCTGTTTTAACAGTTTACGAAGATGGCAATAGAATACATACTTTGGTTGCTTCTTACATTGTAACCTGACAGCTGAATGAAGCAATGCTCAGAGGTTTGAGAAAGCCAGTAAATGTTCTCTTTTTTGCAGACAAACTGTTGCTCTTGTGCAATTTGTTGCAGGTTGCTTTCTGTGAGGCTTAAGAAGAGGTGCCCAAAGCAGTAATCTCAGATAAATACAAAAAATAAATAAAAGGAAAAAAAAGAAGAAAAAAAAAGAAAAAAATAGGAAAATAGGAAAAGTTTATTTAGAGGATGATTGCTGAGTATAATTGATACTGAGTCAAAAAGGAAACCTCATTTAAAAATGTGACTCTACTGAAGGAAAATGCTAGAAGATAAATCTTCAGTTTTGGAGCCTTTGCTGCCATGAGTGAGAGAAAAAGCTAGAACAGAAGCCTAGTCATGGAGATCCATTGTCATATGAAATACCCAGACATATCTAGGAGTAAAATGCAGGTAGTTTTGGTCCTTCCTGAGCGGGTTTATGATCCAAGAGTTGGCCAACATAGACTCATTTTCTACTGATCAGGTGCAACAATTTCTGAATTCAGCTGAACAGCAACAAACAGGTGTGTGTGCATGTGTGTGATAATGTATTTTGTGACTCTATTTACATTCCCAGCGTTACTACAATGACAGGACTGACAATTCAGTGTTGCCACTAGCATCAGAATGATTATGACAGAATTTCTGAGCCATTTTATATAGCAAGGAAGAAAAATGGGGGTGTAAAGATTCAGTTTCCCACTGCCTGAATGACCCATCAGGCTGCAACCCATCTGCTTTCCTGAACTGCGTGTGTTCCCAGAGGCTGCCAAGTACTGGAATGAGAAAAAGGTGATCCTTAGGGGAGAGAAGATAGTTTCAGCAGGACCTGGAGGAATGCTCCTGTTGTATAGGAGAAATAAAAAAAATTCCAGAACAAAACAAAACACAAAAAAACCCCAACCAAATAAAAAAACACCCCCTCCCTAAAAAACCCCAAAAAACCAAACCAAAAACACAAGCAAAAAACAGCCACCATCGCTACCACCACCACCACCAAAAAACTCCACAAAAACCAAAAGCAAAACAACCCCCCCCACAAAAAAAAAAAAAAAAAAAAAAGAAGAAGGAAATATGTATTTATGTAGAACTGCCATTGCTGGTTTCTATAGAAAGATCTCTGAGAGTGCCAGATCCTAGCACTGAACAGCCAGAGGACTCTGCACCAGAAGACACTGTATTGGATAAATGTAACATTTAAGAACAGAATAGAAGTAGCTTATGATTCTCCTCTGCCATATTTTTACCAATTCTGTGCAACTGAGCAACTTGAGAGCAAAAATCATGAAGCAAATGAGAGCAGGATACCTGGGCAATACTGTGCTGATTGTGAGATGGGTAGTCTAGGGCTGCCCATATCTGCCGCGACCCATAAATTATATAAGTCTGTGTAACACAGACATAAAGGTCTGGATGGTGAGCAGTGTTCCACTATGGGAGCCTTAGTTTTCTGAGGTGTCTTTGCCTGCAGAGTTTGGAATAACTGCTGAACAGCAGCAAAACCTGTTTTAATTCATCTGGCACAAGCAGGCACTAGGTGTGGTCACATTGCTCTTTAAGGATGAAGGGCAAAATGATGAAGATTTAGTTGACCTCCTGAATACCACAGCCTGGGTCATGTCACCTGAGATTGCTGCAGTTTCCTATGAAGGCTCCCAAACTGCAGCAGTTCTTTTCCAGAGACATCTG
This sequence comes from Calcarius lapponicus, assembly GCA_039654755.1. Lineage (NCBI taxonomy): Eukaryota > Metazoa > Chordata > Aves > Passeriformes > Fringillidae > Calcarius > Calcarius lapponicus. The sequence goes on from CM077481.1 coordinate 45,547,777, forward strand.
TTCCTCCTCCACTTAATTGATGGCCATGGAATAAAATAGAGAAAATAGAGAATAGTCTGCTTCTCCTGTTGTACTTTTCCAGCAGTTAATTATTTTCCACATTTTTCTGTCTTCTGTGAGTCCTGGTTTAAACACCAGTTTGTGCAACAGTTCAAGTTCACAGCCTCTGGACCTCATTAGGTCCCTCACCTGATGAAAAGATAAGTCCTTTGTTGTAGCACAGGGCTTCTTCTTCACACAAGTTGGCACTTCTCAGCTTTGTGTTTAGAAATCATAAATGATGATAAAGAAGGAAAGGATGATAAATCATCCTTCTTTCCTCCCTCTGAAGAAGTGTGCTCTCTGTCTGATGAAACATTTATGTGGCCCTTTGCAGCTTTGGGATCCTTTTTCAGGTTGCACAGCATATCAAGGTTCCATTGGAGTTTCCCTGACCTGGTACTTGTAGAGGCTCTCACTCTTTCCCTGTTTCCCTCTTTCCCACCTCGGTCCCCAGGCCTGTCAGACATAAGCAGAGCTGCCCTGCACAGCTGCACCCCATGGACAGAGTGGCCATGGACAGACACAGACTACCAAGGGCTGCTTCCACAGAGCCTGGGCCTCCTCCAGCACAACTAACAACAGCCTCTCAGCTCTGCTTTGCCATGGGTCTTCATAGCAAGCAGGCAATCTTGCAATCTTTGCACTCAGACCAACATCTCCTTCCCAGGCTGTGTCTTCCCCTTGACCTCCCAGGAGTGTGAAGTCTCTGGTCCTGCAACTCTTTAAAGCTGTTGGTAGGAGGGAAGAGGCTCCAAGAGCTGGGAGATGTACCTACAAAAAGAGCTCTGGCATTTCCTTTGCATTGACAGTTGGAGGATGTTTGCTTGATGTGACTGAATCATCATGTACAGCACCAGTCCACAGGCACAAAGGAATTTCTAAGACAGACCATTCAGCAGCAGCATGTGGCTGTGCCATGAGACAGAAGGGAACCTCAACTTCAACACCTCTGAGGCTGGTTTGCAAAGCAATGAACACACCACCAGCAGTCATCAGGTGAAATCCACTCAAGCCACCTCTTGGCTAAACAAACCCACTAGAAGTTTAAAAGCTTTAGCAAGCTGTCTGAATTGCTTGTTAGGTTTTAGAGCTCAGATGCCATAGGATTGCTGAGTATTGTCCTGAAAGATAAAAGTTCTCAGTTGTTCAGTACACTGTCTCAGGGGAAACAGTGAGGGTAAACTCCCAGGAGGTACCCAAGTCATGCTGCAGTGGCCTGGACCAAGCAACAAAAACTTAATGCAACAGCAATTAATAAACTATGATAAATACATTTGTAGTTTAATAGGAAAACAAAACAGAAGGGACAAATATTCTCTGACAAGTTCTAAATAGCTTGCTGTCTTGAGTCACTGGGTTTTTATTATCACAAAAATTCTTGCATTGTAATTGTAATACCTGGAATCAATAATATGAAATTGGATTATAAAGAAACATTGCTGTGATGTTAAATACATTATTGGCATACTGAAATAATTTGCAATCCAATAATCATACCTCTAACACTGGTTATTGCAAACTGTAATTTGTGAAAGTCAAATTGTAAATTGTAATTCAATATGGTACTTGACAATTATTCTATTACGCATAAAGATAATAGGCATAACAATTGGCTTGTTTACCTGTGGCAGAAAGGTTTTCAATTTTGGATACTCATTTTAATTTTGGATATTCCAATTGGTCTTTTATAAAACAGTTAGAATATAACTCTGCTCTTGCTTACCCTTGAAAAGATAAGGGCAATTCCACCAAAGACATGGGCTCCTTTGCATTTTTGTGCCATAGATCACAATATTGTCTCTTGAATTTACCTCTTCATATTGTCTCTTGAACTTACCTCTTCTTCTATATTTTAAGAAGAAGCTTTCATCTTAATGATAGATTATTTTGGCTGTATGGTGTGGAGCACTTGTGTAAAAAAATAGAAGTTTGTTCAGCTCCTGGCATGACCTCATTCCTTTAAAACAAATGCAGAGTTATCAAAATGACTCAATTTTAATCAATTGCATTTCTGCAGATTGCCTGATATTATAAGCTGGCAGAGATCTAGAAATTCAAAAATCAAAAGCAATACTTTTTAATGCCTCAGATGTGGAAATAAGCTAGTGATTGGTGTGTGACTTCCAGAATAACATATATCAGGAGTAGCACTACTGTGCTCTTTTTTCTATCTCATTTATCTTTTTGCTTTGTTTTGGAAGATGAGGAACTATGAGACTTGTCATAGCTAGAATTTTAGCTACCTTTATCAGATTAAATGGGGTTTTTCTTGTCATTTTTCGTGTATCCCGGCATATCTGTGACATAAGGTTCTTGGGAGAGTGAAAGAAAACAGAAGAAAAATTAGGATATATTATCTTTCTCTTGATAAATAAACCTCACAGAAAAGAACCCCGCAAGAAAACTGTGACTATTCTTTTAAATTTGTCCTCTAAAGAGTTGTGTAATCCAGTTGTTTTTCCACAGCAATCATCAGAAATTCATTCTGTAACAATAAAGAGGGAACATTTTTTTGTCTTGTATGCCAAACAACCTTCTGCTTAGAGCTTCTAAAGTGAAGTTAATACTGCACATGTACAGTGTTCTTATTTTGAGGACTCTTCTGATTAGGTAAGTAAAAATATAAGTTTTGTTTAATAAATAAATTTTTTGTTACTACTATATAGAACCCAGTCTCAGAATAGGGGTCAGCTTCTACCTCTATTAAAGAATTTATGATTTTTTTTTTTCTCTTATTAAACAGGAAGTTTCAGAAAAAATATTTTGAGGTTTTTTTTTGCCAAAGGACAAAAAAAATGTTGTATTGCCTTTACTAATTAAAGTGATTAAAGCTTAAATATAATTTCTGCAGATAAAGGTGATGACCTTGAGAAGTGATGTACTTCAATTTTTGAAATAGGTTGTTTAAACCAGCCTAGTGGCATAGAAGTTTTCTAACTATCTCAAAAAAATCCCAAAACCCAAAAAAACCCCACAATTTTTTTCCCTTTTGTCTGAAGCTGCTTTCCATGAGCATGGCATCCAGGCTTGGGGGACCAGGGAACAATGCAAGTCTGGCTAGGTATGCAACTGTTAATGTGCCCTTGCAACAGAGAATGATATTCCAGCAGTGTGCTAGTCTCTTATTTTAGAAATGCTTATTTATATTTACAAAAATTTTACAAAAGATTAAAAGAAATGTTGGTGGGATGTTAGATCACTGAATCCATTTGCAAGAAAGGGAATCTGGGTTGTCTCTGGTTGTCAAACTCCAGCTGACTGCAAGGTAATGACCTTTTAAGCCAGCAATGGCAATTGCCTTAGAGACTGCCTAGTGAAACAGCAGAATGTTTTTACATGTCAGCTGGCCTTGCAGTCCCCTGTCAGTTTATCAGGAGACAGACCTGATTTGCTTTTCTAATGCCTGAGTGACTTACCTGGAGCCTATAACCTAGAAGGTTCTCAAATTCTTTTGGTTATAGGAGCAGTCCATTGTCTATTAAGTCCATTGTCTTATCCTTGATGCATCTGGGGACAGTCCAGGGCCTTCCGCTCCTCCATGTGCACGGAGAAGACTTGGAATTATTATCCAAAGTAATACAGAACCTTATAAGTAAACTAGAGTTTGTTGGCACCAGAGACAACTGACACTCCTTTTTGAGTGTGTTTTCTCACCACCTCAACCTGTTTGTGTCCACTGAGTATCCTCAGGGTTATGTTTCCACTAGCTGTGGTTGTTCCCTCTTCATTCCACAAATAGCAGCATTTTGAAATGATTTATTTTTGGTACTTCAAGAGGAAGAGTAATATAGTGAATAATGCACTAACTAATGAGGACATCTCTTAATTTGACAGATTAATGTGACAGTTTTTAATTAAAATAGTTGCATCCAAGCAATTTGCTTCTAAGAAGGCAAGTAATGTGCAACGCATAAAAGCAGTGTAAAGAAATGGCAGCTATTTTATCTCTCTGCAATGATTTTGGGAGAGATTGCAACTTGATGCAAAGCAAAATAGCTCAGCCCAGTTCTACTATGAGTGAATACTGCACAACTCATGTATAACAGCTCTCCTATATAAAATTTGCAAAACAAAAGCAACTTCTGGAATTGTGATATGGGAAGGACTAGGAATTTCAGAGCAGAACCTGACATTGTGTCTAGCAAGACCAGAGGAAGTGAATATATTTTTTCATTTATGCTTGGGTATATTTCATTTAACTTCACAGCTAATTTACAGAACTAACAATAAAAAGACCTGATAGAAAATCCTATGGCACCTGTTAAACAAGGAAAAATGTGAACATGACTGGAGGGAGTAATAATCTACTGAGGGAATGTAGACTTGTATGGAATGCAAGGTTTTAATGAAACCACAGGCTATAACAAAATCCATTCAGTCCAGGTATTGCTGCAAGAAAGCAATTTTTTTTGTCACAGGCTTGTGACACCTGACATTATGTAAAGAGTTTTGATAAAAGGGATTATGTTCAAACACAAAAGCTTATCCTTCGATAAACTGTGGCTGAATATCTGTTGCTGTTTTCAAGACTGACCTCAAAAGACCTTGTCTATCTCCTGAGTCACCAGCTAATATTGCTTAAATTAGCAAGTGTACTTTTTATTGTTATGCTACAGGTAAGGAAGGACAGACAAAGAGGCTGAAGTTCAAGGAAACACAGACAAACTTTTAACATTGACTCCAAAAAATCCAACTGAGGTATTAACTAGCTGGCCAGGAAAGGGAAAAGTTCCTAAAATGCATCTCAGCTTCTAGCAAATTATCTGTGAGCTCGTAAAAGTTCTTCATCCCTCAGAAGGCTTGAAATATCAAATGCTTAGGGGCACTATGCTCAGGGGCACAGAAATAAATATGAGGGGGGAAATCAAGCAGGCCTGTAAGAACAGGGTCATGTCACAGAGTCATAGAACCATAGAATGGTTGGGGTTGGAAGTAACTTTAAATGTGACCTAGTTCCAGCTCCCTTGCCATGGTCCAGGACACCTTCCTCTAGAGCATGGTGCTCAGAGCCCCAAAAGACCTGGCCTTGAAAAAATCCAGGGATAGTCATCAGCAACTTCATGGGGCAACCCATGCCATTGCCTTGCCACCCTCACAGTAAAGAATTTCTTCCTAATATCTTGTCTAAATCTGTTCTATGTCAGTTTTAAGCCACTATCTTGTCCTTATGAAAAGTCCTTCCCCAGCTCTCTTGTAGCCCTTGTAAGTACTAGAAGGCAAGTACTTAGGTCTTTGCTAAGCTTTCTTTTTAATAACCTCATCCTGCCCTCATAGGACAGGAGCTTGAGCCCTCCTATTGCCTTTGTCACACTGTTCTGGACTCCCTCCAACACATCCATGTCACTCTTATGACTGGGTGCTCATCTTCAGGGCAGGACACTGCCTGCATGCATGTTTATCTCACAGTGACTTTGTTCCTCAGACATTGCTGAGAATGGCAGAGCCCAGGCATGGGAATGGTCTTGAAGAGTAGTATTGTTACCAGACATAAAAGGCTTCCTATAAAATAATAGACAGCTTTTACAGTTTGTTTGGTACAGGAGCAGGCAACTCCTAAATGCTGAAATAAACACAGGCAAGGGAGAAGGCCAGCTTGTTTGGATTGAGATCTCTTGGAAGTAAGATGCCCCATGTAAGCAAGGTCAGGTGCCATGGGAAGAAGACAGTGATGCTACTTACTACTCTAGAGAGAAAATGTGCAGCCAAAGCTCAGCTGGAATTAAAGCTGGCCAGAATTGTGGGAGACAATAAGAAGAAGTTTCTCAAATATATTAATGGCAAAAGGCAGGGTAGAAATAACATCAGCCTCTTACAGGATGAGGATGGTCATGTCACAAACACATGACATATGGACAAGGCAGAGCTGTTTAATGCTTTCTTTGCTTCTGTCTTCAACATGGATCAGTGCCCTGAGCTGGAGGACCAAGGCTCTGAGAATGATCAGCTCCCAATTAACCTTGAGTTTGTGCAGGATCTGTTGTTTCAGCTGAATCCCTACAAATCTATAGGGCTTGATGAGATTCACCCAAGAATCCTCAAAGAGCTGGCTGATACCATTTCAAAGCCTCTCTTGACGACATTTGACTGATCTTGGGAATCTGAGAGGTCCCAGCTGACTAAAAGCTGTCTAATGTTTACCCAACTTTCAAGAAGGACTAGAAGGGTGACACCAGAAGCTACATGCCTGTTAGTCTCACTTCAGTGCCTGATAAAGTTATGGAGAAGATTATTCTGAGAAGTATTGACAATTACCTGGACAACACCATTGTCACAGCTAGTGCATCCTCATGACAGGAAAGTCCAGCTTTCCAACCTGTTATGACTAGGTAACCCATTTAGTTGATCAAGGGAAGCCAGTTGATGTGATCTTTATTTTATAAAGCTTTTGATACTGTCTCTCAGAGGACCCTTCTGGAGAAAATATCCAGCCCACAGCCGGATAAACACATCACGTGGTGAGTGAGCAGCTGGCTCATGGGTCAGGCACAAAGGGCTGCAGTGAATGGGGTGACATCAACTGGTGTGACCTGTCACTAGTGGGGTTCCACAGGGCTCCATCCTTGGCCCATTTCTCTTGAACATTTTCATAAATGACCTGGATGCAGGACTGAAAGGAATAGTAAGCCAGTTTGCTGATAGCACTAAACTGAGAGGAGCTGTTGACTCCCTTGAGGTCAGGGAGGCCCTTCAGAGAGACCTTGACAACTTACAGGAAATCACCAACCATACAGGAAATCACCAAACCTGAAGTGTAACAAGGATTCTGCACCTGGAATGGGGCAACCCTGCATGTGTGTATGGACTGGGCAACAACAGGCAGGAGAGCAGCACTGTGGAAACTCATGTTGGGGTCCCAGTTGATGGCAAGTGAGTCAGCAGTGCCCTGGCAGCCAGGAGGGCCAACTGTGTCCATGGGGCATGAGGCACAGCATCGCCAGCCAGGCAAGAGAGGGCATCGTCCTGCTCTACTCTCTGCTGGGGAGGCCTCACCTTGAGTGCTGGGGACAGTTTTCGGTGCCACAATATGAAAAGGACATGAAGCTGTTGGAGAGCATCCAAAGCAGGGCCACAAGGATGGTGAAGGGTCTGGAGGGGAAGCGGTATGAGGAGTGGCTGAGGTAACTTGGTCTGTTCAGCCTGGAGGAGAGGCACTGAGGGGAAACCTCACTGAGGTCTTCAACATCCACACAGGGCGAAACAGAGGAGTAGGTACCAATCCCTTCACTCTTGTGAGCAGTGACAGGACTCAAGGAAATGGCATGACGCTGAATCAGGGGAGATTTGGGTTGGATATTAGGAAAAGGTCTTTCACCCAGGGAGTGTTTGGGCGCTGGAACATATTTCCCGGGGAAGTGGTTACAGCACCAAGCCTGACAGAGCTCAAGAGGCATTTGGAAAACACTTTCAGTGCCTTGTGTGATTCTTGGGGTGTCCTGTTCAGGGCCGGGAGTTGGATGTGATGATCCTGATCACATCCTTCTAACTCAGGATATTCTATGATTTTATAACTTGGAGGTTTGAGTTCAGAAACACAGGTGAAGGTACTAAGTTGGAAAGGATTTTTCTGCTGTTGAGATGTCAGGGTGAAGGAAAACCTCACTATACTTGCCAAAACAGAATATACTCCATCCTGCAAATGGCTGAGAAAGTGAACTGACCTATCTTTACCCAGATTATCAGTTTCTTGCAGCTATGTAGGCTCCAGAATGGATGGATGGATCTCTCAGCAGAACAAAAGTGAGTGTACATTCATTCACTTCCAACATAGGTCACTCCTCCTGAGACAGCATTTGCAGAGGTCTGTTCCAGAAAATGTCACTGATTAAAAGGGCTACAAAGGACTATAACTAATTATTAACTATTAAAAGGGCTATAATTAACTGCTTTTGAAAGTAAGTGAAATTAAGAAGAAAATGGCATTAAAGAAGAAATCAGTAAAAATAAGTAAATATTTTCCATCAACATGCCATTCTTAGTATGGAATCTGTGTGCTGTGGAAGTCTATCAAATATAGTGTATTCCTCTTCCATTTTTTCTTGCGTTAGTTTGGCTTCAATCTGATAATTCTTAATGTATATTTAAGAATGTTCTACTGGGACAATTTGCAAATCTAAAAGGACAATTACAGGCTTGGTTTTTATTTCTTGGGGGGTAATTTGTTACAGGTCTTATAAATTTCAGCTTGGCGTGTGAGAATTTTTCACCAGTGGATAAATTGATAAGGGGAACTCCAAAAATATTCCTCCTCCTTGAGCACATTGCAGTGATTTAATGGGATTAACTCATGTAGTACAAATAGCCCAACCCTGTCCAAATGTACACACTTCTTCCTCTTCCTTGTTTCTTAGCAATGATTGCTTTAATTAGAACTCTTCATGATTCCTACTGTTTGACAATAGAGTTCTTTCCTTTTGTTGATCCCTACTCAGATGGTGTTTAAATTGCCAAAAGTTTTGAAGTTTATCCCAAAAGCAGCTGTAACCCATTATGAAGTCTGTTTTACTCCAGTCTGCTTGCAATGATTTGTGCAATACTTAACTCTGGAATCTTTGCAGAACAAGATGCTTGCCTTTGTAAAAAAGCCTGTAACATATAGCACACCTGCCTTTTTTCCTGTTTGTCTCTTCTGCCTTAAAAAAAAAAAAAAAGGAAACTTAGGTTCAGAACTGTGAAGGATAGGGTATCCCCAGAACTATTAGCCCAATCTAATCCATTTATATATTAATTATATATTTTATCAGAATTATGATCTTCCCAAGGTTAAAGCATCTGCTTTATATACAGTATTGGCTTCTGAACGTCAGTGAAATGCAATAAGTGCCTAGTCTCCTCGTCTGTTTTAAAAAAGCCTGCAGCTGCTGTTTTCAGAGGAAGACTAGCTTACAGCATAGAACTGGGGCTACCAGTATAGGAGGTTTTTGCCTTTTTGCTCTCATAGCCCAGCCCAAGCTGAATCAGTCTGTTCAATACTTAATAATTCATGTACAAAGCGTTTTGGGATTTATTAGTAAAGAATGTTAAATGGGGTATTTTCAGAACTGTCTATTCCCAAAGAGTAATCAAGGCCTTATACTGCCTCAATGCCTGCTTCTGTTCAAGGCCTGTTCTTTGATAACAGCAGGCTGGACTAGCACCTGAGAAAGTAAATGTGCTTTATTTAGTTGCACTGGAGGATCAAAATTGCTGCACACAGCTTAGGTCATGGCAGAATGAAGTACCTGAGGGCACAAATCTTCCTTTCATGCTCTGCCACGTTCAGTAATCCCTGGATCATTCAGTTTTCCTTTTCATGGGATAACTCTGAAGATAACTAAATTTTAAGAAGTATTACTTAATGCTTTGGACTCTAGAGCAACCAACCACACCACCACACCCACTGCCCCTACTCTCCCCCACCTCCAAAGGAAAAACCAGGAGAAAAAGAGAAAGAAAAGCAAGCAAACAAACAAATAAAAACATTTCCAAAAGATTCAGAAGCTTAATGCTTTGAATTTTAGAGCAAAAAATAAAAAACAAACACTCCCACCCTCTGGAAGAGAAAAAAGAAAGAAAAAAAGGTACTCAAGTGTCTTTAAGAAAAAGGTACTTAAAACCCCAGTGTCAAATAATCAGTGTGAAATAGATTTTTATAAATTTTTGTGGGAAAAACTACCAACAAAAATACCAACCAAAGTCAAAACCAAAAACCTTCTATAAACAGTTCTCATGCAAGAGACCCTATTTTTCCATTTGCAGCAGGGCACCATCACTTTGTGCCACCATGGATTCAAGGAAAAGTATCCCTTCTCTTAACCATCACAAAGTAGTGATAGTCGGAGTTGAACGCTTCAGCTGGAGCTGGAGTATCATGGCTTTCAGCAGCACCCTGTACTGTTTTTTGTCATAAAAATGAATAAAATCAGGAGAAACACACATTTCAGAACAAGCCTAGAATTCTTCTGAGCACAGACTGCTTCAAAGGCTTCTTCCCTCTCCTACATACTCTCTTCAGTGTCCATTTCAGAGCTGTTGTAAAGGGGAATTTAAGGGACATGGCCATGCTTCCCTCAGAATCATGAATAAGTTGGGGGACCATGAATAAGTTGGTTATCAGTTTTACTTATACATTCCTGTCTCCTTACCCCTCCATTTCAGACACATGCTTTGTGCTGCATCACATCTTTTTTAATACTTCACAAAAGGCAGCTACTTTAAATGATTTATTACAGCAGAAGTACTTAAGCAAAAGATTAAACTTTTAATCTTCAGCATTTGGTTGACAGTAGTTTGGCTGAAATGTCAACAAATTGCCTGAGTGTGTTTCCCAAGCTCTTAGTTGTCCAGAAAATGGAGTAAAAAAGCACTCTGAAGGCCAGAGCTGGCCCACAAGGAGAGGTTGATATAATGGTGAAAAAAATAATATTTAAGCTTTTCTAATGTAAAATCTTCACACAGGTTAGTAATTGGCTATTTTTCTGTTGAACTACTTCTAGCAGATCTTTGCATAGCATTAGATTAACATGTTCTGTTTTTACAGTAGTTTATTCACCACTGCATCTTGAAGCTTTTTGCGAATGAGTCAGTTGTGTGGTGGCAAGTGAACATCAGATGAGCTCAGAGCAAGAACATAATGTAAAACAGCCAGTTTTATTTCTTTTTTATGGTTGTCACTTTTCTTACAGGAAAACCTTAAAGTTCTCTTTAAACAGATGAAACAGATGTGGAGGTTTTCAGTTTCATATTCCATTTACTAAAATATCATATCTCTTATGTCTTTCCTTTCTCATCCAGCAACACAATTTAGGGTCACATGCTGTGTAACTGACAAGATTTTTTTCCTAAGTCAAAATGACAACAGGAAAACAAGGACTTAAGAGTTCAGTATCACTTTAATACATGACAAAGTCAGACTTCTGGTTTTGGTAGATGCATAAATGAAAAAGGAAATTCTAATTGAATGAATCTTTAGTGTCAAGTGGTACACTTCAATTTGAGTCAGTGAAAAGACATGGAAATCTTTCTTCTAGTATCTCTGAATTCAGTTCAAAGTACTGAGACTTTCAGAAGCATGGCACTGGCATTTTTCTTGGCACTTTCCCCTTTCCTGCATCATCCTTTACACAGTTTTTTCCCCTATTTCCTACCATGGAGCGGCAATGTGGTGAGCTGCATGTTTGCTTGCTGGGAGGACTTTCTCAGTCGGAGCGGTCACTTCCTCTTACTCACTGTTATCCCATATATTCCTTGAGCTTCTTTTTCCCTTTCTTTCCCTTCATGCTGAAAGCAATACCATTTCTCTCTCATGAGAGTGCCTGACAGTAATATTCCTAACTGGCTCCCTTTGGGGGTATAGGAATATGTAATCTACGAACTAGCCTAATGGACAGCAAAAAATAATTTGAAAGGAGCTTCTTTGTAGGACTTCTTGACAAACCTGGTGAAAGTTTGAGTTTAAAAAGCCACAAAACCAAAACCTCCCCCTCAAAAGACAGAAAAGAACAATGACAACAGCAACAAAAGCACCAATGCCAACCAACCAACCAAAATGCTCCCACCCACAAAAAGAAAAAAAAAAATTACTCTAAATCTTCTTATGAGAGGTCATGGGAAAAAGTACATCGAAGTTTAAAACTTAAATTTCCCTAGTACCATTAAGCATTTCAGTCATAATTTTCTTAAAATGCCAAAGAATTTTGTTTTCTGCATGTGTAATAAAAATAATAATAAAAATAAAAATAAAAAGAAGAAGAAGAAGAAGAAGAAGAAGAAGAAGAAGAAGAAGAAGAAGAAGAAGTAAAGGACTGACATATGAAAAGAGATATCATCACTTCATAAAATGGCCCAATATTTTAAAAAGTAAAATAAAATAAAACATAAATAAAACATAAATTAAATTGGAGCATCTCTTCTATGAGGAAAGGCTGAGGAAGCTGAGCTTTTTCAGAGTTGAGAAAAGATGACTGAGAAGGGATCTCACCAATGTCTAGGGAGGGTGTCAAGAGGATGGATCCAAGCTCTTCTTGGTGGTGCCAAGCAACAGGACAAGAGACAATGGGCAGAAACTTATGTACAGGAAATTCCACCTGAGCATGAGGAAGAACTTTACTGTGTGGGTTAGCAAGCACTGGAACAGATTGTCCAGAGAGGCTGGGGGGTCTCCCTTACTGGAGTTATTCAAGAATCAGCTAGACACAATCCTGTGCCATGGGCTCTAGGATAACCTGACCCATTCTGTGAGTCAGTGATTCTGTGAAATACAAGATTCTTAGAGAGAGTGAACTGGTTGTTATGAGAACTGCAGGCACTTACAGAGGTTACAAGTCTATGGAAAACTAATGGATATTTTAGGTGCCTAGCACTGGGTTTGTAGCATGAAACGTTTGGGTCCTCAACATTATGTCCTTTTTTAACTTACTGGTTTATTTATAAAATAAACATAATGGATTGAAATAATAGGTAGAAAGAAACATGCAGTAAATAAATTGTTGATTTGTGAAGAGATCTTTGAGCACCATTTTTAATGAAGGAATATTTTAATGATCAGTCTTTATTGCAAACAGCTGCATAGCATTTTAATTGATTCCCATCATTCCTTGGTATGATTTTCAGAAGGACCTGTCTGTGCTTTAGCTTTTTCACTTCAAAAATAGAGGCGTTATTAGAAGGCCTTCTCAAACAGCCCTTTTTCTGTTGTTATGCTGTTAGGTTTTCCAGAAATCAGCTAAATTTCTTGCCTCATACATCTGTGTTCAAAGCAGCTCTGGTGCCATACCAGAGCACCCTACTTCTGTTTCACTTACTGTCATGGTTTGACACTGGCACTAGACTAGGCCAATTGCCCCATGAAAATGCACTTTCCCTGGTGTCTGCTGTGAGATTTTGACCAGGAATAAGAAAGCAAGCGGGCTCTTACTTAACAAGAAAAAAAACAACATTTATTAACTAAACTACACAAACAATAACCAAACTACACACAAAAGAAAGAAGGAACACACAAGGAAAATGAAAACCTCACAAAACATTTCCCTCCTCCTCCCCTCAAATTCCCAATACAATGCACTTCCCAATTCATCTCTTCCCAGCTCTCAGTCCATCAACACTCTGTAGATAATCAAATTCTCAATTCGTCAAGAGGAGAGGAGTCCTTCTTGTGCCAGGATGACCTCTTCCTTCCAAGTGTAATGCTCTCACCATTACACATGGACCAAAGCTGCTTCTAGGGTTGTCTTTTAAGGATATTTTGTCCCATTCCAAAAAGAACACAGTCACACCTTTTGGGACACCTGTCCCCCCCATATTTTACCCTCTGGGGCCGGAGGGCTAAACACCACCACATAATCTTCTTGTATCTGGGGCATTTCTCCCCCTGGACTCAGTCTCTGTATCACGAGGAAGCAGGGCTCTGTCCATGGCTATACAAAAAGAGTCCAGCAAAAAGCCACTCCATCATCTCTCTTCCCACCAAAATTCTTCTCTCTCATCCACAATCTCTCTCTCACTTGCCCATTTCATTTCTCTCAATCACTCTAACTCCTTTTCCGGGAAAGGTTAATGTTCTGTAAGTTTTCATTGTCCACAAAAAACGAAAGGCTCTAAAAAATGGCAGGACTCCTTCACAGCGCCTTCTTCCCCCCCTTCTTCTCCACAGACCAGGCATGCGGGCAGCCCATATCACATTTCAAGATAACAGTCCCGACTGAAATACCAGGTCTCTCTCGCTCTCTCGCTCTCTCGCTCTCTCTCTCTCTCTCTCCGTCTCCAAAAGCGGGGGGGGAAGGGGGCTGCCCGACGGCTCTCGGGGTCTTCCTTTCCTGGGGTTCTCCATCTCTCCACCCTTCCATGCTCAGGGCATCCCCACTCCCGATCTCGGTCTGGGCCCAGCCTACCGCGTGGCTGCCCCTCCCCCGTCCAGCAAGAGCACTGGGTGAGGGAGGCATCTTCTCTCTCTGCAGCCGAGTCCCAAGAGGAAGTGCCTGCACAAATATCCCTGCTTTTAAGGTGTTCTCAGAGGTGACTCATATTCCCAGAAATCCCATTTCCGGGTCAAACCATCACACTTACTTAAGTGGAGTTTGAAAGCTGAGATTCTAAAGTTGGTTGGTGTACAGCTGTCATTTTGACACCAAACTACCCTGTGGTTCAAGACACGATGGTAGGCTTTGGAGATGATTCCTACCTTAACAGAACCATCCTGAGACTCTAGCATCCATCCTATTTTTCAAAACTTTCAAAAATTAAGGTTGTAAATATATCAGAACTGAATGCTGAAGTTTTGCAAGCTATTTTCTATGAGTCTCCCAAATATTTCTACTTTGGCAAACACAAAACCTTTAGAATCTGATTCTTAGAAACCACAACTATTTCTTCATAGACTTTGATGTCTTTCAATAGACTTCTCTTCATCAAGAGTTAGAATCATCTGAATTACTTTGCAAGTCCCAGGAGGGTAACTAGAAAGTAAATCTATGCTGTCTACTCTAGTGTATAATAATTAACTTTTTCTAAAGGAAACTTCTATACTGATGGAATAGGGAAGTCATAGGACTGGGAGGGGAAGGAATAAGAAATCAATTCAGAATTAATTCTGTGTTTTGACCTCTCCGAAGGATTCATTCAGCCCTAAGTTACACTCTGTTTCCTGCCTGTTTTCTGGTTCTTATGTAACTCTGATCTTTTCCTCAGAAATTAATTTTCTTAATTTGTGGAACACTGAGTTAGTGCTTTGCTTTCCACAACAAGTTCAAGTTTATAATGCTAGCTTTTTTTCTCCATTATTAGGATGCTAAAAGATACATTTTTATTACTGTTGTTATTATTATTATTAATTGCAAAAGGCTCTTTACCAAAACACTCTTGTATCAGATACTCTTGAATTAGGGTAATAATTAAGAAGAAATGTATTTGTCATTTTGACAATGCATGAAAGCTGAAGTACATACTCATCCGCATGACTGACTTGACTCATCAAAATCAAAACACACCCTTTCTGTATGACTATCTTTAGCTCTCAACATGTGTTACTATAGAAATGGTATCCACACTCATTTGTTCTCCTTCAGCATTTTTAAATCCCTTTAATTCATGGATTATCATAAGCTTCCAAGGAAGGCTAACCTCCTTTATCTCTAAAGATTTGAAAATCCCACGGCAGCTAGACTGCCTTTTACTTACTGCTACAGTAACTGACTTTTGTCTTCATCTCAAAATTTTTTCAACATAACAATCGATATAATTTATGAACATTATTAGCTCTTTCTTGAATGTTCAGCAGTGAACTTATTTTCTTTCTTGGAAAGATAGTGATAAACTACCTGGACACCTGCAGAATTTCATACCTATTTTTCCAAAAAGAATCAGCTTATACAGTCCCCTTAGGAACTGCAGATCAGCTTTCCCTGTGTAGCTTCTAAAGAGTAAGGCTGTAGCTTACATCACAGTTCTTCCAACTGTATTAAGCTAAAAAATAAATCTTTCCAGTATACATTTCTCATTGATAGTTATTTTAGGTTATCATAAGAACCAGTTTAAAAAGTGGAGTTGGGAGTAACATTAAACCAAGTGGAGCTATTTTTCATTTAAGCAAAGATAAATGAAAAAAAAATTTGAATTTTTAGACTGCTGATTGCCTAGCATCTTCAAATGAAATGGCACTGTAGTATTTGTTGAGTCTAAAGAAAATGGAATTTAATTTTCAGGCATTAAAAATCTCATTAAGCTCAATTTATCATTGCTAGTATAGCTCCCTCATTTAAAGGTGGAAGAGACTATTATGGGAAGATTGCAACTCCCTTGGAAAAAAACCCTAAATCTGTGTGCTAATAAGCTATACTGATAAAAAGGCCAAAAAGAATACAGCATCTCAGAGAAGAGAACAATACATCCTCTGATTAGACTTGGATTTATAGCTACCCTGTGGAGTTTCCAATCAGAACACATTCAGGTTGTCCTTTATTTGTAGCGTCATGGTTTGGAGCCCAAACCTAATTATTTTATTTTCTCCTTCTCTTACTTCATCATTTATTTTCTCCCCAGGATGATATGCCTAATATTCTTTAATAAATTCAGCAGAAGATGCGAGGGCAGATCTTTAGATGCCGTGCATTTATTACCAACATGTTCTTACTCCTTATCAAGGGTCTGACCTATCTGACCTTACACTTTTTGCATCCAAAGACTACTTGATGTGACCTGACTTAGCTTAATTGTGGTTGATGTGTTTTTCAAGATGGGCAGTTACTGGAACTTAACAGTATAGTTTCTAGAAAATAGTATCTCTGGTGGAGACCATGCTTTGCCCAGAAGGGCACTTGGACCAAAGCAAATAAATGTTTTATGCTATTAGTTGCTTAGGAAGCTTGGCTTTTTGAGTTTCTGAAGAAAAAAGAATTGCTCTATCTAATTTCCTACCAAAATGGAAATCCACTTCCATGTATTTTTGAGCTGAAAATAAGCATTTGGACATCTTTATTAACATAATCAACCAAATTTTATCACCTTCTAAAATCAGGTTCTTCCAAAGCATACCACTTCCCCAGGGCGGGTCACTGCAGTGTTCAGGTTAGTGATCCTTTTCTATCCCAAGGCGGAATACGAGAAATTAAAGGGCATGACTAATTAATGCAGCAACTTCTACATAGGGCAATATGTGCTTCGAGTCTCTGCTTTCTAGTTTTTTTTTTTAATGTTGGTCACTTTTATCCTTTCAAGCCCACTAGCACTGCATATTTGAGGATCAGGAGAATTTCAGAGTAAAAACGACATCTCATATATTTGTCGGGTTCTTTTAGTTTTTGTAATGTCGTTTGATGATGGTTTGAGTGTTTTATCTGTCTGCTCTGAGGAGAGGTTCACACCATATCCATTTTCAGAGGTCTCAGGCTCATGCCAAGTGGCGTAATCTAAGCTGCAGGGTAGGGAAAGAGCTGAAGTGTTTTCTGCAACCTACTTTCAGACTTGACTTTTCTATCTCTTGTGGACTGGATCTGGAAAAAAACTCAACTGCTGCAACTTAGATCATCATCACTTCTCTTGATGTGGTGTTTTTCTGAATCACAGATGCTTTTGAGAAAGAACTACTCAGACTTACTTTGCCTTAAACCTTGAAAGGTGATTTTATTCCTCCTTTTTTAATTTTCGAGAAAAAAAAAGAAATGCATTTAGAAAATAAAAAAAGAAAGACATAGATAACAGAAAGGACATTGGAATAACAGAAAACGGTAAGTATAATTATTTGCCGTTGGTGGGAACATCAACTGATCAAATGGTATATGAATGTGCAGTGTTGTCAGATGTGGTCCAGGCAGAGTCTGATGTATTTTTTCCTCAGGTGCACTATTTATAAAAAGAGGGAGAGGGATGAACCTAAATTTGGCAGATGCTGCAAAGAAGTGAGAAGGTACAAAGAAAGAGAGATTCAGCATCAGGAGCTGCAGTTTTATCAGCTGATATAAGCTCCCCCAATTAAGTTGTCTGTGACCAGGACTTATATCTCAGCTGTAAATCACATTACAGCAGGAGCTACCATACCTCAGGGTTATGGTTGGTTTAATCCCTCAAAAGCACACATTTTTTGGAAATCAAATTAAAGAGTTATCATGGCTTTGAAAAAAAGGATTCATTAAAATGCAGATACCACATTTGCATGCAAACGTAGCTTTTTATTTTAAAAACCAGTTGCCAGTTGGCTGTGGGGGTGTGTGAGTGTCCCCTGGGTTTGAGCTGTGAGGAATAGCAAGATGTGGCACAGGACTGCCTAAACTGTGGAGGCAGCAAGGTGGGAAGTGGTCATCTTTAATTTAGGTACAAGGCATCATATATTCAAAGGTATCCTGCAACATAAGTACTAGAGCTTCTGGCAAACCTTTGAAACTGGGGAAATAAATGAGAAATAGAAAACAAAGCAAGTTTAAGTAAATATTTATACTACTCACACTCCTTTGGAATCAATGGCTCAGCCACTATATGAATAATGAGCATTATTTTTGTAGATGTTTTTAGAGATAAAAAAGTGGAACAGGAAATTGCATTCTCAGATGATGACTGAAACACCACAAGGGAGAGAGAGTACTCAGGATTTGAAAGGAGTAATGAAAGAGAATCAGTAATTTACCCTTAAAGATGAGTCAAGATGTGTACTGATGTCCAGTACTCCAGTATGGGATGTTCATGTTACAAGCCTATCACCAGGTACATGTCAGCACTTTCTCTCTCCCACCTAGTCTCCTGCACAGGTAAATCTCTGAGCTGTTGTGCCCCAGGTTGAAATTCCATGACTCAGCCTGGTAAAGAGAGAAAGTTTATTTCCAGAAAGTTTCTTCATCACAGTAAGATTCTAGAAGTCCTGAGGTCCCTTTTTACTGAAGGGGTTTGAAGTAGTAATTACACTTTAATTATATGTGAAGTTAATGCAGGTCAGGGACAAGTCTCAGTGCTGTATTTTGATACACTAGCTATATTAAAACGGGGGCCTCTTCTTACTGAGCCATCCAAATGAACGTTAAAAAGTCAACAGTATACATTTGTACACAGTCATCCAAAGTTTGAAGATTAAAATTGTATCTGACATAATTTTTGTTTAAACTGCATTTATCCATAGTTTGACTTTAATCTTTTATGGGGAGAAATGAAACTGAGGGTGTTGTAGGTGTTTTACTGCTGAGAAATTGTTTTCCTAATGTTTGCTATCTGTGAAGCTAGGCTGTAAGCCTGTTTGAAGCCTTACTGAAGAAAATTATATTGAAATAATTTTATTTAAAAATTTTATCAAGATTATGATAGATGAAAATTGATTTCCTCTCTGAATCAAGGAACAAGATGACTGCTTCTTTCCCTTTTTATCTTTAAAGAGTCCAGCTCCTAAAGTCCATTACTACAGTTCTCTGCTTTATTTCCTTTTTTTTTCGAAAATGGACTGTCCATGTGCTTTGGGAGAAAAGCTTGACAAGCTTGACACATCTTAAGCTCAGCAATATGTATCCTAAACTCTCTGTACTTAGGAGAACAAAACAAATACATCCCACAACACATGCCAGTGACTTCAGCCACTCTGATTACTGTTCATGTCAGACTGCCTCAACAAACCCTGAGGCAAAGGAGCTCAAACTGTCCTGTACACAGACAAGAAGAGGGAAGTCTGACTGCAATACACAATACAGTGGCACAGCAACTTCTCAGAGCCTGAACAGGGCTGAAAGACTCAGAAAGGACATTTGTCATAGCTAAACGAGCATGCCTGAGTTATATTCTAACTTAGTGGGCTCATGGGGTGTCTTTTAAGCAAAGGACTTGACACAAAACAGAATATCCCCATGCTCTACTTCCCCATGGATTTAAAAGGATCTTGTTGCTATTTTTCACCCTTGTTTTCCACCTCTTTGTGCTGTTCCTGACATTTTTTTCACTGTTCATCTCTTTTCCATGTTTTTCTCTGCTTTTTCAAATCCTCTCAGTAAGATGCTTGCTTTCAGTTTTGTCTTCCCTTGCAGATCCTGCTATGTAGATGTCTTCTTCTCTAGCTCTTTGTTTATAAATCAGTTCCAAGGGCTTTAAAACAGGCTGGGGGGAGAAGCAAAGTTTACCTGTTGGCAGCAATGACACTTTACATGGGACAAAAAAACTTCTCATTATTTATTAACTGATACTGAACCTTGGTAGACTTCTTGTGTCACATCTCTGCTTAGTCTCAGGAAACATAATGTGGTTCTGCAAGGCTTCTCTCTGCAGAAGTTGGTCTCAGGAGTTGGTCAGAACTGGTGTATTAACCCCTGTTCGCACCTTGCTACGTGCCAATTAAAATTGTGTAACACCTGAATGCCAGAGGGCACAGATACCTTTACAAAGCACTCCCTGCCCATTTCTATGTTGGCCTCACACAGTCTGCCCCAAACCTTTTCACGTGTCCTCCCTTGTTAAAAAGATTCCTCAGCACAGTTGGGGGATGACAAAAAAAAAAGGAAAAAAAAAAGTAAACAAAAAAGTAAACAAAAAAGTAAACAAAAAAGTAAACAGCTGGATGTTTCTGGAGAAAACCAAACCAAACCAAAATGAAACAAAATACAACAAAACACACAAAAACCTGCCAATAACAACCAAGCTGTGGTATTGCTTATCCCTGTGAGAACCTTGCACAAATAGATACAGGGAACCAGTTAAAAATTAATGTGTTCTGCAGAACAAACAGTAAGGGAAAATATCTTTTCATTAGTATAGTCAAAACTTGTGCTTGTAGAACAAAAGGAAGATTTTTTTTAATAACCTCGGAATCTTATTTTGAAAGTGGCCATGTGTCCAGGTTTAGAGCAAATTTGGGAGAGAATCTCCCCAAAGGAGCTCCGGTAGGAAAGCTGATTCAATCAGCTCCTCCTCCTAACGGGTCTGGGAGAAAATATCTCCTTGGAGAAAGGTGGAAAAAACTGTTTATTAAAACAATAAAATCTAAACAATATCAAACAATAAAATCCTTTGCCACTCCAAAGAGATGACAAACTGAGAAAAGTCCCTCCCCGGCTTGTGGCTCAGCTCACTCAGTCTCTGATGAAGTCTGCCGGTGCTGGAATGTCGCAGGCCAGGCCTGGCCCGGTGGGTCACAGGTGTGAGCTGCTGGTGCTCCCCTTGATGTTCAGTCCAGAGCAGGTTTCAAGAGGTCTAAAGAAAAAGGAAAAAAAACCAAAAAAAAAAAAAAAAATCCAGGGAACTTCTTTGCCTCGGCTAGCTAAACTAACTCAAAGCAAAGGAGAGCTCTGTCCTGCCGTCTGTCTGCCGCAGACAACAGTCCAGGAGCAGGAATGTGGGGGAGTGAATGCAGTGTCTGAAAAAAAACTTGCCACTTCTTCTCTCCCCCCCTTCACTCCCCGAGGCACTCTTAAAGGTGCAAAACTCACCATTCAGAATGAGACGATTGGGGATAAAAGCATCATATAGTCAACCCAGGACACCATGTAATTGATTCTTACTTCTCCAAGCAAAACCTATGTTCTGTAAGGCTTAATACTATATTTTCAATAATAGTAATAATAATAACAACAATAATGATTCCAACAGTCAAATTATGATAATCATCTTAAAAACAGCTTAACAAAGCTTCTCTTTGTCATGCTTAGGCTTCTGACATGTTGGATGTTTCAGACAAATTTGAGATTACTCAGACTAGCAGAAGTGTGCAAAAATTTCTTTACTAATGTACAGCATTTGGACAGCATATCTGGATTTTTACTTTATCATTGGCAAAAAAATTTAAAACAAATATATATGATATGCTTTTATATCTGAAGATTATTTCACTCAGCTGCTAAGGGCAGCAGGCAGGGATCTGCCCTCACATCTATTCTGACTGGTGGTTGCTGGGGAGGATGAGGAATGTACAGCAGCAAATATATGCTGATGAGATAGCCTTTTACATTTGCTACCAGTGGACACAAAATACAGGACTACACAGTTGCTGTGATTCAGAATGCATTTTCCATATTACATATTTACTTTGTTAATATGGTAAGGACTAAATTTTCACTCTGAGATTCTCAGATGAAATGATTGTTAGTCTCAGTGCAACTGTCACCACCAGATGGTAGCGTTAAAGACTTATTTGGTATGTAAATATTTGAGTCTTTCCAAGGTTTTTTTTGTTGGTTTTTTTTTTTTTTTTTTGGGGGGGGGGGAGGGTTTTGTGTGTGTGTGTGTGTGTGTGTGTGTGTGTGTGTGTGTGTGTGTGTACATGTTTTGCAGAATGCTTTTGCTTTGTTTAGGTGTAAATCACAGAAGGAACCTAAGGAACTTTTAAAAATTTAGGCTTTTGGGTTAAGAAACATTGGTAACTGGTATTGTAGAGGTACTCAACTGTATGAATTCTAATCCACAGCTGGGATGTACACCAGAGATAAATAAACCTTTTCATGAAACATCCATTCTCCATGTTTCTTGCTTGGTCTCCTGTGCAGTGGGCAGAACTATGAGACCTGCTAGTAGGGCAGCAATAGGAAGCTGTGGGGCTTTCCCTCTATGCTTTTTCTTTGTGTTGTCTTCACCTTATCTGCGCTCCTTGCAGAACACCTGGTGCAGTTGTGCTTCCTCTTCTGCCATGTAAATGTGTTTTTACATCAGTTTCAACATCAGTTTCAGCTTGTATTCCTGAAGGTAAAATCTTTGTTCCTGCATAGAGAAGGGGCCACTCTCTGCCAACAAAGACCCCCCCTAGTTATATTCTGATACATATTGTTGCTCTCCTACAGCCTGAATTCCAGTTAGATCTGTATACTGTCTTTAGATACTTTAGGCATAATTAGTCATACAGTTGCAACCCGGGGATTTCTTTAATCTGCATTGTTTAGACTATAGGTCCTGAATCATAACAGTGCTATTCGGTATCCATTCTTCTAAAATTGACATAGAATTCTGGAGAAATGAAGTGAATTATGGAAACCTGTTTTGAAATGCTCTAATCAATGCAATTACTTTTTTTTTTCAAGTTAATTTTTTTGTTCTGGTTTTTGTTCTGTACCTATTTTGACCTATTTCATTGGCTGTAACTGGCTTTGAAGAAAGCCATCACCCATGAATTAGTGGCATTATTGTTTTTAGCCATGTAAATTGACAATGTACATCAAGGTATTTCAGCTTGCAGTCACCTTTTTCCTCATGATATGGCAATACTAGCTGTGAAGGAAAAGCATGGAGGTGCTTTGATCCAGGGAGAACATCATGAAGCCCTGTTGACTTGAAGGAGTTGCTATGGTAGTGCTGCAGTCCCAGCTGTCTGACTAGATGTCTAAAGACTGTTTCTCAGTCCTGCACACTCTCAAGTTTCAGATGGACACATGCTAGCTCTGCTTTAAATAGGAAGTCTGTAAAGGGAAGGTGTCTTTCCTGTGGTAGCTGAGCTGTCACAAAGATACATGTGCTCTTTTAAGTCCTAAAGTCATTTATACTCACATCAAAATCTCAACAAACCTTTTTATACCCAGAGTGAAAAGACACTCTGGGTGGAGTGCTGGGTTGTAAGGGTACTGAACTATTAATAAAACAGATTAAGACAGAGAGAATCCAGGTATTTCATGACTTTACATTTCAAAATTTCATGTAGGAGTAATGTCACAGGAAAACTAACAAGCCTCTTTCTTCCACTAAACACTTAGTTACTTTAAAGCTGGATTTTTTTCATACACATCCTGGATCTCTAACAGAGCTGTAAAATAATGTCTAAGCTGAAACACAAAATAGAGGGAAGAAGACAGGGAAGAGATGTTCATATGAGCCAGCTTAAAGATCTCTGCTTTTTATATCTTGAAGAAGATCATTGGTGTTTTATACACTGGATGGGGAGATACATTTTGCCCAGGTTTATATGTGTACTCTTACTGGAAGCACTTGTGAAGTAAGCTGAGTGAGTCTGATCTTGCATTGCAAAGTTATTTTTGCCAGGAAGCACAATATATTTAGGATAGCCCCCATCTTTTTAACAATTTTGATGAGTGCTTAGGATTTCTAAGGAAAGTTTAAGGAAAAATTAATTTTTTTTTAGGAAAAATTAATTTTTTTTTTCTTTTCAGTAAGAATTAAATTTCTAGACAACTATCAAAATCTCTTTTATGTTCTTCTTAGAAGGAGACCAAAAGAACAACAGAAAGTACTCCCTACTGCAGTTTAGTCAGGTTATGTTTTTCTGCCTTGGGATAGGTATTTACATTGATTTGGGGTGAAAAATTTTCCATGATATTTTTAGAGTCATCCCAAAGCAGTTTTGAACTCTGTGCATGACTAGATTCTTGATTTGCTGCAAGAGTTTGCAAATAAGAGTGGAATAAGACAAGGTCACCTACCCACTCCTGCATTTTGTGAGCTGACTATTGCTGCCTCAGCACCAGGACCATTTTTTCACTGGACTTGTGAATGGCTAGTCCTTAAATGAATGGATCAATAATTATCCTTTAAAATAAAAAAAAAAAAACAAACCTTGATCTTCTGTCTCTTCCCTCTCTCAGATCTGGCCCTGGTATGCATTTCACACTCAGCCTGCCTGATGTCATCGACCGCAGCTCCCATATCCTTCTGTTATATGATGATGTTCATTCAGATGTGTTCCAATTAGTCATAGCAGGAATCATATGTTCTTGTTCATGTCCCTGGTGAGCTGTACACACACAAAAGGAAATTTTCTGCCGCTTGAAACTTGCTGCCTTATAGCCAGCTGGCTTATAGCTAGAAAGTGTCCTTTCAGATTTCTCAAAATTAAGGTAAAATTATAGGACTTAAAAACTAAGATTTTCCCACCCCTTTGTATTTTGAGAAAGACTTAGAAAGACTTTTTTTTTTTTTTTTGACGTTTACATTCACAATTCAAGTTTAGTAATGTGTTCTTTATTGCCTTCAAGAGCAAGTGTTGTTTTGGATTTTAGGTCAGACTCTAATGTGAAAGATTTAGGCATTACCAATAAAAGGCAAACTTGTAATTTTTACAATCGTTTCAATGAAAGCCCTTGACTGCATAGGAGATCATGAAGATTTAAAAAAAATATAGAAAGGAAAACTAAGAAACCTATTACATTATCAAGGGGGAAAGCAATCTACATTGGAGATAATAATAAAAAGATGCATTTTGTGGCTCTGCCAAATTATATGTGCACATCAACACTGAAAGGTGTGACTCCCACTCGGTTATTTGCTGATAGTCTGGGGGAAAATGAGGACTCAGTTTGGATGGGGTTTCCCAGGTCTTGAGCAGGTTTTATAGGAGCTATAAAATTTTCAGATCTGGATCTAAATCAAATCTTGCTCAGGATTTGTGATAGTATCTTCCTCTAGTTTTATATATTCTTACCCAGCCTGGAAAAAAAAAAATAATGAGACCAAATAGCTGGAAAATGCGAAAGAGCTGGTGCATACATTGTCCGCAATTTACTAGAAAGGAGCACAGATCCTGGAACAAGCTGCATTTGTCAAAAAAGCATTTACAGGTTCTACAGGAAATCCATTGCATTTCAACTATTAATGTGAATGTGATGCCCAATGCTTGCATAACAGGGTGGTATAAAATTCTGACATGTGGTAAAATCTGCCTTCTGTCTTTATATGACATAAGACAGAGAGAGGAGGGATGAGAT
This sequence comes from Calcarius lapponicus, assembly GCA_039654755.1. Taxonomy (NCBI): domain Eukaryota; kingdom Metazoa; phylum Chordata; class Aves; order Passeriformes; family Fringillidae; genus Calcarius; species Calcarius lapponicus. Next base: position 45,572,889 of record CM077481.1, read on the forward strand.
CCCCATCTCATGGGAGGAGTGTTGCTATGGCAATTTATACCAGCTAAAAATATAGTCATGACTACTTAAAAGCCAGGGTAGTAAAAGCAATATTTCCATTCCAAGATAAAAATAAGCAGTTTTTTTGAAGTTTAGAAATAGGTAAATTTGAGGAAGGTATTTTGACCTTGAGTTATGTATCTACATTCAAATCATTTAGTCTCTGCAGCCAACAGTAAACAATTAAAAGTTGAAGTTGTACAGAAAATATATAGAGGGTTTATGGGTTTCTATGGTGAATTGCCTGTTTCTGCATTTGCAAGTTTTTTGACCATGCAAAGAGTATGTGCTAATTGGAAAGCAGCAGTAAAATGATGCTGGTCACAAAATTTAATCTTTGTGGCTATTGGAAGATGTGATGTGACTTTCTCAAGCAGACAAAGATTTGTCAGTACAAATCATTATGTCACGTCCAAGCAAGAAGGGTGCAGGAATAGTTTTCCAAATCCAAATAGTTCTCTCTGTCAGTATTTTTACAGTACCATCGTCTTCAGAGTGGGCTGGAGTTCTGGTTCCTAAATAATTATTCAGTTGAAAACACAAATGAGGATGTGGCAGGTCACACATACACCTCCTCCTTGTCACAGTGTTTCTTGTACATGGGTACCATATAGTGCTGGAGAAGACAGAGTTGTTACTTCGCCTCTCTGATGTAGGTAAAACCATCAGTATTTACATGGCCCACATTCTAGCTCAGACCCTGTGCCTAATTTGCTGGTGGGTGGGCATAGGTTTTCAGTCCTTAGATGAATCACCATGTGAAGGGATCTGCCTGTCTCTGCTGAGTTTCAGAAGAAAGTGCAATACTGTGCCAAGCAGTGCTCCTCTAAACTGGGAACCCTAACAGTGTTACTATTTATCACGAGACCCTGTAATTTACCACAGGCTTCAGCTTTCCAAAGATTTATTAAGGGCACCTGGCACTTCATTTACATACAAAGTTTACATCCCCAAGGCTGCTTCATTGACATTCAGTCCCTTTTTACCTGCATCCTCTAGTAATATCAACAAAACCATGGCCATTTTGAACAGGCAGTCATTCCAGTGTCAAGGGTCACAGAAGGAAGGCCTCAAATACTTGCAAATCCCAGACAATGGTGTGTAGCCTGATGCAGGTGCCAATTTTGCACCCTTCTGAATCAGATAACCAAAACAGATAAATCCTGTAAGTGTGCCCAGGATGCTTTAATGACGGTTTTTACCTTTTTTGCGTGTTTAGATTTGATATTAGGAAAAAATTCTTCATTGAAAGTGTGGTCAAGCATTGGAATAGTCTGCCCAGAGAGGTCATAGAATCACCGTTCCTGCATTAATAAGTATGTAAATGTGGTGCCTAAGGACATTGTTGAGTGGCAAACCTTGCCCTATTGGGTTAACAGTTGTATTCAATGATCTTTGAGGTTTTTTTCCCACCTAAATTATTCTGTGATTTTCTGAAACTCATGTAACAGTAACTGGAAGAAAGTAAACTTTTTATTTTTCTGTTGTTTGTAAGTAAGGGTATACTAAATTTAACAGAGAAATACAGGTAAGAATTGAAAAGATGATAGTCAAACTTGAAAGGCCCAACTCTTCTACTCACTGGCTGAACTATGAGGCAAAATCTCCAGGAGAACAGATTATAAATAAAGCTAAGAATACATACTGTAACCAGAATAGTTCTTTTATTTTTATCCAGGTCAACAGTCAGATGTTTGATGTTAACTTCCTTTTCTTCTGTGTCTTTTAGATCAGGGTGCATAAAGCTCAGCTTGTGGTAACCTGCTGTAACTTAGTGCATCCATTCCTTCAAATTATTATATAGGTGTAAAATTTGACAAGAACGTGTAAAATTTGTATATAGGTGTACAAATGTGTAAAATCTGACAAGGTGTAAAATTTGAGAAGAAGAAAAATTCACACTACTTGCACTTCTGTTTGATTTACTTCATCCAGTGAATGAAATCTGGTTTTGTTCAATTTTGGATTTTATCTAAACATAAACAAACCACTCAGGAAAATGAATGCCTCAGTAAGGTCCATAGGCACTTGCCATGGCTGTCTTCGTGAGGCAGAGCTCTGGTTACACATATGGGTAAGCTTGCTCCAGAGGTCATGTATAGTTTTGAAGAGACAGCACTGCAGATAACTGCTGTCTAGTTAGATAAGTAACTAGATAACTGTCCAGTCAGCCTCACCTTTTCACACACCATTACTACATGCGGCAAAGTCCATGATGTGTTTTTATGCAATTCACAATCCTATCTATAGATTCCTCCTTTATACTCACTGCCCTGGCAGGTTTTATCATACCCTGAGGATGAAATGCAAAAGGCTGCTTAGTGCTGTCAGTATGTGGATCATCTGGCTGCCGACCTGCAGGATGGATGTTTTAGCACAGTTTGGTACCTAATCCTTACTCAGGAGTTTCTGCAAAGTAGCATCAAAGAGATATATTGATATAGGTCTCAAAAAATCCAAAGAAGATTGGAGGAGAGGAAAATAAGAGAAATTAATTCATGAGTCTACATATCTTTATTACAAATACACAACAAAACAGTGGATAGAAGCCTGTCACTATGATAAAATCAAATATGTTCACCATATGTTGGGCTGCTGGATGAGGACGTACCAGTTCAGTCCCAATACAACCTTCTGTCATTGCAGTACATGTGATTTCCAACTCTGATGACTACCCTCTTATGTCCACTGCCACATTAAGAGGGTAGTGATATACTGTCACTATAAATATCTATATATGCATCTTTGTCAGCATGATGAAAAAAAAATCAAATTAATCCAACTGGACCTAAAATTTTTTTTTCCCAACGCAGAAGAGGGTGTCACTCACTTTTACAATGACAATCAAATCCCCGTTACAAGAAATACTTGAAATTTTCACGTACATAGATAAGACCTTTAATAGGAAATTAATGGGAAATTAAATTCCTTGACAAAATGTCAAGGAATTGAAATGTGTGTTTGTTTTCTGTGAGTGTTGTTTGTGGGTACAGGCAGCAGAGTTTGTAAAAAAAATAAGGACAAATCTTGGCTTTATAAAGGCGAAAAGGAATCACTGAGTTAATTACAGCATTCTGAGGATGTCACATGCTGATGCTTCATAGTTCTGTATTGGGGAGTTTCGTCACAAATGTCCTTGAATTCCTGAATTACAAAGATTTTCTCTTATATTGTTATTTCTAATAGTGGGAGCTCCATGTCAGCCTGAAAAACAGGCTAAGTATGAGCATACCTTTTGAAAGTCGGGATTCTCAGAAAGCCAACAACTGGGTGTTTGGCTATGTCTCAAAGAAGCATAAGAAGGTGTAACTCTTCTCCTCTCTTCGTGGTGAAAGGAAATCACATCCCCAGGCTAACATGCTGTGCTGATACAGAGATACTGGTAGCATTAGAAATTGTCAAAAATGGAAAACCTTGAAACTCTGAGCCTCCGAACTGCATGCATGTCTTCATGGAAAGAATTTTCTTCTATTTCATACTAACTTTTAAAATAGCAGAAAGGAATAACTGTAAATTATTTCAAAGACATTTCTTAGAGTCTTCTAATTTCCTTGCTTTTTTTTCTCTTTTCTTTATTGTGTTGTTGTTTTGATGTAAGTTGCTGGTACCATCTTAACAGGAACGCACGTAATCCCACAAGATGGGGACAGGTGTTTAAGAATATGCGCTCAGCATATGTAAAAATAAATGCAGTGCAGTCCCATTAAGACTAGAACCTGTCAGCCTCAGTCTGAAACAAAACCTTGTGTATTATATCCTCAAAATTTAGGCACAGCATCAATTGTATGGGAATGTACAGGAGAAAACTGAGTCCCCAAAGTCCTTGCAGTCTAGATTTCTTTTTCACTTCAAACTTTTTAAACTTACCTTTAATTCTAAGCTGACTAAGATGTCCAAGCTCAGATAGGCTCTTTCTGGTGGGCCTACCATCTGTCTTGGTGTGTTTTTGTGCATTTTTAATGCTTTGCAATGATTGTGCTGTTGTGTTTGATGGTGGAGGCCATGCCTGGGGCTGCTGGTTCAAATGCAGAGTTCAAGAAACACCTTCACTACACAGAGTGCAGCACTATATTTGCAAATCCAGCCTGTCTGGATGCCTGGAATAAACCTGCAGGTAGGGGCAACAACACAGCAACATTGAGAAAGTTGGGGTGAGTTTTGTTGTATTTGCTGTTCAGGGCAAGCACAGAATTGCAGTTTTTTATACTAGGGAAAGGTAACAAAGCAAAGAGCAAAATGAGAAACCTTGCAATAGTGGGAGAAGAGTGACAACAGTTGTTAGGAAGGGGATGAGTGGGGAGATGCAATAACCCTTTTGACTTAGGCACACAAGAGATTAGCAGCCTGGGAACACCAACTGTTGCCATCCCTGGAAAATAAAAGGATATATATTTTTGCATTGCCTTGCAGTATGCCAGGCACAGCACCAAGGTTTGTGATGACTGCCTAAATGACTGGGGCTGTGGACAGGAAGGGAACTCACAGCTTCATTCCCACCATGCCTGCAGACTTTGTAGCCAGGCAGTTCCTCTCTGCTTCAGATTCTCTGGGACAAACTCAAAAGCCTTTTCCTAAAAGGATGTTGTAAAGACAGAGTGTGGCAAAGAAAGGATTCAGGTCAGTTACGTGATGAATGAATAGCCCCTAGATCCCACTGCTGTGCTTAGGGGTTTATATCTGATGGTGACAGTAGAGATGGATGTAATCCCCTCTGCTCAGTTTCCTGTACAGGGCTGGGAGCAGATGGTGAGGTTTCATGAGTTTTACCTCTGGTTGTGAACACCATTCTTAGAATTGATCTTGCCTTGCTAATTATTGGTCAAAAGGCAGACAGCACCCTGTCCGTATGGATCCTAAAAATGTCCAGTGTTGAGGAATACAGTCTTTCCCTGGGGAAATTAATCCAATGGCAAATAGTTCTCATTGTGAAAAATTTTATGCTGTGTCAAATAGGAATGTCCTCAGAAGTAAGTTGCACCCATTACCTCTCACATTTTCTTTGTGCATCCCTGCAAAAAAGGAGTCACAATCTTTTTTGTAGCCACACTTTAGGCACTCGAACATAGTGATATGGTCTGCCCTAAGCTTTCATTTCCCCAGGCTGAATACAAACCCAGATCTCAGCCTTTCCTCACATGGCAGTCTTCCCAGTTCTTTGCTCATCTTTTTGGTCCTTCTCTGAACTCTATCCAGCCTGTCTGAATATTTTTTTCTGTCCAGCAGAGACCAACATGGAAAACAATATCCCAGAGTTGGCTTGACAAACACTGAGTAGAGTGGGATAGAGTGACTTCTTTAATCTCTGCAGGGGAATCCACCAAAATATTTGGTGGAATCCAAAATCCTCTGGTCTTTGAACAGTAAAGTGAACACCAGTATATTGTTCACTCCTGTTGAGCTTGTTGTGTACCAAAACCCCAGGTCCCTTTTCTACAGAGCTGCTCCCCAGGTGGGTAAATCTCAGCTGCACTCCTGGATTATATTTTCCCCAGGGCAATGCCTTACATTAATCTCTGCTGAAATTAAACCACAAGCTGTTTTCTACTTCTTCGCATAGAGTCTAAATGGGCTTATCTCCATATAATTTGTTCAGTTTCTAGAACTGCTGTAATCTGCCACCTGGTGTAGATCATAAAAAATAAACTTCTAAGCATGTCCTGTTCAGTAAGTGGTGTTAATTCATAAAGTCAGAAAGCAAATTTTGCCTTCATTACATACTTTAAAATCAAGATCCATTGTCTTGATCTGCTTATGACATGTACTGAGGATTGCTTCAGCTTCTTATTTTAATGTTTAACAAAGATGCATACATTGATTGTTCACAGTTAATTATTTTCTTTTATAGTCAAATAGATTTAATAATGCATCTGACTAAAACAGCCTTTAACATAGGTTAGTCAGTACATCTGAAATAAGTATTTTAAATGGGGGGGGGGTGGCGGGGGGAGGAAGCCCAAAGGATTTGAAGGTTATCTTCAGCTTTTTGGTGGGATCCTGCAGCAGTTCTCACATCTCTCATTTGACAGGTATTAACAATGATGAATCTCTTAATTTTACAGTTGACAACAAAGGTCTCCATTTTCTTAGTTAGTTTTGTTTTTTCGTTTTTCTTCATTTACATCAAGAATAGCAGGAGAGTCTCTGATCTGGTCTGGACACTTTTCCTGACATTCTTTCAGATAGGCTGACAGTCTCGGTGTGACCAGGGCTGTGGATACAGCTGTTTGGGAAGGATAGCTTATGCAGACACTAGTCTGCTTTAGTCCCCTGCTCTTGGATAGATTGCACAGGTGTAGATTGTCAGTATTAGCTGAGTATCTGTCTTTGATGGAAATAAACAGTTAACTCCAATGACAGTCACATGCTGAACACCTTTTGGATCACCTAATTCCTGTACACATGACTCTTCTATTAGGTGGGTGAACTCTTCTGCCTTATCTCCCTGCAATGATGTGCACTAGATATGCACCAGACCTTTGTGAGGAGACCTTTTACAAAAATTAGGATCAGAGGTCTAATAGACAACCATTTCAACACACTGTTATGGTTTTTACTGTATCTGAAGATGAATAATGACATGTTTCATGTTAGCACTGAAAGACTGCAGTCATGGAAAATGTTTATGCTCTTTATTACCATTTTTCTTAGATATTTCCACAATGGTTCTCTGTAATACTCTCTAGAGCTTCAGCTTGATCATATTTATGTTTTTTGCATGTTTTTTTTTATTTCTAAGAAGGCTGCAGATTAACAAATCTGTTCTTACTCATCATTACCAAATATATTTTCTGTCCTCTGCAAACCCTGTGATGACCTCCACAGTAATGCAAATACCTCCACTGCAATTACTCAAATCCTATTACCCCTAGGGTGAAGTAAATATTTTCTTTGTTTTGTTGTCAGTTTTAAAATTGTTACAGGTCTCCCACTCTGCTTCTGAAGACAGGATAAATGTCTAACAGTGGAAACAAAGCAGTGTTAATTTATCATTAAGTACAACTTAATGTATGTAAGTAGTACTTACTAGTATTCTCCTTGATATTTATTTGTACTTGCCTTGAGTTAGAGATAGATTTGTGGGTGAAGATCTGCCCTTAAGCTGACATGGCTTATTGGCTAATACTGCAGGACCCCATGTGGGATATCTCCACTGTAGTCTCTGTTGTGTGCTCAGCATCTCCACTTATTCATCAGACCAGTGTAATCTAGCAGGCTCATTACCTTGTCATGACAGGGAAAATATTCAGAGCATTCACTTCTTTTTACCCTACCTTTGTTCCATGAAAGTGGGAAGTGGGAAATGTGTCAAGAAAAGAACAAGTTGACACCAAGTTTTTAAAATTAAATGAAGTAACAGAATTTTCTTGAGATTTTGACAAATCTGCCAGCCTTGCATAAAACTGTCAGTTTCTTACAGAGTCTTTGTCGGTAATGATACTAGATGAATAAAATGAGAATAAATCGCAGAGCCCTAGCAATCCAACCAGAGCTTAGTCAGTAAGAAATTTCAATTTTTGCTTAAGCAATCAAGGCTTGGCTGTAAAAAGACCCTTCTCTCTTTTGTCAAAACTTGAGAGTATTCAGTAATTGACTGAAGATAACTGAAACGAGTCATTGACCATTGTCCCTGAAAAGCTGTGCTCCAACACCTTGACATATGGAATGCTGAGTACCACTGATATCTGTGAGAATAAAATACCTGGAAAAATCATCTTTAAAAACCAATCAATTCTTTTACCTTTACTGTTAAAAAGATTGGCATGATGTAAATCATCTGACTTGAGATATATTCCTCATCATCAGCAACTTATTTGCGCCCACTTGAGAATAGTTGTGGAGAATTAGGTCTCCTTGTTATAAAAAGGTCAGACCAACTGATGGTCAGCCGTCCAAGTACAGGTCAGAGCAGTCTACTGATACTTGTCAGGGAAAAGGGAAACACTTGTCTTACTGTTGGCAGAAACGTGTGGCTTTGCAAAGATCCATTTTTAGAAATAGCTTTGATTGCTCTTCTTGATACTTAGCAACATGAGAGTGACAGATGACTAGCAGTTGCAGCCACTGGATAGGTTTCTGAAAAGGTGCTTTGTGACAAAAAGCAACAAGAATTTCCAACAGCTCAGACAGTGACAATTCAATGTTTGTCAATAGCCTCCTGCAGAGCAGAAACTAAGGTGAACCCAGGAGAAATTAAAGACCTTGACAGGTGATGTAGGTGGCACAGCAATTTCACTGGCAGCAAACCTCTTAATCCTCAGCCAGATTTGGGAAGGGATTTCCTAAAGGCTCTTCCCTCCACATCTGCTCCAGCACAAAGCAGCAGAGCAGCACTGCCTGACTTCTGTCCAACAGCACTGCTGATCAAACCAACAGACAGAATGGAAAATCTGCCCTGGTCAGTGGCCCTGGGGGTTCATCACCAGAGACTCCAAAGGAGGACTTAGGCCTTTAAACTCTGAAGAGAAGCACCCACTGACTGCTGAGGCACAGCAGGCAGCACGGTGGGTGTGCCAGAGGCCTGACTTCATCTCAGAGAAGGCAAGTTAAAAACACCTAGGCATGGCAACCCAGCTCTTCTCACGGGTGGCCAGTTGGCCAGGCAAGCTGCCGAAACAACCAGCTGGAGAGCACAGCACGCCCAGCCAGCATCCCATGGGATGTAGTTTCTGGTTCCTCTTTAGGGACAGGTTTTGCTTCCTCTAGAGCAGATCATTGCTTTCAACAACTTTTAACCCAGTGGCACCCCCAAACCTGAAGTAACCCTTACGCATGGTAGCATTGCCCAAATCCAGGAACAAATCCAGATGCGCCTGACACATGGAAGCACCCCCAAACATCATGCACCTGACACCCACAGCAACACCTACAAACTCTAAAGTTCACCCAAAGTAGTGGCAACCACCACATCCTGGCACACTCCCAATACTTGTTAGCAGCCTCCAAACCCACAAGTACACCCAAACCTAGGGACACATCTTAAATCTGCCAACAGCACCACAGGCTCAGAGAGCCACCCAGATACACCCTTGAATGGGGCACCTTTCCTCAGGCAGACAGCACGCCCAACACCAGGCAGCACTGCTTTGGCCCAAGCAGGGCACAGCAATCCAAGCCCAGTGGGCTGTTGCCATGCCAAGGCATCTGGGGCAGCCACTCAGCCAGGCCCCCAGCTTGGCCAGGACAGGGAATGAAGGCCGAGCAGGAAGCCAGGGATGGCCCAGGTCTGGTGGCAGCCTCACCACTGGGCTGGCTGTGCTCTTGTCACTCCTGGGGACATGCCAGGGCACTGGGGCCCAGCCGGGCATCCTGGACAAGGCACAGACCACAGGTGCTGATGGAATTCAGACATGTGAATATGCCCTGGGAGCAAAGGTCTGCTCCAGAGGGATATGGACCAGCAGTTCAGGGCCAGCAAGGCTTGAAGCACATGACCATGGCTCTGGGCAGCCAGGCAAGTCCATTCTGTAGGGAGGAAGGTCTGGGGAAGATGCTACCAACCCTGGCAAAGAAGGTGAGACCCCAGTCCGTCCCCTAACACTGCTCTCATGAAAGGCAGAGGATAATGACTGGCAAATAAGTGTGGGATCCCCCAGCACAGATGAGCAGACCACTTTTTTGTGACAGGTGAAGAGGGCCAGCCAGCTCTTGGGACTGGCATACATCTGGTCCTGCAGTGGTTTTCAGGCCAACTTTAGAGCTTTTATCCCCCACCATGGCTGCCAAAAGGTGTGCAATGTCCTGACTGGCTCAGTCTGGGAGTGGCTGTCAATCTTGGCCGCCACAGTGGTATGGGGGAGCCCTCTGCCTTACTGGCAATGCTGAAGCTGCTGGTTTCAGCACTCTGTGCTGGTACAGTTGAGCAGTGACATTCTTCGGGCTGGTTGTGTGAATTTTGTGCCCACTGTAATTTCCTTGAGCACTTTTAGATCCGTTCTGCCCTGGGTGACTAGAGAGACTGTTGCTACCCTGATGCCAACTGTCTGGCAGTGCTGAGGCCCACTACATCCAGATTGTCACTGGGGTCCCTCACCCCAGCACACGACACCAAGGTGCTCTGCCCCTTACCAGTGTCCAAGGGTACAGCTATCACACTCCCAGGGTTTTTCGCTGTTCCTCTAAGAGAAGCAGATTTGCTTTGGGCCAAGAGGACCAGAATAGAGACTGTCCCCTGTACTGGGAATTGGTGAGGCTGTGCCTTGAGCCCTGTGTCCAGTCCTGGGCCCCCAGGACAAGAAAGACATTGAGGTGCTGGAGCAAGTCCAGAGAAGGGCAACATAGCTGGGAAAAGGTCTGGAGCACAAGTCTGATGAAGATTGAGGAGTTAAAGTGCTAAACTGGGTTAACACTTGGACTCAGGATGTTCAGGGTCTTTTCCAACCTCTCTGATCCTGTGATACCTGTAAGTTTTATCGTGATTATTATGAATAGCAGCATTAGTAGTTCTTGGTCATGTTTCTCTCACAAGAAGTCTTCTCTTCTTGCTTTCAGTAGGTGTATTTTGCTTGTTACTCATTTCTTCCCTGATTTTAGCCCATCATCTAATAGTTTACTTTTGCAAATATTTTTTTTATGTTAGTATTTTATCAAAAAGTTGGAAGAAAGGATATATTAGAGATACTAAACCCTCTGTAATAGAGGCAATTGAAAGATAGGTGAGTTTATAAGCTGAAAAAAGGGATAGTAGTGCCTTTTGGGGCATTTTAAGAAAGGCAACTGAATTCCGTTGGGTGTTATTGCAACTAAGTACCTCACTGCACTAGAAGAGGACATGCATATGCAAATCTTGCTGAGGACTTTGAAAGGTGATCATGCCTTTTGGGTATGGTGGAAGTGTGTTGAACAGGGTGCCTAAATGAAGGTATCCAGTGTCTGGTGACTCCAGCTTTTCTCCCCACTTTGAAGCACTCAGCAGACTTCCCTGAACACATGAATGGTTACAAGGAAAGACTGATTCAATAATCTATCTTCAAGACCAATTTTGAGCTTAACTGGGCAAGTGGATCTTACACCTGAAGTCATACAAGCCTCTTCAAGGGTATTTCCTTAGATACATGTATCCTCTTCACAGTGAGGGATTTTGTCTTCAATCTGATTTTCTGCAATTATGTCTTCTGTGATTTGGGTCCTATTAATATTAATTCATATTAATATTTAAAGATTCCTGAAAATACTTCCTCTTATATTCTAACCTGGGAAAAATATGTACAACATAGACCGCATTTAGGATTCAGGATGAAAGGCAGAGTCATTGAACAGGGTCTTACTGAAGAATACAATACTGTGGGCAGTCTTCTGTCTATGGAATATCTGCTTGAATTGTGTTTGCTTACCTCAAAGCAGTCTCCACCTTGCCTTGTACGCTTACTAGAAGCCATAAGGCCTCTCACTAGCTCCCTTAACTAGTTAGTACAAATTAGGGGTTTTTTTACTGTTTAAAAACTGTAAAATTCCTGACTAGTGTTGCCAGTGCATAATGTGGAAAAACAGCCTGAGCAAACCCAGTAATTCAGAAAACTGAATCAGAGCTTGGTCCTATTTCTCATGTAGCTTGAGTAAATACATCCTAATACATCCAGTTAGTATCCAGGAATTATTCACAATTTTTACTGAATTGTGTGTACAGTTCCAGAAGTCAAGGGGAAGGGAAGGTGGGTCAGGAACCTTACAACTTCTAGTCAGAAAAAAACCTAATATTTTAAGGATTTGAATATTTTGACACTATTCAAGCAGCCGTTACAGTAACTTGAAGTTAAGTTTTCCCACTTTTTGTGCAGAAAATTAGGAGGAATATAGGAAAATCTGTGAGGTTTTTTACTAAGATGTGTTTCAGTTTCTGGCTGGTATGTAGAATTTTAGCTCAAATATAGTTTCAAATGTGTATGACCTAATAAAATACAAGACTTCTCCTCCATATGCTATCCACTCTCTGTATTAGATATTCCTTTATAGGATCATTGTCTTATTTCAGGGAAAAGCAGGACTTCACATACTCCGTACCAGTGACACCCGTCCCAGGAGCATGCAAGCTGCACTTTTGTTTTATTAATTAACAGAGTATTAGTAAAATACTCTGAAGATGGCAAGCATCCTCACTGTGCTAATGTAATTACTGCTTTTCACACCAACTAGGTTCCTAAAAAAAATTATATGGATATGAATGGTCCAAGATGATAAGAGGCCAGGGTCACAACATGTTAATGGCTTGAAAATCTCAAGTTACAAAAGCATCATTAGTTTGCAGTTTAAAACAAAGCTTATGGGACCAAGTGCACTATAAAAGCACAAGCATGAGGATATTCTGATGAAGTTAAGGAAATTGTGTGTAAGTATATGCATGAATAACGGCATACTGCACAATAATGCAAAAATAATTAAATGCTTTTGGGGAGACTGGGTTGCATTTTCATATTTTTGCAATGATTAATTTTCTATGGGCTCTCTCCACCTAAGAGCATCTCTCCCACCTCTCTCTCTTGCCTTCTGTCACTTCCTTCCTATGCATTTTTGTCTGTGCATTGCTCCATGACCAGAATGCTGGTCAAATACTGCAAAGTTATATCCTTACAACTCTACAGGCATCCCTGACAGGGCCTGCAATAAGGTGAGAATTCCTTGAGCTCGAGTGATGACAGATTTTTACAGACCAGCTTAAGGAGTCTAGGCACATCCAAAAAGGTACTGCACAGCTAATATTTCAAATATGTGACTGGTGTCTTTGAATCTAAGCTTAGAACAGTTATGAATGTACAAATATATCTATGTTTCTTTGAGAAAGCAAAAAATAGAATTGTACTTTACCATTGGTTTGCTGGCTGTAAGCCAAACCAAGGAAGCAGAGACAGGCAGTGAGGCATGTATATTCATACCCTCTTGCACTGACCTCAGAGTTTATCCCAGCTTCGCATAATTTCTTCTTGATACAGCAAACTATTTTTTACACTGTTGTGGTACGTCACCCCTGAAGCTCAATCCTAAATCCAAATAGTTAATTATATGAAAAGGCCTATTAACTTGAGTAAGAGGACTACTCATGCACAGAAATCTGTGCTGTACTGGACCAGGTGCTAAAAAAGGAAAGCTGATCATGTTGTTTTGAGAGGCCAAGACTATAAAAGGTCCCCATATAATTTTAAATTAATTCTCCCAGGGAAGTGAACTAGGTGTTTGAATTTCTGTGTTTGATAAGTGTTTCACCTTTATAGTCCATCATTTATATTCATTGGCTGCAACAGACTGGAATCTGTCCAGAGAGTAGAACTCTGTTTTTTCATTGTGAAAAGATTCCTGGTTTCAATTAAATCCTCCATTGTTTCCCTTTTTCACCAGTATGATATTGCTTATTTACAAGGGTTGTAAGGTCTAATGAATATTATCTTTTTTTCTGTCTCAACCTGTCAGCAAAGTTTACTAAACTTTGTGCCTTGTGACAAATCCATTTGCCAGCTGGATGCAGCATATTTGCAGTGTGCTCTCTATGGAGATGCTGTCTCTGTGAATTACTGTGGTGCAGACAAAAACATCTGGCATTCCCTTATGAGGAAAGGTAAGCATAGATCCATTATTCCTGGCCAGCCCTAACAGGGCTCAGCATTTAGCTTCATCAGAAAAAGGAGTTAGGGAAGAACATGTCTTCACCATGTGTGCAGAGATACATGAACCTCAGGGCAAGGAGGCAACTGTCCCTTCACTCCTCTTCCACACTTCCCTTGCGTGAATCCTACTGACTTCCTTGTGGCATGGCATCATTCCAAGGAATGAGGGAAAAAAAGCTGTGGTGCACTCACCAGGACCTTCTTTGCATCTAGAAATTGCAAGGTGGCAATGCAAATGCACTTTTGAACATGTGCTATTGACCAGACACAGCACAGCCATAAGCTCATGCTCAAAACGTAATATAGGACTTAAACTTCTCCCCTTTGGCAGTCATATGGAATCACCATGGCAACTGCTCTACTGGGAACAGCATGGGTACATTGGAAAATACTGAAATATTGAAAATAATTTTGGGATGGAAATCTGATTTGGAAACCAGCTCTTGTATGAGATAATTGACTCTCTCTGATAAAATGCTAGAGAATGCTCGCACTCCAAAGAGGGGCAGTTCTTGAGACCAACAAGTTTGTGAAAATGCTGAGAGCTACATGAAGAAGTTTAAAAAACCCTCTGGAGTATCAAAAAGACCCCAGCTGTCTGAAGTTGGTCAGCTGAACAGAATAATACCTTTGTCTCTACTCAGCATGCACACACAAGGGCCCTCAAATTGAATATAAAGTCATTGCAAGAATAAACACATTTTCTTCTTGGGAGGAGATAAAGGAGGTCCCATTGCATGGTTATGTGCTATTTGATGACCCTCACAATACTGCCACAGCAGCTGCCCAGTAGAGAAAGTCACTATAAACAGGAAAAGAGGTTCTCATAGTAAGAAATTATAGATCATGTAAAATACATTAAAAACAAAAAAGTACAAAATTCATTTTGTTGAGATTTCCTTTGTAGTTGCTTTACTCTCTAAAGCTATTTGTAAAGACCAGTAAGCAAAAAAATCTGTCACTATTGCGAGCACACAGTTTTCTAAGTTTCCAAGTTTCTTTAACACTCCTGGGTTTCCGTAATGGTTTACACATGTAACAGACCCAAGGAATTCAACCCAATATGTTTATTTCTAAGAAGCTATTGCATTTTTAAGTGAATAACCTTGTTCAACCTTTGCCTTACTTCCTTATAATATTGTCTGATCGATCCTGGAAGCAGAGGAATTACAGTGCTTCCAGATTACTGCTCTATTTTAAAGAGGGTGGTGTGGCCCAGTGGGCTGGAACACAAAAGACAGATTTTCTACCAGGTAACCTTGGGTGGCTGGTTTCACACCTGTGCACACCAGCTCACTTTGTAGCTGAAAAAGCAGAAAGGGAAAGGGGAGTGGATGGCACCACTACTTGACTAGTGCTTGAGTCACAAGCAAAAAACTGTGACACGAGGAAAAAGCTCTATGTAAGAAGCAAGACTGACCTACAGCTACTTTTGAAGCAGGCTTATTTTGGGACATGATTAAATTCTGCTATCTCTCTGTCATTTTGTAGCTAAAAACATGTGTATTCCATCTGAACACACTCTGTTCTGTCTGTTCAAGCTGTTTTTCAAGGTTAATGGTTAAATGGCTAAAAATATAAATGAGGACATTTGCAGAGGTTGCCGGAACCACCTTGCAAAATTTTACTTCCTTTGTAATGCTACCTGCTCTTCTTCATCATCATAATCCTAAAGCACAACAGGTACATTCTCCTGTGAATTACAGTTACTGGAGAAGAAAAGGATTTTACTGAACACTGTCATTCTAACCTTTTGCAACAGCTCTTTGAAGACAGAAGCAGATAATCTGAATTGTATTGCAGTTGCAGATACAAAAGACATGAAGAAATAGTCAGTGAATCTGTATTAGTAGTGAAAGTCTATTTCAGTTTAAATGTAAAATGTTAAAAGAATCTGTTCTTCAATATCTTTGTGAGGCTGAAATGAATGGAATCTATTTAATACTTGTAAATGAAGCAGAAATATTTGCATGCTAGTGTAGGACTATTTTAGAGCTTTCAGAGGCAATCAGACTAGGAGGGTGCTGTGTTGTCTAAAGGCAAAACATTTAATTGCTCCCAGAGCTGATGTGAGTCATTGTTTGTTCTCTGTTAGAGTAACACCTCAGTCCTCAGCAGGGACTCTGAAAAGAGTTAGTTCCATAGTATTTTTGTTGAGTTGTGTGCCTGCTGTCCAGATTTCTACGACGCATTATCTGTCTCAAAGTACTTGAAGTCTTAGTAGGCAAGACAGCAAAGTTCAGAAGTATACACAAGGAGGAATGAAATGAGTGGCCAATTCCACTTAACAGCTGGGAGCAGAATTTTGTGTCCTAGAGGTATGTCCTATCTGTCAAAACACTTCCCAGTCTGCTATTCAAAAAATAATAATTCCAAGGAATCAGCAGAGGGATCAAATGTTTTGCTTTACAATAATTATGGTGGTGTTAATGATACTTTAATGCCTTACTTGTGTTTTAGATAATTTTTTCCTCAAAATTGTTAAATTTTATATTCAGGGCTGAAGGTATAATGTGATTCTTTCAGATACTTACAAAAATGATTTTTTTTTCTCTGCCAGGTGGTTTTCCACATGATACAACATGGAATTTTTATTTCTAATAATCATAATAAACAATCAACAGTGTCAAATGCAGTTCTCCACATTTAAGGTGTTGTGGTCCATGTGTGTGTGTTTCTCTCCTAAATGATGGCACAATGTAGAAGAATAAGGCAGTGTCCATTAAAAGACTATTCATATTTTCTGATGCCTCAGTTTTCAAAAGTCACCAGAAAACAGAGCAACTGGATGCCTCTATGTCAAATGGCTTGAAACAGTTTAGTGTAGGTTATAAGGAAAGTTCTGTTGCACTTGTCATCATTGATTGTTTTTTCAATACTTTTGTTCCCCAACAGAACTAAAGGTGCTATGAGATATGAAATATTTCTGTATAAAATGGGATCTGGGTGAAGAAGATTTGTGAACCATTATGAACTGATGGTTCAGGCTGGCAGTTCAGACTGGCAGTTAAGAGAAGTAGCAATCCTGAACTTATGCTATGTTTTCCTAATGCATGGTTACATGTCCTCTCTTCCTCAAAGTGATAGATAATTGCATAGAAATTAGAAGGACCTCTAAAATAAATCTCCCACAACTATCTACTTGATTTCAAATATTTCAAAATTACTCAGGACTATAAACAAGACTGAAAATTTCCTGCATTTCTGCCTGCAGTTTTGGGAACTTTGGTCCAAATAGAGTGCTTCACATTACTAGTGACTATTGCTTAATTTGTCTTACAGGTATCCTTAGCTCAGGTCATCATAAATAAATAATTCCAAAGAAGGAAATAATTTCACTTTGATGTTTTGTTTACATCCCCTGCATTGGGGGTTTTTCTGATCTCATAAATGAATGCTCCTTTTCCTGTGGTGAGATCACTCGTCAAGCTTCTGTCCCACACTGAGTCTCAGATAATCTGGTTGGAATAACGTTGCAATGATCAATCAAAAATGCTGCAATGCACTGACTTTCTCATGGCTTTGAGAAAGTGGCAGTACCCATAGGTACTGCACCATATAGCAAGTATTCACAAATGTCATTTTAAATAGTGGGTTTCTACATTTCTTGAAGGCTAGTAGGATAGAAAAATACATATATTCTTTCTAAAAGCAACACTCTTCAGCTGACTTTGGTCTTCCCATCTTGCAGATTTATTGACACAAAAGAAGGTTTTGAAGCCTGGTATATTGAATTAGTAATTTGTTCATTTTACCGTGCTGTGAGAAGTACAAGCAGAGTAACTGACAGCTGTTCTCCTGAGGTGTTCTGCACTAAAAGATGATTGGAGTACATTCAATGTTTGGAGTCTTGGCATCATATGCAATTACAGAAATGGTAATGGAAAGGTTTCAAGAACAGCAATGATGGAGCACAATAATTTTGGTGCATAATTATGATAGGTTCAATAAGGTGAAGTGCTGGATCCTGCCCCTGTGTTGCAACAACCCCAGGCAGTGCTACAAGCTGGTACAGAGTGTGTGGAAATCTGCCTGGTGGAAAAGGACCTGGCGGTGCTGATCAATAGCAACTGAACATGAGCCAGCTGTGCCCAGGTGGCCAAGGTGGCCAATGGCATCCTGGCCTGTATCAGCAATAGAGTGGCCAGGGCAGTGACTGTCCCCCTGTACTCAGCCCTGGTGAGGCCACACCTGGAGCTTTGTGTTCAGTTCTGGGCCCCTCGCTACAAGGACATTGAGGGGCTGGAGCATGTCCAGAGAAGGGCAACAGAGCAACGGAGCAGGGGAAGGGCCTAGAGAGTAAATCTTGTGAGGGGCATTTGAGGAAGCTGGGGTTGTTCAGCCTTGAGAAAAAGAGGCTCAGGGGTGACCTTATCACTCTCTACAACTGCCCTAAAGGAGGCTGTAGTCAGGTGGGGTCAGTCCCAGGAAACCAGTGACAGGATGAGAGAACATGTCTTCAAACTGTACCAGGGGATGTTCAGGTTGGACATCAGGGGGAATTTCTTCAGGAAAAGCAGAGTCAATTATTGGAACGGACTGCCCAGGGAGGTGGTGGGGTCACCGTCAGTGGAGGGGTTCAAGAAACAACTGGATATAGCTAGCAGTGACGAGGTGGTGATCAGTGAAAGGCTGGACCTGTTAATTTTGGAGGTCTTTTCCAATCTAAAGGATTCTGTGATAATAAGTCTGTCTTTCTAATCTAGTTTAGGTCTTTCTATTTTTGAAAAGTATATATTATTTATCTGATAAAAAGACAGTTGTAAATATAAAATAACTATAGCAGTAAAAAAACAACAGCAACTGTATTGTCCTAAGTATGAATGTAATTCTGGCACCACTTTGTCAGCTCTCTGGTGCTGTCTGGAAGACAGACACAATTTAACTACTTAAGATCTATAGATCTATAGAAAATCAAAGAAAAGCAGAGCTGATGCTGATCCATGTCAACACCAGAGCTTTGAGAATGAAAATGTTCACCACACATCAGACCTAACCATGAGAAGAAATGGGCAGCAAGCAGTGAAACACTCATGAGGTGTTGTGGACAGAGATGCCAAACCCATCCTGAATTAAAAAAACTCTACCTCAAAAACACTCTTAAAAATCTGAATATTTTAGTGAACAGGGGAACAGGGCTGTTAAAAATCTGCAACAAAATCTTTCAAATGCACACATCATATGTTCAGACTAAGCCAGTCAAATAATCATCATCAAATAATAAAACTGTGATTAAAACAGGAGACAGTGAAAACCAGCTAATGGAACAAATAGTTGCAAAATAAGTGAGGGCAGCTGTCCTAGATTATGCCAGTGTTCACAGGTGTTTGTGAAATCTACAAACAAACATGTTCATATTTTTACAATAATGTAGACTTGGAAAGTTTTAAGTGATACCAGATTAGCAGAACATCACAGTGATGAATGCCTTAGATATAAAGCTAGATAAATTAAAGTTTTGCCAACCTGGCACTTGCTCAGCATATGTATTATTCTGATACTTAGAATGTCTGTTCCAGGTCAGAAGTGTGGTCAACCGAAAGGGGCCCAGTCCTGAGTGAACCAGATATCAGATATCAGAACACAGTCTGGAGCAAATACAAAGCATTAGAGAATTAATCTTGGATAGGTATTTCTCTTTCAATTCAAACCACTACATTTTCCAAGACTTACCTCCTACGTATATAGTCCTTAAGAAAGTGGGGCTGACAAGTCATATTCAGTAGGTCATTTGATCCATTACTTTAGTTTAGAGCTGGGATTAGATGAGAGGCTTTCCAGTGTGCACATGCTAACTAATGGTTTGGCTTACAGTAAGAGTACAAAAAAGCCATTTAGCACTAGGTACTTATGTAAACATTTATTTTACAATGCTCTATTTGGACTCCTCCAAAGTGGATAAAGTTGAACAGCTCAAAGGCATTTTTCTGTAAATTTTGATAATCCACAAAAATAGTTAGGGAAGAATAATTGCGGCCCATTAGATTCACACCTGAGCTTATTTGACAGTAAGTTCTCTGTGTTGACAGGTCGTGAGAGCACAGAGCTCATCAGTCGATTGTACACATGAAGAGTGGTGTGGTTGCAGCAGACAGGCAGCCAAACAACTTTGAATGCTCAGTGGAAGCACAAAAGGTTATGCTGGATAGCAACAGAGCTTTTGTTGGCTAAATAAACAATCACGATGCTCCAGAGCAAAACAAATTAAAGGGAAATATAAGGGGCAGGGTTGAAATAGCAATGTCAGCTGGAAAGGTGTTGCATAGAGCATTGACTGATGTGAAGGGGTGTTAACACATGGACTTCAAGATTTAAAGGTGTTAAGGCATCACTTCACAAAACCCTGCAGTGTCTAATCTGTTTACAAAAGTGACCACTTGACGTGCTCACATTTTAAAAAAAAATTTTCTTACCCATTGTAAAGGAAACTTCCCAGTCTCACCACTGATGGGACTCTGGCAGTTGCAGTCCCAGTGTCAGAGACTGTCACTGTTGGGACCTCAGCTCCTTTGCAAGCAGGGGCTGCACTGAGCTCATGGCAGCCCCACTCGAGTCACCCCAGTCTCAGTCAGAGGAGGCTTCCCAGGGCACAGTCTCAGACATCTCATTCCACAGAACAGTTTATTCACAGCACAGTAACACAGAAACAGCCTGAGCTGGTGCCTCCAAGGAGGATCCCCAGGGGAGGAACCCCTGGGCTTTGACACCCTCACAGTCCAAGCCGTGTGCAAGTCTCACGTCTCCCAAAGCTCACCCTTCCTCCCGAGCCCTCAGCTCCTGCTGTGTGTCCCAGGGTCCCTTTCCCTGGCCGGTGCCACCGCTCCTTGCGCCCTTTGCTGTGCAAGGGTAAGCAGCCCACGGCCTCTGTGGGCTCTCAGCCAGAACTCAACCTGCATCTCAACCTGCATCCTGAACTGCAGCTTGCAGAGCCAGCTACCTGCACCAGGGGTATTCCTCAATACCCCTGATGTAAAAGCATGCACCGAGTCTTTTCTCTTGCTGCCACAGCTGTACGTATAGTCATAAAGCTCAGTGTGATGTGCCATGCATATTCTTGAGATTGGTCTTCTGATTTGTGTACACCTGTGGAGATGGTGGTTTTGGCAAACTATATGAGCTATCTTGCACAGTGCTGCTTCAGGACAGGGCTTTCTACAGCATGTTTATGACTCCCAAGTTTTTGCTGTGTTCAGTAACACATGGTGATCAGTGAATTCAGGTTAGCTATTACAGGCATCTTATGCTTGGTGTTTTGGTGCCACTCTTTGTCTTTACTTGTGGTTTAATGCCATTTCAATCACTTAGTCACAGGTTGCATCTTGGAAACGACAAGGCTTATTATGAAGACAGGTCCCAGTATGGTGCTGCTTTGGATGATTTCCCAGGGGACATTTTGTTGGCTGGCAATGGTCCCTACCACTGTGCTTCAGCTGATTGTTTCATAAGCCCAGGTCTGCCATGCCCTGGAAGTCAAGTACTGGACTGACCAGGAAGCAATAATGTGGGAAGAGGGTGAAGGCCCTGCCCCTCACATCATCTGGGTGGACAGAGCTCATACACAGAGATTTGTGGCAATCAGACACTTACCCGAATCTGGAGTGCTTCTTACTCTTGAAGAAGGGTAGATGGGCTATAATTTAATTTCTTTGTCAGTCCTTTGACATTGTTTATTATAGCAGGGGCCAGAGGGCTTTGCTGAGTTCAGAAAGTAGTTTATGTTTATATGACAAATGGGAAATGGGCTGAGGAAAAGCAACTGCAGAAAAAAAACATGCTCTCAAAGCCGTGTTCTCACTCACACTCAGGCAACGCTGCTGTGCACAGGCAACATTGTATTATGCAAGCACCCTTGCTCAGGAGAGCAGCTGCCTTGCCCTCTCCATTTCCTCAGTTACTCCCCCACAATTCTAGGCAACACTTCTTGTATATTTTATCAGTCTTTTTGGCCTTGTACTGTAAATGTTTTATGTGGAAAGGCACTGCTCTGCCATGGAAGCGGGAAGAACAGGAAGGTGCTTAGCAGAGCTGTCATGCTTCAGAGTCTGGGTGAGTCAAGAATAGAAACCCACAGGCTGGGCTGGGAGGTGTTGCTGAAATCCTCTGCCTTTTTTAACTGCAGTATACCCTGCCTTAAGGGGACAGGAAGTGCAGGCACACCACGACAGCATCGTCCACATGGGAAATTCCTGTGCTGTGCTAGTACAGAGAGGTGTCTGCAAAGACTGTCCCTATTCCTGAGGCTGCACTGCCACACAAGATGCTGAAAGAAACAAGCATTCTGGGCTCAATCCTTGCACTACACAGAAAATGTTCTCTGTGACAATAAGAGAACCTCCTCCTCTGGCAGGCATTTCTCAGATTTTTCTAGCCTACTCTCCCATAGTTTGATTTCATTTTCTAATGAAAGCATTGTGATGAAATGAGGCAATTGTCCCACATGGGATTTGAATAAGCTAACACGTGCTTGCCATTAATTAGCTGGGTTTCAGTTCTTGATTTCAAACTATTAAAATAATTAAGTTTGTATGAAGGCTTAATCACAGAAAGTAGCTGAATCTTACAGTAATGTCAGTGAGAGTCCCAGCGGGGAACATATTCCCAGTTAGCTGCTTCCGAAGTTTGCTTCTGGTGACCTGCTCATAAGGTCTAATTGGTCTGCACTGAAAGCAGAGTGAAACCAATTAGGACTGCAGAAGTCTGGCACATAGTTGGAGCCAGCTTAGGGAGTTTTTTCTCATTATGGTTTGTTAGAGAATCTTTCTCTCTTGCCAGCTGTTGAAAAATGGTTTATTCTCTTTTGGCAGGAGCTGAAATTCAAGCCACATACTCATGCCCATGCTGCATAAATTTGAACATCCGAAGTCAAGAGTGTGATTAAAAGTAGTGCTGAACCCTTGTCTACAGGAACATGGAAAACTATGAAGATGACCCAAA
Organism: Calcarius lapponicus; assembly: GCA_039654755.1. Taxonomy (NCBI): domain Eukaryota; kingdom Metazoa; phylum Chordata; class Aves; order Passeriformes; family Fringillidae; genus Calcarius; species Calcarius lapponicus. The sequence continues at coordinate 45,595,454 of CM077481.1, forward strand.
TCTGAGTAGGGCAAAAAGTGACTGTACCTCATGCTGAGCTGCGGCAGTGTCCAAGTCAGGAGTGCTGATGTGGGAATTTAGGTAGCACTTAAAACTTTTTCCTGCTCAAAACCATCCCTCACGTTGTTCCTGCAGGTTGATCTGTGCCTGGGAAAATTGTGTGTTTTAAAACACTTCAAGAGGCTTTTCCAGTTTTCCAGCTCAGAGAGTGCATGTATGCAATGTAAACGTGCCACATGAAACTGAACTGGTATTATTAAATACAGAATCTCTTTGTCCAGGACAGCAGAGTTATAAATCAGCCTGATGAAAATTGTTTTCCCTGGCTTCCTCTGAGTTCCACCATGACTAACAGCTTCGTGACTTAGGAGATCAGTTGTCTCAGCTCAAGTTGCATTATATTTTTGTATGTCTAATTGCTTTCCATTTCTAAAAAATACTCCTAAATTTTTGGCTTGGCTGTAATAAAAACATAGCTTCACGAGTCAGGGTGTTCTAAGGACAAAATTCTAACATATAGACATTTATTCTTTTATTGTCTTTTAATTTTTTTTTAATATTGACCAGAGTTTTCCTCCATTTTTGTCTACCCTTCTTAGAAGTACAAAACAAATAAGGCTTTACTGGGGAGAGGGATGAAACTATAGATGACTAAATTGTAGAAAGATATTGCAGGGTTGTTGGTTCCTTTCTGCTGCAGAATTGTCGGTTCACAGTGAAGTAATAACTAACAATCCAGAAGAGAATCAAAGCAGGAAAGGACCAGAATACAATGTAAAACTACGCTGAAATAAAAATAGTGTAACTATAAAGGCAAAATCTTACCCTGAACCTTGCTGTACTTTGTGTCTGTTTAAAATAGAGGGGATCTGTAAACAGACAACAAAAATAATCAGAGTTGGAGAGACGGCTGCAGGTAGAGGTGGCCTGCAGGTTGACCAGGTTCCAAGTCAGGCAAGAGTTGGAAATCAGTGACAGTATAATCCTCAATGGAACAAGGCACCTCAAGATACTCCAGGATGTCTACTCAGTTTTCCTCACCTTTTAAAACCAGAAGGGGACTCTCAATGATACTGAAAGGAAATCTTTCTTACTGAAAGGAAATCTTACTTACTTAGTTAATTAAGCTTTGGTATAAGACAATGGGATGCACAACCAAGGTTGGAAGCTTTCCTTACTATGAAGGATCCAATCAGTAGAATAGAATTCTCTTAACCAGTTATTCAGCACACTTTACATAAAAAGACTTGATTAGAAGATGTATATTATGATTACTTCTTTACACTCTCAATGTAATACTGGTGGTGCAACACTTTAAATTTCATTACCATATACACCTCCTCTAAGAAGGTTCTACAGCTTTTTTATTTCTATGCAAAGGTAAATATAGGTAAAATCTATATATGCAAAGGTAAATATAGGTAAAATCTTTGCTGAAAAAGCACAGCTTTCAAACTACATTAGAAATATGTAGTATAGCTTTTCTTCCAACCACTTGAAGCATAGTAGTGTTGTTTGCTTGATATTTAAGAGCAAGCGCTTAAGGAGATAGAGGTATGGTACCCTGTCAGCTTTTTTGTGGCTACTATGCTTGCTTTATTTAGGGGCTGCTAGAAATGTCTTGTGTTATTTCAAAATGGCCATCCACATGTTCTGATGCTGTGCATTTGTAGAAACACAGTCCTGTGCATGGATTAGGGCTTAAGGAGGTTTCAAAGTCAAATTATCTCAATTTGCCAGCATTTGGATGGGACTTTTTTTATTTTCTGGTATTTCTTATTGATTGTCTTAGGTCCAAACTAAGCTGAACTCTCATGATTTTGCAGCCACATGTTTCTGGTTGGAAAAGACAAAAATGGGCTGTACCTACTGCCTTTTGGCCGCAGCTTATAGTTTATCTTCCTTCTTGTACTTACAGATGGTTAAATCTACCTTCAAAGAACCGATCTGCCCAATTTGCTGAAGAAATTATATTCCAAATGAACATGCTGGAGTAATATTTTCTACAGAAATGGGACTGGTCTGAGTCTATTTCTTAATGTTATTGGTGGTGGGATACAACCTAAATTCATGCCTTATATTTCAGAACACTTCTTATGCACAGGAATGCTGGATTGTTGAGCTTATAATCAACTCCATGTTTCCCAGGTGCCTGGAAAGACAAATAAGTGATATCCTTGTGTACTTATGTAACCCATTCTGCTTAGCTTTCGTATCTTCATCCCTGGGACCGCACTTTTTTGATCTTTCCCCTGTTTTCCTGGTAGCATTGGTTTTTTTACTTTCTTTCTGAGAAGCTGGACTGAAAATGACTTCATTTACCTCTTTAATTCACAAAATAACTTGACTGATATGATGAAACTGTTCCCATTGCTCTCTGAGGACTTTAAACCAAATCTTCACTTTCCTGGCATTGAGAACAGACAGCAAAGGACACTTAGACCTGAGATGCTGATAGGTATTGTAACCACCTGGCCCCTGAGCCAAACCTGTTGTCAGCCCTGGGCTGAGAGACCCAGATAGACTGCAGAGGTATGGTGACAGGGGAGCTGAATAGGAGATACTGTGAAAAAGATTTCTGCTGTGACTTCAGCAGGGAGGAGGTCAGGCTTTCTTCACTTTGAAAGTGTGTAATGAGAGATGTTTTCATACCAAGGTCTCCAGCATCCCTTAACTCTTCTGCTAAGAAAGCCTGCCTTTGCGAATCTTTAAGGATCATAAAGGGAATTTATTGTTACATTATGCTTGTTTCTCTCAGACCAAGCAGAAGAAACATTAAGGAGGGATTGCCCTGCTAGCTGACAGTTGTTAATTTTTTATGAATGTTTTGAAGTCCAGATCATGTGTTTATATTCTCAGGCTGTATTATTTTTTCCAATGTTTTTGAGCTCTCCTCATGTTTTATCAGAAGGGTTTCCTCTTAAGCTAAGCCATTAATCAGTCACGAAAGAATTATCATGGCAGAGCAGCTGTGCAGCTCATTGCAACATCTAAGGCAGGCACCGAAAGGTTTTTCCCAAATACAGCAAATCTCTTTTTCCTGAAGAAAAAGATATTACACCTTCAAGTGTTCTGTTGCTCTGCTGGAGCTGACTCTTGCCACAGCTTGGATATTCACAGCTATCCACAGCTTGGACAGCTCATCCCAAGAGTGCTGTTCTCCCTATAACTTCAACGAAAGACATTTAAATGCATTATGATAATAGCAGTATCTGATCATCTGCTGCAGACAGCCAGAGCTGCAGGGTTTAGCAGAGCAAAAAGGGTGGCTTCAAAGAGCTGTAACTATGAGGCAAATCATAACTCTGGGAGGATAAATTCTATGCACAAAATCTGTGTGTTACAAAAAGGCGCTGCTCTCTCCTGTGCGGAGCAGCCTTCAGGAGAACAAGGATGTGGTTTGCTTTGTCACCTGAGCTGAAGCAGTATGCTGACCTTACGGCCGCTGTCCAGCAGAGGACAGGAGCAAGCTGTGCAGGGGCCATACAATTAGTTTAAGCAGTCCATCAGTACCTGCCAGCAGGGACCATGTAGCCGGGAGAGAAAGCCCCGCACAACTGGGCTACAAAGCAAAAAAGTCAAAGCCACATGTACAAGGAGGTGTCTGCCAGATGAAAATATTAGGGTCTGGCCGGGGTCTGGCCCAGAAGCAGTTTTGAAGCACTAAGGTCCTTTTCATGTTCTGATGAGAGAGCAGACTAGGCGCTTTTTTATCTCTCTGGGACCAGCTATGAAATCAAGACTCTTGCAGGAGGTGGAAATACCACCAGGATTTCACAAGGATATTTTTGGCATGCAATAGACAGTGGTGGATCGTGCAGATTTCCTATGTGTGTCCCGCACAAGCAAGCTATGGTATGGTGGGAGATAGGGGATGAACAGTGCTGGAGGCTGCCACATCCTGTTTGTGTTCTGTTTGTGAGAAATGTTGCCTCCATTGCTAAGAAAGGTAGTCCAGTCTGCACCACTGCTGGGAGAAGCAGTCAACAGCTCTTCTCATAAACCTTGGTGATGACAGCTGCTTTTCACCCAGTAAGCCTGTGCATGTAATCTGAACCAAAAATGGACTTGCACTTAACACGCTTTAAACAGGAATCATATCTAGCTCATTACAGTTGCTGTGGCTAATAACCACTGACAGATGTCTAAATAAAACCAGGAAACAGCAACACAGCAGAGGAGTGGGTGGTGCCTGTGCTCCTCTCGGTGACCAAGTTCTGTGTGTCACTTCAGTGATGGGGACTGAGCCTGTGCTGTGATTATAGATAGCACACCTCTATTTCTGTTTTGAAGTATCTCCATATGGGAGTGAAGAGATACTGAAAGCTACCCTAGATTCTCCAGTCTGTTGCTGGCATTGCTCCCAGAATGCAGCCTGCTGAAACTTTGAATTTACCATTGCAGAAATGTTGGAGGAATGGCTTGTGAAAGAATGAACAATCTTTATTTCCCAATTTAAAAAATACATGTAATGTTTCTTGCACCAAGAACTGAGTATAATGAAGAGACAAAACTGAAATAATGGAAGATATTTTTGACATGTTGATGTCCGTAGCCCTAGTCATCTGCCTTTAGTGTTTATGCACTAGGCTTTGTGAGGAAAAGAAATAATAGAAAATGTAGGAAATGGAAATGCAGAGGTAAAAAAAAAATCAGTTATGAGGGTAATCTCCCATGCTTTTTCTCAATTTTTTTTGCCAGTGTCTGTAAATTCTACTCATACTGAGATAAGCTAATTGGAAAAAGAGGACTGTGAGCTTGAAGATTCACAGAAAAATGTTTCAAAGTACCTCCCTTGATTATAAAATTTTCATTTCTTCAGTTGCTTGGTGACATAAATCAGGCTTAGAGAAAAAAAGACATGGAATTCATGCAACTTCCCACATTTCAAATTGTAGTTTGATTGCTGTGTTTATAATCTGTGTTAATAGTCTAAACCACTGATAAAGAGGACAAGCAACATAATATGGAAAAATTCACAGTGTGCATACAAACGCCTTGAAAATCTGTGCAGACAATTTCAAAGCACTTAATGAACAAAGGTTCTTGACTTTAGTCAGCTTTAATGAACTCTCTTTTATTAAAACACTGATTAGTCCTGCACTGGTGGTAGGAGATAACTTGAAAAGGGCAATTAGACCACAAGGCATGAAAGGATCTGGAAAATCACATTGGAGTTTAGACCTAGGAGAAAACTCTAATTGGCTAGTTTGCATCCTATCAGATCAATTATCATCAGAGGTCTGCTTTGCACTACAAATGCTTTCAAGAGCCAATTGGAAAGTGCTTCCAGATGTGCACACTGCAATTGTGCTTACTTTTTGTCATTTCCTGGTGGAATGGCTTTGAATAAATGGTAGGGAACCCTACTGCCTAGTGATGCATGCAGAACATTTAAATTAGTTTTGTTAACTAACTCTCAGCCTTCTGTACAACTCATACTTGCTGTAGAAGCTGGCAGAGAAACCATCATCTTTCCAACAAATTAACTGGACAGCTTTGGTCAGTTCTTAATGACAATGTGTGTCTTGAAGGGCTTTGCATCATTCTGCTGGATTATAGAAATAGCAGGAGGCAGCAAAGTGAAAAATGTGCTTATTTTGAGATATGAGTATGGTTGGGCTTTTTTATCAGCTAGGACAAAGATGATCAGGAGTACTAGAAATGCCAGTCCAGTGGCACATAGATGAAGGTTTAAACAAAATTTAAATGTTAATGAGTGTCTCTGTGTTTTCTAGGGCTTGCAAAAGTCCAACTCTGAGAATCTAGGCAGAAAAGGAAGTTTAGTCACCTTTTCCCTGTATGCAGAATTCCCTTCCTTCTTGCTTTGCTGGTCACCTTGCAACTAGGCAAGCTAAACCTAACAATGTTTGTGTCACATCTGTTCCAGCTGTTCAGTATTTGAATGTGAAGAAGAGCACCTGAAAGCCTTAAGTCTAATTTTTTAGTGTGCCTAAGTGGCCGTGAAGTTAATGGCTACCTGTAACTTGTCATAGGTAATTAGGGTCCTTGAAGGCTGAATTCTGTTCCACATAATGCATAAGGAAGAGATGATCCAGCGGCAAAAGTTGTGGTGAATAGCATGTGGCCTGTAGTTGCTAAAACTTTTAGTTTCCGTGATTAGCCTGGCATTGAACACCAATAGTACTTCAAGGTCTCACAATTTTTCGAAGTTATATGCCTTGTCCAGCCCGAGGACTTTCTGCCATTATGCCAAACCCTGTATGTGTATGTAGTATCTTCCAAGCATTTGCTGCCTGTGAGTCTCACAGAGGAACAGAAACAGAAATGTGTGTGGGAAACCACAGTGGAAGCCATATAGATTATGGCTTTTTTTTCTTATCTAATGGGGTCTGAAAAGTGCCCTGATGTTTCTGGATTTAAGGAGAAAATGACTGACAAGAGAATTTTTCCTGTTAGAGCTAAATCTCAACCTTTTGGTTTGCTTCAGTTCACCTGCAGCTGAAAGAGGTAACATTGCATGTGCCAAGAGAGCTGTGACAATACTCATCTCTGGTAGGGAAAGAAAATGTCCTTGTTGGATCTTTGACAATTTAGTTTCTTTCACAAAAATTGAATTCCCACAAGTTAAATCAATGTGGTTGATTTCCAATTTCACTCCCTTTTACATTTCCCTTTTATTTTAGAAGTTACAAGGCTGTGTAAAGACTTGGATTTGCTCTCTTTGGTAAATTGCTATTTACACAATCTGGCTGAATCAGGAGAAAAACAGCAATCCTAATTATCTGTCTGAGCCACCTATTCAAGCTAAAAAAAAGTTTTAGCTTCACCAAGAAGTGATTAATACTTAATACACTTAAGCAACTTGGGAGCTCTCCAAATTATATTTGCAAAGGTCTGGAAAATGCTTGCCTTTTCTGTTATTTTTACAAATTTCTGAGAAGGTACTACTTCTTCCATTCTTTTTCCTAACACAGAAAAAAGGCAGATCCAACCCTACTAAGACTGAAAAAACTTAACTGAGAGGCATGGGCTGGATTCGGAGAAAATAAAACCGGTGTCTATTGTATACAAAAACATCCTCAGAAAATGTTTGGGTGGCAATTTACAAAATCAGATCCAAGAAGGTATTGAGACACCAGACACCTATACCCTACATCCCCTCCCACAGAAAACGTATGAACCTGAATTAGAAGCAAGATGAGCTAGTAGAAATCAGCCCCGGGAATGGACTGCAAGCACTCGCAGAATATGGTGGTAAAACAGAACCTGAAGAACCAAAGTACTACTGGGTTTTTTGGTGATTGGGGTCTTGGTTTCTTCGTTTGTTCGTCCAGCTCCAGAGTTTGTATATGACGTGGACAACTTCTGTGGACTCTGTCTCTGATCTTCAGAAGCATTCAAGTTTTGGTCTATCATTGATAATATCTCTAGTCTAATCTGTATATGGGAACGAGGATTTAAATACTTCAAGCTTTTCTATCACAAAAAAAAAAAAAATTGGGAAGCTGAGGTAACAATTCTTCTTCTCTCACAGACTGATGAGAAAATTACGAGGCACTTGGATTCACTAGTAACAGAAAACATATGACTTCCTGGGGATGCCTAGAGGGGTATTTAAAGGTACCAGAACTCCCAAGACTCCCAGGATTAGGACTCCCAAAATTTCCTGCTCAGACTGATCACTTTTTATCAGTTCAGTTACCATTTCAAGCACTTGCCCATATGTTATCTTTTAAAAAACACTACAAAGCGTGACTGGACACCAATGTAGGTTTTATATCTGCAGAGGATATCCCCAAGAATTTCTTTAGGGAGTAAATCTCATGTTTCTGACCTCACCTTACTTGACTCCTTTGCTTCAGAATTGCCCTGCTCCTTGTCTAATTGTGTGCAAACTATTGGAGGAAAGTGAGATTGTCATAGTATTGGAATACTGTTTTACAAGGAGTGAAGATTTTGTTCATGAAAACACAGTGACTGCAGACTGCAGACAGTCCTACAACTCTGCACTTTACTGGCATTTTCTCATGTTTTTGTGTCACTCCAAAATTGCAGGCTTGTGTTTGCATCATCTGTATCCAACTGACCGTACTGCACTGGCGAGTGATTCTCCAGCTTCTAGCATAAACTCCAGGAGCATGCTGTAATCCTAATGCATTTGTGGGACTAAGTAGTGAATTGTTTCAGTGTTATTCTCTGTTGTCAGATCAAATCCACTAAAACTGGAAGACAGGTAGGATGTTGCCCTTACTTCCTCTTTCAGAAGCCCCAGCTGCTAAAAAATATTAATGACCTTGGTTTGCTCCACTGACCGAACTGAGGTTGCAGGCTTTCTGACTGTGAAGTGTGAAATATGTGCATTTAGGAGATTCTGCATTTCTCTGGTTGTTCCCTCTGGTCAAGGGAACACAGTAGTCAGCTGAATCCTGCAGAAGGTTTTTTTGATAAATTCTTGCCAATTCAGCTGCTCTAGCCATTAATAGCTGGATAGTTGTTATAAGGCAACAAGGAGTTGAACAGAAAATCTTGAGCTCTTTTTCACGCTCTACAAGCAATCATCTGAGAAAGACAAAATGATGAAAGTTTCTTTTCCTGGGTGAAGCTTTAAACAATCACTATCAAAAAGACAGTGAAAACTTTTTATCTTGGTGCATGCTTTCTAGATTGTCTTTAAGGCAAAGATCTTTTTGAATGTTGTCAATCGAAAGAGTGGGGTATTAGTCTACAGACATTACTTATCAGATTACACAGAGTAATCTGATAAGTACACCTGGATTTGATCATACAGATTACATTTGAGCATTCAGATTACTTGGATCTATTAAAAAAAGAAACCCAAAATATTTTGAAATAGATGTTTTGTCAAACTTTGTAAAAGGAGACAAGTTTCATCTCAGGAATTCCTTCCTCAAAGTCAGCTGCCTTGTATGTTAAATTATTTTATTTCATCTCATCCATTCTGCAGCAGTCTTTCTTGTATGACTTCTCTTTGCGGTGATAGTGATGCTGCCAGTACAATGTGCCCCCACCCCTTGATCCAGTCCTGGGAGCTTCCCCTCCAGCTTCCCTGTAGAAACTTTGGCTGCTCCTCTGTGCTCCAGAAGTACCATAAGATATGGAGCTGTTGCTTTGGGATGTGATGTCCCAAAGCATTGTTCTGCATACAGAGATTTATGTTTGACCTAGCTGATGCACCTTTTCTTTGATGATCCAGAAAAGGAGCCTGTAGTAGGCTTGGAAAGGAGGAAAGTCACAGTATTCATTCACATAAATTGTGGACATTGAATTGACTGGAGCTTTCTCTGATACCAACAGTTATGTGGAATTATAATTTATCTTTTGACTTGAGTCTTCAGCAGCATTTCATCTGTCAGAAGTGTCAAATACGAAACGAGCTTTACATTCCTCTTCTAATTTTTTCCCCAGTCTTAGGTTTCTGCAGTTTTACGTGGACCTGCTGCAGCTGCTGTCCCATACTTGGAAGTAATTTCCCACAGTTAATTTATAGGTGTCAAATACTTGCTGTTTGAGTCAGCATACAACCCTTCTTTATTGGCAGTGACAAGTGAGTACACACAAATTATCCCATTAACCTCAATAAAGCATCACTTCAATGACACTAATTTTAGCAGGGGCAGATGGAAAATTGTTTATTTTTGAATTTAAGGCAAAGTGCCTCAGATTTTCATCTTGTTTGTGTCTCTTGTTTCTGAGGGAATTTTGGAGGGTAAAATAGTTCTAAAGCATATTTATTTCAAAGAGCAGCCATACAGTGAAATGTGTCATTATATTACAGTCTGCTTCAGGAAATCTTTAGAACACAGTAGTAGTGTTTCTTCCATTACTTAACAGCTCCTTATAGAACCATTCAAAATTAGAACTTGTATTAAGAAATAATCCTTTCATGCAGGTTTTGGAGAAGTCTTTTAACTCAAAATATTCCACTGACGTTTTAAATCCAAATTGAGCCTTTATTCCAGTACACTTAAAGCAAAATGAAATGTTCTCCCCTTACATTCTACCTGTTCTCACTTCTTCCGCTTGAAATGAGCTATCCTTCCTTGCACAAAACCAATTTTCTGTCCCGAGTGCATCTGCAGTATTGGTAAAGTTGGTTGTTACATCGCCATCTAGTGATTTAAAATCATTGCAAAACTTACCTGAAGATGTTTCACTAACGGCCAAGTCACAGCGCTGAAGACATTCACTTGCGTGCAGTGCAGTTACCTCTCATTACACGTGGAATGTCTAACCAAAATGAGTGATTTCCTAGAAAACTTAAAATTTTCTCTGCTGTCAGGGTATTTTTATAAAAAGTGGATGCAAGTGGAGGAAGGAAATATGTCAGAAAGCCTTGAGTACAGAGCTAAAAAAGTTCCAATGTATAATTTTAAAGAAGTATTGATTTGGTGTACTGGAGCATAGTAGCACTAACTGGAAATTACCTCTGCATTTTCAAGTTAGAGGCCTCCTCCATTCTGCTTGATTTTTAACACAATCTTCATTATCTGGCTTTGTATTCTATTCTTGTGTTGAATGCCCATATTCAGCAACTGTTAAGATGGCATGGGAAACAAATGAACAGTATGCTTAAAAAAACAGAATGGCCAGAAAAAGGTTGCTTTTTTGTTTGCCAGTTACAAAGTGAGCAACAGGGATGGTCATGTACACATGGTCGTCACATTTGTAAAGGTGGATGAAATACTGTAGAAGCCCAGGTGCTGCTTTGGTTTAGATGTGATAGCATAGGTTAATAGGATGTTTTGAGAGCATTTCTTTGCTGAATGCTTCAAAACAAGCAACAGGTGTTAAGCATATCTTATTTCCTGCTTTTATTATTCACAGATGTGCTGAATGGGCAAGGATATAATTTCTAATCAGAGATACCCACAGCCCTTTTAGTTCTTGCAACAGGGCAATTTCTTACTCTTCATATCTCTCAGTGTTCTGTATCTCTTTATGTGTTGTAAGCACCATTTTCACTTGGAGGTGCCAACAGTGATAGTTTTGTCAGCCTTTAGATAGCAGAGAGACTTTTGCTAAGATAATGTCCAAAAATTTTATGTCTGAAAGAAGTTAGATGGATGTGCCAGCCATTCGTTATTTCTCAGAAGTCTCCTTTGTAATAGTAGGCTCTGTTAGCTACAAATCTGTATAAGTACCAGTGGCTGAAATGTTCCTCATGAGTGTTAAGCTAGGGTGCACCTATTTAAAATATCTTTTCTTTGGATGCAACAGTGGGCAATACTGCTTTCTGGCAGTATTATAGAAAATTCCTCTACCATTGGCATTGGGTTCCCAGGAGCTACAAGTAAAATATGAGTTCCTCTGTTTTCAGGCTGAGTGCTTTGCACTGGCAGTAAAATAACTGCCCTACCCCCACCATCTCTCACTCTTAGTCCTGTATTTAGTGCATTTTCCTATTTAGTCACTTCTGAAATGATCTTTAGGGTACAGTTTGGGTTTAGCAGAGAGAAAGTTTCTTGCAGTGCTAGAAGATAAGTTTTACATGTAGTTGACTGCTTTTTAAATTTGATGCGTATTTTCATGGAGCCAGAACTGCTTCTAAAAGCTTTCTTTACACAAATATATTCCTCATCTTTGAGATAATCATTATATATCTTAGTTCACTTGATTTGCATCCTCTTTGTTTGCATAGGCATGCAATCTGATTTGCAAACTGAAATACTGGATTCTACATCTGCTTGCATAAGTGGTGGGGGAAACACTGTTTGCAAAGTAGAGACATGTGAAAGAATTTTTTGAAAGAAGCTGGTATAAATATCTGCTTTTTACAAGGTGGGAGAAGGGAATTAATGGCACTGGAAAAGTAATTTTTATGATTCCCTTGCAAGCCAGAAAGAAAGGCAGAAAATAAGCTATCAAATACTGAGGTGTTATCACTACAGAACATAAGAAAGGGATCATCTCAAGCCATCTGGACATTTAAATCTGGGGGTCCTTCTGTCCTGAGCAGTCTATCAGCTGTTTCCGTGTCCTTTCAGTGAAGTATAAGGAAAGTCTCCACTCCCTTGAGCACTAAAATTACTCTGTAAGTCACACACATCCCCATATGCTGAGACAATTTTTCCCTAAGAGAACAGAAGCTTTAAAACTCAAGAATTAATTTTCTTTTTATTTTATGTCTCTGCAAGGCTAATTACTGATAAGCTGACTGCACTGGTGACTTGTATTACTGTGTGGGAGTCATCAATTTACCTCAAAACACACTGAGCAGAGAACAGAGACAGTTTTTTGTTCCTTGGGCTCTATAATGGATTTAGAACTATGCTACGTGACTTTATTACTTTGTCTTCAGGTATAACTATCACCATAAATTGGGCTATGCATATATAGATTTAGTTCATCCTCACATGAGAAATTAGGAAGTTATCCTGACTTTAAATACTGTTAATGCTAGAAAGATATTGATAGTTTTTTTCACAGCAAGATGGTCACAGACAGTAGAAGACAACACTAATGACCTGCAGTCTTTCTAGAGATGATCTGATTTTTGCTATGACAGTATAAGGACCTGCAGATCAACTCAACTGAAGATTACTTTTTTGTCTGAAAAGAGCATTTCTTCCCTGCTCAGAGCCAGGACTGAGGACAGCTCTTCTCTTCATTTTACTCTCCACTGAAGCTCATTAATCTTTTGTCTGTAGTTGCTGTCTTTCCCTAGCTGTATATTTTGGATTCTTTCTTTCCTGTTGCCCTATGAAATCAATAGGTCTCTGTACTGGCTACTGTCCATGAATTATATAACAAGGACTCATGGATCTGTTCAAAATTTTTTCAAAAATAACAGATCGTTTCATAGAGGCAGAGAATCAAAGAATTGTTTAAGCTGGGAAAGACCTTTGAGGTCATTGAATCCAAGCACTAAACCAACATGCTAATTTCACCACTAAACCATGTCCCTCAATGCCATATCTGCATGTCTTTCAAATGCCTCCAGGAATGGTGGCTCCACCACCTCCCTGGGTAACCTGTTCCAGTGATGAACTATTCTTTCAGTGAAGAAATCTCTCCTGGTATTCAAACTGTATCTCCTGTGGTGCACCTTGAGCCTATTTCTATTTGTCCTCTCAATAATTTCATGGGAGAAGAGGCCAAACCCACCTGGCCACACTGTCCTTTCAGGCAGTTGTAGAGAGTGATAAAGACTTCCCTGAGTCTCCTTTTATCCAGACTAAATACCCCCCACTACCTCAGCCAATTCTCATAGGACTTGAGTTCTAGACTTTTTCTAGATGCTTAATTGATCTTCTTTTGACACGATCCAGCAAGTCTTTGTGCTTCTGGCTGCATTATTAATGTCGAAAAATGCAGAACACTTGAGCCTTTTCCTGGTTTTGAGGCATTCCTAAAGCCTGTGGAATGATTTCTGTAGTTCTCCAGCACTGAATAATATGTTTGCCCAACCTTTTTTAGAAAAACAGAATGGTGTTTGGCAGCATTATCTTGCCCTCTCTTTTTCACAAATCTTTTCGAAATTTTTAGAGCTCTAAATAGATGACTTGAGAACTGACCCTGCAGTCAAATTTAGATGGAGTTGGCCTGTGTGGTTTTAAAAGATGTTGCAAGGCAGGGATGGAACACATTTTATTTTCTTTGGAATCCCTGCTAAAAATTAAGATGTATTTACGGTCCTGTGCTGTTGTACAAAAGCAAATTTGTAGTTATTTTTCATTATCCACATGGAAATGTTCTAGCAGATCTGTATGTCTAAGCTAACCTCTGATTGACCCTTCGTACATTTCAAGATCCTGTTAGGGAAAGAAATATCTTATTTTCTGGTGCTGAAATTGGTATTCATATCAAACCTTTGAACTTATTCTCCTTATAAGGTATGTGGTATTAGCTGGAGTAAGACATCATTCTGTAAAGAGCTTAAGTTCAAAGGAATGAAGAAATAAACATCAATGCCTTTGTCTCCCAAAAAGGTAAAGAAGCATCTTTATTGAGTGATTTTCTGATCATCAAATAAAACCAAATTGTTGCATGATCTCTAATGAGGCCTCATTCTACAGAAGTAGCAGTGCCTTTAAAGTATTGATGACCTTTTCTATGCTGTTAATTTCACCTGAGACTGTAAGCAAATTTTTTAAAAGGTCCATCCATGATGGATAGCTCTGTCCTGAGCAGTTCCACTCAATAGTCTAGTAACCGTTGGACATTTTGCCTTTGTGTACATTGGATCACGATGCATGAAGGTGATTCTTGGAATCTTGCAATGTAAGCACCCAATACATTAATTCTGAGAGATGTGGATCCTTTCTGCTCCATTGACTATTCCATGAAATTAGCTGTTAAAAGTACACTTTCAGGGCAAGTCACTTTGTATCAGAAGGGAATGTTTCCTTTGGCCATTTGTAACCCTTAACATTCATTGGAGTGATCTTAAGAGTCACTAGGCATGATCAAATAAAATAAGAATGTTATTTCCTGTGGTAGGGTGACTTATTGGCATTGCTTTTGATTCATATTAAATGTGCATCATGTTTCTCGCCCAACAATGTTGAAATTATCGTGATTTCCCCAAAACTTTGGTTTATCTATTTACAACCATCTGCTATTGATATTTGGAGTTCTTCTTGCTTATGAAACATGGTAACAATGGCATGCAGTGAAGAACTGCTTGCTTCACCATCATATCGCAAGAATTTGCAGTGCTAAAAATTGTATGTACAGAAACTCATGTACTGAGGCTCCTGTCAGTCAGAATTCCACTGAATATGATCATCTAAACATGTATATCATAAGGGATGATCTGGTTCAAATGGGCTTTTTTTAGGTATGACAATGTGAAGAGAAGCAAGAGTACTCCTGAGGTCAGGGGAGAAGTCTGTCACAGAAACTGCTCTCTCCCTCCCTGCTCTTTTTTAATTCCCAAGGCATTTTAATTTTCTCTCCAAACGCAAAAATCCATCAGCTTAAGCTGGTGGACTACAGACAGAAGGAAGGTTGAAAAGGGAAAATGGCTGAGAAAAAATAACATTCAACATCTTGGTGTCCTGAGAATTATAATACACAAAAATAGAGAGTAAAGACCTATTAGAGTAAAGGGATTTGTAATAAAATGTAGGTAACACCTTAATTTAAAAAAGAACAAGGCAGAAAGACACACTTAGTAAACTGCAGGCAATACAAATTTGAATTATTATATTATTCTTTAATTACCAGAATTTTCCTAGTGTTTCTTTAATCAAGGCATTTTTAGTTTAAGTCTAGCAGATGGTATATCTTGCAGTTCACAGTAAGAGACTGGCCATTATCTTGAGCAACCAGCTCTGAAGACATTTGGAACTAATACAAATGACTAGAGTTCGATTTTCATGTGGGAATTTTTTTGTGTCCAGCCAAGTTGCACCAGTACTATCAGAGAGATCAGCCTGGGTTCCTAAAAAGTTATCTCTGAGTAAAACTGAGGTTAGAGCCATAGGGAGAGGTAAAACTCTCATTGGACCAAATGGTTGTCTGTCTGAATGCCATCACAGTTGTGACACCCTCTCTGCAATGCTGTGGAAAGTTTGTCTCAGATATCAGATTATCTGTTTGCAAAAGAGATCAAACATAATGAAATGTGATGGGGAGGTGGAATCAGAAACCAAAGTGGTATCATCTGCTTTAGTCAGTGCACCTAATAGAACATAATATCACTTTCTGTAAATATTCAAATCACTACATCAACGGTGTTACAAAATGGAATTTAGGGTTGACATACCTAAGTGTGTCTCAGTAGTAGCATTTCTCTGAAACTCCTCTGTTGTTCTTCTTCAAGATGCATCTTAAAATTTTATTCAGTACAACTGACTGACAAGTGTAAGTTGTTCATGACAATGGAATCTCAAAATCAGAAAGTTTAGACGTTTTGAATTTTCTTAGCTTATATCACACTGAGGGACTTCCATTGTCTGGTAATTTAGATTTTGCATTGGCCAAGTAATTGCACTTTAGCATGCACATTGATTTGGTACCCTGAAAGTTTGCTCTCCTTCTGACTCTTCTGGGAGAGCTGCTATGCTGAGATCTGACTTCAGGTCGAAGTGGTGCTTGTTAGTACTGTAGGTTTCTCTCAGTTCACAGGAAACCTTTGAGTTCAGAGCTCCTTGAAGGGCCCAAGTGTGGGACATCAGGGAGAGTAGTGAGTGGTCCCCTGCCATCTTGTGCCCTATTAAGCCTGCTGTGGGATCGCTACAGGGCTAAGCTCATCCGGCTGCCCACACTGTGCCACCCACTGCCATCACCTGCAGTGCCAGAGCTACAACCCACCCCTGCAGCAATTACAGCTGCCAGCACAGATTCACTTTTCAGAAGCACTATTTTCCAACACGGAAAATTTCTGGTGATTTGCATCCCGTGAGTAGATCTATGCTGAATATGTAAGGAATGAGCATATAGAGACCCTTTGAGCTGGAGTGAAAAAACCTCCCTCTTAAGTTTCTTTTCCCACGGCAGATGGAGGAGGCCTAGGGTGATTCTGTACATGTGCACTTTGGTCTTTTGCTTGTTGTTCCCCACGGTCAACTCTCCCATGGTCTCGCAGCCTGCCAGCTTTCCACAGCAAGAAGAAGGTGAGGTGTGTCCGTGGGTGCCCGCGGGCTGTCCCGCTGGCCGCGGCCGGGAGATGTGTAGCCAGCAGATGGCATTAGCAGCCCGGGCGGGCTCCAGCAGCCGGGCACGGCCTGCCAGGCCGCGCTCCCCGGGCTGCCCGCCGGCCCCGCCGGGACGGACGGGCCCGGACACTGCGGGCAGCTCCCCGGCCTGCGCGCTGCCCAGAGCAGGCTTCCGAGCCAAGCTTGCTTGTGCTGTGCTCAACCCGGCCCCTGCTGGCACAGCTGGTACCGCTCCAGGCGTTTTGGAGGGGTCACGACATCTGAAAGTGTCAGCGTGCGAATTTTACAGTTTTAACTGGGGGCCGCTAAGCCGTGGGCTTGAAAAATAACCAAAGGAGGAAGAAGGCAGTTTGCCATCTGTCCACCCCAACATACATCTGATACAGTCTTTCATAGCACTTTTGAGGCACGTCTCTTCTCAGAATAAGGTCTGGTAACCAGTAACATACAATTTCTGCTTGCTCAATTCCTGCCGTGGAAAAAGCTACCTGGCTGCACAGTTTTGCCCACCCCAAAAGTTTTGCTCCTTATTCCATGGTGGACATCAGGGCTTCTGATGTGTGCCTTGTCAGAACTGGCATTAGCTGCAAAGTTTATGTGGGTTTGCTTATCTTTAGCTTTCAGTGTTTTACCATGTATTCAAAGAAAGCAGATGCATAAATACACAAGACCTTCTTACCCACGTTTTAGTCTTTTTTATCATTTTTTTTTTATTAATTCCTGTCTCCTGACTACCTGTGTGAGTGAGCTTCTATCTCTATATATCTTGAAGCTTGTATTACACTGGGTCTTCACTGCATTATATACTGCTTACATAAATTATAAAACTGTCTCCGCACAAGTGGATTTGTATCATGTACTTAAGAAGTAGTATGTGGCAAGAATGGCATGGGGAAGCAGCAATGCAGCACATCTGGAGCGTATAGAGCTTCATGAACTCATGGACTGACCATGCCGCTTATTTTCAAGAGCATGAGAGTTTTTCCACCTAAAAAGTCTGGGTACTAAATCAAATGGCAACCACTGATACCAGCAAGGGTAGGGATCTATGCTTTGAATTGTCTTCTACAGGAGGCTACCTCAGTGTTTCCTAGAAGGGTAGAGACAGGCCAGCCATGTCGGATATTAATGTAGGCATCACTTGCATATGACAGAGTTGTATTAGGCCAGAATGCATGCTTAGTGACCATTAGAAGGAAAATACAGATAGATAATCTCACTGCATGCTGCTCCACAAAGAATTTTGGCTCACATTAGTAAAATTCTACTAGGAAAAAAATAGATCCATGACTTGTACAGTGAGTCTTTGGGAAAAGGGGGATACTTTAATGTCATCTAGAAAGAGACCAAGCCAAATCCTTCATGTAGCAGATTATGCTTTGGCAAAATTTTGACTGTGGGCTAACTAAATCAATGAATTAGAATTTTCTAAATGTAGGGAGGTTTTCTATGCTAGAGAACTTTGCAATAGCAGTAAGTGCACTGATGCAGTTATGTACAAATTTTAAATCCTATTGTATTTGATTTCTGGATTGAGTCTTTTGGGTGTACTCCATGTTTAAAGCTGCATACTTACAAGGCCAAGAAATTTTTCAAAGTGAAAGCTTAAATTCTTACTTGCTGTCAATCTACAAAGTAAAATGGAGTTGTTACCATGAATCTGGTAAAATAAAAAACTCCTTAACCCAATATAGTATTAAGAAGCGAGTATTGTTTCTTTGACCAGATGCACAGGGGGATAGCTCCTCTGAAAGTCATGCATGAATAGTGCAGGAAAGGTTTTGTTTACATACTATATTTTACCTTCATATTCTTTGATTGTCCCAGAATAAACATACATGTGATAATCATTCCCCTAAAATCATTAACACATTTTCTCTCCCCTTTATACATGTAGTCTTGTGTCCTGGAGGTCTCTTCAGTGGTGCCTAGTGCTCAGGGACCCCGGTGTTACAGATGATCTATTAATCTGGCAGGGTACTGGGGCTGGTGAACTTCCAGTTCTCCTTCTCACACAATGGGCATTGAGCAGTTTCATAGACCAATGGTCTTTGAGGAATAAGCATTGTGTTAGCTCACCAGGTGCAGACAATTTATCAACTAGCAACAGAGTGACAGGAGGCCCATATTGTAACTGAACAGTAACTTCACCTGGAGCGTTGGTATTGGGCTATGCTTGCTAAAGTAAATAAGTGCATCACGTTCTCAACTCCAGAAATGGGTACTTCGGCCATGTGATTTCTCTGTCATTTGGCATTCTTTGCCCGTGAGAGAATTTTTGGTCTCCTCTCACAGTTTTGAATACTGTCCTAAAAACCAGGCATTACTTGGCCCAAAATAGGACCTGAGGCAGGTATAAGGACTAACAGGACAGCCAGTGGCTGAGAAGTTTTGTTCCAAGCAGCTGGCTGAATGACAGAGTTAAATTGGTTGCGAGCCAAAGCACAGTAGCCTTGAGACAAACTCAGGAAGGAGAAGACAGCCTGGAGTGCTGTGAGTAATCTAGATGTGCACCTACACAACCCCTAGCAGCAGTTGCATTGTGCCCTTCTGAGACAATTCTGTTTTTCTAAGCTGTATATATCTGCAGACACAGTCCCCAGTTGAGTTTTTCTTGGAATTATGATGTTGCCACTTCCTGAAATAGGATTTTTTTATCTGTGAGTTTTCTTTTGGTTGCAAAGTAAACAAGTTAAGCTAACACCCAGGATGAAATCAGCAACATTTGGGACCACAAACTTCGTGGGTTTAGTTTTCAGCCAGAGTATATTATTATAACTTTTTGCTGTATTTTTTTTTTCCCCTCCAAAACTATGTTTGGCTTAATGCCAGACAATTTTCTCAATTTTCTCTGCAGAGTTTTGTTTGGTTTTCTTTTTGTCTGCAAGAGATTTTCAGAGGTCTGAGAATCTAAGGCAGCTTGTGGATTTCTTCTTGGTGGCTTCTAAACTCTTACTCTGTGACATTCAAATTCCCCTTTCTCTGTAAGTCTTGCCAGGACATCTTAAAGCTCCCCAAATCACCACATGTCTTGAAAGACACAGCAGAGTTTATCAATTTTGTCTCCAATTTCAGAGCTTTTGAGTTGCAGTTCTCCTGTCTTTCACCCTTCTCACACAGCTAGGAAATCTAGAAACTTATTTTATTTCTCCTTCATGAAAATGGAGCTTCTTATCTACTTCTGTACCTACAGAACCTGTAGTGAACATGATGAAATTCAATTTAATCACAGACATTTGTACTATGGCTTCCTTGCTGGTTTGAAAGTGATGAGTTTAAGTTTTCAGTGTTGTCAAAAGTCCCTTAGCATGACTGTCGACTTAAATTTGTGAGAATGACCTAATTGAAAAAAGCTTCTGCAAGGACTATGAATCCCTTATTCATGTTGTTTCCCACTTTTCACACAGTTAAACTGTTACATAGTGCAAATGACATCAGAGGTTATATTGCACCATGGAAATAAATTTCAGACTCTTACTCCAATGACAATTCCTTTGTTTCTAAGATAAACTCTGGTTTTGCCACTTGAAGTTTCTAGGTTTGCTTTAGTTTCCAATGATATGTACTCCCATATCATTGTTTTGCAGTAGGGAAATGCCATTTCATATTATTTCTCCCAAACCATGTTGTACCTAAGATTCTTTAAGGTAGCGTTCCTGTAAGGTCTTTGCACAGCAGGTCTGAGGTCACAAGAGCTTTTTGTGTGTGACTGAAACTCACGCCTTGTAGGGAATCTGCAGAGCTTGATGTCAGGTTCATTCAACTGCTATTCAAGAAAAGCACAAAACAGGTGATAGTGCATGATATTACCTTGCTCATAAAAATGCTCTGACATCAAGAGCAGACTCTCAAATATCATGTGACTGAGTCTATTGCAATGCTGGAAAAATATAGGTATTATCTGTGTTATGCTTTTGCAGATGGCCAAGAAGTGAAAACAACTTGCCCAGAGCCATCCATCAAATTAGGTCTTGGGGCTAAACAAAAAAAAAAAAAAGAAAACAATGTTTCCAGCTCTTTAATTTTAACTATGTATGAAATGATAAATAGTCTTTATACCTGGAAAAACATTAAACACTTAAGGAAATGCAACACTGAGAAATACAGCACCCAATATTGCCCAAGAGTGTCTTTCATCTCATTGCTGTTAATTTGCGGCATTTAATGACCAGCTTGACATGATCATAGAAGTTCATTTCTAACTTCTCCAGGTTTTTAAAGAAACACTTTCCTCAAAGCAGTAATATATTAGTGTTGTTTTTAGACAGTGGATCTGTAAAACACTAAGTGATGGGTATTTTCATTTGATGATAAACTTGTTAACTTTTTTGCTCTGAATCTCACTTGGTATGAATGTCCTTCCTGTGTGAAATAACTTCCCTCTCCTTGTACTTAGGATTCTCAACAGTGAAAGCAGGCCTAAGTTAAGAAAAATGTCTTTATTGTGCACAGAGAAAAGTGATTTTTGTGATATGTTAGGCTGACAGAGTAAATGATAATTTGTGTTCAATGTGGTGGTCATTGATATGTAATGATTGTCTTGTCTACACTACAACTTTGACAGGTGAGAGTTAAATCTGATGCATAATAGAATGGCAGAATCATTTGAACAAAGCATGAATGCTTCCCTCAAAAACTGCTGTGTAGCAGGGGGCACTGGGAGTGGAAGGTGGGGTAGTAAGTTGGCTTCCTGCTGGAAAAGGAATGTTGGGAAAAGGCATTTTGTGGGCACTTTGATACAGTCAGCTTGTTAATTTACGCTGTACATAGTGTTCCCTGGACAGATAAAACCACAGAAAAAACCTTGCCTTCACAATCCCAGCCTAAGCAGCTTGCGTCTTCAAGAAAGCAGTTCTTCCCTTGGAAGATTCCCTTTGCTCTCAGAAAGATTTTTAAGTGGTCTCGCAGTTTTTTGTTGCTTGCCACATCACTCTTGCCCCAGCCTTAAAAACTCTACTTTCCACTGCCTAACTTTTGAGGAGCTAAGGGAAAGGGGCCTCTAAAACCTGTATTACAGCATCATCAACCAACTGCTGACCAAGCAATCCTTGGAAACAGTGGAAAATATAGAAGACAGTCATATTCTGCATCTGTAAAGTAGCAAGTGAGTTGGGGGTATTCAGAATAGAATATGCCTGGATGTAGTTGTAATACACAAAATGAATGGATTGGATATCCCTAGAACACAGGGCTAAAGGAGGGTGAGTGGATTTCAAATAAGGATGAAAAGAAATGTCTTAAAATTTTAAATATTTTATACTGTAATAATAGTGTATACATTTCAAACTTTTGTCCTAATTTCTTGATATAAAATTCCAGAATAGGTAAATTGGAAAGAACTCTAAGAACTCTTTTGTCAAAAACAAGTACTTGGGATTAAGATGGGGTTTTTACATAATTGGATTTCAGACTGTTTTGCTGCTTAGGTGAAATACAGGTAATAATTTCCTCAGTGTTACATTATTCTTCCCACATACAAATTGCCATAAACAAAGTGAATATACTCAATAAATTACACCTGCTCCACTTGACATTTTGCTTTTTAAGAGAAGCAAAATGTTTCTCTCTGAAAGATAGATTACCTTGGACAATGAGCATTGAAACTGTTTTCAGGTGTTTTCTGACCAGACAAGAACAAAAAGACTGATATTTCTTGCTTCAAACATGAATTCTGGAAAACACTGCAAGGTATAGGTGCCATGGGGTATAATACTAAGATAGCCTGATACTACATCTGGCATCCTCTGTTCCATTTCACAGCAGTTCCAGTGTTGTTTTCTTCCTATGTAAATAAAAGTCCATACATCTACATCAACAGTGTGGGAGTGAATGAAGTTTGATTACTCCATTGTTCCAGGTTGAAATATAGCTCTGCATATATATTTTTGTTAAAAAATATAGAAATATAAACCAGCATCACCACATTTGTAGGTGTTGAGACAAACTGGGAATTCTATGCCTGAAGAGGTCACAGACTAGGCAGAGGCTAGAACAAAACAGCTAACTGAGAACATGTTGCACACATGTTCTGTCTGAAGTATCAAATTGTACTGAACTCCAAAATAATTTGTCTTGAAATATAGTGATCTGAAGTCACATGGGGGGATTTTTTTTTCTGTCTTTCAGACTGAAAATACCATTTTAACCTAGTTAGCACAGATCACTTGAATTTAACCTAAAAAAAAAATTATTCTGGCAGTGGCACAAGGAATATACAATACCAGAAGATACGAAAAAAGAAAGAAAAAAAAATTGGAAACAATCTGACAAGCTTCCTAAAGTCTTTCCTTTTTTTTTTTTTTTTACTTGCTGTCAAACTCATGAAGT
Source organism: Calcarius lapponicus (assembly GCA_039654755.1). Taxonomy (NCBI): domain Eukaryota; kingdom Metazoa; phylum Chordata; class Aves; order Passeriformes; family Fringillidae; genus Calcarius; species Calcarius lapponicus. Next base: position 45,618,367 of record CM077481.1, read on the forward strand.
ATAATTTTTACATAATTATTTTTCAAATAGTTTTTAGAAGTTCAGTTAATTGCTAGTTTATGACACTATTTGTGATAATAAAGCCCCAATGAAAAAGTCAGGGGCATGTGGTAGTTTTTCTCCTCTAATTTCTTTTTGAATGTTCACTAAACTATTTCTTTTCTATCTGTGAAGAAAGTATCTGTGAATTATGATGACATCTCTTGGCAAGCACTGCCTTTGGAATCATGTAGCTGTCAAAATATGTGATGAAGTCAAATGGCCTTAAGGGAGGAAAATGTCATTCATTTGTCATCATGACAAGTGATATACCTCTGTGAGATAGTCTGACATATTAAAGTTTATCCCAAGAATCAAGAAACTTACTTTAATGATTGAACTCCCCCACTTCACAGCTTACCAGCTGTGTCCTTCTTCCTTCCTTTCTTCCTCACTCTGCACTTCACCCTAGACAATTTTTCTGGTTCTTCAGTGTGAGGTTTCTACCTCAGACCCTTCCAAACAGCCAAACATACTTTTCTTTCCTTGTGGTGAGCCCATCCAGGGCTTCATAATCATCTGCACCTTCCAAAATATTTTCCTTTTTTTTTTATCCAAAACTCCCGAAATGAAAGCCCTGGCCTTGTTATTCCACCTGCAATTGATGGTAAGGTTTCTGTGTAATGCCCTTCACATTTTTTTAAGTCACTGCTAAAGAACTCCAGGCTTATCTTTTTCCTTACCAGACAAGCCCATCTCCCTCACCTTCTTTCCTGGGTCATGCTCTAGGCCGCTAATACTTTGATAACATTAAATGCTTCAGGACTGAGGTCTCTGATGCAGAACTGCAAAACTAAGCAGTTTTGAGAATTTTATCCTCAAATCTGCTGCTGGTAGCTGTTTTGTGTTTGTTTTTAGTTTTGTTTGATGAATTTGAGGAAGACAGAAAAGTAGGCACTAAGTCTGGGATGCAGATATGGAAAATGACTATTTCTGCTATACAGGGGAAAAAGATGATTGTATGAATAGAGGTGAAAAAGTGATGTGCTCCTTAGTGAAATGTCTGTTTGTTGTGCTAATAGTTAATGTAGGTGGAAATGTTACTTTTACTTAAAACTCCTTGCTGTCTGCTAGTGTTTCCCAGTGGGACTGTATTTTGCTCCAGAGATGTTGCACAAATTTTAATAGATTGCTAAGAGCACCTGTGTGTATAGGAATACTGCCTTTCTTTGCTGCCTGTAGTAGTACTCCCTACTGGTGTGCTTTGATCTGGGTCTTTCCTTTTTATACACTGAAGCTGTAGTTTGGAAAGGAAATAATGTCAAAAAACTTTCCATTGAGATATTTCTCTGTGTTCTTGCAAATCGAGTAGATGATAGCAGTAAATAACAGCATCCTTGTCATATCCAGAACATCACTGACATTCTTGCTTGTGTATCGAAGGAGGAACAGAAGTTCATCACCCCCATGCTCTGCTACTCTGAGCAACCAGTCTGCGCACCTCAGCCCATCAAGCAGGAGGAACATCCTCATGCTTCTGCTGAGATCAAGAGTCTAAGTTCAGACTCCAGAGATAGTATAAAATTAAAGTTATAAGAGCAAACAACCAGGAGAAATGGAAGGATGGATCTGCAGACATATAGGTTGTTTGTAGTAAAGCTAACATATAGATACAGTGTTCTAAGTACACTTTCTTCCCAATTAAGGCCCTTAAAAAATTTGGGTTGTATTCAGTGCTTAACACAACTACACAATCTGACAGGATTACACCAGAAAGGTTTTCCTAGAGAAGGAGGTAATTGATAAAAAATGTGTTCATTCAACTTTATAGTTTACTGCCTGCAAAACACCTTGAGTTCCTCCAGTGGTACCTGTATTGGAGCAATATACTGTCATTTACTACACTCTGGGGAAAACTGTAATTCAGAAGAAAGCTGAGCACTACCTGCTACAGTATCACAGCTTACAGCACCTGATTTTTTGTTCCTATCACCAGCAGCACTTGCATCGTAACTTCTACGTTCACTTTTTCTCTTATCCACCACTTTGGCAGCAGAGCAAGACGTTTGAAGTAAAATTGAATGATGCATCTAAGTACTGGGTCTTTCTTCTGCAGTTACTTAGTAGGTGTTAAGTACTGCAGCAGCATGGGTTCAACAACCTCTTCAAGACCACATGGGTCTCGATATATTTCTGTGCTTAAATGTGCCTGAGCTGCCAGAATTTTTCACTAGAGGTAGGCATGAGTACAAGCAATTGCAACAAGGAAAGGGAGGTTGTAAATCTGCAGTTTGCCGCACAGAAAGATTAATTGCCTTTTGCAGCTCTTTCTATTGCCATGTCCTCAATTTGGTATAAAGTCAGCTTGGATTATCCTGATATCAGAAATTTGCTTTCTGTCTGTGTACAATGTGCTGGACCAAGTGCAGCCCTTGGAGATCTGGTAAGGTAGAGGCAGCTTGATCCATATGGATCTTTCTTATATGAAACTCTGAAAACATTATTCAAAAAAAAGAATGTGCCAATCCACCTGCAAAGCACCAGATCAGCTGGTAGCAATCTCAGTCTTTGTGAGTGATGGCTACAAATTCTGGCTAGGTGTGGAGAGTGCTCATTCATGTGAGAAGGCTTGTGTTGCAATGAAAACATCACAAAGCTGTTCTTGTGATGGACTGGAGGAGTTCTGAGGCAGAGTCTTGATCTGCAGTGCTTGTATGCTGCAGCAGGCAACAGTTTTGAAGGAAGGAAAAGTGATGGCTGTGGGAAGGGGAAAAAGTGGGAGATGGAGTCGTCTCCAGCTGAGGTGTGAAATATGGCATGGGTGTAGAGCAGCTTCAGAAAAGCAGAGGAATCCTCTGCTGTGAAAACAGAATAGGCAAGTTTCATGGGTTCTCTGCCTGAGAATTTAGTGCCCAAAGCAGAGAGGTGACAGACTTAGCTTTTGGATCTCCCTAACATGAAAGTGTGCAGAACAGGGGCAACTTGTGGAAACAGGGTTGACGGGGCAAGTGTTTAGGACAAGGGTTTGACTTAGTCCTACAACTGAGAAGCTTCTCCCTTTATTATAGAAGACAAAAATCTGCAGGAGGAAGATATGGAAACTGACAGATGCAGCGGATTGGTCTAAGAGGTGAATGATAAAAGCAAGTGTAATGAGGGAGTTAACATATTCAAGGCCTGTGATACACACTGCTGCCCTTGGAAGGGGGTGTTGGGACTAGATGCTCTTTAGGGTCTATTCCAACCCCTTAATCTTCTATGATTTTAAGATTTTAATAGTCTGACAGAGGCACTGAATCAGGCATCCCCCAAGGCAGGGATACCTTGGAGTGCAGAGCACATACAAGGGTAGGAGGAGGTTCTGTGAAGGGCTTGCTTCAGCCTGTTGAGTCCCACAGGATTCCATGGCAGCTGTAGGAAATTTACTACTGACATAGGCTATGGAAAAAATAATGAGTGTTTGCAAAAGCTATGAGGTGGCCTGGGGCACTGCATTGTACCCAAAACTGTCTGCAGTCTACCCTCTCCTCCCTCTCAAAATGGGATTTATTACAAGATTGCTGTTGTCCTTTTATGCTGTAGGAATCTTGCCTTTAACAGATTAGTAACATTGTGTACAAAGAGGCAAAGTACACTCAGGAAAAATAAGTATAGAATGATGTCTGTTCAAGTATTACAGCTGTAAAGCTCAAAGGGATTTCACAGGTTTATGTTGAACATATACACGTTTAGAGTTTTATTAGCTTTTATTAGTTTACTAGCTGGAGTTTTCACATTCAGAAATAGGAAAAATCCAAAACCTTCTATGTTTCTGCACAACCCTTCTGTAAGGAATAGGTAAGACTTTCAGGTGTAGATGCTGAAAGCAGTCTCAGCTGCTGGGTATCTCCCCCATACTTTGAAAGGAATGATTCTTCAGTACTCAGCACTCTTCCTTACCACATCCATAGGAAAATAGGATGCCCCTATAAGATACCTCTGCTTGACCACCTCAAACCATCCTGGTTTCAAATGCAATCCATAGGCTCTGGGAAACATGCACACAATGGTCTCTCAGTGTTCTGCTGACTGATTAATCCTGCAAGCTTGCAGGACCTCCAGGGCTGACAGCTTGGAAAATGCTGTGTGTGCTGCTGTGCATGGAGGCAGGCCATGAGCAGCACCTCTGCTGCTCAGGTGACCTTGGCCGTGGAGACCTGGGTCTGCTTGGATCTGCGCCTGGGGGACACAGCCTTCCTAGTAATACAGCAGCAAGCGGCTCAGCCTAGGCTGCTAGCCCTGCTGCTCAGCCAGCACCGAGAGGCAGTTTATTATAGTGAGTCCTCATCATTCTGTGCTGGTCCACAACACAAATTCTCCTCTGGTTGCACTTAGAGCACTCTTTTTAGTAGTGGAAAAATATTCTGCAGAAGAAAATGGGCTGAAAATATTCTTGGACTTCTTAGAAGAACTGGCCCACAATTTTAGCTACAGTACATGTAAAGTGCCTGTTCTCTAGGTTTACTTTTTAACTGGAACATGGGGGGGGGGGGGGGTGGAACAAAAAGGGAAGCCAGCAGATTGCCTTGCTTATGGGGTGCCTTGTTTTGCCAAGCAGAACTGCCTCATGCAGACTGCTTCCTGTTGCTGATAGGCAGCATTTCTCTTGCATTTCTGCACAGTTATGTTGTTCTTTAGCCAAGGTTATTCATCCTGCTTTTTTCCCTAGTGCATCCTTCTCTCCATCTTTCCCTTAGTCAGAAGAACTGGTACTTTATAGGTATGTTACTCCCTATCTTTTTTGTCTTCTTTTCCACAGCAAGCTTACAATTTCATTAACTTCCAGGTAATACTGAGGCTGTCAAAAGCAGTATAAACTACCCCTACCCACATCCTCAGGTGAAGTAGGAGAGGAAGGTGAGTCTTTTCTTGTCAGTCACTAGAGTAAAATCTCTCTTGTGTAAGGAATTTGGGACTCTATGCTGTATTGGTCCTGTCCGTCACAAATGGCAAACTTTAGCTACAGGGGATACTTGCTTTCGGAAGTTCTTACATGCTAAAGATTACCAAGAGTAAACTTCACCAGGGAGGAATATTTTAAATCAATGTTTAAGTTTTCCATTCTTGAATTTCTCACTTGAAAAGCCTGTCATCCCTAATAGTTGTGTAATGGCCATTTTATAATACTGACATGGACCAGAGCAAATTCACTGATGGCACTGAGCACTCAGAGCTTTTCCATCATGGGAAGTTCTATCCATATAATTTCCTCCAAAACCCCACAATAAATTCCTTCTGTTAACTGATGTTTTGAACAATTGAAGGACAGTAAAAGAATTTATGTTGAATCCTAGATAAGTATGGACTACTCTGAATTGTCAAATCATGGCTATTTGTCAAAGGAAAAGGTTTGAAATGCTTTTACATCTATGCTGTACTTAGTAAAAATGTGTGTGAAATAATTTTTATTAGATAGACTGAAATGCATACTTACCAAAGCAGTTGGTAATTGGGAGTGATATTTCCAATGTACTGGTTATGGATGGCTGTAATACAAACATGGTACTTCTGGACATTGACAGATCCATTTGCTAGCAGCATGAATTCTGGCTTTTGAGTTGTAAATGTAAGTTCATGCGCCTTCCTCTTCCCCTCTGTCTCAAGAGTCACTTGTAATAGTGAAACACTCAGATCCTCCTTGACATAAATGAAACCCAGGGAATTTTCTTCCTTGGGTGCAGTATTTGAGGTGCATAGTCTTGATAGCTGCAGGGCTTTGTTGGTATCTCTGATGCTGTCCCACTCCATCCGCTGTTTCATGTCAGGTGTAGCCTGTCTCTGGGATGGTGCTTTTCTCTATTTCACTATTCCTTCCACAGAAAATGGCTCAGGACCACCCCCGAACCTCTGCTCTACATGTGACAATGGACTTTTTACTTTTGCACATGAACAAGTGTAAGGAAACAGAAATAGCCAGACGTGAGGCGAGCCCTTGACATCCTTGTATTGCAGCTGAGTGACTTGGGGAGAGAAGTACTTGAATTTGGCTGCGTCTAAGTATGAAGTCGGTGATGGTTATGACCTTTATGCAAACCAGACAGTAAATTTCACAGGTCCCTTCATACCTTGGTTTCTAAACTGGTGATGTTCCCAGTTTGAAATCTGAAAGATTGGGAAAGCATTTAGGTACAGGAAATCTTACTTATCATGCACAATACATTGAAGTCCTTTCTGCAGTTCTTCCTCCCAGGAGGATCAAAGCCTATTTGCTAGATAAAATCAATTTTCTCAAGTGTAAGAGGTGGGAAATTGCTGAAAAAAGTGATTATCTAAATAGTAACTGTGCAAAATATGTTCACTGTAGTAAAAAAAAAAATCCCTCACTCCTCTCAAAGGACTCAAAATTGCTGAGAAGAGCATGGTATACTAAGCACATAGTATTAGGAAAAATGTCAATGAGCAAAGTTAGCTGTGTGTTACAAATGAAGAAGTAATTAAGAGTACATATTCCAGACTTCATGGCCCTTCTTCTTTCATTATTTTTACTGCCTATGTGTGTAGTCACCTTAAAATTATTAATTTACTTCCACCAGAGCCAAACTTGGCTGGTAAAGAAATCCAAAACAGAAAAAAAAAACATTGTGAAAGGGGATAAAATCTTCAAAGGCAGCTTCAGTGCACAGTGATTCTGAACTAGAAATTCAGCAGAGTTTAAGTATTTGCTTGTGGACTGCCTACAGTTTCATCACTTAGGGTTTACGTTTAGGGTTGAACTGACAGGTCTTCAGTGTCTGTGTGACACTGTTTTTATTGTTCAAAACATTTGAAATCCATGGCACAAACAAGGTAGGATGCCCCTCCTCTATTTCAGTCCCTTGACTATTTCAGTGCATAATGTTCTAGAAGGAAAAGTGATATCATCACTATCAATTTAATAAAAATTAACTGAGATTGGAAAATTCTACGTGCTTACCTGCAGGTATAGACCTGATTTCACACATACCTGTTAGATATTAACTAACCACAGGAGTCCTTCTGAGAATGGCACTGTCTTCAGAAAACTTTACAGTTTTCTGAAAAAAAAAAACTCCTTTGAGTTACAAATCTAAAAACTTTTTTCACAGCTTGCCAAGAATAAGCCACTCCTGGAGTCTTCAGTATCATTGTGTGCTTACTGTCCATCACCACCCAAGAATACTCACATGTCCTTGTTTGGTCTCTCAGCCAATCCAGGGAGAAAACATTTTAGTAATCTGGAGAACCACTGTGCTTTGGGTGCAGAATAAGCTTGGAGAGTGGACAGTTTACATTGTTTCTCTTTCTCTCTTACTGTTTTCTAAGGTCAGAGACATACAGAGTTCCCAAGCTGTTTCAGCAGGGTATGCAGCACCAGTATTGTGGTAAAATTCCAGGCTATGGGAACACTGCGATTCTGGGGTGTAACTCTTCATGTGGCCCCAGAGGAAGATGATCTGGCAGTTACCAGGCCTCATATGTAAGAGTTTTGGCCATCTATCTCTTTAGGCTTGGAAGGAAGGAAGGATATGAATTTTCAAATTTCCTAGCGCAATTTTAAAGGACCCTTTGGGAGTGTCGAATAAAGGTGTCCGGTGGGAAGGACTCCAGTAAAGTTAGTCTCATGTGAAGGATCATCCCACATGAGGGCAGAACACATTCTCATTAGTGCAGTAGATGGTGTGTCTTGCAAGGCAGAGTGGGTTGGACAGGTTTTTAGAAGAATCTCTGCATTCCCATGTATTGCTCTGAAAACAGCATTGACTGTGTTACTCAGAAAAACCTAGAAATTACTTACTTCTGATCTCTCTGAGAAACTGTGCTTTAAAATGAACTGGGACAATCTTGTTAACTCTTCCAGGTGGCATTGTGTATCTGCAATGCAGAGTGAAAGCAAGTTAGATCTTTCTGATATTTTTTATTTTTCTTCTTGCGAGTGCATAATTTATCCCAGGACAGGAGGTTTTGGCCTTTTTGGTTACAAGAATGTGCCTGATGTTGTGGAACTCTTTGCTAACATTTGGTACAAATGTTTTACTTGCAGAAGTATTGAATCAGTGAGGGTACAGTGCTATATTTGTAGTTAAGCCAGCACAAATAACTTCACATAGAAAATTTGCACAGGAATATCTGCCACTGGGGTGAAGATTAATTTCCCTATAAAGGATGTTTGGCTGAGTGAGAGCCCAAAATAGGTTAGCCCCATGCCTGTGAAGCATCTTGGAGAGGACTGGACAGAGTGGAAGGGAAAGGACAGTACTAAGAGGAAGAGCTATGGAAGTGTGCTGGATCCTCTTCAGCCCTCTTGCAGCCAGTCAGCAGAAGCCTCCTGCCTTGGAGCAAAAACTTTAGCAAGGATGGCAGGTTTGTCTGGAGAGGAGGGATGATCTGGAGATGGGAGAGCCTGCTGCTGTCCCAGAGAGGGGGCAGATGAAAGGGAACATGGACAGAAATAATGAAGACTTTGAGGAGAGCTGGCCTCCAGCACTCCTAGGGCAGGTTTTTCTGAAAGTGAAGTGGAGTAGTAAAAACCAGGGAGGCAAGAACAGTTCAGCTACCAAGTCCCAGCTGGAAGAGCATAGGGCACACTATCTCCCAGATGAAAGTACTCTCAGTGTTTGCTTGGAAGTGTCTGCATGGCCTTCTATCATTGTTGCCTCTGAAGAAGCAGGCTTTAGAATGCAGACATCTCTGCACCACTAAAATATATCCATACTTAGAGGTCATTGTGTGCTGGAGGGGATCTAAGTTCCAGCAGAGGTTAGCTCGAGTGCATGGCAAAACAAGGTTGTGCCTTGACCTCACAGCACATTCCCTCACTTGTATGGATTACTCTTACAGTCAGTCTGTAGTAACTTAAAAGCCCCCAAAACAAGAAAAGTTAGATAGTGACTGGAAGAATTCCTGCAAACTGGTGTCAGTGTATTTAATTTCCATCATCACTGTTCAGCCGGGAACCTCAGTCCTGGTCCCACAGGAAAACAAGGACCTGGCTTCTTACTTTGAAGGCTAATAATTACATGCTTCTTAATTCAATGTTCTTTTACTTCACCTGGGTCACAGTGCAACTATTTGAGCTTTGTCAGGTGGAAGCAGGTGGGTTTAGATGTAAGAGAGCCAATGAGAAAAATTAAAAGTGGCACACTGCCTTGTCTACAAGCTTTAGATTAACTCTTAGTCTTAACTCCATGTTTTTCAGGAATTGGGCTTGTGTTTTTGCTTGGTTTGTTTTTAAACTAGTTGCCATATGCTCTAAATATTGCAATGGGGTGTTTGTAGTGTAGGAAGTAGTTTTCTGTTACTGGAAATGTCAGGGTTAGTCCCTGTGAGGCCAGTATTCTTCCAAATTCAGGAAAGTCAGCAAACCAGAATGTCATCTGCCCAGTCATTTTCAAATACTAAAAAATTCATATAATTTTATCACTGCATCATATCTTGCCCTCTGCAGCCTTTCTGAGACCTATCAGATGAAATATATATTATTTATGCATTTATTTTATTTTTATAGTGCATATTTTTGTCATTACTTTTTTCAGGTTAGCCCTAGTGTATGCCACCTGAGCAACAAAAAGGAATACTTCTAATTTTGTCCTCTTGGAGGCTACCTCACTCTATCCAGGTGCCTTATACTCAGTTGATGTGAACTTCAGAAAGAAAGACATGGTCCTATGTAGAGGGTCCATGTGAGATCTGTTATGTGTTGTGCCAGACACTGTACACAGTGAGAAACCATTGCTTCTGCAAGGATTATGAGCAATGGGCAGAAAGAGAATGGAGGTCTTTTCTTTCCAAATGTCTGCTCTGGCTGCTTCCCTGCACCAGCATCCCATGGAGCTGCAGTTGATATCCAGCTGGACTGTTGAAAACTACCCAGAGGCCTTAGAACAATGAGGAGCAAGTGAAATCCCTGAGGTTACATAATATTCCTGTTCCACACTCTTCAAGAGAAAGGGAGAAATATAATTTGATAATCAGCATGATAAATCAATAAGTAAAGTAGTTATGAAGAGGGAAAGAGAACTCACCTAATGGCTCAGTGGAAACAGAGCATGTGCAATGAACCAACAGTGAAGAAATCAAGTGTTTTGAAATCTCAGAGAGCATATAGCTCATTAGGATTTTTTTATTGCAGTACACTGTAGGACAGCTCCTTAGTGCATACTAAAGATCAGAGGAAGGAAATCTGAGGTAGTGGGTTTTTCTTCATGGGCATTTCAAGAGAATTTACGTACTGAATGTGCTATCATCTGACAGCCTGTACCTGCAGGCTGGACAGGAGCTGCATTCAGAGCTGATGGAGGAAAATATTCCAACCTCACTCCTTCTTTGTTTGAGCTCTGGTTCCTGTGAAAAGTGGGGCACACCATCAGATGTACCCCTTGTTTCCAAGTCAAGCAACCTCATTTCAGGTAAAGAGGTATTCACAGTCTTGTGCCTATAAAGGGTGTTCCAACAAAATGCATTTGCAAGTACTTGTGCTTGTGAAAGAATTGCATACAGTATATGAAAGCAAATCCAGATAGTAGTTCAGTAACAGGCTTGACAGTATGGGGAAAATGTATTCCCGTTCCAACGGCACCCCAGTGTGATTAAATTGCATCCATTTTAAACATTCATACCGCAGGGATCCTGATCCACCCTTCAGCTTTGGGGGAAGAGATTTTCAAAGACTCATCACCTCCACAGTTTCATTGAGAAAGAGGTGCTGACAGAATGAGAACTGTCTTACAATTCATGAAGAAACTATTTCTGCTTCCCCTTTGCTAGCAATGCTTCTGCAGGCTTAAACGAGCAGCACTACCAACACACTTAATTTTCAAAAATACACAAAAATGGGTGAAGTAGCACCTTTTAAGTCATCTTCTGTTTGCTCCAAACTCTCATATTTGCTTTTCAATGTTGCTTTCTCTATAGCTGTGGGTATATTTACCGGTCTTCTTTAAGTAAAATGCAATCATAACTGCCACTACTGACACAAACACAGGAGTCTACCAAATTTATTCTTCAGTGTTTAATATTGGCATACATGTGAAAGAAAAGTAAATTTAAAAATTACATTTCATTATGATGTTGATGATATAGAGTGATTTTTGGCATTAAGGAGTTTTTTGGTGGCATATTGTTTAAAATGTTTTTTTTCTTTTTCTATTTTTAGTATAGTGGGTACTGATGCATCAAATAATAGACTGATGACTGTGCAGAGAAATCCAGAGCAAGGCAAATGTTTAGCAACAATAAGTATTACAGCAAGTATTTCTTTATAGGCAGAAGAAGAAGCATTCAGCATTGCACTGATACAAATCTGATGGCAACCAATACCTAGTCATGACAACAATGTAACAAGAGTGCTGTGCGGCGTCTTCTCATAATTCATCTTATGATGAATGAACTCACTGCAGGTCTTGCCACAGCTGTTGTGGCACCCATAATCCCTGGAAAAGTCCTCAGGTCTTCTGAGGGTGTACCAGACATAAAGGACCAAGTGGAAGCATCAGACCTGTGAAGCATTCAGTAGCCCATGTGTTGGTCCTGCCTTTCCCAGGTCAGCAAAACACTGAAGAACAGTAATGACTGTTCTTAAGGTCCTGCTTTGTTCCTATAAGCATAGAAAGCACTTGATACAAGGAAAGTTATTAATATAGGTATTTCTTATTAATATAAGTTTTATCTTTTGGCATACTGTCCAAAAGCCAGATTGTGTGCCTGTCAGTCACCTTCTGCTATTATGGTCTTTTCCAGCATGTGGTGCCATGCTTGCTGATGCAGGCAAGGAGACAGGCTACATAGGAATGTGACATAGGCTACAGCTCATAAAGGGCCAGCTGGACAAAAATGCTGCTGGAAAAAAAAATTACCTGGGTAGAGAGTGAATCTGTAGCCAATCCAATCTGATATGAGTCAGATGCCAAAATTCTGGCCTTGTTAGATCTGCTCCAGAGCTATTATAAAGGGCACAGGCCAGTGAAGTGTAGCTCATGTCCTGGTGGTGGAATAATCATGGAAGCATAAAGCGCTATGCAGTAGCTCATTCCTTTCAGGAGGGAATGCAAAGCCCTGCCCTGCTGTGCATGTGAACTCAATTTTGTTTCTGATGGTAGACTGCATGCCAGCGTGGTGCCAACAGTGCCAGGCCAGGGACTGTAGCCAGGTGACACCTGGCACTTCTTACCAGCACTGGTATCTAGCAAAAATGCAAGCAGATAATCCCCTGAAGCTATGACAGAACGCTCCTGTCAGACCAAATTGTGAATAGGATCAGGCACAACTGACCTTGGAAAAGCCAGGTGTAGAAATTCCTATGATGCTGAATTAAAGCTGTGCTAAAGTGGAGTAGCTTTTAAAAGGCAATGTTTCAATGACCCAGAAATGGAGAAAGTGGGAAGGCAGGTGATGTGGTGGGTAGCCTGTGCTCCCTGTACCCAACCCTTGCTCCAGTACATAGGGTAGGTAACAGCATGGGAATATGTTCTGGGGCAGCTTTGCCAAACCCTGCAGCAGCATCTACTGCAACTTCCTTATGCTTTTAAGACCTGAAGGAAGGCAAGATGTTTTGTGTCATTCTCAATAATGCCATTTTTCTTCCAGGCACCTTATAGCTACCAGTTCCCAAAGTATCATTAACATTTCCAGAGGTGTGAATAAATGGTGAAGAAAGGGCACTTTTTGCAATAGGTGGGATTGGAGTTGAAGAAAGCAGTAGCTGACAACCTGTTACAGATAACTAATTCCTAGAGACCTTTCTTTTTCTGCTAAGTTTTCAAGATGTTGCCTTATTTTCTCGCTCCCTGTTATTCCTGTTTAATCTCTGGAGCATGAGGTGCAGCATTAGGAGTGCTGAGAGGAGTAATTCTTGTGTGTGAAAGAAAGAGGACATAAACATGAGTGAAACTTTTGTAGCATCTTCCTTAGCAAAAGGGTGAGAAGGCGCCAAATCTTGCTTGTATGTCTATGTTCCTGGAATCACCCAGATCCCAGTGGTTAAGATGGAAAAGTGTGTTGAAGTGTGTTGTGCTGAAGTCAAGGCTCTCTTAGCTAGACTCTCAGCTTGACATTTTCCCCTCCCTTTTCTTGTCTCTCATTGATTGCTTGTCTTTCAGCAGCTGAGTCATGGAGTGTCTTGAGGCAAAATGCAGTGGTCATAGGGTCTGGTGTGAAAGAATTGAAGTTCTAGAAGAGGGTCCAAATGTCTAAAGACAGCTGTCTTCTATTGAGTTGTTCTTCATTTGTATTTCAGTTTCTTCATGTGTGTTTTTCACCCAAAATATACTGGAAAAGACAAAGGATAGGGGAAGTTATCTCTGGAGTCAACCTTGCCTCATGTATTGTCTCTCCTTGTGAAGTCTGTAGCATCTGTACTGGTCAGAAAACAAAAGAGTTCCCAGGAGCAAATCATGTCATCTTTGTCAGATCCCTCTTGCCTTCAGATGCCCTTTAATTACTTATGTGGCCTGGTGTAGACTTGTGGGCCTGGGGCAGTTAGGAATATGTCCAACACATGGTGGGAATGAGCACCATTATGATGTGTGTGCGTGTGTATGTACATATGGATGTACGCATAAAACTTTAACCTGACCTCTTGGGAATTCTGTTGGGTTGATAATGCCTTAGAAATGTCCCATCACCCCTTCTTGTAAGCCATTGCTGTCAATTGTATTTACATTTTAATAAGAATATTATAGGAGTGATGGAAGCAACTTTTGAGAATCCTTCTTATGAAGGATCTCTATCTGCATGTAAATACATGCGTGCATCTGACTTTATGCTGTTTTCTTTATATTAATTGTCCTAGAATCTTCCAAGATAGTGGCTTTGTAGTGTTTGTTTTTCTTGCATATTTTTATTAAGAGGAGGGAATTAAATAGGCTGTAGGACATCCCTCCTGGGTGCCTCACCTGTGGGTTTTGTCCATGTTTATGTGCCCAGATCTATATTTTGTTGCTTCTTTGCACTGTGTAAAGGCCATTTGACCTCTCCATTCCACTGCATTTGTATCTGTCTTACAGAAACTGAATGCAATACCTCCTTACCTCATTCATGGTGACTAACTTATTATTTCCATTTGCAACTGTAGACTGCCAAATATAGCTATTTCAAGCTTTTATAGTATTGGCAAAGTGCTGACTTAGAGAAACAAAGTGACGCTAATTTTGAAAGGCTCAGGGATGATTTAAGTATGCTGGTCACATGGAGAAAAAATTACAGATTGCATCTTTATCCTTTCAGCCTGTGGGGATTAGCCATAAGCTGAAGGTGGTAGAGGGGCAACAGATTAGGAAATAACCATGCTTAGTGATGTAAAATCTGCTGTCTGCAAGGAGCAGCCTGCAAGCCCCAACTGCTGTTCAGGGACTTCCCAGTAGTGAATGATGGGAATGAAATCCATGCATGTTTCATCTTGAGAAAATTTCTTCCCTGCTGCTTCTTGGCAGCATCCTAAATGGGTTCTATAATGAGTTCTTTAAAGTAATGCAGTTGTTAACTGTGCAGAAATTTCAATGCAGTGACCCTAGTGAATTATCAGAGGTAGGTGTAATTATTTGTAAAGTAATTCAGGCCTGGATTATGAAATATTTGCTCATGTCATTCTCTTGAAAAGAGAGGGCGTGCAGCTAGAATGGTATTGACCTTTTCTAGGCAGCTCTTAGATGTGCCAAGTAGGCGGAGGAAATGTGGAGGTGCTGATGTTGCCAACACGAACATGGAAGGAAGGGTAACGCCACTGAAGCCGAGGATTTTGGGAGAGAGGGGGAATACACCTACGCACTGCAGAGCAGAGTAGTGAGTTGTTGGAAGGAGGTAGAAGTCACATCCATTTTGTTTCTTTTCTTGTGGAAATGAGTGACACTCTTGTGCAATAAAAGACAAGCAGCTGGTCTCTGTTTTCTAGCTCACTAGATGTGTAATGCACGGGGGAAAGCCAGTGGAAAATGTACTCCTAGTGACCAAAAGAGGGCAGAGGAGCTTAGCCAGAAAAACAGGCAGGGCAATGGGAACTGTGAAACCTGTTGAGCCCTCATGGCAGAAGGCTGGGCTTTGGTCTTTCTTGGATGCCATGCCATAGGACAATTTGTGTTTCTTGCATACCTTGACTCTGCATCAAATGCTGCCTCTTCAAGCATAAAGGTAAAGGGAGAATGGATATTCAGCACCCCACTCCACCAAATTTCATCAGTTTACTGCATTGTGGCAGCAGCTTAATCTCCTTTTTGTCCCTTTTTGACACTGGAGATAATGCAGAGAATGTGCTGTAAAAATGAGTGGTTTGGTGTAGGTGGTGGGAAAGCAGGAATTCTGCTGTTGCTTGGCCGTGGTATGTGTCAAATATGCACAGACAAGGTGGTGAAGGTTTCAAAAGTCATTTATCTTTTTATCCAAAGGTCACTTTTAACTCATTTGAAAGACCTATAATGATGGGCCTGCCTTCCCATGTTGCCCCCAGGAAACCCTTGCATTGCCTGCCCTTTCTGCTGCTTAAGTCCACAACTGCATGTCCCACAGGTGCAGAAACGGAGAGCTCCTTTCCTCTACACAGCAAGGTTTTGGAAACTGCAGTATCTTTTCATGTCTTTTTCCCTTCTAAAGAATGTAATTTCACTTTCAATTTTTATTGTTATTGTTATTGTTTTATTGTTATTGATGACCTCATGTAATTTTTGTTATTTGTCTTTGGACTTTTACAGTTAGCCCACCAAATCTGGGCTGCAAGATGCCTGCTCAAGTCTATAAACAGTGGAAAGTAGTTGATGCTGAACTCAAACAGTGCAATGTCACTAAACAATTGTCAAATCACTTTATAGCAGATTGTTTTTAAAAGCCATAAAATCAGCTAATATCTTTATCTCAAAACAAATTTTTCTGTACTCTCCACCATTTGGAAATCAATTTTAATATATTCCCCACTCTTCTATATAGAGTAATGAAGCAATTTCTCTATTCAGCAACTGTCACAATCTGAGACTTCTCCCTGACTTCTTTTTCAGAATACTCCATGCAGCCTAGAAGCACATTGAGTTTGAAGTTCTATTACACGCTGTAGTACACTGTGTTACACACACAACTGGGCATTACCTTCAAAAACTTCAATTACATCGTACGGACTGCACTGTGCAACTTGGCGTGTTGTTCTGTGAAAAAACTCCCTAGCCATTTGTCACGGGTTTTTGGCTTTGTATTTTGGTTTGATTTTTTTATGCTTTGTTTTGCTTTGGTTTTTGGGAGGGCAGTGGGGTTTTTGTCCTTTTGGTTTCTTTTTTTTTTTTTCCCTTTAGCACAGCAAATCTCCTGCAGCTGTCAGTGCTGCAGTGTTTTTTGCATTTCTCTTTTTCCCAAGGGAAAGCTCAGGAAACATGGGTGTGCAGCTATGGATTTGGTTTCTCAGACCCAGTTTGCTTGGTGTAGGGAGAGAAAATAGAGAAATTAAGACTAAAATAGGCTTTGAATTTAAAACATTTTATTTTCATGCAATTAACAAATAGTTGATTCTTTATTCAGACTGTTTTTAGTCTGGTAAACTCACCTTTGTTCCCAATATGCAGTGAACAGCAAATCTAGTGGAAAATAGTGCTAGCAAAAGTTCTCAGATGGACAAGTCCTGGAGTGTATATCCATTCCATCCTTGGAAGGCTAGTTTCACTGGCAACTGTGTTCTGTAAAATCCCACCCTGCCTCCTGGTTTAGCTGGCCTTTTTTCAGGCCTGCTTAGAAGTTAGTGTGTTCTGATATAAGAGGAGCAATTCCCTCTGTATTTCCATTTTGCAACCTTCCAGTATTTACAGTTTGTGACAGAAAATCACAGAACTGTTTGTCTGATTTGGTGACATGTTTTAAAAATATCAATAACACCTTTAAAGAAATAGAAAAGCCCCCAAGTTTTAGTCTGGGTCCTTTTTTGTTTACCTCTTGGTCTGTGCACTTTCAGGGGCTCCTGTTTGCAAGAGTGTCTCCATAGCAGCAAAAGAAAGATATTTACTGATAAATTAAAAAAAATGGTGGCATCCCCATTGAGTTGTATGACTGCAGGAAATGCACCACTATATATATTAAAAAAATAAAATCAAAGCCCCCCAAAACCATATGGATCCCAATAAAATCAGGTGAGTAGCCAATGCTGACCTCAGTGTTTAAAATTATTGCAGACATTTGAGTTTCCCATCAAGTTGGTAAGTTTAACAAAATCCCATTTGCTTTCAAAAGTAGATCTCCATCAACAGCAGTCAACAGCAGAACCAAACACAATTTTTTAACATAAATGTATCTTTCATACAAATAATGAGATGTGGAACCTTTTGAACTCCTTCTGCAAATTCAGATAGCTGATGTCAGCAATTACGTTGTATTGCATATTCTCCGTGTTAAAAATGGTTAATGTTTGTCAGTTATCTGTGTTTTGCAGACCATAACTGTGTAGCTTTCACAGTATAGACATTTGCTGTTTATCATGCAGTTGTTGTAATAGCAGTTATTTCCAGATGATAATTACCTTTAAGAACATAAATTCTTGTCAACATCAAAGAAGAAAATGCAATTTCCTATGCAGTACATATTCCAACAGTATTTTCAAAAGGTCAGATCCTGGCTATTTATAAATAATCTGAGCCAGTAATTATTGGGCCAGCTTTAGGTAGTTTTGCAAGGCGTATTTAAGGTTGTTTTTTCCATGGCTAAAATGATATTGGCTGAAGATTAATCTTGCTTCTCACTGAGGAACTCTGCCCAAGGATCACAATTCTGCCAGCATTTGAGATATAATCATAAAGTCATAAGTGTTGCAATTTAGGTTGATTTCTTTGGCAGCCAGTGGTTTTCAGACTGCCACAGGCAACTCAGTAGTTTTGGATCATCCCTAAATTGACTGTATTGTTTGTGTCTATTTTGAAGATCATTGAGCTCTCAGCTGGCTTCATCACACAGATGCCTCTGAATGTTTGGAAAAACCCACTCCAGAATAAGCTGGCTTTTGTTAGACTTGCCTGAATACACATCTATATTGGAGAGCTAATTTGGACTGCAACAGGTTGTGAATTAAAAACAGATTAGCTATTTTCAATTAACAGCTTAAATTGGCAGCATTGACTCCATGTATAGAGTGTAATGGAAGGTAAACTGATTCTTTTGTTCTCACAGGATAATGCTCAATAGGCAATTTCCCAGTGTGTGCTTGCATGGAGCTTATTGATCTAGAAAATTTTTCTCTGGCTACTTACACAAATCTAACTTGTGTCTCTGGCTTTTTTGTGCATTGTCTTTAGCTGTTAGAGAGCATGTGTATGTTTGTAGGCCCACTGAAGTGCACAGAGTGGAACTGTGTTTTCACTGGAAAGCAGGAAATATGGGCTATATTTTCAATGGTCTGTTCATTGGGGTTTTTTTTTGTCCAGACTGTGAGGACCTCAACCTTTGTCATTTAACTGTGATTTATTCTGTTCTCCAGAGAAATCCCAAAGCAGGTAACACACAAAGAACATCCAAACCCCTGAGACACATATTGTCTTGTTCCATACACAGAGGCTTCACCTGCTTTGGCCCACTTTGTAGAGTCTCAATAATATATGTGGGTTAGTGTCCACACTCGCTGATGCACAGAGACTTCTAGCCTAGAATCTGTTAATGCTTACATGTTAAGTCTGCATATAAACAGATATGGTCTTCAAAGAGGACAGCAACTGCCCACACAGGAGAGAGCTCCTGACAGGGACTAGCTGGGGAAATTCAACTCACTGAAGCAAAAAGTCTTTTCTCCCAAGAGATTTAGAGGCGTCTCAAATGTTGTGCTTTTAAAGTTTTTATTTTATGTGTATTTATTTCACACACACACACGCACACACACACATGCGGAAAATTTCCATGTTGTTATTAGGATTGGGATTGTTGGTGTTTGTTTGCACCAGCTTTAAGTTATGTTTTTTTAGAAGATCCAGTTTGGATTTGATGATCTCACCAGATTCTATGTATGTCTTTGCAGGAGGAAAAGTAAGTTTCATATTACTAATTGCCATAGAAATACCACAGTAGAGATGCTTTTTCCTTCAGATTATGGTGTTCCCCGTTGCTCTTCTGATTTTATGATTTAATAAACTGCAATTTGAGAAGATTGCCTTGCAGCAAGGCAATTGTTTGGCTTGCCATCACTGTCACTTTTTGAATTGACCCAACACATCCAACCCATGTAAAAAAGTGTAACAGCACTCCTACCTCAGGCAGTAAAGATATAAGTGGTATTTTGACTGTAACTGGTGCAGCTCAGCCTTTCAGCTGATAAACCCACCCAAGTATGTGGACAAGTGTAATCTAACTGAGGCTTATTGTGTCTGTGCTGCCCTTTGCTTGTGTCCATTGCCAGATTCCTGAGGCATCTCCTATGACTGTTAGTAGCAAATTACAGTATTATTGCTGAATTCATGGGGACTGTTTTCTTCTGGATCTGCAGGGAATTGCAAGAATGTATCAGAGAAAAATTACATTCAGTGGTACAGCCAATGTCCATATGTGATACATGTAAGCATGGAGCTCATTAATCTGCAAAATGCACTTGCTCTTGGTATACCTGATTTAGATCAGACATCAGAAACAGGCCCTCTCCGATTGTGAAGAAACCTTTATCAGACAAATTATCTCCTACAAAACAGCATCCTATCTGAACTTCTTGGGTTGTTTACAGTCCCTAGAGTGGATGCCATTGCAATTCTAAACATGGCCATGTACTTTGTGATAGTCTCAGATAAGTATCAAAGCTAGAAACCCTCACAGGGGCTTTGGGAGGTGGTTGCATTAAACAGAGTTGAAAAGCTTTAATTTTAGGGATGGAAGACAGGGACAGTCTGCCTGTATTTCACTTAATGCCATTTTCAAGGTGAAAATAATGTTTTGGGATCACTTCCAGCTTGATTAAGTGATTGGAATGGCAATGGAACAGCAAGAGATAGTATATATGTCATTGCTCAAGACTTTTTGGAAAGAGAACTTGTTTTAACTGTAAGTGGGAAAATACAATCCTGGGGCTCATCTTCAAAGAATTCCAGAATATTCTGAGTTGGAAGGGACCCATAAGGATAATTGAGTCCAATTTCCAACTCCTTGTCCTGCACAGGACATTCCCAAGTATCACACTATGTGCCTGGGAGCATTGTCCACTTGGTGCTGTGACCTCATCCCTGGGAGCCTGTTCCAGTGCCCAGCCACCCTCTGGGTGAAGAACCTTTTCCTAACAACCAAATGTCCCCTGACACTTCAGGCCATTCCCCTGGGTCCTGCCACTGGTCACCACAGAGAAGAGATCAGTGCCTACTCTTCCTCTTCACCTCATGAGGAAGTTGTAACTGCAGTGAGGTCTCCCCTCAGTCCCCTCATCTCCAGGCTGACCAAACCAACTGACCTCAGCCACTCCTTAAAAGGCTTCCCCTCAAGGCTCTTCACCATCCTTGTGGCCCTCATTTGGATGCTAACAGCCTTATGTCCTACTCATATTGTGGCACTCAAAACTGCACACAGGGTTCTGCCCGAGTGCAGAGTAGAGCAGGACAATCCCCTCCTTTGCCTGGCTGCTGATGCACCTCAGGACAGAGCTGGCTCTCCAGGCTATCAAGCTTCATATTGGTGGTGAATGCCAATACATTAAATGAATTAATAGCTATGTGTGTAGGAGATTTTAAGCTGGTGCATTTTATTGCAAGTGAGATGAAAATAGTATGGGTTTGAGACTTGTCATTGTGACTCTGGGCAGCTACAGAGAGAGGAGCATACATATTTTTAGCTGAATCAGATTTGCCTCAGACTTAATTAGACTACAGATGTGTATGTGTTTAGAAAATAGTGACTGTTGTTTAATTGGTTATAGGTCAGTTAGTTGCATATAATTTTGCATTAAATTACTTGGAAATGGGTTTTCATGTGTAAAAAATAGACCTTTTAGAACTGTATCATGCTTATTAGGTTAGCCATTAGATAAGTATTTTATGCCACAGTGAAAAAACATAGAATATGACTAGACTCTTCTCTTTATGGAGAAAACTAAAGTTAATCAGTAAAGCATAGGCTTTGTGGTCTCCTAACATTTCAGGTCATCCTTGTAGGATGCTACATGCCTTGTAGGCTGAGGCTGGATGGTGTAGTCAAAAAAAAAATAGAAACCCTGAGCATGAGTTTGTGCTATTCTGCCTCCCCTGCAGGTACCCCACATTTTAGGGAGATGAAGTAGAAAATGAACTCAAAAAAGTGCTGTGTTTTCAGAACCTTTACCTTTATAATGGTTCAGTAGTGATTGGGAGCCTCACATAACTGTGAAACTGGAATAATGTTGCATAGGTGCAGTATAAAATACCCTCTTCCCAAGGGTTGGACACCCTAAGAGTGATGTATGACACCCCATGCTCAGATGCTTGTGGCTGGGGAGCTCTGAAAACACACTGAAATTAAAGAACAGAGAAAAAATCCTGAAAAAATAAGAATAGCTGCACTTCTGCAATGCCTAAAAGCAGATCAGTGAGACACCATTAGGCTTGTTTGGCACAAATTAGGGAATGCATGAGAAAAGGACATGCTCCCATTGGAGTGAGCAACTAAAACATTTGCTTTCTTCTTTCTTTTGTTCACTAATTATCCCTTTGCCATCAGTGGCACTAGTGGGACTATACTGAATTTTTGTCAAGAACAATATTCTGCAGTTAGTGAGATGAAACAGAGTTTACACTTCTGGCACAAAGTGAATGACATCATAGGAAATAAAGGACATCTCTTTATAATGAAATTCCCATTGAGAAAAGGAACTTTTAGATCAAGGAGGCACCCTATATTGAGTCTAACCAACTCCTGTTTCAGTCTCTACAGCAAGATGTTTTTCAGCACCATGTCACTGAGTGAGATAAAACAAGAACAGCTTTATGGTCCATGTTGGTATTTACATTTTTATTTGCTTGCTATCAGCAGATATGCCAGTTAAAATCACAGTACTTCTGGCTGCCATTTCTTGCTTTCATGTAATTATGAATTTGTGATGTATTTATTTTTACCCTCTTTTGTCTTTGCTGCAGAACCATCTATTTATTTGCAAAGAACTGCGCTCAGGATCGTTAGGTGTCTTAGATCCATTGCAATTTTACCCATTCATTCTCATGCCTTGGTAAAATTTAGATCAAAACAGGTTTATTTTAAAAGCGATCAAGGAAATACTTTATGTAATTCTTATGATTATTCTGTTACTTTTTCTTGTCCATTGATAAATTGAAGATGATTGTTTCATTAAATGTGACAAAAATAAGCTAGTCCTTTCTTGTGAAAGGGCTGGGAGAGTTCATACAGATCTTCTGTAGGGAATTATACACTAGGTATTGTTTATTTCTCAGAGAATTTCTTCTACAACAGTAGGATGTCTTCAAAGTCAGCTGCAACAAGTGAGAATTGAGGTATAAATTATTTAGATTACTAATTATCAAATTAAGAATTGCCAATAGTCACAATATGTATAAATTTCCAAGTAGTCCTGCCAAAGGTCCAATATTTTTCATTTACTTCGCAGCATTTTGTTTGGAAAGAAACATTCTACAAAACCAATTAATTCAATCAGTTAACTGACAGTGGTTATTTTTAGTTACACAGTAGCATAGCACATAACTTTTGCGAAGTCAAGGGCTAGGACAGTAGGATATGGCACTTCAGACAAAAGTCTTTCAGTGATCAAGATGCCGCCTTTCTTGCTCTTGCTCGGTGCTGAAATTCAGTCATTGGTCAATTTACTCTTCTAGTGTCATTTGTTAAATTTGCTTTCATTCCCCTTATGCCTTTCTCGAAACAGATAGAAAATCCACCTCCAAAATTTCTCTTTCCCACTTGATCAGGTGGCCTTAGTATTAGAAAAGTTCACCATGTATTCACTACTGTTCCAGGTCATTTTGTCCTTGCAGTCAGACCTTAACTCACAGAGTTACTACATTGCAAGTCAATGTAATTACACACTGTGTAACAGCATGTTGAGAGGAGAAGCACTTACAGTTGATTTGTCATATACTGAATTTTAATTTTTACCTTAATTCCAGTGCTTCATTCTGAGGTCTGCTTTTCTCACACTCTGGAGATCATAAAGTGTTTGGAGGTTCCAGTGTAGACACAATTAAAAAGTAAGAAATTAACTAATTAAATTTGTAATTGAAGGTTGCTTGGAGCCATGCTCTTTTTCTTGCTATAGGAGAGCCTTCTCGTTGTAGTAATGATGCTGGTACTGATTCCTTCACAAGAGAGAGCTTGCCTCTGCCCTTGTGAAGCCTTCCAGCAACTGATGGATGTGACACCCAGAGAGGTACAGCCCAGTCCCACAGGCTTACCACCTGTGAATAAGAGCAGAGTCTGCATTCTGAATGAGGCATTCCTCCTCCAGTCTTTGTAAAGGAGCCTAGAGGCACAATTTTTGGAAGGATGTACATAACTTTTCATGAATATGTTCAATCCCGTTTTCTGTGAGTTAGAAGTTACTTCTGAGGAGAAGTTCAATCACCTTGAACTGTGGTGTGCAGAAAGACCTCACCTGTGGTGCACGGGAACAAGACATTTGGATGTGAAATCTTCAGGTTGCAGCCATCTTCTTGATTTCAACTAATCGGTTACCACTTATACCTTTAGGCTGCGTGTAAGATCTAGTGGGGCCACCTTGACTTTGCAGGTGTACAGATGGTGTTTGAGCAGATTTAAGCTCTGACAATCTTACGTTCTCCTCAGTGCTAGGGTCAGTGCAATTGCTATTTGCCTTTTAAAATTTTATTTGTTTAAAAAGATCCCTTGCCACACAAAGCCCATGTAAAATAAGGATAACGACATGGGCTTCATCTTTTGATTTGTAATTATGAGAGGATAAAAAGCCATATGTGAGTGATGACTTGCCAGATGACAAAGGAATCTGTTAGTATCTTTCTGATAAAATATTTCTTATTTTTACCAATTTTTCCTATCATAGCCCTCCTCCAATATCTTCAAGAGGGGCTTTTCTCTTTATGTTTTCCAGGCATAGATCCACCAGAGTTTCCTCTTCTTTTAGAAAGCAACACACGTAGAAAATTTGTGTTCACTGGATGAGTGAAAAGACACTTGCTATCAAAATTAGCCAGCTCCGGAATATATTTAAGTGGAGATTCTAAAAGTTGTAAGTGAAATTAGGAGATCACATGCTCCAGATTTCAGTGTTTCATCATTAATCTTTAAGTTTCAGTTCAAATTCTTCACCTCAATGTCCTACTAGCACCTTACAGGGAAACACACGAGATGCCTAGTAGTTACACCTTGTTTGTGAGGTGAATACAGCACTGTATTTTGGTGAGGACAGTGCTGACAATCTTCTCTAAAACATCTTGAGAGAGGCACTGGTTAATGCACGGTATTTCATAAATAAAGTGACTTCTACTTGACCATGAAACGAAAATATTCACACTGAAGTAACAGGTGCATAGTGAGAAAAGCAGTCCCTGAAGATTTTTCAACCTATCCTTCAGTCCCCAGAAAGAATCAGCCTTATTCACATTATCTACATTCTTCTTTTAGACTTTGTAGTCTTTGAGAATGTCCCACAAATTGTGTGCTTTGTAGCATAGAAGATGTGAATGTATGGAAAGTACAAGTTTTGGGTTTGGTCAGGGTTTCCCTTCTGCTTTTTTTCTTCTGCCTGACTGCACTATTATGGCGTTCCTTCTTTGGTTCCCTCCCTCACACACACCCCAGGGGAAATTCTGTGACTCTGCTTTTTGCAGAGACATGGCATCTGCTGTCACAGGTAGGAAAGTGAAGCAAAACAGAGGCAGAGCAGGTGTTGACATAACTGAAGGCTCTGACATCAGTGCTTTTAAATGGAGGGAGAAAGAAGAGAGCTAGAAGATATTTTTAGAAAGTAGGATGCTGGGGAAAATTACCTCATGCCTGAGGTCTCTGGTTTTTATCATTTTAAGCTCTAGAGTGAAAAAAAATTGAAATTATATCTTTCTAATTCTTTCCACTTCCCTATTTATCCCTTGCCATTTTTCCACTCTGTCTCAAATAACTGGATTATGCAAGACCTTTAATCAGAAGTTAGTTCCATAAACTTTTTATTGCCTACCTGTCTTCTGCAGACCAGTTGTGTGTAATTTCTGACCCTCAAAGACTAATTAACAGAAATCAAAGCCAAGAAGAAGGATTAAGGGGATGTGTGTGTTTAAATGCACTTACAGTCTATCTCTCCCTGCTACCATCAAAGCCCAAGGTAACTATTCTGAATTTCAGTTTGCTTTGTTCTTGTACCCATGGTAGAGCAACCGGCTGGCACAGTGCTTGGGTCCTGTGAGCATGTCCAACTGGGTCTGATCTGCAGCTAGTTGCAGGTTTTTTGAATTTACACAGGCTTGGATCAACTAACAGAGTGCACCAGTATTGGCAGGATGGTTCTCCAAGGTTTTCTTCCTGTAACTGCTCTGCTCTTATTTCTTCCATTGCAAAACCCAAGAAGCCTCCACACTGCCCACCTGGATACCTTGTCTGGAAGAATCTACCAGATCTCCTTTGGTATTTCACAGATGAAGCTTTCTTTGCTGCTGACCCAGCTGGTATTTTCTCACAGGTTTACATCTTTGGTGTTTGGTTGATATGGGTCTGTTAGGAAATGCCTGCCCATTCACAGAGCCTGTACCTGGCAGCCCACAGAGCAAGAGGGATGCAGTATAATTGTCACAGTGAAGTGAATTGAATTAATGACAGATGAGCTGAGCTACAGTAAATGGCATAGAGTCCATTGGGGAGGCTGCAGAGCAAAAAACTCTGCAAAAGAAATTAATTTATACATATATATATTAGCTGCCAGACAGCATAGTGTTTACCATCCCATACTTTTTCATTTTCTACTGAGTGTTCCTTCATTTAACAGCCAGTGTTAGTCAGGAGGTAAAAGAGTTCATGAAAGGGTACATTCTCAGCTGTGATTTTCTGCAAACTGCAAAGATTACACTAAATTGGGAAAAGGCTATGCAAATTTTTAATGTCCCTCTTTGGTAATCATGAATTTTATAAGCATGGCTCTTTACTCTGGTTTCCTAAGAAAACGAAGATTCAAAGGTTATGTGTAGGCGGGTACTTCAGTCAGTAAGTTTTGGTACCATGCCTCTGCCTCCCAAGTAACATTTAAGACTGTTGATGAAGTTCAGGTAAAATTGGCAGCAGGATTCTGATCTCCATATCTTTGAATTTCTCCAAGTGTTATTAAAATGGACAGCTGGGTCCTAGTATGGAGGGACTGAGGTATTAGTATCAGCCTTTATCAAAATTTGTGATTCAAGCAGGAGGAATTATGATTACTAACTCTAGAGAGTGCATATTTGGCACATGATATAATACAGTGTTCAAATCCATACAGAAAGAAGTCTGTAATTTTTGCACTTCAATGAAGTATCTTTTTCACTGCAGAAATTCTAAACTTGGGAGTTGCAGACACAATAGACTGCAAAAAACAAGATGGTAGATTTTTCTTTTGGACTGGGTATTTGATAGCTGCCTGTCTTTTGCAGAATGCAGTAGTTCCCATAACACCAGTGTTTAGTGAGAACTATGCCCCAGCAAGAAGTGATTTCTTATACAGTGTAAACTATCAGCAGAGTTGAGGTGAATTAGCATAGCTGCTTCTGTAGCCTGTAATGTACAATTCGATCCTATTATTTGTGAAGCAAGGAAATTAAACCCATCATTTATCATTACAGCTCAAAGCTATCTATTTGGTGCTTGAACAGCCTCTTGAGAAAAGCAGGTGATACATTTTTATTGCAGCTAAAGTATTTATTGTTAGCCAGGGATATCTTTAAAGGAATATTAGCTGTATGAGTGCTTTTCAGATGAATAGAGGCAGTTTCTACTGATGTCTAGCTGGCTGTATACCACATTGACTGCAACAGCTACAATGCAAAACAGCCTTGCAGCAAAACCATTGAACAAGTACTGCTGGTCAGAGAGCCAAGCCCTTGAGGTGCCACTCCCATCTCAGCTGGAAAGCTGTGGGTTTTGGCCCTCCAGTGTGCAATGGCCCTTTCATCTGTGGGATCTGAAAATCTTTGTGTATTAACTGGTACCTGTAGTTAATGACTTTGTTATGTTAGCATACAAAATATCCTTCAGTTTTGAGTGGAATTGAGGTCTAAACTAAGGTCACTGTTCATGGAACTCAAAGAACTACTTTATTTTAAGGATGAAATACCTAAGTGGTCAGATATAGTGTCTGGTATTGTTTGCAAAGACATGTGTGACACAAGTTTGTAGAGAAAAATAAAAAAGGGAACTGAACGCATTGGTGAAGAGAATCAAAACAATAGATGACATCTTCTAAAGAGTATTGCTGTACCTGGCAGGATGTTTTCTGGAAGCTTCCTAATTTGCTTTCTAAAGATATCGTTTCTATAGAAACCTGGAATTTTAAGATACAAATTCAATACAACTTTATCTTTTTAAACACTTCATGCAAAGCAAAAGTGGGTTACTGCACTGTTACAGAAGCAGTGAAAGCAAACAGTCCTTCCAGTGTAGGACAGCTCCAGGCTGGACTCACTGATGGCCAAGGCCAAGCCAGTCAGAAATGGTGATAATGCCTCAGTGATAACATATTTTAGAAGGGAAAAAAGTTATCGTGCAAATGTAAGTATGCTCAGCGAAGTGCAAGTATGTGAGAGGAACAACTCTGCAGATACCAAGGCCAGTACAGGAAGAAAGAGGGACAGGAGGCGCCTCAGGTGTCAGAGCTGGGATTCTCCTGCAGCCCCTGGTGCAGCCCATGGTGAAGCAGCTGTGCCCCTGCAACCCATGGAGGTGCATGAGGAGGCAGAGGTCCACCTGCAGCCCATGGAGGAGCCCCAGGCTGGAGCAGGTGGATGCCTGAGAGGAGGCTCTGACCCAGTGGGGGTCTGGGCTGGAGCAAGGTGCTGGCAGGGACTTGCAGACCAATGGAGAGAAGGGCCCATGATGGAGCAGGTTTCTAGTAGGACTTGTGACACTTTTGAGGACCCACAGTGGACCTAGCTGTACTTGAAGAACTGTACCTTGTGAAAAGAGACCCACAGCAGTTCATGAAGAACTGTCGCCCTTGAGAAGGACTCATGCTGGAGAAGTTCCTGGAGAACAAGGATTAATGAGAAGAGTCCCTGTTTCCTGTGTGAGGGACCCATGCTGGAGCAGGGGAATGATTCCTCACCCTGTGTAGTGGGAGAAACAGGGTGTGATGAACTGACTGACCATAATCCCCATTCCCTGTCTGCCTGCACTGCTGGAGAAGAAGGTAGAGCTGGGGAGGAGAAAAAGGTGGAGGGAAGGTGGTTTTAAAATTTGTTTAACTTGTCATTATCTTGCTCTGATTTTAGTTAGTTATAAATTCAGTTAATATCACCAAGTTGAGTCTGTTTTGCCCATGATGGGAATCAAAAAGGTATCTTGTCCTTGTCCTTATCCCAATTCATGAACTTTTTGTTATGTTTTCTCTCCCCCATCCAGTTGCAGAGGGAGGTGATAGAGCAGATTTTGTGGGTGCCTGGCATTCAGACAGGGTCAACGCATCACTATAAATCATCCTATTTAATCCTAGGAGCCCACTTTAAGTCAGGGAATAAACTACCTGTGCTTGCCCATGTAAGGAAGAAGCAGAACAGTTTTCTTCTTTTGTCAGTCTTTGTGCCTGCTTTAAGTGTCAAGGTACAGAGAGGTTTGTTCAGAAAAATGCCCACCTCTGGGAGCATAACTTCAGCCTCAAATGTTCACCAAAACATTAAATGTTAATGAATGTTTGCCTGTGCAGATACTGGAAATTAATGTAGGTATCTGCCTCACATATCCCATTCCTAAAGCCTTTTAATCTTTTTATATATAGGGCAAAGTTGTTAAAACTGAAGCCAGGAATGCAAATACCACTGTTCAAAGTTTTCCATTTAGACTTCATTATCTGAATGCACTACCAACAAATCAGGGTATTATTTTTATTTTGAAGGCTACTTAAGGCTTGTAGATGGCTCTAGATTCTGATTCTTTTTATTGGGTTAAGAAGAAAATTTAAAAGTTAAAAGTTAAAAGATGATCTAGAGGTTACTAATACTAACATCATTTGGAGAAGTTACAGAAACTCTGTGAGTCAAAGGCTATTCAGACAATGTGTTTATATCCATGACACTGGTTATCTGCTGCTTGGAATGATGCCATATTCCAACCAAGAAAAGGGCAAAGATTTCATGCCTTACTGTGGTCAGATGTTGTCAGACCCAGGGTGTGTATTAGCCTACTTTTGGGATCAAGATATGTGTAAGTAGAGGCCTTTGTTTGCTTCCTTCGCCCACAGAAGAGTTATGGGGAAAGGAAGTAAGCAGAGACAAAGGAGCCTGCTCAATCTGGATCTGCCTTTCTCCTGAGAGGTTTCTCTGCTTAGACAGTGAAGTGAAGCCTGTGTGAGATGAAGACAAAAAAGCAAGCAGAGGAGCTACAGCAGTGCCTTGCTTTCCATGCATGGGAGGATTTGAGCTCCAGGATCAGGAGGAATTATTTCAGAGCAGTCCATGACTGCATCACTGGAGCTCTGTGAAACTTAATCCAATCAGCTAAATATTTCAAACTTTGTTTTAAATTACTTCTTTCTTCCTAGCAAACAATCACCAGATAAAATAAGCATGCTTGCAATTTAATTTACCCACCCACCTGCCCTTTGAAACCAAGTGTCGCAAGTGCATCCATCCTACAGCTGGAAAGGAAGAAAAAAACCTTCTGATTATCCCTTTCAATCCCTGCAGTGTTGTACCCTCCTCACTTCATTCAACAAATCCGGAACTACAGGAATGATTGCTCTGTTTTTATTCAGGCCATAACTGATGGTGCACATGGAATAAGGTTGCTGGGAAGATACCCAGGCTTTGCTCTGACTCCAAGTGAAAATTAATTTGCTGCATACCCCACTCCCACTAATCATGGCAAAATGCCTTCACTGCTTGGTATCACCCTTCTTCAGCGGTATGACTGGCCTCTCTTCTGCCTCTGCTGCTGCTTGGTGAGGCCAAACTCTCAACCTGTGCCTGTGAGAGGATGTTCACGCAGCTCCCTGCTCACTTTTGAACCTACACTTTCAATCAGCTAAACACATTCTGCTGTTGCCTTGTAGAGGAGTTTGGCTCTGGTGAAAGGAAGATTTAGGGAGTGCTTGGAGCTCTCCCAGGAAAAAGGCTTTTTCCATCCATGCATTGGCAAATTTGGGAAATGCAGCAAATTGTCAGTATAAGGGGCAGAGAAGAAGAACTCCTGGGCTTTGCTCTTCTCATCCCAAACATCAGTTGCCTTAAAGCTTTTGGTCTTTGAGATAACTGGTATACTGATACCTTCTTTCTTATCTCTCAGAGAGTTCTGGAACTTAATTAATTAACATTTTTGAACTATGAACACTTTGTCTGATAGGAGTTATTACATATCACAGCAAAACCTGAATAATCTTGGCATGCTCAAACTAGCTCAGGTTTGGTATAGGTGAAAAGAGAATGAATGACACATACTACATCATAGGGAGTACCTCATGTTATTTGAAATGCCATAATCCTTCTCTTATGGATTTCTGGGCTATTTTTATAATACTAATTCTGATTAAAAACTCTAAGTCTGACTGTCAGTTCTAATCCATGCTTCATTCTTGCATATCCAGCAATGTTAAACACTCTGACTAGTCTAAAGGCCTTTAAAAATAGTCCCATGTGTAGAAGCTTCTGAGGAACATATACAAGCCACACACATTTCCCTGCTTCTGCAGTAGGAAGAGTTTATGAAGCTACACAAGCCATCAGGATGGGTGCTATATTTAGCGTATTGACTTTGATTATGTCCCAGTTTGATAACAGCTGATTTAGTTTTTACCTGCCTGTTGTTCTGAAGTGAGTAATTGGAGTTCAGCAGGGATGACACACTGACAAAAACTGGGTCTTTCAGCTTTCCTTTTTTTCTCATATTAGTAACTGCACAGGTCCTCTTTATAAGCTAAGAGGCTGTATGGAAATGGGCTGGAAATGCATCCACAAAAATGAGTGGTGCTGCCTGCTGCCTGTGCAAGTACAGCTGCTTTCAGCTCTGACCAGATTTTAGCCAGGCAAAGAAAAGTTTCCCAAAACTCAGCAGCATGTAACCCATGATAGCAATGGAGAAAAATGCACATCACTGGAGTCATCTTGTGTTCCTAGACACTTTTGCCTACTTTATGTTGTACTTTAGGTTGTTCAGGTTGTTCAGACTGCAGATAGAATTGTATTGAATCCTGCATCTTGATACTTAAATACTTAAAATGCCCAGCTGACCTTCCCAAGCTGCATGGCTGTTCTAAGGCAGTTTTCAACCATAAAGCATGAAGAGCTTAGCACTAGTTTGCAATCAAAATGAGAAAAAAATCTTGCAAAAAACACTTTTTATAAAAATATGTAACTTGATGTTGGTTTTCAATACCCTCTCCATAAAAACAGGACCTTTTTCTCAGTTTTTTGAAACCTAATTTGACAATGCAGGAAGCAATTGAGCTAGAATATGTTCCTTTGTTTTATCTGGTCTTTAAATAATTTAGAGGCTGAAATTAGTTCAATTTTTTGTTATTTGTACTGAATGATAATAACTTTATTCATTATGCGAGCAAGTAAACGGTAGGTAAATTGTTTGTGGCGCATGAAAGTGGGAAAAGATTAGGAAAAAGTATGGGCAGAATGTAGTTGGTCTTGCAGATTTTGGTAGCTGGATGTAGGGTTAAATTGGACTGATGGAAAAATAGTAATGTAAAAATGTTATACTAGAAATCATCCTGTTCAAGTGTCCATTTACAATTAGTTTTATAACTTCAAATTCTTAATTTCTGCCTGATACATTGCTATAACAAATGCAGCCACATAAACGTTGTTCTTAGAGGAAAGCTGGGATTCATTTGCAATATGGATGTGTGTAAGAACATCCAGAGAACATATTAGATTTTAGTTTTGTGGTTAAAGCTTAAAAAGTGATTTGAAGGCAAAGTTTTTCATTAAACATTTGAGAAATTTCATTGTAGGAAAGGTGTTTGCATGCTAAACAGAGAAGAACACTGATTGTTTTCTGCAGTGGTTACAGGGAGAGAATGACCCACAGTGTTGTCTTGCTTGGACCATGTAGGTATAACCCAGCCACTGCTCTCCTTCACAAAGACTCTTCTCTGTTTTCAGAGTGGAGCACTTGGTAAGAAATTTGTCTTATGCTTCAGCCCAGTGTATTCAACATTGCTGGAGGAAGGTTGCTTTGTAGTGGGGATGTACATGACTGGTCAAGGAGAAGGGATATGAACAGGAGTAACTGTAATTGCTTCCGTGCAGTGGAAGATGGGTATGGAGAGAAGCAGCAGGGGAATGATGAGGGCATAGCTGGTGGGGGGTTTTGAGGACAGACAGTAGCTGTTTTGAAAGCACAGATGGTGGTCGGGAGGTAGGAAGCTATAGAAAAGCAAGACTTGAAGGATGTCTAAGCCACTTTTTCAAGTGGGCTGTGAGTTCAGGTTTCTCTGTTTTCAAGCATGCTTTTAGAAAGATTTTAAGAGTGTGGGTGAGTCTTCAGAGTGCGTGGACTCAGCACTCTGCGCAAACTCACTCTAAATAACCCAGGCTGTCTCCCACAACAAAAGTCAGTGCAGTCACTGGTTACTTTGAAAAACTGTACTCAACCATCCTATAATTATAATAATATTTTGGTAAGTGCATTCAATTTAAATATTTTTCTTACATACTGTAGCCCCTGTGTGTTATTTGCCACTGTTTGATTAATATTCAAAAGACTGACCCTTTTGTTGCTAAACAAAGCCACAGAGTGACTGTTTTTGCATGACTTTTTTCCATGACTCAAGAAATCAGTCTCATTTTTCTGTCACCCAACCATGAACCAAACAAGGCTATATCAATAAACTGGGATTAGTCTTTAGCTTCCTGCAAGCTTCTCCCTGCTTCTTGACTCCTATCTCTCCAGACAGCTGAGAGATGCTGTCTTCTTCTCTCACAGCCCCTGGTGATTGCACATTACTGTTTGTGTCCATTCCCCAAATAAGAACAAAGATAAGATGTGATTATCAGCAGGATATCTTGAAGCCTCAATCTCTGCAGATGAATACTCATGCCAAAACAGGTGTCTGTCAATTAACTTCCATTTCATATACTTCTTGTTCTTCTTTGAAAATTAGTAAGTGTAGTTGCCCTGATCCTAAACATCATCACGTCCAGAAGCCTTACGGAATCACACAGAAACTGTCATAACAGGTGGAACCAGTGTTCACTAAGCCAAGTGTCCTGTACAACAAAATAAAGAATAGAACAAGGACTTAATGTTGCTTCATAATCATTACATGAATTTTTGTAAAGTAGTGGCTGTGGGACTCTTGAGCCAGAGATATGTGCTTAGAAGCCTGTCAGCATTTTATTATTTGACTAAAAAATTATCTCTGCTCGCTTCCCTTTGCTGATTATCTTTTCTTAGACATCATATAATTCCTCAGCTGCTTTATTTTCTTTAATCTGAAGGTGTGGCATTTTCTGGAGTTCACACCTCTTTGTAAAGATGGATCAGAGACATGTCACAGGCACTAGAGTTACTGCCTGTTTTGAGTTCATACCCCACAGGAAGAAAATTCTTGCATGGAATACTTTACTTTTGGTGCACCTTGAAGTCTTTCACACATACAGCCTTCACATGAACTCCAAAGAAAAAGCATGTAAGGAGTAGGCTGGCTAGTGTCACCAAATAACTCTTTTTGAGGTCTGGTTGACAAATACCAGGAACTATCGATCTCAGTGGTTCCTTAAGTGAAATAAGAACCACTTTTTTGATAATCCTTTTTATTTCTAATTTTCAAGATGAACACAACAATGTTCGGTCCAATGACACCTACAAATAACAGAAACACACAAAATCCACTCTGCTTTGGAGACTTCTCATAAGGAAAGCTGGAACAGCAGAGTTTCTCTGACTTGGTGCATTGGTTTCTGACTGCAGCTCCCTGCAGGATGTGATAGATGACATTATAGTGGGGGTCTGCTACAGGTCACCTGGATGAGTCACACTATGGACAAATTGAAACAGCTTTCTGTTCACAGGCCCTGGTCCCCATGGGGGCTTCAGCCATGTCAGTATCTTTTTGAGGGACAACACAGAAGAGCATAAGCAGTCCAGGAAGTTCCTGGAATGCCTTGATGATACCTTTCTTCTCCAAGAGATACAAAGAATGGTGCTATGCTGGATTTTGTTCTCACCAAAAAGGAGTAGGGGAGGGGATGTAAAGCCCAAGGGAAGCCTGGGCTGCAGTGACCATAAAATGTGGAGTTTCAGATCCTCAGGATAATGAGGAAGGTACATAGCAAGTTCACTACTCTGGATTTCAGAGGAGCACACTTTTGCCTCCTCAGGGGTTTGCTTAGTTGAGTACCATGGGATAACTCCCTGAAGGGATGAGAGGCCACAGAAAGCTGGTTGGTATTCAAGGATCACCTTCTCCAAGCTCAGGAATGATGCACCCCAGATAGGAGGAAGTAAGGCAGAAACAGCAGGAGACCTATGCAGATGAATGAGGAGTTCCTGGACAAACTCCAATACAAAAAGGAAGCACACAGAGGGTGGAAGCAAGGACAGTATCTAGGGAGGAGTGCAGAGATCCTGTCTGAGCAGCCAGGGATCAAGTAAGGAAAGCTGAAGACCTGCTTAAATTAAAGCTGTTCAAGGATGTCGAGGGAAATAAGAAAAGCTTTAATACGTACATCAGTGATTAAAGGAAGACTAGGAAAAAACCTAGTTTCCTTCTGGACCTCTCCAGAAGGAAACAAAAGGTGTGGTTAGCTGGATCATAGAAAAGGGTGAGATGCTCCAAATCTAAAGGTGCATAAGTCTATTGGTTCTAATGAGATGCATCCATAAATCCAAAGTGAAGTGTGGGACAATGTGGCTAAGCCACTATCATATTTGAGAAGTTGTGGCAATTTGGTGTAGTTCCTGCTGAATGAAAAGGGGGAAATATAACACTCATCTTTAAAAAGAGAATAAAGGAAGACCTGTGGAACTACAGGCTGGTCATTCTTGGCTTTGTGTCTTGCAAGATTATGGAGCAGATCCTCCTAGAAACTATGCTAAAACATATAGAAAATAAGAATGTGACTGATGACAGAAAAAGTGTCTTCACTAAAGACAAATGACACCTGAGAAATTTGGTGGCGTTACATGATGGGGTTACAGAAGCAGTGGACCAGAAAAGAGTGACTGATGCCATCTACCTTAATCTATTCAAAGCATTTTGTGGGAGCTCGCACTCCCAAGGTCCTGAATAACCTGAATAACCAAGAGAACCCTTGGGGGGGCTCGTCGGTCCTGGAACGTTGCCAGAGGCAGCTGGTGGCTTGATTTCGATCCATCTAAGGATGCACCACCTGGGTATGAAGGATTAAGAGTCACAAGAGTTTGAATAGTGTAGAAATATTATATTCACAAGGTGATATATAGATTTTAGGAATTTGGTACAGGGGGGTTATGGAGACAAGATGGAGGAAACTGGGTATGTCTCGTGGTTCTTCCTCCTTCTTCTTGTCGTCCATTTTCAGTGGTGGTGCTGGCACTGGATTGGTTTGTGGTGATGGTGCACTTGTTAATAAGGGTGATAGGTATTGGGAAGAAAAGGTAAATATTGTATTCGTAGTTTGTACTATAAAGGGACGCGACCGCCCTGTGGGTGGCCAGAGTGCCGTTGGCTGCCTTGCTGGTCAGACCCCGGTCGAGCAGAGAGAAAACTCTGTTGATAAGAATTAATAAACATCTGGAAGACGGCAAAGCAAAGAGTCCAGTTTCGTTCTTTGGGAGCCCGGATGGCAAAGGAGCCTTCCCACGCATTCTAGGGCAGAAACAGAAGCTCTGTTTCGCCACACATTTGGCACTGTCCCACAAAGTATCCTTGTCTCTACACTGAAGAGACGTGGATGTGATAGATGGGCCACTTGGTGGATAAGGAATTTGTAAGAAATCAGCAGATGGTGTTTGTTTTCCAACAGGGCTTTGCTTCTGTTCTGGAGGGAACTCCTTGTCCTGGCTATTCTGTCTTGGTCATGGTGTGAATTTGGGAGGCTGAAGGTGAAACACTGAATTCTGGCTTATTGTCAAAGAGGGCTGAGGAAGCTTGCTTCTGCTGGATGTACATTTCCAGGATGCCCAGTAATCTGCTAATTTTTTCAGGGGCCAGATTTACACTCATCTAGCACTGTGTAAACTGCACTTCTATATTTTAAAAATTGAAGTAGGTAACTCCTGTTTCATTTCTTGAGCAGAAGGCTATTCACTGAAAGAGATTTTAGGGACTGCAATTTCTCAATATATTCTTTATCTTGACTTTTATATCTGCACCAACACAGCATCTTTTTTGCTGCTTTGATTTCCCTGTGATTCTGTCTTGCATTTTGTGCTGTTCACTCCATCTACCTCTGGTTGAATTATAGGGAGCACTTCATGTGAAACCAGGCAGAAAATGTAACAGATAACCAAATTTGCTTTTTTAGCTGGTGGAAAGTATCTCTCTTGAAGACACCATAGCACCTGTCAGTGGTTATTCTCTCAAATGTGTGGCAGGTAAATACTGACATTTAGTATTGCTAAATACCTCTGTCACAACTCACAAAACTATGCAGGTTGGAAGGACCTGTGGAGGTTGAATTTGCCTCCCCATCCTCAATACTAGTCCAGCTAGCGCTCTACACAGTGACCAGCTGTTTTTTTTAAATAGCTCCAAAAATGGAGTATCCATGACATCCCTAAGACTTTGTTACAGTGGCAGTCTTCCTCTTTGGGGAAAAAAAAATTCCTAAGTTCTCATGTTAGTGTCCTGTGTTGCATCTTGGATCTCACCCTTTCTCTGTGTATCTCTGAGAAGAGTCTGTCTCCATCTTTTCCCTCCCATGTGGTTGATGAAGAGAGTAGTAGGTCCCTGATAACCTTCTCCTCTTAAACCTGCCTTAAAAATCATTACCTAACATAAATAAATATAAGTTTAATGGCTTTAATAGTTTGGATTCTGAGCAGGAAGAGATCAAGTTTTCAGGCTTTTATGCACAGTTTAAAAAGCGGCTGTTCTTTTTGTCTGAGCTTTTCATTGTTTTTCTAGATCAGTGGTTCTCTACTTTTCATTTCTATAAAGAAGCTAAGCTGTAAGTAAGTGTACTAAGAAATTATAAATGCAGTTTTAATTGAAAGTGTTTTTGTCGGCATATTAACATATTTCAGTATGTCAATATTTTGCTTCAGGACTTCTGAAATAATTCACAGTTTCCATAAAGAAAGGAAAAAGCAAAGTCAAAAGAGGAGTGTTGGCAAAGGACTGGTAATAAGCATTTTTCAGTAGCACTGAAATGATATTATATGTTCTTATACCTTTAAAAAAAACACTTTTGGTTTCTTATTTCTTGCTTTGAAGATGCAAACCTTCAAAAGACTCACAGAAAGATATGGTGGCAAAATGTGTTATCCCAGTATTTGGGCAGTGAGGCTTCTACAAGATTTTTATTTGAGACATTTCACTTTTAACATGCAAAAAATGTTTCAAGAAATAAAGACTTCATTAGAGAAGTATTGACTTATTGAAAAATGTTGAACAGTTAAAATACCTTTGTAAGGAAGCAAAGGCAAGAAAAGCAGAGGGTAAACAATCTGTGAAGGATGAGTGTTAAGTAATATGCAATTAGAGGAATCAAAGATATTGTGCTAAGAAAGGCTATGAACAGCCCAGACAGATGCTGGAGATCAAAAGGGCTTGGAATAGCTGTAGGCAAATTCTGGGGAAAACTTTATAAACTATAAGACCTTAGAAGCAATTTCTTAGAAAAACGTGGTACAAATGTAGCCTGGGTAGGTAGCATGATGTTTTTTAATACATTTGAGAAGGCTGTTTTGGAAAAGCAAGGAAAATAGCACTGAATAAAGAGTACTTCTGAATAAAATGTGATCTTCAAAAAAACAATAGGCCAGTGTTTCATCCCCTCACTTCCGTCTCATTCCCTCAAGAGAGAATGTGGACTCTTGTCACATGTAAAATAGCAAGCAAACAAGAACTCATGACCAAATTCCTTTTTTTTTGGTTATTCTTTTAGCAAATCTGAAGAGTCTGGATGCATTTGTAATGTTGGTGATTTTTAGTTAAAAGTTTTTGCAGGCAGACATATAAATTAAATAGCAGCATACTAATAAGTATACAAAAGCTCCAAAGCGACTGACATCTTCAGTCAAAGTAACTCAAGAATAGTGAATTAGAACTTCATAACACATCAGAATTTGATGAAGTTGCTCTATATCTCGCTTTAGCCATTTCTGCTGCAAGGTAGACATTATAAAAGTGAAATTCCTCCTCAGTCTTTTGACTTTTAAGACACAAATTACTTCAGTACTATTTCTCTGCATTTGTATAAATGGGTGAAAGTCTGTCAGCAATCACTTAGCATTAATTGCTCTTCAGTTAGTATAATGAGTGTTTGTAATGCTTATGTATGCATTCTAAAGCTTTCTCAAATGAAGCTTAATGCTACATGTCCTTTCTGAAAGATCCCATTCACTAATATGAATGCTGTTACATGGAATCTAAGAATCTTTTGGGTTGAAAGGGAACTTAAAAATCATTAAGATCCAACTCCCCTGCCATAAATAGGGACACCTTCCACTAGACCAGCTTGGTCAGGATCCCATCAAGCCTTAAATACTTCCAGGGATTGCAACGTCTCTATGCAATCTGTTCCATTGTCTCACCTCTATTAAAGTACAGAAATACTTCCTAATATCTAATCTAAACCTACTCTCACCTTTGTCATCCATCTTCATTACTAAGTAGTAATGAAGTATATGACCCAGTCAGATTCTGTAAGAACTAATCAGGCAGGGAAATTAGAACTCAATAAGGAAAGTGCTTATTTATAGCATGGCATTCAGATTCCCTTACTGTTGCCGTAGTAGTCGGGCTGAAGATCAGATGCCAAGCTCCTTTCTTCCTCACTGGTAAAATCTTCTACTGTTTACATGGCAATTGACATTGGTGCTTGTGGTTTCACTATACTGCATCAGCAGCACAGAAACCTTATTTGTTAAAAACTCCATGACCCTTTCCGATTCCTTGAGTTGCTCACAATATAGCACATAGATACCCAATGGTCCTATATCAACACCTCAGAAAAGGCATTAAGAACCAAAAAGTGGAGAAGTAGCTTGAAAATGTAGTGAGCAATACTTCAAATGTCAAAATATGTGGACTCAAATGCTTTCAAACTGAGAGGTTCTCAGTCCACCTCTGGTGCTTCACTTACAGAGCTGCACATCTGGAATGAAGAACATCAGAGCTGTCTCATGCCTGTATCTTTGCATCTTCTGTGACAGGAACTATTCCCTCCATAGCAAATTCACAAATGCAATCTGCAAAGGAGACACATGTCAGGTTAATAGCACAGCCCTAGCTGACCTGAATGCCAGAAAGGATTTGAACTGCACTTTTCTGAGAGTAAAGTTATTCATAACAAGAAATCCTGCAAAGATAACATTTTTTTTCCTGCTGCATCCAATGTCTATTAATGAACAGGACAGCAGATCTGACATGTCCATTTTTGACATCCAGGTCTTATCATATGCATCTGTCCTTACAGAAATGCTGAAAGATAAACTCAGTCTTGACAGTCTGATCTGCAAGGGTCTGATCTGCAAAGATCTGATCTGCCAGTGAAGACATACACATGGTGCAATAACATCATGCATTCTGCAGCTTGCATGTCCTCCACCCTCTTTATTGATCCCTGTTAAAGGAATCTCCAGTGGGCTGACATGCAGACAAAGCAAATTAAGGCAACCATTTTCCCCAGATTTTGGCTGGGACATGTGTTTGTGTGTATGAAAAAGTGCGTGTGTTGGAGGGGGGAAGAATTTACAGTAACAGATTGTGTTAAAAAACATGAGATGGTGTCTGCATATCTGTTCAGTGAGTTTTATCTAAACATTCCCTTTTTCTCCCATCTTTTCCCCTCCCCTTTCTTCTTTCTCTTCTACCATTTGCTGTCAGGAAGGGCCACATCTGAAGGGCCAATTCAGTACAGCCTGGCGCCAACACAGACGGACGTCAACACCAGTTCCAACTGTAAGTCAATTTGCAGCTGAGGGACTCTTTGAAGCAGCATTGGTTTATGTGCTTGTAGAAGCTGCAAGAACTCTGCAGAGAGTTTCAGAACAGGGAGAGAGTATGTTTGTCAGCCCTAGCTCCCTCTGATTAGAGTAGCACGCAAGTTGTTCATGTCTTACTAAAAAGCAGTAGATAAATGTAGCTTCTCTTGAAATAAACATAAAGGATTCTGATATGTAAGGGCCAGTGTCAGGGAATTCTACCAGCAGAATAGAATTTTTGAGCTTTATGCTGTTTAGAGGAAACTGTGCACCAAGAAAGCTTAGGACACCTTGTCTGACTAGAGAAGAGGCTGGAAGTCATGCCACAGACAAGGATCTTCATTGAGTTGTTATTTTCACTGTTAAAGACAAGAGCTACCAGTCTCAGATTTGTGTAGGAGCACTGATCTGTGCTCAGACAGGTGAAGAGACCTTGCTTTCAGTTTTGAGGTCCTTGAGGTAATTTGGCTGCTGTCAATTTGATTCGCTGTGGGAGAACCTGCAAGGGGGAAGACAAGACATTGCAAAGTTCTCTCCCATTATGCATGTACATAAAGTTATCCAGCATGTGTGATCCCAGTCCCCAATGGCCCATGCTCCTGATATGTGTGTTGGGTAAAGATAGTCCTAATGGAATTGAAGGAGGGGAAAAAATACTCGTTATACAGAGCAAGTGAAAAATTACCTTTGCTTTTCACTGTTCCTAGAAGGTACTACTCTCCCATATTTTCCTCTTGGTGACTTTCTTCGTTTCAATAAGCTTTGGCCCAGCATCACAGAGAAGGTAGCTGAGGAAGGAGATAGTGATTTAAAGGAGAAGTGGGCAATTCTATCAGCTGCAAAATTTGAGAGGATGTGATGGCAGATGCAGAGGACAGTAGAAGGCAAAAAAAAAAGGAAGAAGTCTCTAATACCCCTGCACTTCAAAGAGAGTAGGATAAGTTGCATCCTCTGTCAGGGACTGAGAATGTACTCATTCAAGACTATTAGAGCTATAACATTTGTATCAACTCATTCATGCAAAGGTAGTATAAAGCAGTAACAACCTACTGTACAGTGAAGGGATTAGCACTGTTTTTTCTAGATGCATTGTCCTCAGTGGAGTTCTAACATTTTCCATGATTCTACTAAAAACTCTCTCTTTGATATATATATATGTAGATACAGCTTTTTATGAATGTACTTGAATATATTAGTAAAAATCTTGCTCACAATCTGTAAAAGTGACTAATAATGTTATCATAAATAATGCTGTATTCTGTATTTTTAGCTTATTCTATTTTTATGCTGCACAATGATCCATGGAAAATTCGCAACACAGGCCAATGTGTCACTGACTTCTGACTCTTAAGCAAAGACTTTCTTCAAACCGTACTTTTTCACCTCAAATGATTGAGTCATACTGTGTTTGCCATGCCTTATAGTTTTCTCATGATTTGTTTATGTCCCACAGTTCCTGCAGTCCGATGGTCCCTTCTGTAAGCTATTGTTTGGAAATGCTGATATCCTGGGCAGTGCATCAAACCAGATGGTTTGTCAGCTGTATCAAGCCTGTGAGCAGTTCTGTGTGTCAGTAAGCACATGGACGTGGGCCTTGAGATCAACAGGAGACTCACCGTTAAAATGCATCACACAGTTAAGGAATCTGTGCTAGAATTTGTACCAGGTGGAAGTGATTTAAAAAAAATTTAAATCTCCCAAAGATGGGAAGCTGTCTATGGGCAGAATTCAGGCTGATGCTTCACTTGTCATAGAATACCTTTAGAAGTTAGTGAGTGGACATGAGCTAAAACTCTGGGATTACATTTCCACCAGGTTTTATGTGGGGGGAAAAAAAAGGAAAAAGGAAAAAAAGAGAAATATACAAGAGCCTCAGACAAGTACAGCCCCATAGTTTGGAGAGAATTAGTTTCAAAACAGATCTTGGGTACTTAGAGTCTGAATACTGTCCTATTCTTCCTTTTAGCTGACCTGTACTAGTCCATCCTTTACTTGTCTAGAGCAGCAGTCTATTTTTGGCTTTCTTTTTTTCTTATTCAATTTGTTAGAGCACTTAATCAAACTTCAAGATGGATTGTGATTACATCTCAAGCTCTTCTTTGCACAATGATTGATTTTGTAAATGTTTATTGTGGTTCCTCTCTAGTAAGAGCAGTTTGAGACTGCACTGTATGGGGGCAAATTTCAGACAAGAAAAGCAACAGTCTAGTAATACCAAGCACGTGAGATATTGATCAAGGCTGTTAAAAATGCTTGGCCAATGAATGTCTTTTTTTCACCTCCATTCATTGGTTTGTAGCCTCTCTGAGTCTCCTAGTCTCCACTGAATTTGCACAGCTTAGTGTTGAAATTATTGTTCTCAAGCAATTCATGAAGATTCACAAAAGCGCCTAAATATGTTTCTAGAACTTTATTGTTATTATTATTAAGGGTGTTCTCCTTTGAATGATAAGCCTTGTACAAACAAGAAAAGATAGTCTATCTAGGTGGACGGACTAAAGGGCAAGAAAAAGGAAGGGTTTCAAGCCATCTAAGCCCATAACAATCTCCCTCTAAGAGACAGAGCAAGGGGCTGAGCAATCTTGGAGATTCTCAAAACTTCACTATAAAAGGCTCGGAGCATGCTGATTGAACCTGGAGTCCATTCTTTGAGTAGGGGTTGGACTACATGTCTTACAGAATGTCCTTCCAAACAGTGTAATTTTTTAATACTACTGTCTGTGGTAAACGCAGTAACAAAGTCCTGTGTATTTAAACTCCATAGAGTCTGATACTTGGTCTAGCACCTAAGCTGCAAAAAAGTCCTTCTTCTTTGGAATTAAGCTGTCTCCTCCAAAACCACCAGATGAATGTTGTCTTCTGGTAACATGCAGTTGACAGAAGAAGAATGTGATGTAATTTTTTTTTTTTTTTTGCATTAAATTTAAGTGAAATCTGCTATATAAACAGAGCAGCTAAGAATTTAGGGAAAGGGGGCTAGAAATTGAGCTGACAATCTCAAACAGGTAGAGAAATCTTCCTCCCCATAAGACTGACCCTGACTGAATTTTTTAAAGGGCAGAAAGACAAAACTGTTCTTTCACAGATGTCCTGGGGATCAGAGCTAGAGATATCTCACTCTGACAGCACTGTTCCTGTTGTGTAGCTAAATTGTATGGGTCAGGTCCTGAAGCTGTCAATCCAGTTAGGTCTACACCAGTGTTTAGAAAAGAAGTAGATATTCCCCTAAGGCTAAATGCCAACGATTTTGATGTGACTTTGTGATAAAGTCCTGGACTCTTTCAGTGGGAAGAAAGTAGTGTTGCATTAATGTAATGACTTGTGATATCACATCTATTACTCTTTTACTGTGTGTTTTCAAACCCTGGGCTCCCATTTGGTTTTGATGGACTGCAGATTTTTTAGCTCCAAGAGGTTTTTGGGATATTTATTTTTCTGTAGTGATAGTAATCTAAACAGAGAGGTCATTATAAATTCCTGATGTGCACAATAAGCTCTTAAATATTACCTGAGGTAGGGTCTGTGGGAAAAGGTAATAGCAGATGTGCTCTTATACCAACTGACATAGATGTGAAAATCAGAATTTTTCTGGGACACTAGCCACTATCCACATGTGAAACAGAAGGAAAAGCTACCGTTTTGCATTATGGGTTTCTTGGCTCTTGTATTTTTAATCCTAAAATCTGTATTCAGAACTCACTAAGGCTGCTTGGGTGTCTGCTCTTTATTTTAGTGGGTTTGGGAATAAGTATTACACCAGCAAGATTAATGATTGTAATTCCCTTTATAATATTTTCTGCTTTTTTCTTATTATATATATAGCCTTAGAAGCTTTTTCTTTGGCCCTTCATTAAAAACCAAACTAGTTGCCTTTTTGAGACATGCCAAGGTGTTTCTGCAGTCCGCTAATGACTCTAGCTCTGCAGATTTCATAGGGAAAATTTGGAAAATTAATCTATATTGCCAACAGCACTGCTGCCATCTGATTGTGCTATTACAAGAGTTAAACTCTTATCCTTTCTGTGCTCTGACTTATACACCATGATGCTTTGATTCTGTCCACCTCCTAATCATGTCTGCCACAATACAAATTAGATGGAAAGTCTTCAGAGGAGCATCCTGCCCATGATTTTAGCTCTAGCAAGAAATAATTGCCCATGCTTTTATGGAAACATTTCATTTTATCACAGCTGTCAATTTCAAATTATTGTTTTTGTTCCAGTTAATGGGAGCTGCAACAGGAATGTCAGTCTGGCACATATCATGGTGGCAAGGTCTGCAAGCAGCAGAAAAACAGCAGTTCCTGTGAGAGAGGGTCAATGGTGCATGTAAAGCAGCTTTTAAGGATGGCTGGACACCAAGTGTTTGCAGTTCCAGTTTTCTAAAGCTCAAAGGGTTTTATATACACTGACACCTTTGGTGTGAATTTGTGAGATGACAGGGATGTAACCTCACTGATCTCTTTCTGAGGTGATGACGCACAGC
Organism: Calcarius lapponicus; assembly: GCA_039654755.1. Taxonomy (NCBI): domain Eukaryota; kingdom Metazoa; phylum Chordata; class Aves; order Passeriformes; family Fringillidae; genus Calcarius; species Calcarius lapponicus. Next base: position 45,662,971 of record CM077481.1, read on the forward strand.
ACTGCTGGATTCCGCCCCTCAGGTTCCTTAGCTATAACACAAAAATACCGGTAGAGGTGATGGCAGAAATCAGATAAAAACTCATGCCAGCACTTGGTAGGAGACTGGTAAGTCAGGACAGTCTCAGCAGTGTCAATACCCCTGCAGGTGAGCCCCAGCAAGACATGACTATTGCTTGAGATTGGTGGACAGGGAAGTAGTGCTCATAAGGTTCTGAAAGAGCAGAACTTGATGTTTGAACACTTCAAGGTGTTAAAAATGTGAAATATTCAGGGTTTGGGGTTTTTTTGATGACTGCCTCTGGATGACAGATATAAAAGATAAAAACATCCAATAATTGGTTTTTATATATGCAATATAATGTATTTCACAGATATTCTGGAACCTGTTTCATCGGGACATTCAGACAATAGAATCTAAATTAGTTTTTGAAATGCATTGATTACACAGAATTAATGTGTGGGCACTTTCACTCAGAATTAAGCTAAACTAAAATAAAGGGTTCAGTTCAGGAGCAGAATATATAAGACAATGAAGACAGAGGGAGAATTTTCCTTCATCCAAATTTTATGAAAATCGCATGGAGATAAATTGCTATAAAATATGTCCTCAGCCAGTAAAAATGAGACTTATCCAGTGATTTGATTGAGGTGTTCAGTAGGGTAGAGATTTGTCCATAGCAGGTATTAGACATGCAGTGTATGAATACTCAGGAACTGGATAAAATACAGGAGAAGGGCATAAACTGCATAAACTGGTTTGCTTTTAGATCAAGTTAAAACTTTGTCTTTTCCTGCTTTATGCAGATATTGTATTAATTGAGTGAATGCTATTGAATATGACTCTTTGTTTTTTGATAAGACAAGCAAGAGGTGATAGAAGTATAAAACAAAGTGATCTAGACATGGAGGAATGGACATTTCTGCCTCAAAATATGAGAATTCAGAGACAGAGGCAGAAATTAAAGATGTCAATTTCACAACATGTTAAACTGTGGAATTCACTGCAAAGGAAAGATCATGAAGCCAAGGGTTTAGTTAAAGAAGCATTAGTATGAATTACAAGAATTACATTAATTACAAGAATAACCAGAGAAGTAATAATTATGAGGAAAATTTTGCAAAGGATAATAGATATTGTACTTTGATTATTATTCTAGTATCTATCAAGATGGGATAACCTAGCAGATAGGCAACATGCAGTAGACAGAAAATTAACTGAGAAATGTCTGAGATTAGTGTCTATGAGACAGAGGATTTAGATGACAGCAGGTCCTATCCAAGCTATCACTTGATCTAGCTTCTTTTTTTGAACTTCTCTGTCCTCATTTTTTATGAGTTAAGCATTTCAGGTGTCCAGCTGCTGATGAGTACTGGATTCTGATCATACTGATTCTTGGTGAGTCGGGAAAACTGAATTTTTAATGCCAGTTGCGGGAGAATCATGTTGAGCTAACTGTGCTTGGAGCCTGAATATTATCATAAATAACAGCTCAGAAAAAACAAGTGAATTTTTACCTCCCAGCCCAGTGAGAGGTCATTGATCAAGATGTAGAATTTGAACCGTTCAGTGGTTCCATAATAGCAGTGTCCAAGTTTATTAGCAATTTGAAAAGCAACTTGCAATACCTATGCATCTTGTGAAGAAGCAAGTTGTGGAAACTGACAGGTGGGTTTGCTTTAAGGATCTTTAGGAATGCAAATAAAACATATATATTCAGGTCTGCTGGGACACACTGTGCAAAAGACTTTCTCCTTAGTGAAGAAATCAATGAACACAAGGGATCACAAAATGAGAAAACACTGCTCTCCTTCCTTCCATTATTTACCTGTGAAGAAATGTAAAGGGGTTTATATGAGAAGGAGCAAGGAATCAGAGTGCAGGTCATTTCACATGTCAGACCTTTCATATGTCAGACCTTTCACATGTCAGCTCAGACAGTCCATAATAATGGGCACAGAAGCACAGAATCATAGAACACAGAATCATAGAATCATGGAATGGCCTGTCTGGACAGGAACTGAAAGATCATCTAGGTCCAGCACTTACACTGGTAAGTGGCTCAGAGCTCTGTCCAACCTGGCCTTGAACACTGCCAGAGATGGAGCATGTATGTGGAACATGTAAGACATTTAGATGGTGTTTAAGCTGTTGCCCCTAACATCTGGCCCTATCCAATTACACTTGTCGAATGCCTTCAAATTCAGTCTTAGATCAACACCTCTGCATGTTTGTCCTATGAATACACAATCATTTAAAGCCATCCAAAATCTAGGAGGCCAGTACTTGCCCCAACATCCAGCCATGCTTCTGTGATGCTCTTTTGTCATTCTTCCCATTCCTTCAACTACAAGAACTGGCTGAAAAACTAGTCAAAACTGCAGAGATAATTTTCAGGTAAATCAATGGATCAATGGTGAAAGAAATAGACTGTTAGCATCTTTGCTCAGGAAAAGGCAGATATTTCAGCTCAACCCTTACTAGACATTAAAGTCAAAACAAGGATGGTATTAGGAAAGCTCAGGTGAAGACAGGCTTGTACACATGGAGAATTTAGCTGTGAAATGCAACACCACAAAGCTCCATTGTTTATTGTTTAGTCCACAATACTGGTAGGGTAGCAAGAACAACTCAGTTCATTGTAGGCATTACTGTGAGGGTAGTGAGGCACTAAAACAGGCTGTCCAGATAAAGTGGGGATAACCCATCCCTGAAGGTGCTCAAGGCCATGTTGGAGGGGCTCTGAGAAACCTGGTCTAGTGTTCTGACCCATGGTAGGGGGATTGGACTGAGATGATCTTTAAGTTCCCTTCCAACCTAAACCATTTTGGGATCTTAAGGGTCCCTGCCAACCCAAACTATTCTGATTCTGTTATTATTGGAACATGTCAAGACATAGAAAATACTCAAGCTCCATGCTTGGTGATATTTCATAGGACTGCCTTCCCAACAGGATGACTCTCCTTCTCTTCGTAATTGTGTCTGTTGCCAAAAAAGTACAACTTAAGGCTATTTCTTTTACTGTCCCTTGTTACCTGGGAGAAGAGACTCTACCTCACTACAATCTCCTTTCAAGTAGCTGTAGAAAGAAATAAGATTTCCCCTGAGGCTCCTTTTCTCCTGGCTAACCACTCCTTACATGACTTGTGCTCCAGCCCCTACACCAGCTCCATTGTCCTTTTTGGACACACTCTGGAGATGAGAGGCAGACTACAAGCCAGGCCACAGCTACAGTAACAAGCTCCCATGCAATCCAGGATATAGCTTTACAGAAGGTTGGGACTTCAATGTAAAATGAGTGCAGCGTGTTTTGTCACCCTGTCACTAGCATGAGTGACATAGAACTGTGTCTTGTTTAGAGTAAGTACAGCAGTCAAGTTTGCCAGGTTTCTATCATGTCTTAAGACTGTTAGCATGAGCTAAGGAATCAAGCCCCAAAATTTCTTGTCCTTTTTCCAGTTAATGCACAATGGCTTCTGTTTTGCTTACAGAGAAATAAATCACTTGTCTTCTGCTAATGCCTTTTGTATTGGGTTTCCTTTCCCTCTCTGATACTGAAGGTTACGAGCATGTTTGTGCCCAGCAGGCATCAGCTGGCATCTGTTCTTAAATTTGGACCACATAGCTGTGTCCTCAGTTTCCATTCTTTGGAAACCTGAGCATACCATGATTAAAATAGACAGCAAACAGATGCTTAATTATAAAGAGGTTCCTCTTGCTTGTACTGTTTGCAATTTATGCTGTGAGGATTTAGTCACAGTCTAATCGCTAATCATTGCAAGGGTTCAATGAATCTCCTGGCCTTAAAGTTTTGGCATAGCCATTATAGCCTGTGGGTTTAATTGGTGGAATTTTTGCACTCAAACCTCACTGAGCAACTCAGAACTACCAGCCACAGAATCACAGAATGGGTCAGGTTCAAAGGAATGACAGTGGATCATTTGATCCAGCCTCACTGCTCAAGCAGGATCATTCTAGAGCCCATGGTACAGGATGGAATCCAGGTGGTTCTTGAACATCTCCAGTGAGGCAGACTCTAAAATCTCTCCTGGCAATCTGCTCAGCTACCTGCACAGTAAAGTTCTTACTCATCTTCAGGTGGACCTTCCTGTGCATCATTTTCCCATTGTCTGTTGTCCTGCTGCTTGATGCTTCGGTAGATATTGTAGAGGTGTAGATATTGATGAGGTCCCCTCTCAGTCATCCCTTCTTGAGGCTGAACAGGTCCAGGTCCCACTTTAGAGAGATGCTCCAATCCTGTAATTATCCAGGAGCTACATGTGTCTCTTATTGAGCAGCCCAGAGCTGGACGCAGCACTCCAGATGTGCCTCACCAGGGCTGAGCAGAGGGACAATATCACCTCCCGTAATCGCTGATATGCTCTTCCTAATGCCACTGGCCCACTCATCCACATGGACACACTGCTGGCTCATGGGCAGTTTGTTGTCCAACAGGACCCCCAGGTCCTTTTCAGCAGAGCTGCTTTCCAGCATCTCAGCCTACATCCTGTATTGGTAGATTTTGGAGTTATTCTTCCCTATGCACACTTGTCACAGAACTGACATCAAAGTGCCTGCTCTGTCACACCCTCCTTCTGCAAAATTGACCAATAGGGTCATCCCTATTCTACAAGGCATGAAAAGAACTAGAGTTGGCTGTATGCACCCTGCACTGCTTATGCATTGGGAAATTTGTCCTTTGGCTTCTGGATGTGGAAAATCTTTCTTAGTGCAGAATTTAGAAAGGATTCATCAGTTTTCTTTCTTTTGCACCAATTGAACTTCAGTAAGCAAAGGTCAGTAAAGGTCTGTATAGCAAAACAAAAAGATCTTTACAAAGAGGTGACTTGAAATTTCTTCTGACAGCCGGCAAAAACAGGTCACTGCATATGAAAGGAAAAGGAAGAGATGATCCAGATTGAATCTGGAAGCCTGTGTCCAAAGCAGACTTTGTTGATATTACCAACTGTGCACATGCCTCCAAGATGAGTTTGGTGACCCTGACTCAAGACAACCAAAGGAATAGTGTCTCTCCTCCTGCCGCCCCAGGGCCTGCCTTTATGCCAGTCCTCACAGTTCAGCGGAGGGCATAATCCAAAATAGCCCTGTTGTCTACTCACTCTTACACTGTTGTAGATCAGGACTGACCCCCTCTATAGCAGTCTGAGACTGATGCAGTGTGTCGTCCCAAATTTCAAGGTGCATGCACATGTCCGCAGGTGTCCAGCCAACACCCTAGCTCAGCAATCAAGGCAGAACTGCACCACAAACCACACACCCCTCCCTCCTGCTGTGGTTGCACTGGAGGCACCCATATATATGTGTTTGTTTTCCTGACTGCTCCATTAAACCCTTAAATCCTGTATCAAGAATAAAAGTGAGCTGCAGGCAAAGCTGAAGTTGGCCAGCCATGTGTTTATAACAAATACATCTGGGTTTTTTCAGTAATTCTGGATGCAGTTGGATTTTCAGCCCATGTTTATTAACACTCTTAGTTTATGTTTTTGTAAAGCCAGTGTTTCCATGAAAATGAACAGAAATGGCAACATGATAGAGAATAAAATAAAGGGAAGAAAGCTAAGTGGAGTGGTTAACTGCTCTGGTACCTGGGACCTTCTTTCAGGGATTTGCATATTACTGAAAATGTACAAGAGGGGAAGCAGGGAAGCTGTGAGGAGCTGATTTTAGGTCTTAGTGTCTTGAACTTTGTATGTTTGGGTCAGAAGTGAGCAATTTCAGGGCATGTAGGGCTGTGTCCATCAGTTTTCATGACAGCAGGCATTCTGTTCTTGGTGAGAGCATTTGCATACTGTTCTGACATAGTCCATCTTTATTTCTTCATAGGGTGAGCTTATTATAAATATCCCTGTGTCACATAAACCATCCTAGCAAGTAACTTTGGTGGCTCATAAATCATGCCAGGTGTGGTATACCTTTCTATGTTTCACAGCTGTAACATAAAAGCATCCAACTCTTTTCTTGCACAAGGTAAAGATGTGAACTTTTTAGTTTGCAGAAGGGAAATTTGAGAGACCTTTAGTTCCTATAAGAACTTTAGTAAGTCAATATTATTTATTTAGTTGATTAACTTATTTGAACTTTGTTTTTATTACCATGACAGCATTTGCAGATGGCCTGCATGATCATGGTAGGTCCCTTTGCACTGAAACATTCAAGTCTAGTCTAGTCTAGCCTAGTTTAGTCTAGTCTATGAATGTTATAAAATGGGTGGCTATACCTTTGAATTTAACAGTGTAGGCCCCTTTCTAGAAGTCTAAATTGAAATTAGAACTTGGTATTTCTGAAGCGTTTTGTAAAAATTGAGAACAATGGGCTACAAATAATTACATAGGAGGAAAAAAACTTTTTTTTTCTGCCCAACATCTATTCTCTTTTCATTGTGAGATTATTATTTCTCATCATCTTCACAAACCCTGTAAACTGACATGTTCCATTTGATCAGAAAGGAGTTAGTGGATGAGTTTCGTCACCAAAAAGCTCTCTAAAGGGAAGGAGAACTTTCAGCATAGGTCAATTTTTTTCAGAACAGTAAACCCAGTCCCAAAGTTGTATTTTCCATGATTGCTCTCAGAAATCTTTGCACAACTATATGCACAGAAAGTGGTTTAAAAGCTTAAGTTTCCTTTTTATCCTACTCAAATTTCTGCTTGAGTTCCCAAGTGAATAAACCTCTTCAACACAACCCTGGAAGCTCAACTGCAATTGGATGGGAGCGGCCCATGCCAAGAAAGTACCATTGCTTCACACTGACTACCAAGGAGAACCATTCCTTGATGAAGCAAATGCCATCCAGCAGCAGGAGCCAGAGTTCATTACAGATTGGTCCATCAGGGAATTAGATTGATAATGATCAAGACCTGGTAGACCCAACAAGGCTGAAAATGAAAACCATTGTCCATAGCAAACCAAAAGAGAGGCGTATAATCATGTCTGAGAGTGGCTGTAACACAGATGGGTCTAGAGAGGGTTGGGAGCAGTTAAGAGTGCACAATCTACTTTTGGAAGTAATGATGCTGGCACCAAAATATGCCATGCTCTCAGATCCTCTCACTGCTTCCTCAACATTGATAGTCATGTCATGAAAAAGGACATCTTTTTAAAGCATCATATATTTTGTGTAATAATTTTTTATTTTCTGCTAGTCTGGTCTGATACTCTTATGGAGAATTTTGTTGAAATTTTTTTTAGATTCCCGCCCAGTGGTTACAAAGCAAAGCTTCTTACAGAAAAAGTCCATGTGGTTTCCTTGCTTTGACATGGATAGGACATTTTCTCATAGTCTCATAACCCTTTACAACAAACTAGAGAAAACAGGCACTTGAGTTTTGTCAAGAGTAATTTTGAAAAAAATCACTTCTCCTCCAGCGTTTAGTTTTCTCTACTCAGGGGTCAGATTTATAAAAGTGATGAGGAATATTTTTATTCTCATAGCCAGTTCTTCTCAGACTTGTTGACCCTGCACACAAGTTTGTAGTCACGTTACTGCGTTGCAACATATCTTTGAAATAAGAGCAAAACTCCAGTGTGGGTTTTTGCCATGGAATATTCCAAGCTATGAAGATTTGCTGTCCAGCTCCACAGCTGCAGAATTAAGAGCACCTCTGAAAATTCTGGCCTGTGAGTCTCATGGTATTTAAAGGTCTGCTAGCAGTTACAGGAAATCCCAGAGACACAGCAGTTCATAGTACAAACATTTTTGTTGGGCCAAGTGGGTGTTTGCCTCTGGTCTGGCGGGATGCAACAGCCTCAGCTATGGCTTCATCCAGCGACTGTTGAATTGAACCAATAAGTCTGTCTAATTTGCTTTGTGAAAAATAAGTGGGAGAAGTTTTTCAGCTTCCAGTCTATTCCACTTTGGGAGGGAGTTTGCATCGTAACTATCCTGGATCTGCTCTGTACTACAAACTTGGACAATCTCCCCATTTTCTTTCTCAGACCACCACAAGTTCCCATGCTCTGCTTAGTCTGGGGAGTTTTTAGCATTTTGTGCTGTATCCCAGTTTTCTGATTTCCATTTTGCTGTGTAAGTCCTTTGTTTTTGCCTAAGGCAAAATACTTCAGGAATGAGAGTGGCTAAGCAAGGTCAGTAGTGACAGATAGCAAGAATCTGCATGTTGTTGCAGTCAAGCATCCAACAAAGTCTCTCAAGGCTTTGACTGCATATTAACACCATGCCACTTTGTGACAGGAAACCCATCCAAGACCTGCATCTCAGGAACTGTACCCTAGCTGCCCTCACTGGTTTTGATACAGATGTCATAACATTTTGATGAAATTTCCACTCATTGAAAAAAAGGAATTTGCTTCCCTGAAGAAGAAGCTTGTGTCTATTAATGGCTTATATTAGTAGTTTTTTGTAATTTCAACTACACCCTTAATTTGTAATTTGTGGTGGCAGTAAAGCCCTGCACTTGCAGTGAGGGCTGTAAACTGGTGGCACCATGGAAGAAAGAGGAAGAATATTTGTCACAATGAGTCCTGGGGAGACACAGGAGTCCTTTAATCAGGGTCCCACTGACAGTTCTGTGAAAGACATATATCAACACCTTTATAGGATCCCCTTTCTGATGGGAACAAGCATTACTGGAACAGGACGAGCCAGTGCAAGAGGGACTATTTAAAAATATACCTGGAATGATCTTTTGGTGGCAAAGAAGTTTGCATCCAGACTTGCAATTGAGGACTAGACAGGTCAAACCACAGGAAAAATGGCCAAAATGTGTAAACAACTAAAAATGAACTACTGCAACACTGTCTGGGACTCTTATCTTATGCAGGACATAATTGTGCATTATAAATTAGGTGTTGAACACTGACACATGGGGAGGAAATGTGGCTGGGCACTCTCCTCTTCCAAGGGGAGAGACTTTTTGTAACTCTACACAGTGAATGTTCTGTGTATTAATTATGTGGGAAGATGCTTGACTGTGCTTCGGAAGGGCACGTCTCTATTTGCTCAAGCCTTCACCTCTGCCAGTCTCTGTGCACATCACATTCTGCATGGCTGAGTGGAGGGATCCCCCGGCAGAGAGGTTACAGAAACTTGACTGTAGAGATAGGCTTGGGAGTCTAACTACAGGTATCCAGGTTTGAACATTCTATTCAGATTTTGTCAGGAACAAAGAAAGTTAATTGCTAAACTTTGGACAGTGAGGAGACTGTGTCTCCCCTCCCCTTCCCTCCTCTACACCTCATTAAAATGTAGTTGTTTCTGCAGCTTCCTGGTCTAACCGGCCTTGCTTGCTTGCTTTCCCCACTCACTTGTGCCAGGTATTTGCTGGGTAAAGGGGAGTTCAGAGATGCTGTGGGACCTTTGTTGTGGCATATTCTGCAGCAAGGGTCAACCTGCTACACACTGTCCAAGATCTCATGACCTTTGGATTTGTTAACCAGAGTTTAGATGGATCCATTTTACCATGGATTTATCCTATTATTAACTGCCATTATAAATTTGCAGATTTTATGGGAAAGTGAGTTATTACCACTGTAATGATGCTGTGTCATCATGGGCTGCTTTTAGTCTGAAAACTTGCTCCAAATGGGGTAGGAGTGCTATATGATATCATAAGCCACAATCTATAAAATCTTTATTAGGGACATCACAATTTATCATTTTAATCTATCATCCATAATCAAAGACAGACCTTCAATAATGTGCATTTTTATAGTTCTTTTCTCTCAGGCACCCTAACTGTTTTTACAGCAGTTGTTGGGAGCAAATGCTGACAATTTACCTACTACACTATGCAGGATGCAAGGAAAATTAAAATAGGAATGTATTCAAAAGACTTCCTCTCAGTTCAGAGGATGATTTTCTCTGGCTTAGAGAGCATTGCACTGCAATTATTTGACATAATGTATTCCAGCATGGTCATTAAAAAATAAGAACGAATCTCTTAACAATTCTCTTACTAATTAAAGCAATTCCCGCAGTATCCATGACTTTTCTCAGGTCTGTAAAACTACCTACTACACAGAAATGTTTCTGGAACTTTTAACTGAGCCTTCAAAAACCCCTCAATTACTCAGAAAGGAAAATGAGTATACATGCCCCCCCCCCCCACCCCCCCCAATAAACCCAACCTTAGAAGACACCAGTTTTGATGGAAACCTAGAAGTAAAGCCCTTCTCATACAGCTGCTGCTGAGGCCTACATTCTGTTGATTTGTGGCCTCAGTCTTGCTATAAGGGCATGTTGTGGCTCCATACTCAAAGGCCCTTGTTCTGTAGGTTAAAAAAGGTGTATAATTCACCTTAAGGGAGAGAACCTGTGTAACAGTACTGGGGGTGAACTAGTTTTCTGAACTTTGGTGATTGATTGTAAAAATATGCTTATAGATATGAGTTTTTTTGCTCTGGACCTTGCACTAGTTAGAGGGAGTACACGTGGTTGTAGTAATGGACTCAGCCCTTAAAAATTGTTTTTCAGTGTTGGATTCTAGCAAAAGCGCCATTTTTGTGTCAAATCTTGTATTTATCAGTGCAATTAATACTGACCTATACCATGTTTTCATCTAAGTAAGAAGAAGTGTGTGCATTTTGACACTCCCTGTCTTTCTGTTATCAGGTGCTGCAGAAGTATTGCAGAACTGGCTGCTCAGAGCAGCTCCCGAGAGCATGAAGGGGTGATCACTGGTGGCTGTTGAGTGCTCCGTGGTCACTGCCTGGGAAATGTGGCTGCTGATCCCTCACTCGCTGCCAGTGCCCTGCAAACTGCCCATGTGAGGGCAGGCTGCCCTCACCTGAGGCACACTGACCAGATTGCTGGTGCTTGCCTGGTCATGCTCAGATGCACCCCTCTGCTTGTGCTTGTTCACAAGCTCAGATTTTTCACCTTTAGGGAAGAAAGTCACAAATTCCATGCTGTAGGCTGTGTAGTGCCAGAAGAAATTCCTGCCATGAGAGAAATGGGGAGTTTCAGAAGCTCCCTTCCTGTGAGTACTCAAATTTTTTTGTATGGAGAAAGCATCCCTAAAAAGAAGGACATCCTGATAAAAGAAAGGCTGAGGCATGTCTGTAACTAAGATAAAGACAGTCATAAAGGGAGACCAAAGCTCCACTGCAGCTAACCATCAAATTGTTGAGGGAATAACTTGCAATGGTTATAATAATTTTAAGACATTTAAAGTGCCTTGTTGTAGAAATTGTCACAGGAGCAACAGAAATAGACATGGTACCTCATGGTCTCAGGTGAAAAAAATAGTCTGTGTCAATGAGTTGATTCTAATTAGCATGGGTGGCCAATATGTGACTCACTAGAAGCAATGATTTCTACTCTCCCCAGTGTCCTTGTTATCACAGGCCAGATAGTCCTGTTGGTGGTCCTCTGTGTCAGGGAACCCTCAAGCTGTCCAGAGCTGCAACTGAGAAAGAGAGACAACAGGAAATCCAGTACTCCCAGAAGACTCTGAAGGGGGACAGAGCCCACTGTGGGTTTCTTTCTAAGAACAGGAACCATTTAGATATTTGGAGTATATGTTTTGTGTGTGTAGGATACCACACTGCAAATCCTAACAATTTTGTGCATGTTTATACTTAAGGATTTGTGCTTCACTCTTTGAAAAACAAATTTCACAAAAATGCTACTAGAAAAAGCCAATTGCAGCAGCCTTCCTGTACAAAGCAGAACCAGATTTCTAAAAGTAAAGGAAAGGTTTCCTGCCTTCTGAGATTTAATTACCCAGTCCTACCAATATTCTGGCAGGAATGTTTTAAAGTTCGTATGGATATCACGCAGACACAGATTCTGCATTTGCAAGAGAGAGATAGAGTGTGTTTCTAAATTTGACCTAGTCAGTATTTTGCCCAGTAATGCTGAGGTTTGTGGTGAGACCCAGGATATGAATCCCATATTCCTAAGCTGAGATTTCTCTCACAAGCCTGTCTTTACATTATACATCAAAAATCTATTCTGTTTTTCATCATTTCTATTCCCTGTCCACTTTATGAGGGCAATAGCATTCTTCAAAATGGATCTTTCAAGATCTAGTTGTGGCTCTAGTACTTCTCTTACAAACATTTCTAGTTCAGGCATGCATAATTTATGCATCATTATATGGTAGAAAATGCTGCAGCCTGATGTAAATAGGGGTCTAGCTGCTGGCAGAATACTTGAATTAAAAAGGAAAAAAAAAATTCAAAAATATTCACATTGCGACACCCTGTCTACACATACATGTAGCATAGGCTTTGCTTGAGATCAGGGGAAAGTTGGCAGGGTATGTGAGACTTTTGCAAACCAAGGCTGAGGAAATAATTCCCATAAAAGAGCGCAATCTTCCTCCATAGTCTGGTTACTTTTTTGGGCCTTAGTCACATGGAGGGAGAATCTATATTACACATACATGTGAAAGAGAAGCTAAAAAAATTGGCTTAATGGAAGTTAAGAAGCACAGAAAGCCAGAGAGTTATGCAGTTAGTAATTATCGTAGGCACTGCCTATAAATGCTGTAATTCTTAAAAAATGTCAGCATTCATGTGCAAATCAAACAGATCAGGTCTGTGCGTGTGATAGTGCAGTCAGCAAAATCTTGGCTTGTGTCATTGGGATAGAAGGGTTTGGGATTTTGCTGAGCCAGCTCCTTAGAGTTTTTACAGTTAATTTATTTATAGCTGTTATTTGGAATTTATAAAACTCATTGCTCATTAATGTCATAGTTTCCCAATGTCAATCAAGATTGGCCTCTGATGCTATCTGATAGCATCAGATATTTTGAAAGTCAGTAGGAAAAATGTATCTGCCTTGCACCAAATCTGCAAGAATTAAGAACATTTGGACTATGAATAGCTTTTGAGGAGATAGAAAATCTTTTAGGAGGTTGCAGAACAGCTACAAGCAGGAGCTGAACCAGAGGTTATCATGCCTTTTTTGGGGAAATGTAGAAAGTGATTACTAGATTTGACAGAAAAAGCACCTCCTTGCAATACACATAGATGTCAACCACATGAAAAAATTGCAGACTCTTGGTATTAATGTCTCTAATACACTCTTGTATGTTACAGATGCTATTTAATAAAATCCGGCATGGACATGAAAGGCAAGTGAAATATTTTTTATATATTGTTGGCACTTAGAAGTGCTGGCACTACTGAATGAAGTGTTTTCTAAAACTGGTCCTTCAGGTCAGTATTGCATTTTGTGATCATGGCATTTATTGAAACTCTGAAAGAGGCTCTTTCACTGACAAAGGTTTGTTGCAGTTTGGTTTCGGTTTGGTTTTTTGGGGGGAGTTTGTTTTTGGTGGGTTTTTTTGTGGCCCTGGATATTAAACTTTAGTCATTCAAACATTCAAGTGGGTTTTTAAAAACTAACTTGAGATACATATGATCTGAAAAGAAAGTGATTAATTCATATTCCTTCTGGTTAAAGTTTCCAGCAGTATTACCTCTCATATGATGGAAGTATTTTGCAGTTATAAATTCTGAAGTTTTAATGCTCAATTTACCTGGATGCACATTTATTAAGCCAGGCTGTTTTTGGAGAAAAACAAGCATTAAAAAAATCTCTTCAGCTACCTGTGTTTTGGTAGACATGAGTGAGCTACCCATAGCATGTCATGGCTTATTTGCATGAGTGGCTTTTCGCATTAGTAAATAACCAAGAATTGAGAAAATTTTATGGAGTACAAGTCCTTTTCCATAGCCAAATGTCCGCAGATAGAATCCCAACAATACCAGAAAGGACCATCATGATGAGTTAACACGCTTTTGGCCCAAGGAGCCATGGCTGTGAGGAGTAGGAGACCTGCTGTGATACATCTCAAAGCCTGGGAGCTGGGTTTGGGTGGAGCTGCTACAGGCGCAGGTCTTGGTGGCAGCAGCAAATACTCAACCAAGAGCTTGGAAGGCCAAAGTGGTTGAACATGGTTCAGTCAATACTCTGTGACAGGTGAGCACCATTCTGAAAGGGCTGGCAACAGATTGTGCCATGGGATGTTCAGGCTAGACATCAGGAAGAATTTCTTTACAGAAAGGGTCAAATCCTGGAACACAGGAAAGTGGTGAAGTCGCCCCCCCGGAAGTGTTCAAGAAATAACTGGATGTGGCACTTAATGTTATGGTTTAGTTGGCAAGGTGGTGTTTGGTCAAAGATTGGACTCTATGACCTTGGAGGCCTCTTCCAACCCTAATGACTCTATCTTTCTGTGATTATCACAAGCAAAGGATTGGGTTCACCCAGTGTGTCCTGTGTCCTGTTAGAAACTCACAACTTCCCCTGGGAGTTACAGATGGAGATGTCTGATCCAACCTCCTGCTCGGAGGTGCTCACCACTGGATGTGGTTCAGGTGCCTGAAGAATGCAGTCACTGTTTTGAAGCATGCAATATCTAGATTTCCAATTCTGTGAGACATTTTTGTCATGCACCCGAGAAGGCATAGACTACTGCAAGAAAAAGTAAAGTGAGAGGTGACAAGGAAAGCTGGTAGTTGTGGCACAGCTTTGCTGTGTTCAATGACTAGATGGACAAGTACTCTTCAGAGAGCACATTCCCAGAGCCATGACACCACAGAGCAGACTGTCAGTGTCCCTTTATCATGTGCTTGCAAAATTAGGTCTTAGTATCCAGTGCTCCAAAGAAACTTTGTGCAGATTTTGAATTTGTTAACCACCACTTGCCAGGCAGAGTTTGGAGACAATCAGCACAAGGCAAAAACCCCTCAGAATCATAGTTTTTCACAAAGCAATCACCCTGTTTGTAAACTTTTGGTTTGGATTCATTCCTCAAATGAATGTGTTCACTAAACACTTTCAAAGGACAAGGCAAGAAATTAACTTCCCTAACTGTCAAACAATGAAGTCATACACTCTGAAGAGATATGTATTGTATTGCACATTATTTTTTTTTATTATTAAATGTAATCATCACCTCTTCTTCTGTCACGTGACAGCCAAGTACTTTTTTTAATCTTAGATGATCTGACTAGTTAGCATGTCCAGTAAAAATCCAATGTACTGTTCTCAACTTTTGAAAAATACTTTCTCTATTTTATACTTGGGAAAAAAGGGGTCACAGACTAAAAATCATGTCTGGTTTGTTTTTTTGTTGTTGTTGTTGTTTGTTTTTGTTTTTGGTTTTGGTTTTGGTTTTAGTTTTTTTGTTTTTGTTTTTGTTTTGTAGGGTTTTTTTCTCCAGCAATATTATTTGGCCTGGTAGAAGATTTAATCTTCTTCCACAAATGTCACTACAATGACTTCATTACTGCTAGATATTCAGAAAAGGATCAATATGTTGATGTCAGGACTCCCACTGACTGTTCAAAATGGCAGCTGGAGGACATTACAGAAAAGAATGACTCTATATTTGCCTTTTTAATTAATGTATTTTCTTAAATTAACTGTATGTGATAGAATACCAGGGTCTTTGGATCTTTAAATGAGGACAGCTCATATTGTATGCTTATAAATCATCTACTGTCAAATATCTATCTCTTGGATAAGTTTTTTTTATCAAGTTGCTTTTTAATTATATTTTGGCTATTTTAGAAGAATAAAGGCAGTACTATGTTTTACCCTTATAAACAGGAAACATGAAATCTATTGGATTTTAAGGTTAACAGCTGAAAACAGAGAGCACAAGCTCCTGTGTAAACATGCATTTGCCATAGACTTTCTTTTATAGTGAAAATAAATCAGCAGTTAGAAAATAAATATGTAGACTCTTGAGTCTGATCAGAGCAGGTATCCAAATGAATGTTACATTAGTACTGTTTGGCAACATAAGCCTTTTTTAAATTTGGCATTATGTGGACAACTTGTCTAATTGCAAGACATATACTGCTCAAATATTTCAGTTTCTTCTTGTTATTCTTGTTAACTCGTTCTTAGCTTTCATAGTTTTACATTTGACTTCTGAAAGCAGTGTTTTCCATTCATATTCACTTTCTCCAGGACTACAGAGCAGGAATGATGCATCATTTATATTATTTGACTAAAAAGAGAAAAGTTGGTTTTTGTGATGTGTGTGCTCTTCTTCTTCCTCATTAATGTGTCAATGTTTTGGACCTACTTCTGCATTTTATGCATTTAATGTGCTCATTTGCAACAGCACAGAGCTTTTTTTGGTTCCAGGAATATGGGCTGTGAGGTTCTTTCTGTTAATCTAGCAGAAGGCTTACCAATTAGCTAATTGCTCTTTGTTTGTTTGGTTGTTTTTTTTTTTTTTTCATTTTTGGTTTGGTCTGGTTTTTTTTGTTTGGTTTGGTTTGATTTTCTTGTTTTTGTTTTTTGAGGGTTTTGTTTGCTTTTTTGGGTTTGGTGGTTTTTTTTTTTTTTTTTTTTTTTTTTTTTTTGTTTTCTAATGTTTCCTTTCTCCAGTTGCCAGCTGGCTGGGACTGACAGCAAGTTAAGGGACACCTCTTTGCACTCTGACAGCAAGTTTCAGAGGTCTTAACATCTAATCTGGTCTCAAAAGCTCTTTCCAGAAAGCAAGTGGTCACTTTTATCAATAATAATCATGAGAGATTTTCATTACAAATTAAAATATACACAGGAAATTTTTACTGGAATAACTGAAAGGATTTGTGCGTTGTGCCAAATTCTTTTTTCAGCTGGCAGAGTGAAAACACAGTATTGTAAACAGAAACACACTGTGGCCGTAGGTGTATTATAAACTCTAACTTGTTATTTAACTTGTTATTTAATTCTATCTTGTCACACTTACAGTAAGTATTATTTTGGGAGTAATAAAATTACCAAAGCTATAACTGACATATTCACTGGAGGGGGTTTTTCGTGGTCTTTTTTTTTTTTGGTTGGTTGGGTTTTTTTAATTATTGTTGTTATTATGTTACATCCTCTTTATTTTCCTGTTACAGAATTCTGCTGGTGTGCTGCTTCAGAAAAAAAGTATTTTCACACTTGCAGGGTGACACTTATGTGCAATTTCTTTGAGTCACACATATTTTTATAGCATTTTGAGAAGCAATATGAGTTTTCTTGGAAGTACAATGGATACTCTTATACCTTTTGGAGAGTGCTGCTGGGCATGTACAGTAAATTGACTCCTTCACCTAAGAAAGAATTGGTTTTCCCCTACAGTAGTTCAATATGCCTTTTCCAGCTATATATGAAGAATATTTTGCAAATATTGTGATTCCTTTCTAGCCTTTGGCTCTTAGTCATGATATGTACCAATTATTTAAAAAAATATTATAGCTCCTAATCAGAGACCAAAAGCCAAACAGAATTATTGAGGCACAATATGAGTATTGATAAATTTGTAAGCACACCTGAATTGTGGCATGTGCTTTGCTTGGTGCATAGAAGACCTCAGAACTTCCTGCAGTTTTCTCATCCTAAAATTACTGCACAGGAATGCACGCTCTAATCAAAATTTAATTATTTGAAATAAATTATTTTTCTTCCTTTTTAAAAAATTATTTTCAATAATTTCAAAGCTGTTTTTTCCTAAATTATTGGTTTGTACTTAGTTTTTTTAATTTTTTTTTTTAGTTGAGGTGTGTGGATATAGGTGACACAGTTCCTGTAAGAAAAATGTCACAGACATTTAAATTTTGGTTTGGCATAAAAATATGCATGGCAAAGAGTGAAATATTAATTTTAACATTTTTAAATTTTTAGTTTTGTGCAACTCAAAAGTACTTTTATCTTCCACATAAATGCAAAATAAAATGAAAATGTTTCTTCTTATGGGTAGAAAACTAGAACACGACCATCTTTGCCAATATATTCAAGAATCTTTGTAAAAGCACAAAATCTTCTAAGGTATTGAATGAATTTTAGCTAAAGATTGCCCTTAGGCTGAACAAGGTTTAGTTCAAATATATGTGCCTGGTGGAGGCTATTCGGTGGTAAGATCTAAGAAAAATTTGAAATGGCAACACTGTCATTTCAGCAGTATATTTCACAGGGAAAATGACCTTGTTGGCCCTAGATACTTTATGCTGCTGTAGCCATAAGATATTGGGGTCTTGTTGCTGCTTGAGGAAAGTTGTTTTATGTAAAATAAATGCTCAGAAAATGGCCAAAGCAATTGTTTTACAGAGAGAGATTTGACCATCATTAGCAATGAGATGAAAAGAGATCCAGCAAGCCTGGTTCAAGGTCTCCTCTCAAGGTCACTTGTTGAAGTTTGATTATCTTTCAGATAAAAGTATCTGGATAGCTCTTCATGGACAGGTCTTCAAAAAGAAGTAAATCAATCAGTAGGAAATTAAGGAAAATGACCCCTCCCCAAATTTCCCACAAAGTGCCTGATTCCCTTGCCCTCTATAGAAAGAACCCACCTGCTAAAATCACTCACAAGTCTTTAATGGCCTGAGGAACATGAGTGGCACTACTGCAATCATTATTTGTGTCAAAGACAACTGCAGAAATTATCTCTATGCATGGCTGCATTTGTAGAATGAATGTATTGTAGAATGCATTTGAAGACTGAATGCCACTGATTTGAAGAGACAGCACTGAAAATTAGTTGTGAATTAGCATTTTTCACCTTTTCCACATATCAGTATGTTTATGTAAGTTTAATGGATAGTGTCTTTGAGTGGACTTGGACCATCTCAGGAAACTGCTTCTACTGCTACAGTGAAGAGCCTTTTTCACTCCACCTTTATACATCCAAGCCCAAGAGGACCATCTGTAGTTTAGTGGTGTTTCTATGCCAAGATGTAGTGGCTGAGGATGTGACTATAAGCAGCAGATGCATTTTCTCTGGCCCGGGTGAATGCCTACACGGGCTGTAGCCTGTTCTCTGGATATAAATCTCTGAACTTGTGTCTGTGACTTCTGTTTCGGTGATCAGGTTTCCAAAACACTTTGGAGTTGCAATGCAGAGTCCAATGAATTTTGTGTGTCCTAGCCTCACGTTTCACTTTGGGACTCTTTTTTCTCTTTAGCAAGAACTGATCCTCTATGTAAATCATCTGCAGAAAAATCTGAGAAAACTCAGGGTGCTTCTTACCACAGTCACTTCCTTGATTTTCATCAGGCTTCAGTGAGAAGTACAGCAATTTCAGTGTATATTGAGTGTTTCTCAAGATATTTGATCTGAACCAGTTTTAGAGGAAAACACAGCAAGATGAGACACAAAATATACTGTGATTGCTTCTTCTTCTGCTCTCTCCCTACACAGATAGGTGTGTATATTTGTGTGTCTCTGTGTGTGCATGTGGGAATGAAAACTTTATAGATACTGTTATTTATTAGAACTGCAGTGACTATAACAGCATTCACAAACTTGTTGTCAATTTAGGTGTGACGCAGGATATAGCAATATGCTATCAAGAGAACATGCACAATCTGTACTTTTGAAAGAAATAAAAAGGAGTGATTGATGATCATGAGTTAGGCACAGAAAGTATTAATAGTAACATACACCATTCCTCTATGTTCTGCATCAAAACACTCTTCTGTGAAAGCAGGCTTTCTTTTCAGTTTATGGATTTGAATGCACATCCACAGAAATATTTTCATCACTTAAGAAGTAAATATTTTAGTTGAGAGTTTTGGAAGATGCTTTCACATAATTATAGTGTAGATCTGAAAACTCTAGTATCTTCACCATCCAATAGATAATTTTTTGTATCCAAAATCTTTATAACAAAGACTGGCTTTGTAGCAACAAATGTCCATCTTAGGTTTTGCCAAGAAAATACATTTTCTTAGCACAAAAATGTAAGAAGTCTTATTGAATTCAGTATTTTGCCATTCAGTCATTAACAGTAAGTGCAAGATCTTGGCTCTGCTGTGTCCCTCTTGCAACCTCCCAGTATGCCACAATGCTAGTTTTCCTGGGTTTGCTTCTGACTGTGTGCCTTCTGTGGATTGAACGGACATGGATAGGTCACTTCATCTTCAAAATTCTCCTTCTTCTGCCTTTTTCTCTTAAAATATCATTGAATAACACATCACCTAGAAATCTCAGGTCACCAAAAAGTGAGGGGTTTGGAAGAATGGGCAATATTGAGGTAATTACCTCGAGACACGGATCAGTTCCTCTGCCTTGGCTGGTTTTAAGAGCATGGTACCAAACCTAAATCACACAATATATTTTTTCTGTTTAAATATATTGAATATATAATTATATGCACTTTAGGTGGTATCTGCATCTCAGGTATATTTGGAAATAAGACCTTACAGATGTCTCTGAACAAGAATGTAACTTCCACCATATGGACTGATAGGGGTAGAAGACTTCCAGTGAGCTTATCTGAGCAGGCAACACAGATGGATACATCCTCTGAACATGTAGACTGCTCAGGATCCTGGCCTGGGCTCAGGGGACTGATTTGGGCTGTGCCATGCTTTACCACAATTCTTTTGGCAGAGGTGGCATGCAGCTGTGTTACTCCCATTCTGAAGGGACTCTGAGAGCATGGTCCCTCTCTGTGTTTCAGATACCTGTTTGTAAAAGTGGCTCACTGATTACTTAGGACTAATAAAAAATCTGGAGAGGGGTGGCAGGGCAGAAAATCAGGTTCTTTCTCACACTCATTGCCAGCTCTCCTGCTGAGATGAGTGGTCCCTTTTGTCTGACAGCCAGGTAGCCCACGGGATGAGTGGGGGCACTTTCCAGTTCTCTGTGTAACCCCGTGCTCTCAGGGCACCAGGAAGGACACTGGCTATTCAGCACTGGCTATTCCTCCCACTCCCTGGATGGCTGTATGCACAACTGATTGTCTGAAAAATTAGTCTGGCCAAGCATTAATTTGTGCTCTGATGAAGGGTAGGCACGCTGGGAATTTATGTCTCTTTACAAGAAAGGAGTAGCTCAATCTTCTCAGACACATCACTTTTGAAGGGTGCAAGCTGACCGCTTGGCTTGTAGTGTACCTGCAGAAGGGAAGGAGTGCTTTCCCTCCCTGTTCCCTTGGCAACGCTCACTCTCATTCAGCATTCTGCGCCAGTCCTGGAGGCTGGAGAACATCATTACAGCGGGAGCTGGTCCTGGGGATTCTTAGCGTCTGTGGCTAGGGATGTCACATTTTGAATCTCTGCTGCAACACCTCTGTCCCCAGCAAAGGAGCTTGTAAAACGAGAAGGGTCTTCTCCAACGCCCTCCTTCCCTCCCTGCCGCCTCCTTCGCAGCCCTTCGCTGTCAGAGTGGGCGAGTGCCCTCCCATGCACAAACCATGGAAGTGAAGAGAAGGTGGTTCCCAGTGATGTCATTGGCACTCTTCCATCCGGGGAACCCCTGGGCAGAAAGAAATCCTCTTGAGCGCCAGACAAGCAGGAAATCTAGATCTATTAAAAAAATTAAAGAAAGAAGCAGAACGGCCACTATCCACATTGGTTTTTTTTACACATACCACTGCATTCTGCAGATTTCTCGGGGGTGGGGGGAGAAGGGGGAAAAAATACAACACAAAAAATCTTCATGTTCATAAACACTTGCTGAGCAACAATGCCTGTTTTAAATGCCTTTTTGCATTAGCATATTCAGACATGTGGAATAAATGAAGAAAAACGTACAGGCATTTTTAGGTCCTCCATACCACAGCTAAGCTGCTGAGGGCCAAACCCCCATTGTACAAGTCATTTAATGCAGAGATTTACTTCAAGATTTTATTATCTGTCCAACCAGAGAACAAATAGAGGCACATTAACATGTCTTTACTTGCCTTTCACACACACACACATATATACATATATATATATATATATGTATATGTATTTGCAATGCTATGGTACCTACAGGCTGCTATACAGGAAAAATAAAATGTATAAAGGATGTTTTATACTTTCAAGATCTTTTTTGGACATATGAGACGCTGATTTTGTATTTATTAACTTTCTCCTTTAAGCAAAAGAATCCTAAGGGCAGCAAACATACCCAGAATGGCCTTTCATTATTCTGGATCCAACACAAATGTATGGAAAAGTCCCATGGTACTGCTCACCAGCAGCTGGCTCTGCTGAAACTCTGCCTCAGTAACTGAATACAGAAGCATAAACAGGTTAGGTGTTGGCTTGTATGTTAGCTCTTTCCTCTCTTTCAAGGTAATTAGAGATTATATTTTCAGACAGATGCAAAACAAATCAATTTGTCTCCCTCCCTCCCATATTAATTATTAGAAACAGAAAATCCAAACTGAAAGTGTGTACTAATATTAACCATAAGAAAATTTGAATACTGGATTACACTTACTTCAGAATTTTAGTGGGGAAAAATGTTATTCTAATTTATGGATATATTTTTTTAAATTCATGCCTTAAGCAGTCTTAATTTTATTTTTCTTTTAGATAATATGAGAAATTTGTTTTATTTATTAAAGCCCTTCATTCTAGCTATTGCTTCAACTTTTGAAATTTTTACCAAACACCTCAAGTTATTGTTCCTGTTCCATAAAAACAGAATATAGGATCTCTAGAGATACATCCAATTTTTTTATTATCCAAATAAGAAAATATTTTTTCTTACTCAAACGAAAATCCAGAAATAGATTTCCTGTTATCAGATTAGTCTGGAGTTGTTTTCTTTTCTATTTTAGCTCCTCAAAACCACTATACTGATTTGCCAATATATTTCATTTATTCTGTGTTATTTTTAGGAGTTGATGTGAAAATTCAGATAACCAAATTCTTCAGTCTTATTCTTTTAGAAAGGTCTAGCAATGCTATTGTTATCCTTTGTGTAAACAAGATACTGGATGATTAACTGCTTGAATAAGAAAGTATTTCTCTTATAGCATCCAAAAGCATGTCCTAAACAAACTTGTCTTTTTTTCTTCCCCTTCCCCTTTCCTTTTTTTTTTTTTTTTGTTAAAATGATCATCACAGTGCTGATGTGCTATTGTGTCATTTAATTATTGCAAAATGCATAGCCAGAAATATCAAAACTGGCTATGCATTGCTCATGTTTTACATAATTCATGTTTTCCAAAGTATGTCAAAGAATTTCTTTTCCAGAATTTTCCATTGGAAAATTATTCTTCAAAGAATTTTTTTGCTTAGTTTTTCAGTTTTGTTATTTGCATATTAATTTTTTTGTTAAGAAAATTTCACAGCTGTACTCACATTGGAGGTGTGAGCTAGAAGTGAGCATTTAGGCTCAGAACTGAACTTCCCTACAGCTGTGATCACAAGACATGCTCTTTCTTTAAAAATGACAGCAAGTCCCTTTTAAAATTTTTAAGTAGAAATTTAGCTATGCATTTATATATCACATCTGATACTGATTTTAATGTATTTTTATATATTACTCACTAATGCTGTATTTTAACTTCAGATATTGAGTAGGTGGTATAAATTGCAGTATTGTACCATGGTTCCTCCAGCAATAGCAAACCCACATGTATGAGCCACATACAAGAACTACTGGCAGTATAATGCTCACTGGAAATCTAGATTTGGATTCATCCACTGAACTGAATTCTGGGTGATTTGAAAGAACACATTCAATCCACCTTTGAAAGTCAATACAGGACAATTTGGTACAGGCAATACGCCTTCTTTGAATACCGTTCCCACTTAAAGGGGAAAAAAAAGAAGAACAATCTCCTGGCCCACAGGACACCTTCATTCAGTGTGGCAAGATCCAAACTGACTAAGGATAAGACATTGTTGCTCTTAATATAATTTAACTTTATTCATCTCTTCATTTGAGAGTATTTGCAATTAGCAATGTTTGATGCAGAGTTCACTACATAAATTGGAGCTTGTCTCATACCCAAATTTTTATTAAGTGGAAGAACTGTTTATTTGTTTATTTCAGTACACAGGATCATATATTACACATAATTTCTATATCTCCTTTGGGGTTGGGACTGAGAGGTGGAGGGTTTTTTTGGGAGCCATGTTCATTTTCCTAAGAGACATTCATCTTCCTAATGTCTCGCCTTTGTGACACTGCTGTGCTCATTCAGACTGGACTTCAGTGACAGAGCACTTTGGTGGAAGGCTTCTCAGGAGGGCTTGCATCAGACCTTGTCCTCAGCCAACAGAAAGCAGAATATCAGTTTGAGTGATCAGCTGCTGCGCCAGGCACATAACTAGCACTTGTGCAGTCATAGAGAGGACATAGAAGTCATCACATGGCTTCACAAACTCCTTACATCAAAAATTCAGAGTCCTGGAAGATCATCATCCTAAAACTGACCATGTCTGTTCCTGGTACTGAGATGCTGTATCCTGCTTCAGGAATTTGTTGTAGAAATTCATCACACAAAATTCTTCAGTCTTATTCTTTTAGAAAGGTCTAGCAATGCTATTGTTATCCTTTGTGTAAACAGGATTCTGGATGATTAAGATAGGTAAGATTGCCTTCTCACAGAGAAGACTTTTCCTGGAGAGGCTGGGGAGTTTTCAGCTATCTACCGTGCGTGGAAAATAATGCAGTATTTCCCCATCACATCAAACCAGGTTCAATGATTGTATTACCCAAACCTACAGTCACCACAACTGTTTAGCTATTGAAATGTTCATCTTCTAGGGAGTAGTAATGAGAATCTCAAGTTTTTTTGGACTATTTTTGTAAAATTACATGGTTGCTTTTATCCATAGTGCTCAAATATTCATTACATGGATCAGGACCCTGCCCTGCCATTTCACAGGGTGCCATTGATGGTGAGCTCACAGTCTTTTTGCAGCTGAGCTTGTCCTTAGGCCTTGCTTTTCCATTCTCTGAAGAGTTCAGCGTTCTGTTTAGAAATGTGAATGCTCCCTCTAGCCATGCCATAGAATATTAGTGTCAAAATCTGAAGTGGAGATGATAGTCTTTAGTAAAAGCAAGAAAAGCTGCTATCCCAATTAGCTGGCAAGTTTGTAAGTGATGTAAGGACTTTGAGTTTGAATCTGAGTGTTAAAACCCCAAGTCAAATATGGTTTAAAGAAAGCCTACAAGAGATAGTAGTAAGCAAGACTTAATCTTGAGAGTACTGGAAGTGTCCCAGCAGGATTCTGTTGGAAGAACCAGAATAAACATTTGTTGAGACACCAACAGAAGTTACTGTAGGGGATAATGTTTCCTTTATTTCTATCTCCTTCTAGATTTTGTACCTGATCACTAACCTGGCATTCTCAGTCAAATATATCCATTCTTTACTGCCACCTTAATATTTGCTTAAAGCTCAGCATAATGTGGGGCTGACTGGCTACAGGTTATTCATTCCTGACAATGGCAGTTTACAGCTTCAGCAGCTGCAACTGCACTTGCAACACTCAATGAGACCACAAGAACTCAAGATGTAGCAGGTGCTTCTCAAGCTGTAGTGCTAGATTTGGAAACAGAGGATGTACATTTGGAAAACGCATTTTACAGTCTTAGGTCTAAATAAGGTCCTCCTGAGATGTAACAGGACTGGCAGAACATTATGTGCAGCTCCAAAATCTCCTCCAATCGCTATCACAACTGCAAAAATTTCTGTTACCTCCTTAGACCATTCACTCTCAATGCAATGTTAATAAGCCATTTCTAATGAGTTATGTGACAGTAGATTGGAATTATTTCCATACATGCTATGGCTTTAGGTTCACCTTGTGCTGCTTTATGTTCTGTGGCATGTGGGATATGCAAGACTTTCCTAAAATGCTGAACACACCGTCAGTACCATTCATAAAAAATGCAAATAGCTTTCAATGCACAGGTCTTACATTACACAGATAGTAATGATACTGTAAGTAGTCTTCAAATTGCAAGGCAGTAGTGTTTCTATATTTAGTTAAGTACAGTAATTTTTACTTTTCTTTTGAGTGTAACATGCTTACTTCCTGTACATTTCATCATCCAAACACTGAAACTCATGTCTAGGTGATTTCCCCTGTCATAAACATGGCAAAGTGTGCTTTCACTGGCAGTACAAGGTTTGGATTTGAGTGGTTACACAACAACACATTGCACAGGAACTGTGCAGGCATAATTAAATATTGAAATAAATAAAAATTTATCTCTCTGTGAAGCAAAAGTTTACTTGATTTTACATATTAAGCATATGCTTAGCTGTAACACCAAAATAACAGGTCTTAGTACCTAAATCAGCTGTAAGATAGATTCATCTCTCTGATTCAAAGGCAGAGATTTGAAAACCCTTTGTCCGATCTTCCATAGTACAATTTACTGTGAGACTTTTACAAGGACAGTTATTTTTATGTTGCTTGCTGACCAAATGTACATACAGTTTGCATTGTAATTTTCTGTTCACAGGAGTGAAGACTGAAATAACTTGGCAGAAAGTAGCTGAAATGTAAACTTATGCAGAAGAGATTATTTTATAAAAAATAAACAACCATGATGTTACTGACCTACCCCCTGGTAACATTAGGATATAGAGACAGTGAAATTCTTTTGTCACAGTTGTACAAACAGACATAATCTAGTACAGTCCCATGGAGATCTCATCCTACAAAAAATTCTCCCTCTGCACTCAACACACTGCCCACCCGTTTCACCAGGAGTGTTCTAGCATTTGCCAAATTTAATAGTTTTTGAAACTCTGGGTGCTTGGGATAGCAGTGGAAGTGCTATTCTTTATAGGTTGCCTTCTGTAGCACATGGATTTGGAGCACATCAGTGCTGCAGAGGTGATGCAAGGAAAGATTTTCTGCTGGACCATGACTGTAGCATGAGCTACATCATGTTTCTGTAAACTCCTCCAGAGTAGAAGTTCAGGGATACAGATGAAAACTATCCATCCTTCCCATCTGAAAGCCATTTTGCAAAGGGACCACAAATTCTAAGTGTTGTGCCCTACTCCCACACAAGCAGCTACTTTGGAAAGACAGTTCAATGAAGCTTTATTTTCAGTGTCTGAGTCAGTCATGTAGATGAAAATAGAGCCATCTCCTTCAAGATACTGGATATCTTTCTTCTAATAGGTTAAAAGGATTAAGGTTCATTACACTTCAGGGTAATGCATTGTCTGAGACTGCTGAGATTGCTCTCCAAAGCCCTTAGAGCCATATTCAGAGGTACAAAATGCCTAAGGGTTGGCTCATTTTATTGACACATCCGGTACAGCCAACTGGTACAAAAAAGACATGATTTTGACCTACTGCTCTGTAAGTCACTTGTTTCATCAGCTCAGTGGGCAGTTTTCATATGCCCCCAGGCTTGAGAGGGTCAGGCAGGGTGGTGGAGTGACTCATCTCCTGACATATTCACTGTTTGCAGAATCAAAGGTATCATCATCTGGCAGCAAGCAGCCAAGGTGAGCACACACTGTGTCATATGGCAGAAGGAAGGGTTAGTGGTGAAGGACATTTTTCATAACCTCCTACAAATAATTTTGCAGTGATCAAATTTGTATTGGAAAAATGGACTAACATATTTTGCTTTCTGGAGAGCAACTCCTCAGACTTAAGCTCTGATGGCCAGAAGTCTGTGACACATTGATGTTCCCCTGGGCAAAGAGAGGGAAAAGAGCAGTCTGAATGTGCTCACCTCAGGTCTTTTTTGGATTTTTTTCTCATTCTTTTGAGGCTATTCCTTCCTTAACTTTTATATCAATATCTATTTTGACTAGTGAACATATTCCTGTAACAACAATGTTTCTCATCTCCAGAGGAGACTCTGAGTGCAAGGTCTGCCTCTATGCCAGGGTCCTCTTCTCCATGACGTTACCTGGCAGTGATGCCTGTTGGTCAGAACTGTACTGCAAGGAAAGACTTGTCATCAGGGGTTTAACAAATTGCTTTGTAGTGTAAGAGCATCACTTTTGGATAGCAAACCAGAGCTGACTCACAAATTCATCACAGGAATGTGCTTCTGGGTCTGTACTACAGAAGAAGGGAAAAGGTGACTGTCAGTAAAAGTATCATATTGAGGGATCTCACACTTTCCGTATCTTTCAGATACATACAGTAGAAGTGAAAAGATAGGTTTTCCAAAGGGAAACCAACTCCTAAGCTACAAAAATAAGTTTCAGCATTAGAACCAGCACATAGACATACTATGAGATGGCTCTGGTCAGATCACAAAAATATGTTAATCCTGTCTCTGAAGGGAATGAGGTATGCCTTTCATTTCAGCCAAAACAAGGTTGTGTCTGAATCACGATGTACGGATGTAAAGAGATGAATCAATAGGTAGATAAATAGATGATGTATTTATACACTTAGATTTTATTTAATGCAGTAAACTTGCCAAATAAGACCAATCAACTAAATAGCACCAATATATCAGCTAAATATTATGGACTAGGTCTCTGTGTAGAGAAAATTGTTATGGCTCCACTGGCAATTGTCAGTTTGGTAGTATTATTAGCTACAAACTCCAGTGTTTCAGATTTCCATCAGAAAAGAGCACTGGATCCTCTAGCTTGATGCGCAGCAAATGCTATCACATTCCTCTTTACAATCTGAACTCCTGTTCTGATTCAGCTGAAGGGGTTCTTATTTGGTAATGATTTAAAGTACAGAGAATCCACAACCTCCTTTGAGTTATTTGTCTTTAGTATTAAAATTGAAATAACTACAATTTAGAAAATAAGACTTCATTCTGCCTTTTGTATAGAAGCACTGTCTGGGTTCAGACTTTATTACATGGCTTTTGTATCTTTTCCTTAGTAACTTTTAAAGTTTTTCATGCTTAGTCTCCTCTCAGCATTTTTTCTGCATCTCAGTTTTCTTTCAATTGGATGACAGTTGTTTAGGGCTAGACACCATACGAGTTCAGATTTTCCTTTGCAGTACTGTTCTAGACCTAGAGCTGTTTATTGATCTAACTTTTAGCCCCATATACAGTTGGGTCACGCAACTGAAAGGGTGATGGATGGGAAATAGCAGGTACTTCAGATGAAAGAAAGGGAAAAATTCACAAGTTAAGAAGAAGAATGTAGGTGATCCCAAGTCCTTGATGGCTAGAAAATATTACCAATATTCCTCCTTCTAAGGAAATATTTAACATTAATTAATCTCTTACCTTTCTCTTTGCAAAATTAAAGAAACTTATTTTCAGTCTTTCCTGAGAGGCAGATTTTCTGTATCTCAGACATTATTTTAGATTCTTTTCCTGTACCTCCCAGGGTCCTTTTTAAAGATGTGACTGAAAACAGACACTGTTTTGCAACAGCGGCAAAAAGAAATTAATTTTGTTGTCTTGGACTTTGCCATATTTTGTACAAATATATCATACAATGACTTGCTTTAGCCCATTATACAAGACACCAAGCCCATCTCAGAAAATTGCTGACAGACCTAGTTTTTATTCTGCCAAGAGTGATATTCTTTTCCATTCTGTTTTGGGAACATTTCATTTACCTCCTCTCACTTCCAGTCTTCCTGAAGCTTCTGTTAGTTACTAAGCCTGAAGTGGAAGGTTCAGTGTTTTAGTTCCGTGCTTTTCCCCCATTTTGGCTCTGAACCATGGATAAGCTCATGAACTTTGGAATTAAAACATTTAGCAGCAGGCAAGCATGTCATAACAGTCAGGTCAAAGCCACTCACAGAACTTTGCTCAGACTTGCAGGAGTGAGGGAAACTGGGACCTCTTTGTCATGCTTTCTAGAAAGGCGTGTCTCTCCCCTTTGCCCAAACTTGAAAACTGGAGTTTGCACTGCAGTGCGTTCAGTATACACATAGTGTGCTGTTTTCTTTTAAAGGGAATTTCAGAGCAGGAGTGGAAAAATGTGCCAGCAAAACATGGAAAAGTAAACACTTTTCAAATGCTGTTTGCCAGTCACCA
Organism: Calcarius lapponicus; assembly: GCA_039654755.1. Lineage (NCBI taxonomy): Eukaryota > Metazoa > Chordata > Aves > Passeriformes > Fringillidae > Calcarius > Calcarius lapponicus. The sequence continues at coordinate 45,692,571 of CM077481.1, forward strand.
AGACTTAATTTAGTTCTGTGCATCAGTTCTCTAAGTGCATCTGTTTCTTAGAAAATTGAGAGGCAGTTAAGGATACAATACCAAAGAAGCTGTTAAAATGTCAGCCTTTGCCAATCATTACCACATAGCTACACTGACAAAGATGAAGGTAATTGCAGTATTTGCATAGTGACAACAATGTGATGAGCGATTTACGGATATTTTCGCGTGCTGTGAGACTCACCCTGTTCTCTTCTAGGTTGGGTTTCCAGTACTGGGACACTGCAGACTCTGGAAAAATGCATGCTGTGGTGTTTAAGAGACCACAGTGGACTGTCTAGGGGTTCAGGGTCTCCTCCAAGAAGCATTTGGGAATACCAATGCAAACAGGAAGGTATTGCACAGTCTGTACAGTGGTTTTCAAATGTTTCCCTAATTCCAGCATAGTACATGGCAGCAGCACCTTTACTGAGTATTGGTTATGAAAAGAGACAAGGGGTTGGTCTTGTATCAAGATAAGATGCTGTTTGCACTTCACATGGTCTGCAACCATCACATTGTGGAGACTTTGTTCTCAAGATGCAGAAAGGACAGGTAAGAATAAGAGCAGCAAGACATGACTGCTCCAAAGAGTGCCTGGGAAAACAGATAAGATAGAAGTACAGAGAAAGGAAGGAAGGCTAGCAGAGAAGGGTGATCAAGAACTTTACGAGAAAGCCTATCCAGCCATCCCATATGTTTCTGAGGAAGTAATTTCCTTTTGAGATTGTATCTTCTTGTCCAATATTACGTCAGAAACAATACATTTCCTGCCTGCCTAGGTTGTTACTCACCTTCTGCCCGGAAAAATTAGCTTATACTCTTTTTGATTTTGGTTTTCTCCCAACAGCTTGAACTCCATTTCTGCTAACCCATTACACCTGTAATTTTTGTTAATATTCCTGTTAGGGAGAAGTTACTATGAAGCGAGTTTAAGCGGAGGCTGTGTCTTGTCACTGGATACAAAGTATTTGCACTCTTGTCAATCCCATTTTTGCTTTGGAAAAACTGCAAATAAAATATTTGTCCTACTTTTAAGGAATTGTTTATGTTCTGTTCTCCTGAGTTCATGACAGTACCTATACTGAACCAGTAATGGTGTGAAAATGGCAAAGCAGATATTGCTGCCCTCCAAAGAGCATGACTGTGGAGTATAACTGGCTAAGGTCTTTGCAGTAATCACACACAACAGAATACAGCATAATCCTGCTGATACACTGCATCCAATAGAAGTTGGTTTAGGCTACTCATCACTTTAAATGGTAACTTGGCGGTTCAGTTGTGCAAGGAGCTGTGCAAACACATATTAGATGCACCAAAGATGTGCATGCCAGGGAAGAGAGAAGAGCCTGTTGAAGCTGAGGCAAATCTCAGAGTTGTATCCACAGCCAGTGGAACAGATTCACACATCCCTGCACGTACACAATTGCTGGGAGCAGACACCTTGTCTGAGGCCCGTGCAGAGAACTGGCTTGTCTACCTATAGCAACTTTGTCCATAATGATGATAATGGTGGTAAAGCCATGGTAGCCCAATTGACAGAGCTGTTTCTAGAAGCTACCAGCAGCATTACCTTTCCACTCCTTGAACTCTTCTGTTGGCCACCAGTTTAAACTAAGCCTCATGGCCAAATCAAAGCACTCTGAGAAGACTGAGTCCTCAAGCATTTCTAACCCGTCTTGGATTATTGTTTGAGCAGCTGCATGTGATAAAATTACAGAATCTTATATACTGTAGGAGCTGTATGCTATCCTTTGGTGGCAGTCCATTCTGTCTTTGAATTGGTGCCTGCACATCAATCTTATTAGTACCAAGTACAAACCCAAACGCAAAGACTAGGTTCACGTGATGTGATTCTGCTTTTGTAAATCAGCCCATACCTGTGATGACTCAAAAGTTTAACAAGAATGCTTCCTTCAGTTTGTTTTTCATTGTAATTAAGAAATATGTCCATGTTATCTTAACACAGTTGGTGGTCTGTCAATTTTGGGAGTGGTTAGAGGGCCTTGTAGAATAATTTTTTATGAGGAAAATGCTGTAGAAACCCCTTTGGGATAAGATCCAGCACTCCAAGTGCTCCTGGAGAGACTAAGGAAAAAATGTGCAGGCTAGGAGATAAAAGGTACTGAAAAGCCTGGGAGGCATTCCAGCCCGGTTCCCCACTGGTTACCAGCTTAGTGAGACACCACATTTTAACCTTCTCACTAATGTAAAAGATTGCTGTCTTCACTAATCTGGTGGACAACCCCAAATCCAGTGTCTGCCCTAGAGGACCCCTGCAGACCCTCTCTCTCTACGTCACCCAGCAGCCTATGTATAACCCTGCTAGAGAGTTGCAGAGGTGATTTGGAGCTGAGCAAGCATCAAATCTAGGGTAAAACACCTCCCACATTATTCCCTTAACCAGAAGAGAAAGCAAAGGACACAGACTGTTGCTAAAGCAGAAGAAAAGTCTTGAGTAAAATCAGAGATTTTACTCAGATTAAAATCGAAGTGAGGGAAAACAGATGTGTGAACAAAGACGAGAGGATGTGTTGGTATAACTGGGGATCTGTCTCTCAAAGCAGAATTGACTCACTAAGTCCACAGGCTGAAAGGTGCACCTGAAGGGCATACAACAGATCCCAGCCCAAGGTTTTAGGGGCTGAAAGCATTTTCAATCCCAGTTAATGATACCCAGGGAAAAGAGCATGCAGGAGAATGGATGCTCATTGAAGAGCTCTCTCCCACGCTACCCCAACACAACCATGCACTTTCCCACATCACCCTGGTAAGCCTCCATAAAAAGTGATGTCATGAAGAACCAGCTACAGGTAATGTTTAAAGAATCAGTTTAATGTGGAAATATGTTAGAAAAAAGCTTCTTGACGTCTACCTCATTCTTTTTAAACTGGGACGTCTTGCTTGGTTTGCCTCATTTGAACACCATGGGTTTTTATTCAGCAAAATGACAGGTTGGATATCCCCGAAGAGAGGTAAATAAGCTTTTCTTGCAAAATGGATATTTATATCCTATAACACACTGCAAGGGAGCTAATGGATCATGACAGAAGTCTAATTGAGCTGGGACCTCCAAAGAAGCATTCTAAGACAATCAGGGTTATGTATTGGGGAACAAACTAGGAGCAGGAGGACTGTCATGGCTGTATGCAGCATTAGGCATCAAAAAAGATGTTAGAAACCTGTGAAGGGTGGCAGAAAGGAGCTACAGAAATTACCCAAAGTCAGTAAAATTCCCTTTACTGTGAGAAGCCTGGTCTATCTCGTATGTTGAAGGGAATCAACTTGATGTCACTCTCTAGAGATAATTTAGAAATTGTCACAGGCCTTTCTTCTCTGTAGTGAACCAAAGCAGAAGGAAGAAGGCCATGGCTAGGATCCAGAGCTAGAGTAATTCAGACCAGAAAAAAAGTGAAGAGATGTATAAAAAGTGAATCACAATTCACTGAGCAATATGGCAGACCTTTCTGTATTTGCAGACTTGGAGAAAGTCTGCAAATAATATCAGAAATACTATCATTCAGTTCAAATTTGCTAAAATTCAGTAGCTAACATGAGATCAAAGTAGATGATTTCTGTGATGTGCCAAGGTTCTGAGAAATAACTTGTGCTCAGATACTATGGTGAGCATTACACCTTTTAGACTGTTTTCTTACTAACCAATATCTTTATTACTTATTCATTTTTGTAGAAATTAATTTTATGGCTTGAGCACAAGTATTGAAAAGATACGGTATTTGCCATGTTCTTGCTCAGGTTTTGTAGTGAAAATCTGTCTTCTGGAAGAAATTACTAGTGAGGGAACGCAAGTTGCGAAGCTGCAAAGACATGACAAATAAAAGCATGAAGCAGAAATTATTTCCAGACCATCAGATACATTTCTGAATGTGTTTCTGCAGAAAAAATCAATCTAATTTCTGATAAAATTACTGAAGTACTACTGCTAGGAAATCTAGAAGCTGGAAAGCAAAATGTTTCCTCTTTTTATTCCTAATGCAGTACTTGAGAGTGTTAAATTATACATTATATATATTATGCAGTACTTGACAGTGAACATACATACAAAATATTGCAATAGTCGTAATGTGAGAAAAAAAACTGCTATGCAGTAAGCTAGGTGGCAGGAAGCCAACAAGTTTCCTTTTTTGCATCTCACAGTAACATTGTACATCTGAAAGCAGAGCTCTGTCACTCCATCCGTGTACATGAGTCTGCATACTGGTTCAGAAAAAAAAAAGCAGGTTTGTTCTGAGTTCTCTCTACATTGCGAGGGATAGATCTTGACACCAAAGTTTTCCTTCTCTCTTCAATAAAAGTCTGATTTTGTTATGCTGAGTATAAGAAAGCCCATTTCTTTGTCCTTAAAGGTTCGGTCAGAGCTTCTCCATTTTGGATGACCTGTGTTGGCTGTCTTTTTCTACCTTGTTAATTCTGTGGTTCCTTGTGTCACCCTGAGACCAGTATCACAGGTTACAGAAAGGGGAAAAGGCTGAGAGGCCCTTCTGTAATTAGGTCCCAGTGGAGAATCTCAGGCCTCTTTCCACAGTCAGCAAGTCCTGGATTACTATTCCCAACATGGCATCAGAGTGGGTCAGAAAGTCAGAAATTGCTGTGGATCCTCTTCCAGCATAATTTTTTTTACTTTTCCTCCCTTCGGTTTCTTTTTTCAGTATGCAGCTACATTAGCAGGGCAGAGAGGTAGGTCTGTGAGCAGCCTGTACTGAACACTTAAGTTCATTAACTATTCTCCAGAGCAGTAGCTAGCAGTACAGGACCCATTTCCAGCTAGCAGATAAAAAGCAGCAGGTCAGGAACAACTGAAGGTCAGCAACTCAGGCTGGAAGAGACAGCAAAGGTTTTAAATGCTTATTTCTGTAGCTGATTTTAGGGAATCACTCACATGCTGGGACTTGGAAGAGTACGGGCTGTGTAGCTACACCATGAATGTCTTTTCCACTCAGCTACACCACAGTCATAATTTTAGATCCTAATGAACCACCTTCCCCATGTACTGAATGGAGATCTCCTAACTACTTTTTGCAAGACACTTCAAAATTTTTGGAAAAGGGGGGCTGAGTCAGAGATAGCAGGGATAGCAAGGCAAAGCACCAGGATAAAGAGACCACTAAAACCTGATATTACCATGAACCACTTCCTGTGGGATATTCATCCCAGCTGCTCCTTGTAGCAGACCTTCCAGCTTTTACACTACAACAAACCGAAGCCCAGAGAGGAGGCTGGTTGTGTTAAAAGGTCCTTGGCTGAGATGCTGTGTAAAAGAGATCCACCTCTGCAAGAAAAGAGCAACACATCTGAGCTGTGACACTTACAAGTGTGGCAATTCTCCTGCAGGTGCACAAAAACTCAAGAAGAAACTCACCTTTTTCCCTGTCTTCATCATAGGCTAATGAGTGTGTGGATTCCATATAGATGGCATGATACAAAGGAATTGCAAAATGACAGGGTACTGATGTTTCTGCAGAGTTTGAGGATGTGCCATGCCTTTAGCATTTATTAGCGGAGAAGTAAGGGAAGCCCTGGCTCAGGTTTTATAGCTCTTGCTGGCTTCTGTTACAGCACAACCACCATAAGACAGCAGAGACAAACTTTGCATGGCTTGCTTATGTGTCTTTGCCAGCTGGTCTCAATCAGGCATCTATTGGTAAATAACATTTTAGACCAAGTCTGTAATATGTACCTGTTCTCAACTACCTAGGAACATTTTTCTCTTCTGCTTGATGAAAATTACTTCTGCTAACAGAGCCATCACTGCTCCATATTATTGACCAGGAGAATGTGGTTATGGGCAGCATGGTGTGTAAGAACCAAGAAATTGCCAAAGGCGGTAGGCCAGGTTCAATGGGGCTTTGATCAAATCAGTTTAGGGGAAGGTGCCCGGGCCCATGGCAGGGGGGTTCAGACTAGATGATCCTTAAGGTCCCTTCCAAGTCAACCTATGATTTTATATTGGTTGGAGAATTTGTTTTCTCCTGCCAAGCTGTCACGCATTGCCAACAGAGAGGAAGTGACTCCTTCATCATCACAGTCTTTCTGCCCTTCTTCCCCTTCTGTGCAAGGACTGGGCAGTCCCCTTGGTCACATCAGGAAGGCAAAGCTAGGCACTGCCTCACACCAAAGCCAACCCTCCACGATGCCACAAGCCACACTGCCATGGTGCAAAGCATGCAGTGTGCCCCCTGTGCAGTGTTGAGAAAGAAACAACTGAATTAGGGCTGCCTTGAAAGGGGCATTCATGTATTCAGCGTGCACACATTTATAATGCAGAGATTTGCAGTGAGAAATGAAACTCATATGTTTTCCTGTTCCTCAGGATGTCCACTCTGTGGCCTGGGGCACTGCTGCTCTGTCTTCTTACCTTTTTTTAGCCTGATGACCTACTGGTTTTCCAGGCAAATTTTTCCCCTCAGTCACAGAGAAAGGGAGCTCCCCAAGACACATATACCAGTCTCTTTTCCAAATCTGGGTCCTAATGTGGGTTTCAGCCATAAAAAGGGCTTTTAACATCCATGAACCCAGAGATCATGTACTACACAATATTCAAGAGGGAGTTTGTTACTTAAATGAATTAATTTCACTTAATTAAGTTTAATGCATTTCAATAACTCTTAGTGAAGCTGGCAAGAACTAGTTAATCAAATGGTGAGGGGGTTTTTGCATGTTTTTGCAAAAAAACCAGGCTTTTTAATACTCTGAAAAGAATGACTTCTAGAATTTGCTTGTGTTCCAGTGGATTGCCCATGTACTGTGAAAAGGAGGAATTACGATATTATTGCAATATTCTTAATTAAGCTGTTTGTAAAATTTTGTGACATTCCTCAGGAGCTTGGAGGCCTGAGCCTATAAATTTAAAAAACCACACATTTTTTTCTCCTTGCAGAAACTGAGCAAAGGATGCCTTTGCAACTGAGGAATTGAAAAGACATGTCTCATTTTCTTAGTGTATAACACAATATATGTTATCAACTCAGACTTACAGAAAATACTAGCCCTCCTAACTCAGGCAGTTTTAAAATGTAGGGGAACCACAACATTGCTGGTCATGTAGATTCTCTTCTCAGCTGTTTACTGAAATAGAGGGTATCATGGAAAGAAAAGTATGCTGGAGAAAAATACACAGCCGTGCTCATTAAATGAATTGGACAGTGCTGTTGGCTGTAATTCAAAAGTAATAAATAATTGCAAGTTAACAGGGCCTTCAAATTTTGCTAATACATTAATGTCACCAGTCCAGCAATATCCTAAATGCTGCAGTTCAATGCAATTACTAGCAACTACCACAATATTTTACGAGAATACTCCTGTCAAAATATGGGGCACACTTTGACATTCTTGATATTTTGAGAAGTATTTGACAAAGTTTCAATTTTATTATGCTTGTTTTGCATGCTTTTGAGTGCTGCCACATTACTAAAAAGTCATTTTAAGCACATCAGATCTCTCACCAGGAGGGAATTTCCTTCAGTAGTTCATACCTAAATGTTAATGATCGTTCTCTGTTTATGATATTACTAATGATTAAGCCCTGGTTGTTAGGCTGGGATATAATCAACTTCTATTGCACTTTTGAACAGAGAACTGAAACTGCCTTCTAGCTTGAAAATCCCCTTCATTTTCACTATTACATTAGGGGGAAAAAAATTTAATCTGCAGCTTCAAGCAAACTATGTTTATGACCAAAAGGAAAAAAATTACAGCTGGGCTGGGGATTTGTCCAGACAAGTTAAAGCAGAGGCGTGTTGACTTTTCCTAGTGTTCTTTTCCCCCACATCTGCTCCTGAACATGTTTGCTTTAACTCGACAATATTGTCACAGGGGGAGAAGCAGAAACAGTGCCAGAGAGGTGGGCTGGCAATGATGCTTCCACACAACTGGAATGATTTCCCTGTGAATCACCCATGTCACGAACAAAAGTACCCATCCCCAGTGTGGAAGGTGGATACGCAAAAGGAAAGGTAAAGTATTCCTTGCTACTGCCTCTCACAATGGAAGGGCTTGTTGTTAACTACTCAGTGACTGTAGGAAAGGGGATTCACTTTCATCATAGAGGGTTTATGTGCTATTCCATTCACACTGCTCATTTTTCATGCCATGGGCACAGAGGCGAGCTACACATTGACAACTTTGGAGAAGACTTCTGAGTGCCACTATGCTTACTAGATATTTACTATTGTTAGATATTTATCTATTATTAGATATCCACTGTTGTTAGATATTTATTATTATTAAATACCTATTATTAGTAGACCTTTAGAAAAGACACTTGACAAGGTAAAGACTTCAGCAAGCCTTTAAGGGGGGAAAGGATGCCTTAAGTTTTAGCTTTCCTATTTTCCAGATTCTGTACTGCATTATTATATAACTCCAAACTTCATATTAGTTTGTGTTAGCAAGTTCTCTTCACAGCTTAGTTAGAGAAAACAATTTTTTTCCAGCCCAAGAACCAGGGACACTGTTACAGCTTCAGGCCCAAAAAGTATAAACAACAGCAAATTGAGGAGAGCAATCTGGGAGGATGGGACTTCATAACCTGCAGCTGTAATTGGAAAATTAACCCCAATATGTAAATGGAACAAAACTTATAAAAGTGTGAAAACTGTTGACACACCTTCCATTTTGGGTCTGTCTTGGGTGTAGCCTTGGCCAGGCTCTTGTACTGCCCAAGGTGTGTCCTTTGGAGGCCTTTTTAATAAATACCTACTTTTTTCCTTTAACACTGCCTAGCCTTTGTTCCAGGCAGCCTCTCTAGGCATCACATGCAAATTAGTCTTTTAGGTGTTCAGTATGGAAACCTCTCCAAAGGGCTGTTTCCTGGTTACACTTCTAATGGCTCTGGTCCTGGAACAGCAGGAAAAATGCAGGAGCAGAGCATGATGCTTCCTGGATCTTTAACCTCACCCTGTTTTTCCCATCCCTGCTCCCTGGTGCCCTGAGATCAGAGCAATGCTGAACCAAAGACCTTGTGTTTTGTCTGTGTTTTGGATTCGTGTAAGTAACAGAATATATTTTTGAGAAGCAGAAAATTTGTCTTGTAGATGGCATTTTCACCTCCAAGCCTTCAACTCATCCTTAAGTGCTGGTGGTAGACAGGAAAGGGAAGATGATGGTCTAGAGGTTGAAGTTGCAGTTTTGGATAATTATACAATCTGTCTTCCCGCACAGGCTCTCTCATGCAAATATCACTTTGTCAGCAGCATGGCAGAGAAGGAATGAGGAATCAGAAAATTAATTCATTCACTACAGACTATCAGCTAAGAGCCAAAATCCTCCACAAACAATACATGAATTTGGTACTGGTTCTTCAGCACTGTCAAATACTATCACTCTAGCACAAGCCCTTTGTGCACACATTCCTGCGAGAGATAGAATTGAAAATCCAGAAATGCCACACAAATATTTTTAAACTTTTCTTGAATTAAACATTCACCGAATTAAAAACTATTGCATTATTACAGACATGTTTTTGTTAATACAAACTATGTAGCACTGTAACAACACTATCTTTTTTCTATCCCTTAAAAAATGGGCCTTAAAAATAAAAAGCTTGAAAAAAAACTTAAGCAGCAACAAAAGCCCAGAAAAGATTCCTGCTAACACTAGTCAACGTGGAATTGTTTACAAAGGTCTGGCTAGAGGGTTGGGTTGAAGAAAGGAATGAAAGAAAAAAGGTCATATATAAACTAGTATATAAATATCAGAACAAAACATCAGATGTTCTTTTTCTTTTGGATAGCCTACAGTGTCTATCTAAGAGGGTCTTAATGTTTGAAAAATATTAAGGAAACGGACTGCTCTGTAATCTAAAGCAAACAGGAAGCAAGATTTTTGCTGTCTTCCATAGAACAATTCTTGGAATGTTTCTTATGTAAGAATAAAACCATTAGGGAGGAAGCAAAAAAGTTCAGAAATAGGCCTGTAGGCAGCTTTTTAACTTTTTGAAGTATTTTTCATATATTTTCTGAAGTATTTCAATATGGATAGGTAGTTGAATTAAAATACTTGATTTTAGTGTGCTGAGCTTAGATGTTCCTTTTAAATTGTCATTGAGAGACTACCAAGGCTTGCACAGTCCATTGGTTACTAGCTGCTGTTGTGTTGTTGCATGTGGGCACCCATGATAGAGCCAGGAGTATTCTGAGGAGCATCAATGATTACAGAACCCTGGAAAGTCCCAGTAAGGGACTCTGGAGCTCAAGGGGTGTTTTCATTGATCCTCACAGTCAAAGAGAAGGTATTTGAAAGGGCCAGTCAGGCAGGTAAATCAACAAATGGTTACAGGCTGGCACCACAGTCCAGGTTTCGGCTTCTTGGACCTCATAACTCACCTTGGGACCTGGGTGTACTGAGGGCTCATGGGGTCCGTCTGGCAGGGAAGGGGAAGAGCATCTTCTGCCATAGGCTTGCCAGGCTGGTGAAGAGGGCTTTGAATTCAAGGTGTCAGGAGATGGGAACCTCAGTCCCTCTTAGTCCTTCCAGTCTGGTGGGAAGTCAGCAAGAGATGCCCAGAGCTTGGAGTGGGTCACGAGCAGAATACATGAAAAGTCATGAAGGAATTCCTGACACTCCAGCCAGTAAGTCTGTTTCATCAGGGACTGAACTTAAATGCCTTTGTGCCAACACACACATCACAGGGAATAAACAAGAGGAGTTAGAGGTGGGCTAAGAGGCGCCACAAAGATATGGTGGGGTGGCTTCTACAAGCCAGCACTCCTATGAAGCATTGGAATGAGAGGTTACAGACTCTTTTGAAAACAGGCAGGAGAGACGAGGAAAGAGTGTTGCTGTCTGTGCCAAGAACATGCTGAAGTGGATGGAGTTCTGCCCTGGGATGGATGAGGAGCCAACTGAGAGCTCATGGATCTGGATTAAAGGCAGGGCAGGGACAGGTGACATTACAGCAGGGGCTCACTACAGGCTGCCTGACCAGGAACATTGAGCAGATGAGTCTCTCCCATCTAGATAGATGAACAATTCAACTACCTCAGTTCTGTTGATGAACACAGAGTACAAGCAGACCAGGAAGTTTCTGAATTGTGTTGATAATAACTTTCTTCTGGAAGCATTAGAGAAGCCAACAAATAGAAATGATATGCTGGATCTTCTTCTCAACAGCAAGGAGGATCTGGTGTGGAATGTAAAGGCCAGTAGGAGCTTTGGCTGGATCCTTACAGCGTCAGGAAGGGTGCACATCAAGCCAATACTCTAGACTTCAGGAGAGCAGACATTGGCCTCCTCACAGACACGCTTGGTAGAGTATCATAGGAAAAAGCCCTGGAGGGAAAACACACCCAAGAGAGCTGGTTGTGATTAAAGCATCACCCTCTCCATGGGCAAGGAGCAAGATGATTGTATACTTCTGAGGAAGAAAGAAAGCAAAGGGGGTGGAAGGCTTTCATTAATGAGCAAGGAGCTTCTGGTAAAACTCAATCAGAAGAAGAAAGTTTACAGATTCTGGAAAAAAGGATAAACCACTTGGTAAGAATATTGCAATTATATCAGAGCATGCAGGGCTGCATGCTAAGGTTCATTTGGAATTGAATCTGGCAAGGGATGTCAAAGACAACAAGGGTCAAGAAAAAGGAAGACTTGGGAAAATGGGAGCCCACTGCTGAATGAGGTGGGTGCTCTTGTGATGAAGGATAGAGTGAAGACAGTTGCTCAGTGCCCACTTTGCCTCTCTCTTTACTGCTAATGCATATCCTTAGGAATCCCAGTCCCTGGAGGCAAGAAAGAAAGTCTGGAAAAAGACTCTATACTTCTCTGTGGTAGAGGAGGATTGGTTTAGAGATCATTTAAGCAAATTCAAAACTCACAGATCCATGAGGTCTGATTGAATGCACCTGTGAATACTGAAGTTTGCAAGTGTTAATCCAATTTCCATCATTTTTGAAAGGTCAAGGAGAAGATGACAGATGCCCAAGGACTGGGGAAAAGCCAATGTCACTCCGATTTGTCAAAAAGGGCAAGAAGGAGGACCTAGGAAATGAGTCAGCCTTATCTCAATTCCTGGAAAACTGATGGAACAGTTTGTTCTGGATGTCATCTCTAAGAATGTGGATGAAAAGAAAGTTATCAAGAGTAACCAGATTCACCAAGCTGTAATCATGCTTGACCAATCTGGTAGCCTTCTGTGGTAGGATGATGGGCTGAGGAGAGAAGGGGAGAACAGTGATTTTTAGCCTTGGCTTCAGCAAGGCTTTTTCCCCAACATGCTCACGGTAGCTCAGGAAGTGTGGGCTAGCTGAGAGGACAGTGGGGTGAACTGGGAGCCAGCTGAATGACTGAGCTCAGAGAGCTGTGCCCAGTGGCACAGGGAGGCTGGAGGCCTGTAGCTGGTGGGGCTCCTCAGGGGTCAGTTCTGGGTTCAATCTTGTTTAACTTATTAATCAGGAGGCAGGGACAGAGCTCCCTGACAGCACAGAGCCAGGAGGAGTGACCAATACCCCAGAGGGCTGGGCTGCCAGTCCGTGAGACCTGGACAGGCTGGAGAGCTGGGCAGAGAAGAAACATCTGAAATTCAACAGAGGCAAGTGCAGGGTCCTGCACCTGGGGAGGAGCAACCCAAGGCATCAGCACAGGCTGGGGGTGAGCTGCTGGGAAGCAGCTCTGTGGAGAAGGACCTGGGAGTCCTGGTGGACAACAAGCTGTCCATGAGCCAGCAGTGTGTCCTGGGGACCAAGGCCAATGGGATCCTGGGGTGCATTAGGGAGACCATTGCCAGGAGGCTGAGAGAGGTGATCCTGTCCCTCTGCTCAGCCCTGGTGAGGCACATCTGGAGTGCTGTGTCCAGTTCTGGGCTCCTCAGTTCAGACAGAGAACTACTATAGAAGGTCCAGCAGAGGGCTGATGAGAGGACCAGAGCATCTCTCTTACAAGGAAAGGCTGAGGGAGCTGGGCCTGTTCAGCCTTGAGAGGAGACAACTGAGAGGGGACCTTATCAATGCATACAACTTTCTGAAGGGAGGGTGCCAGAGGATGGACCCAGACTCTGTCTGGTGGTGCCCAGCCACAGGACAAGGACCCTGGGCACAAACTGAAACACAAGAAGTTCTATACGAAGGTGAGGAAAAACGTCCTTATTTTGGCAGTGACAGAACAGACTCCTGGGGGAGGTTGATGCATATCCCTCTCTGAAGATGTTCCAAACCCACCTGGATGTGATCCTGGGCAATCTGCATTAGCAGGGCGGTGGACTAAAAGATCTTCAAGGGTCCCTTCCCATCCCAGTGATTTCATAGTTCTGTGATTATGTGAAATTTTGCACTATCTTTCTTCTGTAATAATTTTTAGTAGCTTGAAACAAAAACATTTTTTTTCAATTTTTATCCACACATGTTTTCCAACATGCTGTTTTTCAGGTTCAAATGCACATCTGATGGGATTAGGCACATGGTTTGATTTTGTATTTACTTTTAACAAGAGGATGATCAAAGTATTTGTTCTTAAGTCAGCTTTGGTTTATATGCTTTGTGTATGCAAACAAACAGGAGAAACAGAAATTTTAGTTGTATTTCCTAAATCCAAAAAGCTATAGATAAAAATTTGCCAATGAAATTTTGTTTTGCAAAGGTTTTGATATGAATTCTGATGCAATAAACTGATATTGAAGCTTCTGGGTGAAAAAAATATTTTAATCCTGAAGCAGCAGAGGGAGCTATGCCAACACAATTAGCTGCATTCCCAGGCTTCTGCAACTGTGAAAGGAGACTTTTGTTTGTATGCTGCCTTTTCCTGGCATCTGAAGAGATTAATATATTTGGAATACACTAAACTGTGATACCAGCCTCAGGGAACAGGTAATCTGAGAGTTAGCAGATGAACAAGCAACAAGATGAAAAAGTAAAACAGGACAAAACATTCAAATGCTCTTAGGTACTAAAATACCTAAAAGACCTTGCAGTTCAGTGGAATGCATGCTTTTCAGGAACTCTGACATTTTTGGAAATCACATTTTTATTTCAAGAATGTGGGGAATTCCAGTCATTACTTTGGGAGCCCAGACTGGCCTTTTAACCATCACCTACATCTTCCTACATCTTCATCATGACAATGGTACCAACTCACAACGCCCTTTGCCATCTCCCCAACACATATATTCTATTGACAGCTCTGAGGTGTAAGCATGCATTGACAGCAAGACACATGCTTAAACACATGGTGGAAAAAAGAAAGAGCTTAATTGCTTATACTTAAGCATATGTCCAAGCCTTTTATAATTCTCCTTGAAAAGATTCACTTGTAAGCCTGTTAATGTGAAGTGGTAAATCCTTTGGGAGTGAAATATCTGGTAAAGCTTTTAAGTTTCACAAAGCCACACGGACTCTTTAGACATGTTATATGACTTTAAATGTGCATGGCAATCTCTGTGTGTGGATTTGTATGTTTAAAAAAAACATCTCATGAAGCTACATAAAAATATACATGTACCTCTTATGACCTTACTTCCCACCTCCCTCCTACTGCCCCTGCAATCTGAAGGCCAGCAACCACCAAGAGAAATATGTAAAAGCAAAAACAAACAGTGTCTCAGAGGTCACCACAGAGTCTTTCGTTCTCAGTACTGTAGAGTGACATTGACCAAAGCAGAGAAAAAACTAAAGAAAACATAGCCCTGTGGAAACTATAAACTTTAATTTTAAGTACTTCTCACAGGGGTATAGAGGAGATGCCAGAAAAACTGACTATTGACTTTGTATAGAACTATAAAAGCATTGGTTGTAGTTTTGTTCAGTCACACTATTTTAGTAATAAATTATTTGTTCTTTTTACTCAGTGAATGACGAAGTCAGGGAATGACAGAGAGATAAAGGAGGGTTCCCAAGGTGCCTACCAAACAGATAGATGTTTTCTGAAGCATTTCCCTGACTTCTTTCAAAATTCAGGGGTGAGATGGGGGCTCATAGCACTGCAGGCAGGAAGAGCAGGAGTGTACATGGGGACCTCTGTAACCATAACTATGAGGGAGTTTTTATCCCATTGCTGGAGACCTGTCCAGAGCTGAAGGTCCTTTCTTCTCTATTATTGCTCTTGGCAATTATTCATACAGGTATTGAAATGGAAGGATTGAAATGTTGCCTCATGCTTGACATGGGAACCAATCTGAAGCCAAGCCAAGGGCGTATGGTTGCTCTTCCAGTATCGTGATAGGCCTCACAGTAAGATGGTTAAAGGGATCAGCTGCTTTATTTTTTAGTCAATTCGTGTTTGCCATCCTGGTTTCGCTCACCATCACTTTCTGTCTGTTAAATCATGCTTTTTTTTAGCTAAATGTGAAACCTCCTGAAATCAGGCACTTTGCAGCTTCACACAGGTTACCAGCAGTGTGAATCATGTCCCCAGACTCATCTCTCAGATACAGCACTCATTAATGGAAATCTTCTCAGATTGTGAGAATCAAATGCCACAATTCTAAATGTAGGCTTGGGTACTCCCTTACAAATGACCTCACATTTTTGTTTGTTTATTTCCTGGGGTTTCTTGAGAAAAAGAAATTGTTTATAAAACAGATATACTGAACAGTGCAGTTCATTTGAAATGCTCTTTAGCTGTACCAAACTGTTACTGCAGAAAATGTCTGAAATACTGACACAATTCACTGCAGCAGAGATTCAGGGGTCCTCAAAATCTTTACCACCAAGTCAATAAACAAGAGATAAAATCAGTAGCAAATGTCAACAGTGTAGATCCATTGCACAAAAAAAAAAAAAAAAGAGATAAAGAAGTAAAGTTAAAATTGACATAACTAGGTAAACATTGTTGGGTAGTAAGGGGTGAAAAAGCCTATGGGGCTTTTGGTAGGTGGCTGAATTTCTTAATCATCCATGTATAGGTACACCTATACACCTGGGCATGAAATGGATGTGAGGAGGAAGGGTTCCTTCCTCTAGTGAGAAAAAATGTCAGCAAAGCACATTTTGAAGTACTCTTTTTTTTTTCCTTCTTTTTTTTCCCCATATAAAAATAGCAACTATAATTATGTAGCTCTATATTTTCCATCCTGGGAAAAGGCAAGAATTGCAACTTGAAGCACCTCTACATTCTACAGATACTGTCAAAAGCTCTCTAATATTAAATGTTTCTCTCTGAGTAAAAAGAAAGATGCAGTTTTCAAGTAGTAACTGAAACTAGTAGAAGGAGCTTTAGCAGAAGCAATGCATATTCTTGAGCTTGTAATCACACTGCCATCATTGGAAATTCTGATGTGTGAAATGGCAGAAGTCAAGCCAGATGTTTGGTTTTTCTGGAAGGCGTAACTCCTTTAAGGTAGCCTTTGCTAGAACTGCCGTTAGTCATGTTGGGCAAAGATTGTAGGTCCTCCTTCGGAACGTGAGAACACTAGTTGTAGAAATATGTATGCTGCCTTGTACATTGTACAAATATGAAAAAGATTCTGAGATCAAACATTAGCATATTTACGACAAAAAAAAAAAGTGGATTCTTCACAGTTTACACAAAGCTGGTCTGATGCAAATGGCAATCTAAAAATGAGTGTTTGCCTTAACAAACTTCAAGGATACTCTTTGCAATATTTATGTGATGGACATTGAAGAAGCATCCTTTGACACTGCTTGGAGACTTGTTAGCACAAATTTGTTCTTAGACCTAAATTCTTAATCACTATGAACTCTTGACCTTTTATGACCTGCAACAGCCTTACCTATAAGGAGATTTATTTGTAACCTTTAAAACAACATGTGGATGAAGAAAGAATCACTTATTTTGGTCAACCATCAGACAGACTGAAATCACAAGGAAGCAGACTGTGCAGTTATGTAGTTTGACTGAATTCTAATAGAAACATCATTTACCCTCCAAGGCTGCATTTTCAGGGGAAATTGGGGTCATACCACACAATATCCAAAATTATAATCTTCTCTTTATCTACACTTCTCAGCTGGGAATAACTAATTTTCATTAAATCACAGATTTGTCATTTCCTATTAGAAAACCAAAGAAATGCTCTACTGTGCCTTGCATAAAGCATTCTTCTCTGAGTTGGTTTTAAAAGGTTGTAAAATGTTGGAGTTGCTGATACCCAGTTGTTAGATGGCACAATATCATCCCACATTTTGAGAGTTTAGCCATTTTCATTCCCTATGCTTCTCACAAAAGGTCTCTACAATTCTATAGCTTACAGGTGTTAAACTATCAAAACAGCTTAAAGGCAGCTTACCAGAAACTGTAATTGGAGAATTCTCCAATCAAGGAAACACAATATAATGCAGGCACACCTGGAAAACAGATGGACAGTGCTGCCTGCAGTTCAGGCTGCTGTGGCCAGGTTGGGTACCTTCATAGCACTGGGCAGCATTCAGGATATTTCTGTGATTTTCAGTCAGGGTGCCATGTTTTAAAGGAAGAACAAAAATGTTTCTAATAAAGAATTTTGTCAGGGTTGCTGGGAGAAGCACACCCTAGGTTCCTTCTGGTGCCACTGAACTGGGATATCCATGATGGCACAACTTTCAACTGATGCATTGATGCAGTCTATATTATGCTTACTGTGAGTCTGAGACAGTGGGGAAAACATGAGAAAGTTTCAAAAGCAAATATAAAATTGCCAGTGTTGCAAACACTTGGGAGCATAGTGAGGACACATCATTGTGTGGTTTGTTTCTCTTCTCCGTGTAAGTGTTTGGCATGCAAGCAATTCCAATCTTCTGAGCCTTTCTTTGGAAATCCTTCCTTTGCTTGTAATTGAACACCACTACTGATAGCGAGGATCAGATTAGAGGTCCATTAAGCCAAGTAACTTTACTTCAGGTGACTATGTTCAATAAGGGAATAGTAACAATCCATATGCCAGCTCCAGAATTAAAGACAAAGTAATATCCCAAAGCATGTGGGGCCAGGTCTCCACAACAGGTCAATACCTGCTGATCCTGGACAAACCCTCAGAAAATATAGTAATGGGTTAAATTACTCCCTTTAATGTTTTTAAAGGCCTGCTCCTTTTTCTCCCCAAATCCATTTAAGGAAATCAGCAGGGTTTGGAGGAGTTTATCTCCCTTACACGTTTTGAAGTTTTCATTGGGGCAGGTACAAATTATTTCTAACATTGTTGTCTCATCTAGTGAGCTAATGAAAGTGGAGGCAGTGGCACTGCTGTTTCAGGTGTTAAGATTCCCCTCTTATCATGCCTCCATCAGCCACAAGAAGTCCCTCAGCTACTCCAGGAAACAACATAGATATACCGAGTAGCACTGGGAATGAAGGAAGTGTTGATGAAGGCTAAATCAGCTAGGGGTGCAGGAATTTGCATTTTCTCTCCTTGACAGATGAAAAAGTGAGCTCAGAAAGTGACAATGCTTGCCTGGTTTAGAAGAAAGGTGCAAAAGTTGCACTTTCCCTTCCCTTCCCTTCCCTTCCCTTCCCTTCCCTTCCCTTCCCTTCCCTTCCCTTCCCTTCCCTTCCCTTCCCTTCCCTTCCCTTCCCTTCCCTTCCCTTCCCTTCCCTTCCCTTCCCTTCCCTTCCCTTCCCTTCCCTTCCCTTCCCTTCCCTTCCCTTCCCTTCCCTTCCCTTCCCTTCCCTTCCCTTCCCTTCCCTTCCCTTCCCTTCCCTTCCCCATCAATTTTGAGAGCTAATAGTCTGGTTTTTAAGTATGCTAAGCTCCTGGGAATTAACATTGACCTGGGCCTGGATCTCACAGCTGTGTACAACACAAATCTCTCTGATACACCACAGAGGTCAAACCTATCTCAAACAGCACACGTTAAGCATATTTTTACTTATTTTCCTCTCAGCCCCCACTGTGAGAAGAGGATAATAGCCTCTAGTATCATCAGGGTGATAATTGCATGTTTACAAAGCTTTTAGATAATAGAATAATGAAAGCCATAATAATTGAGGAAATAAATAGCAGTTCATTTTCATCCAATTTAAAATACTTTGTAACCACTGGAGAGTGAAAGAAAACAGAGAAAGGGAAATGTGTAAACATCAGAATGGGGGTAACTCCATACATTGTAACGACAGCAAAAAAAATATATATTCTTACTGCATAAACCACATTACTTTTCTCCTGAGCACCACATAAATCTGAAGTCAGGCTGTTGAAGCACAGATCAGTATCCATCTACAAAAAACATACAAGTGGGGGAATCAGTGTTTAATAAAGCAAGTTTAAATTTCTTCTTGTGTGATTGTCCATACAAAAATAATACTGAGGATAAGAGCTTAATATTTTTCCTTTTTTACTTTTGAGATATAGATCTTGGTCATCTCATATTTGTGATTAATACAACTGTAATTCTGTCACAAGTTTTTAATGGTAACAGAGACCCCAAGATGAAAACTCCAGATACCTTATCTCCAAGTTGCATGCAGTCAGGAGGACCTTGCGAGAACTGAAATTGGGGAGTTTGTTGAAGTAATCTGAGTGCTGATTTAATGGTAGTTTTATTGGTGTTGTCCTTCCTACATATTTTATCTGCAGCATCCATCTGTGATCCATGAAGGATGTGTGTTGCACTGGGTGGAGATAAGTATTCATGCCTACCTGTGTGCTCTTTTGAACTCCGCTAGGGTGACAGAAGCCAGCATGGACCAGCCTGGATCCTGCCCTTTCTTCTGCACAGCCAGCAGCAACCTGCAAGGGGAAGGTGGCAGTGAGTCAGGGGCTGTGGCTGCGCCACACCATCTGTGGGTCAGGAGACTGCCTTCCTACTTCTAAGATGGGATGAGTCTGTTTCTTGCACGTGTTTATCTTCAAGACATATTCAAACAAAGAGATCTACCTTCTTGGGCTAACATTCACATTTCCTTCCCACCTGTGACCTGAGTCATTGTCACTGCTAAAAGTACTGTAGTGTTTTACAGGCAGTGGAGGGATATTCCACCTGACCTGCAACACAGGGAATTTGTAGGGTAACTGAATGTTCCCTATCCCCTGCCAGGCACTGGCCTGGACCACCACAGTGTACTAGCACATGGTCTTCATTGTGACTAACACAGTTTAGAGCCAGAAAAAGGAGACACTTTTCTACTTGATTGTGGCATGCCAGATGTTCCTCAGCAGAGCTGTCCCAAAGCTCCCTGGAACTGACCACATCTGACTATCTGTTCCCCTGATGCTTTCACCTTGGCAAGAGCTTCCCAGGTCCCATCCCATCAGGTGAATGTAGTCATTGAGGACAAGATTTCAGGAGAACATGAACACAGGCTGTTTCACTGAAGTTTCCTGATTCTGACAGAGAAAATGCCATTTCTCACTGCTATACACAGTTGTACAAACAACTTTTCCTGACTTCTTTTAGGCCTTTGCCAGTTAAATAAATCTGAGTGAAATGAGAATAAAACTCTGCTCTTTTTGCAATATCTTTTTCAGGAGACGCTAGACCCCAAAATCTTCTCACAGACCTAGGCAAGCTCAGAATACTTTGGATGTGTATTAGAGAATCACAGAAACATTTAGGTTGGAAAAGACCTCTGAGATCATTGAGCCCAACCTTTGATCAAGACATTGTCAACTGGACCAGAGCACTAAGTGCTACATCCAGTCATCTCTTGAACACCCCCAGGGATGGTGACTCCACCAGGCCCTGGGAAGTCCATTACAGTGTTTAGCAACCCTTTGCATGAAAAAATTCTTCCTGGTGCCCAACCTTCCCCTAGGGCAGCTTGAGGGAATATTCTCTTGTTCTGCCACTTACAGCCTGGCAGAAGAGGCTGACCCCCACCTGGCTGCACCGCTTTTCAGGCTGTTGTAGAGAGAGTGATAAGGAAACCCCTGAGCATCTTTTCCTGCAGGCTAAACAACCTCAGCTCCCTCAGCAGCTCCCCATAAGATTTATAATCTAGACCCTTCCCCAGCTTTGTTCTATTCTCTGGACATGCTCCAGCACCACAATGTCCTTCTTGCAGTTAGGGGCCCAGAACCGAACACAGAACTAAAAGTGTGGCCTCACCAGCACCAAGCACAGGGGAACAATCACTGCCCTGGTCCTGCTTGCCTCACTATCCTTGGTATAAGTCAGGATGCCATTGACCACCTAGACACATGTTGGCTTATATTCAGCTGGCTGTTAGCCAGTACCACCAGGTCCTTCTCCACTAAGTTGCTTCCTAGCCATTCCGTCCTAAGCCTGCATGGACTTTTTGTGGCTGAAGTGTAGGAAGTGTAGGCACTTGGCCTTGTTGAATGTCATACGTTTAGCCTTGGCCCATTGATCCAGCATGCCCAGATCCCTCTGCAGAGCCTTCCTGCTCCCCAGCAGATCTGCACTACCACCCAACATGGTGTCATCCATGAATTTACTGAAGGTGGTCTCAATCCCCTCATCCAGATCATCAACAAAGATATTAAACAGGAGTGGTCCCACTACTGACTCTGAGGCACAGCATCCACAGGATGCAGCACCATTCATCACTATCCTCTAGGCTCAATCATCCAGACAGTTAACACAGAAAAGAGAGCTCCTGTCCAAGTCATGGGCTGCCAGCTTTTCCAGGAGAATATTGTGGGAGGCATGTCAAAGGCTTTACTGAAATCCATATAGACAACATCCACGACCTTTCCATTGTCCACTGAATGGGTCATCTTGTCATGGAAGGACATCAGGTTGGTAGGGAAGACTCCTGTTCCTAAGCCTGTGATGGCTGGGCTTGATCCTGAGGATGTCCTGTACCTGCCATGTGATCACATGCAAGATGATCTGTCCCATAGCCTTCCCAGATACCAAGATCAGTCTGACAGGCCTGTAGCTCCTAGGATCCTCCTTCAAACCCTTGTAAATGGGCAACATACTGGACAACCTTCAGTCATCTGGTACCTTCTCAGTTAACCAGGACTGATGATAAATGATAGTGAGCTCTTCTGCCAGCTCCCTCAGTTCCCTTGGAGGAATCCATGCAGTCCCACAGGATTGTGAGGGCTAAGTGCCACAGGAGATCACTAATGATTTCCCCCTGGATTGCGTGGGGTCTGTCCTGCTCCCTGCCCCTGTTGACCAGCTCAGAGGGCTGGTTGCACTGGGGATAACTGGTCTTACTGCTAAAGACTTGGCAGGTGCTAGGCCTAAGGCTAAGAAGGTATTAGGCCTTTTCCAATGTTCCACCCCGGGTCCAATAAAGGATGGTGTTTTCCTTGGCACTCTTTTTGTTGTTAGTGTATTTATAAAAGTTATTTTTATTATATTTTACACCAGTTTTCAGCGGATTGAGTTCTAGTTGAACTTCTGCCTGATTTTTTCTTTGCATGACCTACAAACATCCTTGCACTCTCCCTGAGCTGCCTGCCTCTTCATCCAAAGGTCATAAACATTCTTTTTCTCTGAGTTACTGCTAAGGCTCTCTGTTCAGCCAGGCTAGTCTTCTTCCCTGCCAGTTCATCTGTTGGCACATGGGAATGTCCTGCTTCTGCATCTTTAATATTTCCTTCCTAAAGTACATCCAGCCTTCCTGGACCCCTATGTTATGAAATGCTATTTCCCAGGAGACTCTCTGAACCAGTGAGAGACCCTGAACAGGCCAAGGTCCACCCTCTGAAAGTCCAAAGTCCAAGTATTTTGCTGATTCTCTTCCTTCTCTAAGAATCCAAAACTCTGTGATTGATTCCATGGTCAGTGTGCCCAAGATGGTCCCCGACCACCGCATGTCCCACAGCCCTTCTCTGTTTGTGAGCAGCAGGTCTGGCAGGGCATGCCCTGGTAGGCTCCCATATAAGCTGTGTGTAGTTACCTTCTACACACTCCAGGAACCAAGTTTATTGGTTTATAAACCAAGTTTATATTTTATATCCTCTGTTAGGAGAACAAAATATCCATTATTTTGACTAGTAGCTTTTGTGGTATTTCTGACCTTGTCAGAAGAAAAAATTCTGCAGAGTTTTAGAAATTTATGTCTTTGGTTATTGTTTTAAATATGGTTTCCAACTGTATAGGCACTGTAAGGACATAGGAAGAATCCCTGTTCCAAAGTGCTTCAGATACTTTAAAGCTACACCAGGAGTATTTTACTTGCATCAGTGCATGAGGAATACTGCCTTTTCCCATTGCTACATTTGGCACAGACTAGGATGGCTATATTCTAGTTTTTCCAATCTAATTTTATCTTTAGTGGGGTGACCTGGAGCCTTCTGTCAGTAGGGACTGTCCTCCTTTATACCTCTGGCTGAAACTGTGGCAAAAGAGGACAGCTGATCCTGTTGAGCATCATGCACCTCCCGCCCAGCTGTCTCAAGGGCTGCTTAGAGACCCAGCATTCCTAAGTACCCCCCTGGCAGAGCTAACTGCATGGCTTGTTTTTCTTTTATGTTACAGTTTCATGCTTAAGGACAAGAAAGTGGGCAATCCTTTTTGACTGAGATTTCCCAGTCCTACTTTAGCAATAGAATGGGATGAAGGCAGGGAAAAGGTCTGATCCAAATTGGGCTTCAGGGATTTTTGATCTTTCCTTGTCCTTTTTCCAAGTCTGTGCTTAGTGCAGTTTACATCTCTAAGATAAGGGATACCCTAGATTACCATGACCTCACATTGTACCTATTAAGGAGTGTTTCACTGTGTCCAAAGACTGTTTCACAAACAGCAGCTTTCCCTACAAGATGTTCTGGCAGCCAGATGTGTAGGTTTATTCACTAGTATACAAAGAAGACATGACAGCCTTTTGGGATTTTATGAGCTGATTCATTGGATAGTGACTAAGAATGGTTATTCATCAGTAGCTGACTATTAAACCATCGCCCAGCCTTATGGGACAGCACCCATCAAAACTTCGCAGAAAGTTGACTTTAACCCCATATTTAGTTATCAGATTTTAGGTCACATTATGAATAACATTGTGATTCAGATGTCTTAGAGAGGTTCAGAAATCTCTTACGATAAGGTTTCCTTCTCACAGTTATTAGTCAATGTTTCCAGAAGCAGGTTCTCCCATGTAACTTGATGATTGAATGCAGGTGCTGGAAAGCAGCCTTCTCCATCCATTTCCTAAGTAGGCATGGGGAAAAAAAAAAAAAAAAACAAAAACAAACAAACAAACAAACAAAAAAACACCCAAAAAAACCAACCAAAAATACCACTAAAAAAAAAAAAACCAACAAAAAAACCCAACAACAACAGAAACGACAACTCTGTAGATACTTTCTCTGATCAGGAGTAAGGGAAGTTACAGTAAGGACTACTGACCGTGACACACAGCAAGGATATTAATTTTTCATAGCTTCAATCTTCAAAATTGGGTGATCTTACTTTTGCTGTCTCTGGAGTTTGTGTCAGTGGTGGAAGAGCTGCCTCCATGTCCCTGAGTGAAGACACTAGATACAAGCGCGCAAATCCTTCACCTACTGCATACCTGGAGTTTTCCAAGGGAATTTGTCACAGAGGTGTTTGTGCTATGCAAAGCAGCAGGCACGTGAGAATATGCAAAGGAAACTCCCTCCCCTGCACTTGCTCTGCATGAACAAGCCCTGCCAAAAATCACTTCAGAGGACAAGGACAGAGATCCTTCAGAACTGTCACTGAGACATGAAGAGGACTTTGCAAAAGAGTATCACTGCTGTAGCAGAAAAGACATGGCTTTTCCAGCCATATACATCTGCTGTACCAGCATCCAAAGCATATTCAATGTGAGTGGAAAGTTGTCAGTGGAAAAAAAGGGAAGAAAAATTATCAATTATTAAAATTCCATGTAGGAAAAAATAATTAAACTTAATGCCATCCAAACTCCCAATGAAGAAATCTTTAAAAAAAGAAATCTTGTTTGAAATTGGAAACTCAAGCCTGTATCTAAACAAAGCCCCTTATTATTGTGCATTTTTAAAAACTCATTCTACTTGAAATCTGTAAACCTCCTAAAATTACTGTCACGTTCACATGAGAAATACCTAAAATGCCAAGTATTTGTGGGATAATTGCTGTTTACTTGACATTTGTTGCTGCCCTGAATTTCAGCAGACATATGCTTGCACAGTTCAGCCATTAAGTTTAACATCAGCCACTTTGCAAAGTTAAATAATTCAGCTGTTCGCATTTGCCTACTAATTGCTGAGAGCAGCCATCCACACAAAGGATTAAGTGACTATTATTCTTCAGAATAATATAAGTCTTTTATTCTGTAGGAAGTCTAAAAAACGTCATTTGGTACTTTCATGTATAGCATCTCTAGGAATAAGTTAATGGAGCACAGGAAGTTAAAAATCTGTTTGGGCCTGCATATCAAATTCCATCTTAATGTACTTTTAACTCTAGAAAAACATCTTGGAATGGAAATATTTGGCTCTTAACTTCCATCTACTACTAGTTAAGCACTGTTTTACTTCTAGAATGAAACAGCTTATTTTAAATAACCCAAGACAAATAAGCTGTCATGTCCAAAAGCATTTGAAAGTTTGCAGTAGGCATTAATGAAGACAGCAGACTCTTCCATGATAGGGGTGCTGAAAACAACACAGCAATATATAATCAAATGAATACTTTATGAGTCATTATAAATCTGTCTTGAGATAGTGCCTAGAATCTAGAATTACATTCTTCCCCTAAACACTTTTAACTTAGTGGACTTAATTGCAGAATTTTTACAAGCATCCATGACTTTTAAGAGATTTCCTTCCCTTTGCATTGATAACTCCTCCATAGAGTTCATCAGTAAGAAATCAAAGCATCTCAAGACAGTAGTTTTCAGACTGTTCTGTTCAGTTTGACTAATCTGCTATGTATACATCTCAAGGGTTCTTTCCGTGGTTAAATAAATACAGAGGCTTTCACTGACTCTGGCACTTGCAGCTCTGCAAGTAGCAATAACACTAATTTAGAAAAGGAAAAATAGTTGTGCTGGATTTAGCTCTAAATTATTAAATGGTAGCTCTTGCATTAAAAAAAAAAAAGCAATTTTATTTTCTTGGTACCTTTGGCAAAGTGATGATGTCTAAGGTTGGGGTTCTTTGATGCATTTTAGTGACTTCTACATGGCCTCATAAGCAAGGGCTTGTGTCTGCACAGCAGGGTGCAAGTGATGCTGTGCTGCAACACCACTGCAGGCAGCAGCAGTTGGAGCTGAACAAGTGCAGTGCCAGAGCTCTGTAGGTGACTTGAACTTGGAGTAACTCTCTGTCCAGCCAGACAGGCCCATGAGCTAGTGCTGGCTCAGAACTGGCTTCTGGACTATCACTCAGTGGTGAGAACTTATGGTTCTCACTCACGCTTTCAAAAAGACATGGGCTTTTAAAGTCACATCTCACAACCTTTAGTCAGCGTGTGCATCCCTGGGTTTGTTTTCCTGAGAGGTATAAAGCTCAGTCATGGCTGAAGTGTGCACTCATCGTCGTCTTTGACCCTGCTGCCTTGTGCCAACACCTTTGATGCCAGGTGACACTGGCTAGTGGTGCTGGAGGAAGGATGGATTCAGACACATGGCTTAGGCATGCAGAAATTCCCAGAAGCACCCATCTCCGCCCATACTTGTGGGAGCTGCAGTCTCCAGACCAGTTTTGCAATTTCAGCAGTTATTTTTCTTCCCACACAGAAACAAGTGCCTTGGTTTAGCACTTGTGGCTCACTTCAGGTAAAACTCAGTCTTGCCCCAATGTCTGAGAAGACCCTCCATAAATGTCACAGGCTTAGATTATTCTATCATGCTCATGGACCTGGCTTTCTGAGAAAGTTACCTCTGTCCATGCCTCAGCATTTCTTCATAGACCCTCATTACTTAGAATGTCAGCTATGGAGCATACACGCACTTGCTGCAATTACTGTGGTCTGGAGGATGCTGGAAAAAGCCTCACTTCAGAGAAGCTGTCAAACGTTACTCTTGTTTTGCCTTCCATAAAATCTCCTGAGCTTCTGTTATTCCAAGAAAAGGTTTTTTGGACTGTTTGCTCTTGTGTAATTCTTGGTCACAGAAAGTGTTTCATGATTTCATATGATTGTTTGTCTATATCCCTGTGTCATCTGCAAAACTGGCCATGTTACCATGTTCTGGAAACAAATCTGGCTCAGAGAAATATATGGCTTGTGATCAGTACTGGTAGTTTTGAAAACAAGTTTGAAGCCCTTTCAATCCAGGCACTGACTATAGTGCAGAACTGAGCTGTGCAAGAACCAGCTTCTGACTTCTGGGAGCTTCTTTCCTTGCAGAATTGAAAAGGGGAAGAACTGCCCAAGCTTTATTTTGAAGTTACATTCTTGCAAGAGCAGTAATGAAGGCTTTGAGCTTGTTATAGGCACAATCAGTCTATGCTGTAAATGGCTATAAACAAAGCAGGGGAAGGTAATGTAGCTAATTCTAAGCCAATGTTTATAAACAACTTGTCAAACTTTATCACTGTTGGTTAATGTCTATTAGTAATGTATTAATACTTTATAAACTATTTATAAATGGAATCTTAATATAGGAAGAAACTTAGACAACTTGGTTCTAGGCTTGTTGTTAAGCACAGAATCTTCTTCAGCTCCAGCCTGCACAGGTATTTCTTCTAATGTTCAGAGAGGTAGTCCTGCACAAACACTTAAGTTTCAGCCTTGATAAATGCAAAGCTGATATGCTGGTAGAAGAAAAATCACACCATTCAAAAGGTTCTTACCCACTTACTACTAAGTATATTACTCCCAATACTCTGCTCTGATCCCTCTCCAAATGGCTGAATGGTGAAAGTTCACAGTATTTGGTTGTGGTCCCAAGTTTCATTTCGGTAAATAAATACACAGAGGATAATTTTGCTGTGTAATTTTAAGTAACCAGATCACACTACATTTGATCTCCTAATCTATGAAGAAAGTAAAGTGCTACTGAAGGGGTAATGATTCACTGGCCTTAAGAAATGAGCAGACAATCCTCTCAAGATGCCACAAGGAAATGTTAGGATCAGATATTTCAGTGGAGCTCATCCCAGATAAATACACTTATTTGACTCCTCCTTGCCACATGATACCTGCAGTAATAATTTTTTTAAAGAATTATTGATGTCACTTCTTCCTGAAGATGATCACTGTTTAATGCACAGTTTACCCTATTGGGTGTGTCATAGGAATGTGACATAAGACCATATCCAATCCAAAAAAAGAAAAATTTCGACAGATCAGAAGAGCTGTGATAAATACTTCAGGAAACAATAACTGTTTTTCAAAATTTAATCTAGACCAATATTTCATGTCTGTTCTTTATAAACAAATCCTCATTATCCATGACTGGATTACACACTTTTCGATTTAACTAAACCATGCTAAAATAAAATAAACTTAATATTTTTTTTCTTTCTCTACATTCATGAGTAATTTTATGATTCTTTTTTTTTAAAGATCCCATATTGTGCTAGACTAATTGACATAGAGTGTTAACTGTTCCTTGAGTCCTTCCTCCACAACCCACATCCAATATTTGGACTATCCATCATTTGCCCTGAGTGTCTGACACTTGACAATGCATCTACCCTACCACAACAAACTGTGCTCCAGAAGAGCAACTTTAATGAGGCAAAACAAAGACCAAATGTCTGTACAGTACAACATACTTGTGACCTAGCAATGGATGTTTCTTGTAGCATCCCAGAGGCTCTAGACCACACCTCTCAGTCCCAGCTTCCTTCCCCAGCCTCACTCTCCACTCAGCATCCCATAAGCAGGGAAGGGAAATTCAACATGAAAGTGAATGCATTCCCTAAGACATGAGTCTTTCATTTGCTGTTTTTTTTCCAGTTTGATGTGAGCTGTATTTTGTTGAGCTTGACAAACAAGGCAGCATTGCTGTGTATTAATGAGGCAGTGCAAGCTTTCGACACGTGTTCAGGGTTAGCTTGAAATTAACAGATGAGGACCTGTATGACCCATTGAGTTGTTTCTGATTCCTGTAGTGTCACTAAAAGGAATGACCTGTGCTGTTTGTCTTCATCTGGGAAACACAGTCATTAATGTTAGACAAGACAAATTGGCTCTTCTAGACTTAATGCAGTCTTGAAAAGTGATCTAAGCATGATGTTTTACTGAGCTGCACCTAGGTGAGGAACGCAAATGGTTAGGAACAAGCAATATGTTAACATTAGTGAAGCTCAAGGAGAAAAGCAAAACGGTGAGATCTGCCAAAAGCATTTCATAGTAAAGAGCCCAAACTTGTGTGTAATTTTTTAAATTAAAGGTCTGTCAGAGTAACTTGCAAATTCACTGTCTGAGCTGGAAAAACAAGCATAAGTGATATGATATGGACCACAAGCAAGAAAATCAAAGAAATGTTTTTAAACTATCTCAGTGATTTAGGCCTTACTGCCATCATTTGGAAAAATGACAGGCTGATGAGACTAAAACTTTTTGCCTGTCAGTGAGACACTGGTTCCTAAGTGCCTACAGACCCCTGCCTGCAAAGACATCAAAATGGAATTAGGAGTAAGTGTTCAGAGCACAGGACATTGGGATGTTGGCAGGTCACAAGCCTTGACTCAAATACCTTCCACCTCCTCTACGTCACCCTGCACAGGATGCATCAAAGGCAGACTTCAGCTTAGCTCTGCAAAAATCACTAGAGTTTGCCATAAGAGGCTGCAAAATGTAGCAGATGAGTAAATGAGTCCTCTTAGAGACTTCCTAAGGCCAAAGCAGATGGTGCTTGTGATGTATGAAGAATAAACTATCATGGCATTTCTGTGTTAACTCATGGTCTGTCCACCCCTTGGGATAAAGCATCGTGTGTGACAGCTTTTTACCAACTACCATGTAAAGAAAGGGAAAAATGTGAAACATTCTCTTTCTGCCTCTTTAATATCTCTTTTGGTTTTCTTCCCATTAACAAATTTTGGAAAGAAACATCTGAAAACAACACATCAGACAATTATGCTCGCTTCTGAATCAATAAAAGCTCTCCTTCAAAAAAAAAAAGTGACGGGAAGTTATCACTCTACACTGCTTCTTTCATTTTTCCCCACTGCTTTCAGCTTAGGGATTGGCCAACAGCATCTCTTCATCTGCTCATATTGTCCCATCATGAACTCTCTGGCAGGCTCCATTTAATGTGAGAATGAGACTTACAGGTTAGTTCCTTGGCAAGTTTTATTTTAAGCCTGGTGCTTCTATGAAAATGCAGAACTCCACCAAGCTACTCAACTCTCCTCTTTACGCTATGCTCTCCTGCCAGCCCGAGTGGCAAACTGTGCAAAGCATCTTCACAGCAGATCTGTGACCAGGGTCAAGAGCACTTTCTTTTCAAACAGGCAGTCTTTGTACAATTGTAGAAGCTGACCTTTGTGCTCTCAGTGCAGTGAATGGGCTTGAAAACTGTTGGGCTGAAAAAGAGATCTTTTGACACCTTGCACATTAACACAGGCAAAGATGTTCACCCAGAGTAGCAGCCTGGCAGTCAAAGAGGAGGTGAGAGAAATGATGCTAGCACTTCTTTACAGACAAACTGCAACAGCAGCTCTCTGTTGTGGCTATAGGGACACCAGGTTTGCCCTGAAACAGAGGAGAAATCTGTGTCACAGATCAAGTGCTGCTTTGCAAGTTCAGCAACAGTTGAGCTTTGGTAAATCATCCACTGTGGGATGTTTAGCACACACACTTTAACAATCAGCTGTGACAGTTCTGAAAAAGGCAGATAAAGGGCTTCAATGCAAAGTAAAATGAGTGGGAAAATGAAATTAACAATATCCAGAATTCAGAGCACTGCTATCCTAAAGCCAGGACTCAAGGTCTGCACACCTGAAAATTTCTCCATTTCTCAGCTAGATAAAAAGAACTTTTTTATTTTTCTCTTTATTTGTTAAATGACAAAAGGAACTAACAGAAAAAACCCTTTTACCTAAGTCTCTTACTGTTTTGGATCTGGATACAAATGTATTTTGCAAGGGCTCTTTCTCTCATCCCAGGCTAATTTCTTCTAAACCAGTAAATTACTGAAACTTCAGCACAAACAGAAAGCTTCATCATTTTGATTCTTGCAACTTTCTGATGAAACTCACAACATATCCGTACATTTAAGGAATGTTGCTTATATTTAGGTAAGAAGTCACAATTTCCATACCACGGACAGATTTTAGTCATAGTATTACTGAGAGAAACATGTGTTCCTGTAGTTCCTGAGATCTCAGATGTCCTGTGCTGATGTTTCCTCCACATCTGCTGCAAAGATCAAAGCTGTAGAAGGTGAAGTTTCTGTCTTTTTTTAGGGGACTGAGGTGCCATAAAGACAGCAGGGAGGAGATAGGAGCTAAATACGTCACGTAACTGCCTCCTAGCTGGTGGACAGGGCAGTGGAAAGAGGAGCTGTCTTTCCTCTGTGCCACCTACACCTTCCTGTGATAAGCCCTCAACACACAAATATCTGCCATTCGTTGCACATCATAGGTATAAATCAGTAGTCCCACACGGTGGTACAAAGATAAGGACTTGATCCTTTGCTGGGTTGCAGGAATGGTCATTTATCTGCTCTGAGTCTGATGTCAGGACCTGAGGAACAGATCTTTGAAACATAATTTTTCAATTAATTTTAAGGTCTCTACAAAAACCGCCTCCCTTCTTTGGGAATTCAGTTGTAGTTTACATATAAACCACTAGGAATTTAATTTCAAAGTGAAAATTACCCAGCTTTCCTACACAGCACTGAGCTAATTCATTGGGTAATCTCTCACTCTGTCACAGAATGAAATAACAGGAGACTGGCTCCATCCATCCTTCAGTTCAGCCTGTTGTGAAATTATCAGTCTTATTTCTCTGAAACAACGTGGACAGAAATGTGCAATGAAATTACACTGGTGCTCTTTGAGTGATCAGTGTTACTAGGTAGAAGAAATGAGGCAATGTGGCCATTCAGTGCATCCTCTGTTTCAATTTGATAAATTAATCCAAAATAGATTAAATTCTATTCTGCCTATATTTCTTCCAGTTTTTTCAAGTGAGGTACCATTTTCTTCCTAGGTTTTAACTTATATTCATGCTTATTCCTTCCCTTCCCTTCGCTTCCTTTCCTTTTTCTCTCAGCTCTTTTCTTCTTTTTTTTGTCCAAGTAATAGAGAAATCAAGGCTAAAACATATAGAAGTATGTTCAGGAAAGACTTGGTTGGAAGAAATCCGACGGAGGCAATTGAGAAAGGGCTAGAGCACTCCCCCTGCAAAAACAGATTTTGGGATGTGTCTGGCTCAGCTGGGGGCAGGGACAACTTTGGGCATGTATCAGAACCCCAGCGCCTCTGGGGTGGGCATCAGTAGTGCCTACAGGAGATGGAGAGACAGTGGTCATGATTTGAAACAGGAGAGTTTGTAACTGGATATACAGGATGGAGAAAAACACTGCAAGAATTATTAGACATCAGAGCAGGGTACAGAGTGGCTGTGAGGCCTCTCTTGGAGGTGGTTTTCAACA
This sequence comes from Calcarius lapponicus, assembly GCA_039654755.1. Taxonomy (NCBI): domain Eukaryota; kingdom Metazoa; phylum Chordata; class Aves; order Passeriformes; family Fringillidae; genus Calcarius; species Calcarius lapponicus. Next base: position 45,724,881 of record CM077481.1, read on the forward strand.
ACTGACTTGACAAAGCTCTGAGCAACCCATTCTGAACTAATAGGGGGTTACTCTGAACGGGAGGTTGGACTAGTTTCCCTCCCAACCTGAATCATTCTGTTATTCTAAGAATGCACATCAGAAACAAGTGAAATTTTTTTTTCTTCAATAAAGACAAAACTAAAATACATGATATAGCTTTCTGTAGCCTTGACTACAAGCTATTCAGGCACATTTTATTTCTCATTGCTATCTATACTCAAACTCAATTATGGTAAACTCAAACGCAAAAATCACAGAAGAGCAAACAAATGCTCCTCATATAAACACGGCATGCAGTGGTTTAACCTCACATGTGGACTCCACTGGAATGGCTTTGAGGGTTGACCTCTGCCTTGGTTTAAGCCTCCAAAATATTAATTTTATATTTGAAAGACTTTTGACAAGGCACTTGTCCCAAAATCTTAGTACTGTCTGATCCTCTTCTCTTGAGGCAGCAAAATGCTTCTGGTTCAGTCTGAGACTTTAGCTGATATTTTACTGTTGAAGCAGGCATGTAGCTTCTTTGCTGATCTCAGGTTATACAAAGTGATAGTCTATAAAAACTGATAGTTCTATACTATCTTGTTGAAGGGGAGTCCAGTTTCAGTACCTCAGTGAGCAGCTGCCCCAGAGCACTGTGAAATGCCTGAGCTGGGCTTGATTAAGTTGGTAATCACTGCGAAATCCAACATCAAACCAAAGTTTTGCAAATCCAAAATTTGTGTGGCTTGCACTGCACCCATGTTTTTCACTGAAATATAGTTGGTTTACCACTTTTTCTCTGCAAGTAAGAAGGTCACTATCTAGAATCAGTAAGGGCGGCTCAAATACAAGAAAACTTTGCAGAGCCTGTAGGAGTTGAGTACACTCTACAAAAATGATAGTCGTTTATCTTTGTTAACAGTGCTAAGGATGTTGCACAAACATAGGAAATTTCCATCCAGGGCAAAGGACAGCACTCCTCCCACCACCTTGAGTTTTTATTGTAGCTCTCGCAGGACACAAACTGTTACAAAATGACCCAGAGCTGCATCACAACACAGCAGCCAAAGCCGCTGATGCCTCTCCTAAGCCCAGCTCCCCAGGCCCAATTACTGGGTGAAGGTCAGTGCAAAAATTACTGCATACCTGTGATTTTGGGAGAAGATATTTAAAATACAATCTGGTAAAACAACTGAAAGCCACTACAAAAGTTTGAATAGCATTTTGTGGGTTTGTGATTTCTCAGGCTAATTTCAAAACAGAAGGGGATGAAGGGCAAGGGAGTAGCTGACTCAGTTTTTTATTTTTGAACTCTCACAAATAGCAGTATGCTTTCCAAGGATTTTGATCCCTATTCCACCATCAAAATAAAACACCCCCATTTTGAAACTGCTCCATCACAACCCTGTTCTTTGAAAACAGAAAAATGGTGTTTCCTACTTGTTTTGCTAGATACAGAGAATGAATCTGAACACTTTGGTTTTAACCAAACAAATGGGAACTGGATATTTTGGGATATATAAAAAAAATAAATTTTCACAAAGGTTCAGTTGGGATTTTGTTATAATTTCTGTGCTTCTCCCATTACCTAGTGAAACTGAAAATGTTAAGAGAAAGACACTTTCAGCCTGTGAAGGCCAAATCTTTACTGGCAGAATTACTCATTTGGGAGATTCTGCTCTCGTGGAAGCAATTGTGGTTGTTTGGTATGACTCTAAGACCCCACGTCACTGCAGCAAACACAGTCAAATGATGGAGGTTTTTTTCCATTGCATCAAGAACTGATTTATCTCTGAGCTGTTTGTGTTTATTTTTCTGGAAATTTGCTAACATAGAACCCAGGAAACTGGTACATTCAAAGAATTCTTATTTTAAAGTGCTTTCTCCACTTTAAAGTTGCATTCACTTCATGTCATAGCAGATTCCTGTGTTGTTGGACATATCCTCCTTATGTTAACACTCTGCCCTGTTACAATAAGGATTAATTGGTGCCCTATGCAGATAGTTTAAATTATTTTAACAGTGACAGGAATGAGGCAGAATTAACTTTCTCACAATTCAGTGGATTTTGTCATTAAAGTAGAATTGACTTGCTGAAGCAGCTCTATTATGCACACAGGTAAACATGGAAATAGCTCAGTTCAACCAGGGGTGAAAAAGAGTCCTTGGTGCAGCACCTGTAGTAGGAGATACCAACACAATGCTGTGTGTATCAGGACAAAGGCAATAACTGCCCTTTCTGGATTCACTTTCTCCTACTTATGGGAAAGGCTACCACCCCCTGGGAAAAGCATTGCTTTCATTCCTGGTCGGAGCTGAGATGGGCATGCAGTGCTCATCCCTTGCGTTGCATCTGGCCCCAGTGGGCCAAGAACATGACATTTTAAATTAGATGCAGGTTTTATACCCTAAAGATCAGGTTCACTAGACCTCCACAAGTGATGTAGATATCTGCCTGACTGAACTGACACCCTAGGAAGACATCACAGATGACAGCTGCTGATTCTTGGTGTATAGAAAAGTGTCTTTCTTTGGACTGTGATTTCCAGTCCCACACACAGATCCGCCTTCCACCCATTGACTGTATGTTGCTTTCTTGTCCACTTTTTCTAAGATATCATGAGTCTCTCCAACATATCTGGCAATTCTAGAAAGGGCAGGATTGTTTTACCCTTGCTGCCTGCCTAGTGGGAGAGAGGAAGTGGTGGGAGGTCTGTATGGGAGTCATACAGCAAGTCCATTGTCTCTGTTTCATTGTGCTTTAGGATTTCTGAAGGGCACCCAAAAGGGGGTTGATCGGCCTGCCTAATGCATATTCCTGACAATTTAGGAAGCAAAATGTCTTATTACACCCTTGTGTTGGAGGATTTCAAACCTGGAGAAGGAGCTGCACTTGTTCAATGCAAGCTTGAGAAAAAGTCCCACCAGATAACAATGTTTCTCCTTTACATTTTTGTGAGTAAAATTAATATTAAAGCACTGGACTAATGTGGTGGAAAATTGGATTATGTCCTGGGTCTCCCCTAGTTTGCTTTGGTACCTATAATCAAGTAATTAAAAAGAAATTTATGAAGGAATACAGATGTCTCAACTATTGTCTCCCATCTGAAAACAGAGCTAATCATGTTATCTTCCAGTAGGTTTCTTGCCAGAATTTCAGAATACAGACTGAGGCAAGCTTTGGGTTTAAGCAGCTCCCAGAATTATTTAACCCAATTTTTAGCTGAGGCCTCACTTTTGTAGTAGTAGAAATAAATTAGTCATTTATCTCTGTTTCAGAATTTCTTTAAGGCAGTAAAGGTCTGTGTAGAAAATAAGGAGATGGTCCTGTGCTTCTCCCCCTTACCTCCCTGTTCCCAGCTGTTTGTTGGTACCTTACACCAACTCTAGTGCCCATGCACATATGACCAGAGAGATCAGAGAGCTGATCTGCCTTGAAAGTTAGAATTCAAAGTCTCTCAGAATAATTTTTCAGAGTCTGTTCTTTGTCAGATTATTTTGCTTGTCCCTTGTTGTCAACACAAGGAAGGGACCAAAAACCAAAGCAGAAGGGCAATACAACTTCTTTAGAAACATATTGCAGGATATCAGTCTTAACCTTCACAAAGAGAATAACTTCAAATTATTCATGCCAAGGAACATAAATAATTCCTGCTGTAGAATTTGCTTTTTTTGGTTATTTACATTTGCTTTCCTTGTTTATTTTATACACAAACCACTTAAGTGTAAATTGGTCAGAGTGGTTATAGTTTTAGGCCCCACTTTTGAGCAATAGGAGTGTGTGCTTTTTGATGTAGTGGGTGCAGTCCTTGGATTATCCAAAATTGTATCTACATCTGTCTCCTCAAACTCAAACTTTTTCAGTGTGTGCTTGGAAAAGAAAGTAGCATTGTCATACTCCTAAACACAGCATGGTAATCTTCCCCACAGTTCCAAAGTAGAAGCAAAGTGGAAGATTCTACTGGTTGACAAAGATTATCTTCTGTTTCCTGTTTCAGGGAAGAAAAATGAGCAAAAATAAAGGTCATCTGTGTTTATATTAACTATACAACAGTTCCACTATGTTTCGTAACAAACTTGGGTCATTATTTATCCACTTGTCCTTTATATCACAGCTTTGAACTCTGGGTTTGCTTATCATGATATTTCTAAAATCCGTAAACAGTCAGGCAGAAGTATTCTAGTTTTCTAAATAGAGCATTAGGTCATTTCATTATCAGAGAACTATAACGCTGCCCATCTGTTGTTGTTTCACATGTGGAACAGCAGGCAGCCTCCTCCTAACCTTTAATTATTTCAAGGAAGTCACTGCAGCAACTTTGCCATAAAGCCCCAGTTTTGTTTCTGCCCTTTGTGGTAGCTTTCCCCACAGCCATCCACGAGGTGTGGGTAGTGCTGGCTAAGAAAATGCCCACACATGCAAATCCCTGGCTAACAACAATTTGCTTCAAGTGCCTAAATTTCATAATTGAAGCAAAATTAGAATTTAATTTTTGCTTTGATTAATCTCTTGGTTCAAAATCATGTTGGCATCTTCCCTGAAACCTCTGGAAAAGGTGAAATTCTTTACTTCCTAGCCCTGGGATATCATTCCCTGTTTGAACACTGTACTGCTTCCTGCAGCAAGATGTCTCTCTTGTTACTCTCATATACCATAAAATACAGGAGAGCCATAATGAGAAATAGCTAGATCCCAAAATCCTAAGTCCCTTTGTGGTTCACTGAAAACATATTCTTCCATGACAGAAGGTGAAAAAAATGTTGAGGTAAACAGGTTCAGTCACAAAGTAAACAGAAATCCACTGTGGTTCGAAGCCCCTCTCAGCAGGCATTGTATTTCTGCAAAGTATCTGCACAGTGCTTAGCAAAGTTTGCTAGTTCTTGGAAGTGCTACAGTAGTGCAGAAACAGAAGATGTTATTTCATAGAGATAAATACAACTAAGGAGTTATCAAGTGGTTTTGTCCCCTCTTGAGTTTAGGTAAAAGAGCAAATTGCATGCGAACTTACCACAACCTCAGATGAAGCGTCCTTCTCATATTCTATTCTTCCCAGTTCCCACCACCTCCCCTTTGCAGTACCACCTTCTTCAGGCACATCCTGTGCCCTGAGAATTCATCGCTTCCACCACGTTACTGTGCATCAAACACCAAACTGTGCGTCAGGATGTGGTGCTTCTCCTTCTCTCTAAGTGTCAAAAATATTTACATTGAAAATGTCTAGCAAATCTCAAAGATCAGGTTGCTCCTACTGAAAGTGTAAAATAAGACATAGCTTGGGGGTACCGCTTGAGTCTCTGTGGGGTCTCTTTTCTTGTCAGGATGTCTCAGAGAACATTATACCCTGCAACACACTGGGGCTAGCCTGGGCCATGGAATTTTCTGGAGCACCTGTGGTGACTTTCTCCTGGGAAGATAATGCTGGGGTAGAGGCTGGTTTTGTAATGTGAGGAGAGATTTGCCAGGGATTCTCCCTGGCAAAACTGTGACCTTCTAGGGAATTGTGATGTTTAAGAAGTCCCAAGCCTCTTTTAGGTGTCTTAGAAAATTTTCAGCAGAAAGTAGTAGGCAGGGAAAAGAAAGACTGAAAAAGATTTGATGGGCCAGCAGCATTCCCCAGACAATATTATAAGAAAGCATACAATAGAATGCTTGTGTCACTGCTACACAGACTTGACAAAGGAGTGTAGACCCAAGTGGACCAGTCAGACTTGGGTAATTTTTCATTTAAGATCAGCTGCATGGGAATATGAATATTACAGGTTTATATCAAAATACCTATTACCTATACACAGGTGAACCTACATCAGGACATAGCTTTGTATATTTTCATGCAGTAGGGATAACTTTCTGTGTTCCCTTATACAAATAAATCACAGGCATGATCAATACAACAAATAAGGTACATGAAAAAAGCATGAGAAGTTTATAAGATAGCAGTCACTGTGACTCTGCACAGATCTTCTCAAGAAGAAATGAAGGGGACAGAAATGGGAAGACAGGTGACTTTGCTTTATAGTTGAGAAGCATCTCCAGGGAAATGGATGCACCATCTTCCCCTTGCTGCAAAAGGAGGAAAATGCTTATACTTTGAGGAAAAGTAAGAAGTACAATGAGACTCAGCCCTGTGAAAGCCCCTCAGACAGATTAGCCTGGGCTGGTCCCCTGCTCATCTGCCATGGGTAAAATCCGAGCTAGGTGCTGGTTTACTCCATATGCGTCCTTCCATGTACATGCTTTCAGAACCCTATCCTAATCACCGAGAATTTTATGAGCAGGGACCTCACCAAAAATGAATTTTACTGGGAAAACTATTGTCTTCTTTGAGGTCTTACTGTAAGTAACTCTTTTGTCCCAGTGAGTATAAATAATTTTCAATGTGAAGACTGCCTGAGTTGTTTTAATGTCCTGGAAAAGAATTAGCCTGTATTTCTTTTTTTTTTTTTTTTTGTAATTTATGTCATTCCCAATGACCCATAACTGTTTGCATGGGCTTGGACCACTTTTAATGCATTTAACAAACACGGCAATGCGCAAATTAAATGCAAGTTTAGATTAAATAGTTTTGTTTTCTTTTGTTTTAACATGTGTGCCTGTGGTTCTGATTAAGGCTTCATATGGAAAAGGATACAGGTGAGATGGCTTCTAAGCATTTTAATACTGTAAAATATATTTCATTCTCAGTTATAATCTCCCATAAGCAATGGGAGATCATATTTCATATAGCAGCAAGGACAACCACAAAATATGTGCTATATTCAGATATAGCTAGATGCCACTGCAAACACATTTAACGTCTCCTTCTTCTACTTTGCCTGTCCCAGATTAGTGTGTCTTTCATCTGAACAGCTTGTTACATGTTACAAAAGTTCTTTAGCCCCCTTAATCTTGACTCCCCCTTATCCCTGTCGGGAGTATACGTTGCGCTTGTTTTCATACTGATTTTCATATTGATCCTACAGTACAATTTAATAATAAAAATTTAGCCCTGAGATCTTTGCTGGGTCTCTTAAATGTTATATTTTCTCTTACTTATGTAGCTAACAACTATTGTTGTGTGGATTACTAGATATATCTCTGTCCTTTTCACAAAGGCCAGCTTGCCTCTAGAATGCTTCCCCTTAAAAAAGTGGAGTCTGGGCAGAAGAACTGACTAATCCTGCCATGATTTTCCACCAGGAGATGCCTGTGCTTAACCCTAGCCTCTTCTTAAATTGCCTTTACACCTCTGTGTCAGCAGCTTCCAAAGATGGGAGTACTGTTTAAGGCAAGGCAAAGTTTTTCCAGCAATCTTACATTTCTAATCTTCTAAAGAGACTTTATGAAACACGTAGTAAGTATATAATAAAATCTTTATAAAAGTAATAGAGCAGCAATAAAGTAAATTGGAGTAAGAATGAGCTAGGTTCTTGCAGGTAAGCAAAGAGACTATAAAATAGGAGGAAATAGAATGAAGGTCACTGTTTTTTTTATAGAAATCTAGTCCAGAGCTCCAAATCCATTTCAACAAGGACAAAAATACATGTGTGACACGTGAGGAAATGAACTCTCCAGGATGTGCTTTGGGAGTGCTCTAGGACAGAGGCATTTTGGAAAGAGGTGATAATGGCCTTAAAAGGGCAGTGATGAGATTGTGGAACTCCTGTGTGTGGGTTCTGGAAAAAAAAAGATACATTTGAAATGCAAAGAAAACAAAAGCTCCCGGAAAATGTGAGCAGCTAAACTAATTGTAGACACTTGGAAAATGGAAAGATGTTTCCTTTTTTTCTTTATTTTTAAATAGGAGCTTTTGTAATCTGGCTTCTGTTCAATGCATAAGGAAATATGTCTTGATTTCTGTGTCTGTTGTGCACACTCTTCAAAATCACAGCTTGCAAACTAAAATAAAGACAAACACTGGAAGGTAAACCCAAAATATTCCAAAATACTGCTTACCAGTATTCATAGGAATCATCAGTATCACTAGGAAGTGGCCTTTTTTCGAGGATGGGTCCATATTGCTACTTCCATTTTTACCTATCCATCAAATAGAAGCTTAGGAAATACTCATGTATCTAACAGACAAAGATATCAGCTAGTAAACTTAAGTTGCAACTTTGAATTGTAGTAACTAAAATAATATAAATGATGGGGAAATTTCCAAAAGATGGCTCTAGAGTCCATTACCAATTCTAGTAGACCCATGGTAGACAACGCTTTATGCAAATGCAATTTATGCATTCCTTGGTGTAATTTTAACTGAGGTTATAGCATTTGTCTTATGGAACTACAACCAGATCTCTATTGGACTACATACCTGAGTAGATCCCTCTGAAATCAATATTTCTTGTTCTAGCTAACACTCATCATCTGGAAGTAGCAACTCTGTGAAAATGGTGCCATATGGTAGGCCTTCAGAGATGGTTCTTTATCTAAATCAACTGCAGGAATAATTTATTTGTTTCAACAAATAATATATTTATTTCTTTTTCTTTCAAGGAATCGAAGAAAAACCTAGAATGCTCTTAATGAACTTCCTGTGAAATATCTCCATATTGTTGGTCACTAGGATCTACAGCAATTCTGACCCAGTCTTTTTTAATAGGGCTGCTGAAAAACTAGACAGAGGGTTTTAATTAAAATTAGAAACTTGTATGCTTGTTCTCTGCAGTTGTGGCTATTTTTTTCCAACTCTCATTGTTTCCCTATTACGTTTATTGCAGGACTGCCCTGCTGTTGATAACAGTGGCAGTTTTGTCTTAAATCGTGATGTGGTTGTCTGTTGCCCTTGTATTTGGTGAAAATTAATGATATCCTCCACCTGTATTTGCTATTTAGTGCTGGAAAGTGTGATTTGTTAAGTTATAGACCTGAAATCCTCTTTAAGAGGAAAGCACAATCTCGCATAGACAGTTTTCTTTGGTGGATATAGCATCTTTCTGTGATGTCTATGACTCACATTCCATTATGTCCTTTGAAAGGCATCTTGATGTGATCTGTTCTGATGCATAATGGACTTCAATTTAGTGCCAGAAGTGCACAGCAACAGGGAGAAGGCTCTAGAAAGTAACACAGTGCAGTTTTTAAAAGCTGCTGTCCAGCATCTCACCTGTTTTACCTGTCCAGAAAGAGCTATTCCTCACCAAATCTTTATCACCACTGTCTTTCCTGTGCTTTAGCAGCTCTTGAGACACTTACTAAAAACACTGCAATGCACTGGAAAAGCCAGAAGAAATCTACAACACTGAGTCTAGAACTGATTTCTTGAAACATTTGAAAGCAGCAGATCTTGGTGCACAAGCCATATCCTTGTCTTTCACTTCCTTCATTTAGGCCAACAATAAATCATGGCACAAGAGGTAAATGAGTGGGGGATTTCAATGTAAACTATGCTGGTGGATTGGTAAACATTTCTGGTATTGTTGCAAATAACCAACACAAGTGTAAGGAATGGAAGTTTAGCTTTAGGCCCATTTGTTTATCATGACAATTTTAAACTGTTTATAAGAAGAAGAGTGCTTTAAATGTTCCTGAGGAGATGGGCAAAACCACAGGACTGCTAAGGGTTTAACTGAGATAAAGTGTTTGCCTTAAAATTCAGAGAAACGTGGTCATTTTGCAAGCACGGCTTGTCATTTAAAAGATTACTGTTGACATTGTGTTGTGACACCAGCCTAAAACATTTATGGTAACTCCAGAAATGGGGTGTACTAGAAGCTGGAAGGCAACATCTGGATTCTTCCTTATCACTGTGTCCTTAAATAGCTAATTCAGAATTTTTCCATGTAAAATTACAGTGCAATCCCACCAGCATGCCTCCACCCTCTTCCCCCCACCCTCTCCACCCCCTATTTTTATTGGAGATGTTAAGATGTGGATTTAAATGTCTTTCAGTACAGCCCTAGATCCAGGATGCATTGCAGTAGGGGAAAGTGTCAGTTGTCATGGTGAGCAGTAAAACATTGACTGGGGCTTTCCACTAGCTAAGCCACTGGCTAAAAGTTGGGTAGAGCTGGATGCTGTTATCCTGGAGGTTGGGAACGGGATATACCACTTCCCTCATGTCTGCCAAGAGACCTGATTTGGCAGCTGCCTTCCATGTTAGAGACCTTGGAGTTGGTAGCTCAAATTCTTCCTCTGCATGACAAGGGTCAAAACAGCCCTTATCACCATCAAGAGGTTCTCTAAGAGATTAGGAACATGTTCTGGTTGGACATTATTTTCTATCCTGTTTAATGCTGCAGAGAAAACTAGGACTCTCTAACTGGATTATATGGTGCTGGTATGGGACAGCAAAGACCTTGGTTCCAGTCGGTGTTCCAAGGTATTTTTAAACATCCTGTGAGGTTTGGCGCCCTGACTTAGGATTTGTAAACATGAGATGTTGGCAAGTAAGAAACCAAGCTTTGCTGCCAAAGCAGGTGGGGAAGGACATTAGAAAGACAAAGTCACTTACCTTGGTGAAAGGGATTTTCACAGCTCTGGTCAACCTCCACTCAGCAGCGGTTCACAGTAGCCTGGTGTTACCTGAGGAGGAGCTTTCACGTGGGAACCATAGAGAGGAAAAGGACAAATACCTAGCTTGTGACTATGACAGGCCTGAAGTTCCAAAAAAAAAAAAACCAAACAAACCCAATTTTTGTTACTTTGTAAAACTGAGTGCTCTAAGAGTGCATTTCAGGCTGACATCAGTGTTCATTAGCAAGAGGAACATAAGGACAGTTGTAAACAAGACAGCTGTCTTCACCTGAGAGTTCTCTCTCATTTATTAACATGCTGAACTGATTGCTTTTTTTTTTGTTAGGATGATATCAAGAAGGCTGTCTGACCATGGTAAACTCTGTAGAGCACTGAACTGCCAACAAATTACAGCTGCTTGAAAAATCTTTAATTTAAATAGAATAGACTAAATAAGAAGGAGAAGGCCAGCATCCTTATCCCATGTCATTGATTTTGCTCTTTAACCTTGTCTTCTCCACAGCTGGATCTGATGCCTGTCTTTTTCTGCATGTGCCACTGAAAAATAAACCATGTAATTTTGTGTGAATTTCATGTGCAGGTGGGTGCAGCCTCTCTCATACTGCCCTGAAGTCAGCCTTTACCAGCTGGTGTTTTGCTGTCAGCAAAGGTCTTTCTGGATTGCACTACTGTAGAGTCTGCAGTCTTCACTGTGTTTGTCCTTCCTTTGTCCTAAACACATTTTAAAGAGCTATTTCCCAAGGTTTTGACCAGCACCCAACCCATTAAACCTCCTCAGTATCACAAGTCCTCTGTTACTGAAGCAGTACATAGGAAAATATATTCCATGTCATAGAGCATCTCCCATGAAATGAGGAAAACGCTGATGAACTGGATAAGGAAGATGCCTTTAATACAAATTATTAGAGGTATACGTGACGTCTGCCAAGTTCCTGGAGGAATTCCTCTGATTTAGAAACCCTGTCAATGAGGGCCTTCTGGATAACCCAGAGCTTGCTGGGGACCATCTTGGATGGAAAATGCAGTTTAGTCTCAATCATATCGATGATTTTCTAGTCTATAAATTATTTTAGTATAGGAGTAGCCTTTCAAGACCATGCTACCTGGGCCACTATTTAGACTGAGCAGTTAGATTTTACTTTTCAACTCTGTCTCCAGCCCATACAAGAGGCTTTGGTAGTAATGGAGTGATTTCTAGCCGCTGTAAATGTGGGGAGTTATTTGATTTGCCAAGCTTACTTTAGCTGATGAGGTGATGAGGAAGAACTATCAGTGCAGTTATAAACAATCAGTCATAAACATATAGCTAACTTCTACCTAGAAGACAGACCACTGACCTGGAAACACTGCTGAGATCATAGCCAGACCCATAGCAATATGTTGGCAAGAAAAAGACTATTAAATACAGACTGAAAGCCTCAGTTAGCAGGACTAAAATATGCCTCTTTATACAGCAAAAGACCAACTTAATTATCTCTGATATACAGGATGGTTGATTGTGTCTTATGGCCCTTGATCCTTCCTGGAGGGAAAGATAGTTTATGGTTTGCTAATTCCAATTCTCTCTTGAAATAACCTGGAATCATTAATCCTGCTCTTATTTCCCTTTCTTTCTCCCAAAGTTAAGAATAATCAAAAAATCTATTTGTCCAGACATTTTTATATGAAGTTTTGCTGAAGAAAAACATTATCTAGTTTATATATTCATGATTTTAAGTAGACATGTATCAATTGATGTACGAATTTACATCTACATACAAATATATCTGTGTATGTACATATAAAAGTACAAAGGCTAATATATACATGCATACAATATATGTGTTTTTATACACAAACACTCACATGTGTGTCCACACTACCACCCTGATGCTCATAGCGACCACTCTCTGAAAGAAATCACATGAAGAATTTCCATACTGACAGTCATCTTGTGACAATGCTCCCTTTATCAGAGTACAGTGGTAGGTTCGTGGAAGGATGGACTGTTTTGTGAATGAGCTATTGCAGTGGTCTCAAGCTCCTCATGGGGATAATTTGCCTGTGAGATCTCTCCATTCTCTTGCCAATAAAACCTGTAATAAAAAAGATTATTGACAGTACCCATTGAAGCTGCAGGTGAGCCAGGGAAGGCCGGGGAAGAGTGAAGGATCTGAGTATGTTTTAGACTATGGACCACAGCAAGAAAGCAGAGGAACACCTGGAAGACTTCTAAAAAAAAGATAAGGTAAAATATTATGGAATAGAGTCAGACGTTGAGTCATAAGCCCATGGAGCATGTATGAGGTTTGTAAATTTGAGCTTATATAAAAAGCAGAGTAGGAGGAACCCAATGAAAATGAAGAGAGGCAGATCCCTGCAGCTGGGGAGGAACAACCCCAGGCACTACAGAGGGTGGGGGTGACCTGGGGGTACCAGGAGCCAAGGGAGGTGATTCTGTCCCTCTGCTCAGCCCTGATGAGGCACATCTGGAGTGCTGTGTCCAGCTCTGGACTCCTCAGGACAAAAGAGACATGGAGGTCCTAGACTGAGTCCAGAGGAGGACTGTGAAGGTGATTGAGACTGGAATATCTCACCTATGAAGAAAGGCTGAGGGAGCGGGGTCTGTTCAGCCTTGAGAAGAGATGTCTGAGAGGGGACCTTATCAAAGCATACAAGTATCTGAAGGAAGGGCATTGAGATGATGCATCCAGGCTAATTTCAGGGGTCCTCAGCAACAGGGCAAGGGCCTGTGGGCTTAAACTGAAACACAAGAATTTCTATATGAAGATGAGGAAAATCTTTTGAGAAATTTGAAATTTTATTTTGAGAGTGACAGAACACTGGAACAGACTGCTCAGAGAATTTGAGGAGTCTCCTCCTCTGCAGATGTTCAAAACCCATCTGGATACAACCCTGAGTAATCTGCTTTAGATGAACTGGTTCTAGCAGGGGGATTAGACTAGACATCTACAGAGATCCCTTCCAACCTTACCATTCCGTGATTCTGTGATTCTGGTGGATTTCTGTAATGTAATCACTCTGCAGGGTTGCCTCAGTAATGAGGAATGACTCAGCACCGTTGTTCTCCAAGTGTATATTGTGTGTGGGATTCCTCATAATATAGGCTTCAGTTTCTTAGCCTTTAGCATGCACCATGGACAAGCACTAAAACTTAGCAAACCCCACTTCAGAATACAAGTTCATACTTGGACACCTTGATTCGGGAAGATGTTTAACACTTCCTAACTCTTCTTGATTTCTAAGAAATTAATGCAAGTTCTTGGAAGTTAGAATGCGTGTCTGCAAGTACTTTGCCGAATCCATTAGTAAAGTTTATGTTTCCATCATACCTCAGTCCCTGTTCAAGTTAATCATATTTATGAAGTTCATCAGAAATAAAAAATTACTCAATTGATCAAACAGCCATGAATAATCAAATATATTTTAAATATGAATCACATTCGCAGAAATTATGTGCCAGTGGCCATTCTGCTTAGAATTGCTAAAACTCATACAGTAATTCACTCATTGTGAATTATTCACTCATTTGTAATCAACAAGTAGTTTTCACCCCAAATCTTGGACTGTACTTCTAAAGAAAACAGATATAAAGTGAAAATTGGAAGGATTTTGGTAAATGGCTATTATTGAGGTACTGTTTTCTATGTCATCTGGATTTGAAGCTGAATATTTTGAAGACGTTTTATTAGATGCTAAAAACCAACAACCAAAGACTAAATTGACTCTAAACCAGGGCTCATTTAGGAAAAATGGGAGCTAGGTCAACCCTACATCAAAGGGCAGAACATACTCAAAAGACTGCTCAGGCAAAGGTCTGGAGTGACAGAGAAATCAAGTTATAGAGAAATTTATTATATGATTAAGACTGTAAGAATACTGGTTAATTTAAGCCCTATAAACATCCAAGTATTTGTTTACTAAAACTGGGTGGTAATGGATCCTTTCTATATCCTGTCTGGTTCCACATATACAATCATTAGAAGGTTCCATTGTTTCTGAGGAATGATGGTAATGGAATGATAAAGGGGTGTTAAAAAAGGGAGAAATACGTATTACCTGTAAGAACTAGAATAACCATCAACATAACCCAAATTTCCATGGTAAATGGTACAGAATGGCCTTACTGCATGTGTGTGGCAGTCACATGTGGCCCTTCAGGAGTCACCCGACACAGCTTGATTGGCTTCCACCTCTGGACATTCTCTGGAGATACTGCATCTCTGGGGATAATGCTCCCTTAGTGGGGCCAAGCCTTAAGAAAGGCATTTATATCAGTTGGTGACCTGTCTTGGTAGGATAAATCTTGTCAAAGTTAGACCCTTCCTTTGCCTTTGTTCTGCACTCTTTCTCTGCAACATCTAAGAAACTTAAGGAGAATCAAAAGGAAACAAAAGATATCCTTGGGAAGTAAATGGAACAAATGTCAGACAAATCAGGAACATCTTTTGTAGCATAAAGATGAGCCTAAATGCTGGTTTTATATACACAATACTGTAGGGTATAAAGACATGGGAGCTGCTATCTATACAGTGTGAAGATGGGAACAGAACCTAGGCACAGGGCAAGACCTTGTGACGGTTATCCACAAAGAAATATATTTCTTCGTTTGAAGTTCATTTGTGTCAAGGTATACGGAAAGGTTTTTTTCAGTTTAAGAATGGAATTAAATAATGTCCTACACTACATGTGGCTTAGATCCTCAAAGATATTTGGCTTCTTAATTTAGTGCCTGAATAGTGAATCCACATGTTACACTTTGGATCAAAAATGCCTTCTGTTGCTTTGTTCAGGCACTCTTTTGAGTCAGCTGTTCAGGTGGAGGTGTCAGCATCACCCCAGTGGAAGCAGCCACTTCTGCAACTCTGCTGGCAGACAGGTTTCCTGATATGCTTTAGGCAAAAACAGCTGGCATAGTGCAAAGCTAAGCCATGTAGTTTACATGTGTAAACCAACCTGGATGATTTTCCTTGAGGTGGTGTTAAGCCCCTTGGACATGGTAACGTCATCATCTGGCTCAGCTCAGTGCAGTGCCAGAATCTGGGTGTAGCTGTAAGGCATGGCACCAGCCCCATCATGCTTGCTGCAATGACTCGCCTGCACCTGGCCTTCAAGATCCAAACTGGAAAAATGTGCAAGCAGAATTGACACCTTAAAAATGTTGAAGGAGAACCAAGAAAAAGTAATCTGTGATATGACAGCCAAGAAAGGATAAATAAAATTAAAACTCCATTGAAACAGGGACACTTCTACTACTTCAACTTTTATTCTGACCTTATGGGTCCTTTTATAAACATTCTGAAATCACCATTTTGGGGACTGCAGTATGCTTTTCTTCTTTCAAAACAGGGCAGCTTCTCTCAAACAGCTGGCACAGAGCTGCACTTGCAGTTTTTGCCATCTCCTGGACTGAAATGGTGGTGATTCTGATCCTCACCCCTACCCACCTTCAACATTTGTATTTGATTTCTTGGTTCATGCTAAATTTGAAAAAGAAGTATGCTTTTTTTTGGGGTGTAATTCTCAGAGGTCAGAACTGGGAAATTCAAAACTCTGAAAGAAAATAAATGCAGAGTTTTCACAGCCACCAGGCAAAACACCAATTTCAGTGGAAGCCAGGCAGTACTATCCATACTTTTATTTAGAGTAATGTAACACAGAAGAAAAATACAGTCAGAAAACAAAAGCAGTAGAAGATCCAGAAACAACTTAGCTACCAGCAGTCATCCACCCCCTAAAATTTAGTAAACTGTAGCCTCAAACTAGCTTTTGTCTTTTCTGCCAATAGACTTTGTAGCTTTTGTCTTTTCTGCCTAGACATTTTCTAGGTATCCATATATAGCCACCTCATGGCCTCAGGACTCAAAAAATCATGTCTCTCATGGAAAATCATGTCTCTCCATTGTCAACAGGAACCAAATAGGACAAATGTTTTCTGCATACATGGTGTAAAAGAAGTTGATGTTTCCCAACAGCTAGCTCTTCATTGCCTGCCCTGTTAATCCAAGTCCCCAGATATTCCAGCCTTGGTGGCAAAGGCAGCCAGTTTCCACATGGGCTGAGAGATCTGCTTATTCCCTGACAGAGGGCTGACCCACACACTGTTGAATCAGACACCTCTGCCATCCATCTCCTGCAGGTGCAGGATCTGCCCAATGCACATGTGCTGAAACACTCGCAAGGCACCTGGCCTGCCAGCCAGCAGCATCACACAGGCTGAGAGGGGCTACTGAGTCCCTGGGCTGGCAATCCACTCTTCCCGCCCTATGGGAAGCTAAAAGCCTGATATATTGCTATCTATTCAGCTTCAGTACACAACCATCTTTAGGCAGTGTGACTCATCAGTGGTCTGCTGTGACTTCTGCCCAAATTCTATTTGGTGTCCTTTTATTTAAGAAAATAACTTCTCAGCCTTGAAGACTGATTTGATTTCTTGAAAATACAATATTGATTTTTTTTTTTCAATTGCCCTTTTGCTAATATTTGCTGTTAAAATGGACCAGCAATGTAAAAGTTATAATTAGAGCAGGTACTGAGCTAGAAGACAGCAAAATACAACTGACCCCATAGCACCTTCCAGCCATTCTTGTAATGATTATCATATAAGTAAAAAGCTTGTTGCCTTTTTTTTTTTCTCTTTTCTCTTGTTGCCCTTAGGGCTCTGGAGCCTCAAATAACATGGAATAAAAGAATTAGGCACAAAACCTGAAGGTGAATCATAAATAAGTCTGATTCTAAGTTACAGTCAGCACTCCAAGCCATGAGCTCTGACATCTTCATTTGCAGCAAATCAAACTGTTACTGCTCCCAGCTGTCTACACTGCTTCTCTGCCAGAAGATGCTACTCCCATGGTGGAGTGAGAGACATCCCAGCGTATTCCTCAGAGTTTAAATCGGGAGGTGGAAGGCAGAGCATGGCTACTCTTAACCTACAGCAGATGAAACCACCAGACCTTGTGATTTAAAGACGTATATCCCAGCTGCACCTCATAGGCAGAGTGAAATGACCTTCAGGGCTTCCTACAATTACAGGAGCAGTGCTACTGTGCCTCAGTGCAAAGTAGATTCCTGGTCCATTTAGGAATAACCTCAGCTTTATAGATTTAAAATAAATCTGTCTATGCAGCGACTGAAACTGCTCCAGATGTGTAGAGAACTCATATGCACCTTGCATGAGGTGGTTGGAAGCATCTAAAGGAAAACCAACAATTGCTTTGAGTATTTCAAAGTTACAAGACATAACTGAATTGGATATATTTTCTTTAAAAGTTATCAAATCTCTAGTGCATTTTTTCTCTTCACTTTTTGAGCAAAACCTTAAAGTCAATTCTCCATAGATTTGCTGTGCTTTGAAGGTGCGTTAAAAAGGTTGCATGATTTTCCTCAGAGTTTCTTGAAGCTTTTGTAGCTATCTACCAGCTTGATGTCAGAAGAAATTGCATGTATTCTTCTTTCTACAAAAGAGATTGACCACTTCAAGTGGATAATCAATTGGACAGATGACTTAGCAGTCAATTGTCCAGTCCAGTATACAGTCTGATTGATGATTTTCCCTTTCTTTCCTGGTGAAGTGAAGCAGACAAGTGTCTCCTTTGTTGCTCTGGGAGCTCCAAGGCCTAATGTAGCATTTTATTTAGGTAATTTTACCTTTGAGGCAGGAAAAATGGATCTTTGCAGTCAATGTGTGCAGGTGCAAATGAAAGACAGAGTTCATAACCTAGAAAGCTGAAGGACAGATGACTTGAGCCAAATCAAACTCTCGTTTTGGCAGACAGGCAGAGCACCCACAGGTCTTGCTGTTACTCAGAATCATAGAATC
The DNA here is from genome assembly GCA_039654755.1 of Calcarius lapponicus. Lineage (NCBI taxonomy): Eukaryota > Metazoa > Chordata > Aves > Passeriformes > Fringillidae > Calcarius > Calcarius lapponicus. The sequence continues at coordinate 45,743,159 of CM077481.1, forward strand.
AACAGAATCCATCAAACTTCCATCAAAGTCCGAAGAGATCTTTGAGATCATCAGATTCTGCAGTCGACCTACCACTACCACTGTAACCCCTAAACCACATCACCCAACACCAGATTTGAACACCTCCAGGAATGCTGACTCCAGCACCTTTCTGGGCAGTTAACATTGGAAAGGACAGCACCATCACCTCTCTTCTATGATGCTTGGAAAATCAGTTTCCATCTTTGCTAGGAAAGGGAAAGGTCTAGAAGCATCATATTCACACAGTTTCCTGCACACCTCTCAGATGGTTTTGGGGATGCTGATCCCAAGCCTAATTGTTCATACAGACATCAGTTTGAAAACTGAGGCTTAGGGGCAACCAGATATGGACCTTCAAAGTTCAGGTGGTCCTGAATTCAGCTGTGCCTGGAAAGAGTCAGTGGCTGAGTGCAGTGATAGCATGGCATTTGGCACCTACAGAAGAACAAGACACACCTATGACAAGCTGCTGAATGGTGGAAAGGTATGGTCACCTTTTAATGACAGTGCATTCACATTCTCCTTCATACCAAAATACTTTAAAAAAATGTGGCCAAAGTCACAGGGTCCCTTGGACAACACTAAAAAGTGTATCCAGATGCAAACCAGATTTCTGTGTGGTTAACACTGAACTGGAGTAGAAGTTCATAATGAATATTACATTCCCTCAGTATGAAGAACAAGAAGGTTCTAATTTCTATGTGTTCTCTTTGCATTGTTGAAGGAATGTAAAGAGGGTGTAAATATAATGTGTAACCAATATAAAGCTACAATATGCTGTCAGGGTGATGCAAAAGGGTATCTTAGCACAATAAATGATTGCCTTGAGAGTTCATTATTGTACTTACAGTCACAATACACCCAAAGGATTATAAATCATCCTGAGATGCAATTCTTTTTTGGGTGAAGGTGATTCAGCACTCGGAAACAGGCTCCATTGAAATCCAGGTTGCACATCCCCAGTCCCACAACAGATCGTATTTCTGTCTTGTGCATTTCCAAGCAGGAAATTCTCACTGAATGGCTCAAACACATTCCTAGTTCCATCTTTTCTTAGTTTGCATTAATACACCAAGAAACTTCCTTCATATAATGGCAAAAAGAAGGAGTGAAGTCTACCCACTGAGGTGCAGTTTTGCTGGGGAGATGAACACAAAAGAGAAATTATGTTCAAATCAAAACACCTTTTTGGATACTGTTTCAAAATTCTGCCTGCTGGCTCTTTTCTCTACTGTCATTTTGATATGTCCCGTGTTGGTATCCAACCCACAAGACACTGACAGCTCCAGATTTTATGTTCAGTGCTCTTAAATTATTTGGCCTATTCAGGAATCATGCCATTGTGGACATGGTTTTACCCTTCTCAGAGATACATGGTGAGGACTACCTGTAAAGACCTTTGAGATCCAGAACAGGAAAACAAAAACACTGCAAAAACATTTGCAGAGTGTTTTCTTTATAACCACTTGTACATGTTTGGATGTTGGATTGCTCCAGCTTTATTCCCCATTATGCCTGATGGCAATTCCCCCATTTGGAGAAATCAGTAGGGGATTTACCTCATATTCCTGGTAGGGGAGGCTCCAGAGAAGAATTGAGAAAGGGAAATCCTTTGAATCCTTGGGACATCATATCATAAATCTCTTCTGTGGCACACAGTTCTCCCTGCTGGGCAGTAGCCATTTGCCTGCTGATCCCTAGGGAACAAGGACACTGCTTTTTATCAAACAAAACAGAGGGTCAATTGAAGCCTCTTATGACAGGAAGCAAGATTTTAATTTTTTTTTTTTTTTTTTTTTTTTTTTTATGTACTCTTTTCCTCTTCCTGTTTTTAGAGAGTAGGAAGAAGTGATTGAAAGTGAAGCCTGGAAACAGCTGGCTTTTCTTTTGGGTCACAGAATTATCCAAACTGTTTGCAAACTCAGGTCTGTAAAGCTAACAAATGGAGAGTCACTAAGTCCACCGTATACTTTAGGTTTCATTTGACGCCCACATGCTGAAACTACCTCACTTGCATCTGCTGATACAGAGAGATCCTTGCTGGAGTGAAGTACCACCCTTGCAGTGCTTGTCTGAACATGCTGATTTTCACTTCTGGAAGAATTTTCTTCAGCTTTGGGCACAATGACATCTATGACCCCCTCTCCCACTTGCTTGAGTGTGAGTGAAGTCACAAGTTCCCTTTACATGTTTCTGTAACAAAGGTGTTTTCTTTGTAAGAGACAGATTCAGCAAAGCAAGGCATGTGGAAGAGAAAGCAAACACTATGGCTATGTGTTTCCATAACATCCAGCACTGCAGCTTTAAGTCAACATAATCTTTGCCTTAGGGGAAAATAAATCCAGGAGGAGCAAAAGTATGCTTCACTGTAAAAAGAACTGGTGGGGGCTGTATGTGACTGTCTTACTCCTTTGGCTGCTCTTTATACCTGGGCATGGTGGAGCACAGTGAATGTTAAAATTAAGTACATTTAAGAGTTATGATGTATGCTGGAAGCTTCCACTATAATGCCAGATTGTTTAGGCTGGCTAAATGTTTTTAAACATCTTAACTTTTCCAATGCAATTTCTTCAGAGTTGGTTCAAAGTGGTTATTTTAGCTGTGTTACACATCTGCAATATGACAGTTCTCAAAGCCTCTCCAAACCTGTGCTGTAATTATCTAGGATTTACAGTGTGTGCAGGAGGATGTTGCAGAAAGGTGTCCCTCAGCTTCATTGACTTTAAGGTTTACTAATGATCCTAATGTTGCAGCTTGTGAGGGACAAAACTCTCCAGCAAAAACCTGCAACTTGGAGGACAAGGCATAGCAGATGGATTTCAACATGATCACAGAAAAAAGGCAACACAAATAAGGTGGGCTTTAGAATGGCCTGGCCCCTGTGCAGGGGGCCTATCTGTATTTAATCTTTGCGACAGCTTTAGTAAGGGTTTTGGTAAATGGAAGCACCAACATGGAAAAGCGGCCCCTGGTGCACTTTAAGCAGTTAAGAACTTTCTCAATCTGTTCTTTCTCAATCTGTTCTTCCAAGGTTTCATTTGTTAAACTAAGAGTGTCTATCCATCAGCTGCTGCCATCTTAAAAGGAAATCCTCAGAGGGAGAAGGAAATGTGCCTTTCTGGATTGTATGGCTATCACTTCCAACCACAACTAGATCAGCCAGGACATCAGTATTAAAAGGACTCCTCAAAGGTCTCTGAAGCAGTTCTTTCTGGTGGAACTAATGCTGGGGCAGGGTCTCAGAAAAGTTACCAGATATCTTATACTAACATAAAGCTAGATAAATGAAATGGGTACTCCTCCATTTTGGATTTTTTTCCAAACTTCACCTCTAAGTTGGAGAAGACTTTTTTTATGTACTCACTGCTTGTCATGCACTAGGCAGGATTTTGGGGGTTTGCATGTGTCTTTTAAAATATCCACTTAGCTCAAATGCAGTATTTGTGGTATTGCTCCATCAAAATGACCAAGGCCCAAACACACAAATTTCACTGTGAGACTGCCTTTAGGTAGAGACAATCAGGGAGTAACCTAGGTCTTCTGACATGTAGTTGTAGAAGGTGGCCCTGCTGAGATCATCTGTTTTCCCTTTCCTTTCATTAGGGAAAAGGTAGACATATCTATGAACAGCATATACCACCTGAAAAGGTGATCTCCTTCTCTTGCATGCAAAGACCTGCACCAGCTTGCAATTGGCACTGGAAGCTGAGAAGGGGTGTGAGGGACATGGGACGCAGCTCCTTCCCCTCTCCATCTTCATTCCTAGTGAGAGATCTCTGCAGAAAGGACCAGCAGGCTTTGGTTCTACCCTGATCTCCCTCTGGCTCACCCTGCTCCCAGCCTGCTCATGCACCAGCAATCTAGGAAGGACCAAGACATCCAGTTGTGATAAACAGAGAGAAGGTCCTACAAACCATTCAGTCGGGTAATGAGATGAATGGTGTTGAAGAGGTAAGAGACAAAGACACATGTGGCATTATACAGAATTGCCTGAAACCTCCCCAGGCAAAAATAATTTTATACTGAATTGCAATTTAAAAGAAAAGCAAAATTCCTAGAATGTTTAGAAAAAAAAAAAAAAAAAAAAAAAAAAAAAAAAAAAAAACAAAAAAAAACAAAACAAAAGAAAAAATTAAAAAAAAAAAACAACAACAAAAAAAACCAAACCCCACAATTTTAACTTATATTATTTTTACTAACATAACTTTCAAAAGCCCAAGAAAAACATTAGAAAATGAGTTGTTACATGTATATATTGAAATTAGACATTTGGCTTTGTGTTCATTAAATATTTTGACTGCCTACTTATCTTAAATTTTTGCTGAAAAGACTTAGCTGTGCTATCACTGAACACTTGGAATCTTCTAAATCATTTTTATTCTCAAAATTATTTACAGCAGTTGAATCCAGAAATGTCTATTATCAGACACTGTCAGATTTTCCAGCATATTGAAAGGCACCATTGCAGACAAGCAGATCAGTTCCTCAAGGGTCTAAGGAAAGACAGGAGTTCATGGGAAAGGTCTATAAGCTGTAGTCATGTACAACAGGCTGAATGATATTTACAAGATTGGTGTGACTGAAATAGGCAGAAAATCCACAGTTTTCTTGGTGAGCACTGACATAACAGCTGAGTGAACATGCATTTGTTCCTGTTTCACCCAACAGTTAGACCCACTGCAGCTGAGAAGCTCCAAACTCACAATTATTGGTATGCAGTCCCCACTCTTGCATTTTTGCTCAGTATCTGGTGGAGATAGGGCAGAGGACATACTTCTGTCATTGAAAATTCTCTAGACAGATTAGGCTCTGCACTTGTTATTACCCAAGTGAGAACCTGACCACAGGAAAGGGAAAGCTTATTTCAATGTCATCATTCAGCTGTGCAGATCCATCGCATGTTAGGCATGGGTGGGTGCCTACGTTGGGCTTTTTGTGCTGCAAAGGGAAAAAAATAAGTGATGCTGCCTCTGAAAAGCCACCAAACAGAGGTGTCACTATGACCGACACGGGCTTCTGATTTCCATGAGCTTTCAATTAATGATAAAGCTATACTTGTTATTTTAACTCAGTTCTTCAAGAGCTATCTTGGCCATCTGTTGCATGAACAAATACAGCAATCATTTAGATCAACAGAAAATGTGACTGCTAGAGCTGCTTGCTCTTCCAACAGGTCTTATTCAGATATCAAAACTGATCTGATTTAAAGGCATTGCTGTGACCTTTATGAATTAGTAGCTTGCACTTAGGAACACAAAGTGTTCCTCATTACACAAAGAGCCTAGACAACAGGAAAACAAGTCCCACGGGTGATCCAAGAAAAATTTTGAAATCAGTCTAGAAAGCAATTCCTTAGCCTATTTAACTGACATGGTTTGTATGGAGAAGTCAAATCCTCTATCAGAGTAGCTCATATATAAAAAAATACAGTGAACCTTTGCAGACCATTTTTTCTCTAGCTCATCAGTTTTTTCCTAATGTTATCAATTGTTTCAATTATGAGACGGTAACCCCTCCTTCAGTCATTGACCGATTTCTACTCCAAAATGATCACCGTTACAACACAGTCCTACCAGTTTGTCCACCTGGTACTTTCTGTAGTATCTTCTGACATGATCTACGGCCTCTTTTTGTGACATGAACTAGTATTAATATTATTATTTTATCAACTTACATTTAAAAGTTGTATTGAAAGAACTGTAAGATTATAAAGTCAAAAACTATGAAGTATTTCTATGACCATAACCTGTCTGTTCAATTTCCTAGACAGCACTTTCATGGTAGAGTCAGAAATTACTCTTTTTTCACTTATGACTTCTCCATCCACTAGAACTCTTGACTTTATGGCTTCTTCGGTTGGATCCAGTATTAATCTTTAGAGAAACACATCTCAGGAATTTTCTGATCCTTTCCTTAAAAAGAATTCCATAGCTTAATCTTAATGCAAGAGTACTAGGATCTCTTCAGAAATCTGATCCTGATTGCAGGTAAGAGGAAATTAAACCTCACTTATAAGTGAGGTTTAATTTCAGAGCCTTTGAGTATCAAAAATTGGCTTAGCTTGTGGACATTGCTAAAAGCACTAGGAAAGTTTTCCATGCCTTGAAGTAAACAAAATATTGATTCTTCAGATAAAGGGTTAAGCAGTATTGAATTGAAAACCATTAAATGGAAAGTAAGAAACACTGTGTAAAAGGCAATTGAACAGATTATGTTCTCTACACTGTGCCCAGAAATTAAAAAATTGGATGTACACGCCTTTGCTTTTAATTCCTATCCTACTTCTTTCTTAAAACATTAATCTAAGTTTTACTGTGGATTTTAGTCAGTCACATTTCAAGCAATGTATTGGTTTCCTCAGGTCTCAAAGGCTTCTGAAGCTATGGAGACAGCGATTTATGCTAGGGCACAGAAGGGGTGATTTCACTGGTTATAAATTCATTAACTTTTAAGATGTTAACCATACTTCTGCCATTGACTACCTGCAGAAGTAAGAATCCAAAATGGCACCTTGAGTACAGTTCTTGGTGCCATCATTCACTTACATCACTGGAATTTCAGCTATGCCTGTCAATAATCACACAAAATGGGCAGGGCTTGATATGAATTAATATGCTCAGGCTTCAACAGGTAATTTGGAAATGATTAGTTTGGTTTAAGCAGAGATTTTTCAAAACACCACCGAAGATATGTAAAAAGAGGAAGCTGGGTTTTTTCACTTCTAGGGCTGGGGTTTGTGGGCAGGGAGGCTCCATCAGTTTTGCCTTTGACCCAATGCAATTTCCCCTGCTCATGGTAGGGTCTCAGCTAGCATTCAGGGATGGCTCTGCTGGGGCAGAAAATGGGAAGCCTGTCCCTTTTATCTGCTCCCTGTCTGCCAAAACAAATAAGGTAATGCCCCCACTAGGAGTGGCTGATTCCTACTGGACTTCAAGTACAGAATGAAAGGCACAGGAAAAAAGCCTGATCACTAGGGCATGCGCGGCTACCTAAGAGGCTGTTCTCTTAATGTGAGCATTTATGTACCTTCAAAGTAAGTCTAAACAGTGACTTTCCACCCTGAACAAGTATCAGCTGGATGTGAAGGAAGGAAAGATCTCTCTCTGTAAATTAAAAATAAAAGCTTTAAAGTTATGTCTAATTAGGCAGTCATAAAGAGAGGTGATCATCTCATGTTCCATCTATGTCCTGAAAATTACTATCTGTATGGTTTTCACACCTTTCTTCTGTTTCCCAAGCTCAAACAAATAAAAAACCCAAACTCACACAAATAAAAAAACCACTTTGCAAAATTCTCCCACTTTTCAATTCTCTGCCTGTTAAATGAAGGCAGGTTCTGCCATGAAGAGAGCCTGGGCCAGTGCCTGAGTTCCAGCACCCTTCATGAGGCTGTTTCTTGTAAGGATTTTGCTGGACTTGAGTTTAGTTTTGCTGGTTTTTTTTTTCTCTCTGAGAGACAGCCAGGCATACTCTTTTGCACCATCAGGGAGAAAACACAGATATAAAAAGTGCAATTAACAGATCTGGGCCAGAACCTTAGCAGCAGCATTAGCAGTTTTTCCACAGAGTCTGCAGTTTGAAATCCTTGGTCATCCCTCCTATGATTAAAAAAAGAAAAAAAATCAGAAAGAAGGTTTATAAAGAAAGGTGGTAGAAGGGAAGGAAGGTGTATTCTAGACCTGATCAGCTTGGTTTCTGCAAAGAGAGAAGATCAGGGCCCAGACGCATGGCACCAGTTGAAGTAAGTCTATGCAAGAAGAGTCTGGATCATAAAAAAGTAGCCAAAATGCTTATTTTTCTCTTCCAAATACACGTCTGTCCAGGAAAAAAAATATTGTTCTTCCTAACTATGCATCAGGTCAATATTTTCCAGGATTCATTTAGTCTGACACTTTCTGTTCAAGTTTCTTCAGGTGCTACTAAGCACTCTAAAGGCTTCCTCAGCAGAGCTGGCAGACAGCAGCGGGATCCTTTGCTGTTGAAAGGACATATTTCAAGAGGAACTGAAAAATTAGTGAGGTCTTTTGTAAATCCCCTCAGCTGGCCCAGGGCCCTGTGTAAAATTCATCTTCCATAATACCAAGGAAATTTTGGTTCTAGACTGTGGATTCAGAAGCCTTCCTCACCTGGCACTTGGAACCCAGCATTTTCTTGCCTGGTCCCTCCTTTTCAATTTTGTCATCCAGCTGGTCCAAACAGGAGAATACTCATGGGGTGCACACACACTGCAAATTATGAAGGTGGTAGAAAAAGCTGCTCACAATGCAAGGAAGATGTTTGCTCTTCAAAACTTGGTTTTGAAAAGTGTCTGGCTTGGGAGTCTTTTGAAAAGTGGCGTGATCCAGGTAACTCCTGTGCCTGCTGAGACGTTGCTGCAAGGCACAAACTGGCCCCAGCACGTGTCCTGCAGTGTGCTGTACAGGAAGGGTGTGAGCTTGTTTGAGGTGAATGAAGTTCCAAAAGGAAATGCTGGCACTTCCAAGAAATCACTCAGGACATGAGTTGCCTGTGGAGAGAATGCCAGGATTCGAAGAACAACAACCCATCTGACCAAGCTAAAGTGAAGAGACTCCCTCCTCTTTGGCAGCGGGGGCTAAGTCACACTGCTGAAATTTGAAATACCTTTGTATGATTTGCATGCATCTATGATGCTTGAACTGTGACCATATACTGATGTCACTATCCACTAGGAAGATATGTAGCAGAACTGCAAAACAGAAACAATCTGGACATATAATACACCACAAAGATAAAGACTGTAAAGCTGAACATAACATCTTACAAGTTTCTTCACAAATCATTTCACAAAAATTGTAATCCAGACAATTCAAAAGAACATTATTAGTGACATGCAGTCTTAGTCTGAGAGCTTTGTTGTTCAGGGAACAAGGGGCTAAAACCACCCCTTCTCCCTGGTTTCTGGTTCTCCAATAAAAATAGGGGTGCCTTTCCCACTCAGTAACTATTTTGCACATATGGAAGGTGATGTACATGGGGCATGTACCTCATGAACATAATTTTTTATGCTTTCTGAAGCAGTCTATTATATTAAAAAAATTGAATGTTCTCACTGGTACTAATAGACCAGCTCAAAAACCAGCTGGGTATTGCATTTTTTTTACTTTTCCACTTTTTTTCTTTTGATTTTTGTTTTCCTTTGCAATGTTTTCTTTGTTTGTCTGGCCTATGTTTTTTTCTTTGTAACACTACGTCAGTCCTGCATTACTCTGACTTTTCAGAAGCTTGTGGCTGTTCTAAGGCATCATGTTTAAATCATGCCTAAAGCAGACATACACAAATTTAAGCATGATCATGATTAAGCATTTGTGGCCCGCCTGGAGTGCCTCTTTTCCTGATGAGTAGTGCTATAGTAAGTAGCCCCACTAACATAAATGAGATTACTCAATCACTCTGTGTTGCAGTTAAGAGGTTGGACACAGGTGGAACACCAAAATGTGTACGGAAATTCTTCTCTGCTGAGTGTGCACCATGAGCAGCCAGTGCATGTGTTCACAGGTCTCTCTGTGGAAACACATCCTGCCTGGCTTCACGCTTTGCTGGGAATGAGAAAAAATGTCTCCCACTACCTTGCAGTGCCTACCAGCCAACATCCTAATTTTTAAATGGGAGTTTGGAAAGGGAAGCAGGAGAAACAGCAACATAAAGCTGGATAGAGAAACGAGGTGCCTAAAAATCATGCTCAAGACCCTGATTTGCTGGGTGGCAGTGATGTGTTACAGCTGGGAGCCTCCTTCTGGGAGGAATTTAGCTTGAAGACTCAAAGCCTGTTCATCATTAAAACCATGCTCATAGAGGGCAGGCTCCAGCTCCTCCTCTAAGCACAGCTGCTGCTGCCAGCCAGGACATTTACTCTTTTCTGCTCCAGCTAGAGAACATGGATTAAATGCGCCATCACTGTATTGTCTGTGTCCTCACTTTGTTTTGGGAAAAGAGGCAAAGCAAAACAGGTGCCTGGCGATGCTTTGTTTAGGATATGGATAGCAAGCAGAGTGACACTGATAAGGTCTAAAGTATGCACAAGCATTTTTTAGGCCCATAGAGAGCACCAAAGCTAGTTTAACACTGAGCTTGCTGGTAGGACTTTAGCTATTTCTATATAACCCACAAATTTGGCATTATACTGGACCTGTGGCAATGGTGGCAATAATCTAGCCCATTAGTCTTGGTCATTCCAATACAGAGTAGGATGGGTGTTCGGAGTTAGCAAATCCCAGGCAAGGGCCACTCCTCTTTAAAGAGCGTATTTAGTGTTGAAGTAGGAAGGGGCCATGCCAGTGCCCCCATGTCAGTCAGAAGGCAGCTCTGTAGTGTGCTGTTTGGGATCCACAGCACAGCCGCTGACAGAGCCGTGCCTGCACCCCACTGCCCATCCAGCAGCACCCTCCAAAGGGAAAGGGAACCTTGTCAGCTCGGCAGCACCAGGCTCCTCTTCCACCTCCTCCTCCCGTGCCGAGTGCTGGTGTGAGATGCCTGGCTAGACTCTCTGCCAGCGTGACTGAGACTGAGTGAACTCTGAGCACTCTTCCCCCAGCACAAGCACAGCCTTTTGCCCCAGCCAAGCCACTTCCCGGCCCATCTACCTGCCTCTACACCCACAGGCACCCTGCAGCTTCCCTGACCACCCACCCACACTCAGGCGAGCGAGGGGGGTGGTGAGGGATGGACATTTGAGGTGTGTAAGGGAAGACTTTGAAATGGTGCAGCTCAGCATAGCCTCTTTGGTTCCAGTGACACTGCAATGACATGCAACAGCTGAAAACCTGCCCTCTGCTTTTGCCAGAGGTAATGTGTTTTCTTAGGACAGGGATGGAGTGGTCTAATGGTAATTATTGTTAAGGAGGAAGTTGAAGTTAATATCTGTTTTTGCGTGAGTATAAATGCCAAGGCCTGAATACATGTATTTCAGAAGCTAAAAGAAATGACACACGGAAATGATGGCATTTCATTAGCATTTACATTATCTTTGGGCCCAGAGGGCTCAGTGGAAACAGAGACTAAGAACTTTACCCATGCTTTATAAGGACTTTTTAAATTGGGTCTTGGAAACCTCAAGGATTAGAGAAGGCTTAGCCTCCCTGGGAATCCTTTTGCCCTGCCTGGTTATCCATGTGGGAAAGAAGCGTGTCTTTATATCCAGCCTGAACCTCTCTAGCTTCAGATTATGCCCATTATGCTTCAGTTTATGCCCACTGTCACTCCCCTTGCCACCAGCCGCTGCCAGAATACTGTCATGTGCCCCAAATCCATCTCTTCTCCAGAGGAAACCAGCCCCTCCTCCAGTCCCACCCAGCCAGAGGTCTCCTGGACCCCCTCTGTTTTGTCACCTCTCTGGGGCCCAAAACAGAACTCAATGCTTGGAAGAAGTCCGAGGGGACCTGAGCTAAGGGGACCGTCCATGTCTCCTATACAATCCATCTGCCCTGTAGGACTTACAAACTGAAAACTAAGAAAAAAAGAGACAAGCTGAATCACAGCAAAAACAATGATATGGAGAACATGGCTTGCCTCAACTTTGTTGAGACCAGAAGACCATGTACCTCACTATCCTGCTCCTCAGACTAGCCAACAGAAGAGCATAAGGATATGGGAGGCACACAGAGAAGGATTTCTGGGAATGCTTCCCCAGCTTCCAAGAACTTGACTCTCATGGATGATGAGTTTAGATTCAACAGCTCCTGAATCACTTTTTGTTCTTAAGTTTATCAGATTGGTTTTGGACTCCATGCAAATCTTAACCCTTTACAGTGTGCTGTGATTAGGGGTTCCACAATGTATTTAACTAAACGATGTATGAAAACGTACTCCTTTTCCTACTTCAAGCAGGGCTTGTGTTTGTGCCACTTTCTGTTTTATTGATGTTCCTTACTTCAATAATTCCCTAATAATTGTCTTTCTATAACAATTATATTGCGTGCAAGGGACTCCACTACATCCACCAGACTGCATGCCTTCAGCCATCTGTCTTGTTCTCTGTACTTTACCCAGAGCAGATGCAGGAGCAAGAACTACATACGTTTTGGGGTTTTTTAATGTGGCTGTAAACCAGGCTTGGCAGAGAGATGTTTTCTGTTTTCTTCTCCTTTTCTTTCTCAAAAATTCTTATCATAGAGTTTGCTGTTTGTGTGGAGCACCAGCTGCGCTGTACATAGAGGTATCTGTTTAAAACTCAAATGCATTGAAACCTACGTACCAGTAAAAAGCATGAAATCCATGCACTGGTAAAGGTCAGGAAGAGTTTTCCATGTGTAATCTTCCAATCCCTTTACCTCCACTCCAGTGTCCTGCCTTCTAAGCTCAGCTGACCTGGCTTCCAGGAATAGTCCTTTGGGGTATATAATTTCTGCTCTCATGTCCTTTCAGTTGTGCCTAACACATTCCAAATTTTACGCCTCTTTGTCAACAATGCAGTGATAGGTCAATGAGGACTATGCCCCATTTTTTCCTGTTGAGTGTAGAATTTTATGGCGTCTTTGTATTACTTTCTTTCTGCAACTCTACTGATTGCTTTAGGCTTCACATTTACCCCAAACACCCAAACCTCAGCTTCTGGAGTAACTTACCTCAGCACATCCATTCCGAAAAAAGCTGAGAGGCATTGAAAAACTGTGGAGAGAGAGAGCACAAGAAGAACAGAAAGAGGGAATGAAGTATCCCCTCTGTGCACAGAGCCATCTATAAACTTCATTATAGTGGTGACCAACCTCCATGGACACTGTTTCATGGACAGTAAAATGGCTCCAGGAGGAGCTGTGAGTCCACTTATTGGCATTCCTGTTATGCTGGGAGTCACCTGCTGCCACCCCAGGGCAGAATCTGGCCCTCTGAGTGCTACTGGGAGTTTAGTACTGGTGGGGTCAAAGCAGAGCTGTCTTGAATCATTGTCCATGAATAGGGAACAAAACCAGTTTTCACTGTTTTACCTGTCCCAGAGAGCAGCAACATTTCTGAAAGCTGACATATAGTTAGTCCAGCAAAGTATAAAGGCCCCACTCTGGTTATATTTTTCTTCCTATCAACAACTTTTTCTGTGGCTGGTCCAATGCTGCAATAATAGTCTGTCACTGTTCTCTCTGTGAACAACAGATATGACCTTTTACCATTACATTGATGTTGCCAGCCTTCTTCAAAAAGATTCTGGCCTGTGGTGTGTTGTGGGTGAGGCCATGTGGTGAGGTAGCCTGTCTTCACAGACTGGCGAAAAGGTCAGAGCAGGTCTCATGTGTCCTGCACCCTATCTCACAGTGGGACCACCTGATTTTACCAGCAACACAGCCTAAAAAAGAAAAAAAGACAACATCATGTGTGCTGAGTAAAGACATCAGATAAAACAGCTCTGTAGATTGACGAAACAATATTTTCAACATCTGGCATCTTTATGGTTCTGCTATAGTTTTCATGTGCTTTCCTGAAAAAAAATGGACCCATTGTATCATGTCTGAGTTTCCACATCTGTTCAATAGGAGTCATTATAAGAATGCCCTAATAGCAGAGACTTATTTCAGTTAAAACCAGGGAATGGTGCTGCTGACAATCTTCAAGAACAGTTAATATTTCACAGAATCATGGAATGTAAAGGGCTGGAAGGGACCTTAAAGATCATCTAGTCCCAGCCCTTGGTGCCATGGGCAGGGACGACTCTCACTAGACCAGGTTGCTCAAGGCCCTACCCAGCTTGGCTTTGAATAGTGCCAGGGTTGGGGCACCCAGAGCCCCCTGGACAACCTTTTCCAGTGTCTCACCACCCTCCCAGGAAAGAATTTCTTCCCAGTATCTAACCTGTATTTCTCTCCTCTTTCACTTTGTACCCATTACTCCTTGTTCTTTCACTACAGTTGCTGATGAAGAGTCCCTCTCCAGCTTCCCTGTAGAGCCTTTCAGATACTGGAAGGCTGCTATGAGGTCCCCACACAGCCTTCTCTTTTCCAGGATGAACAGACCCAACTTCCTCAGTCTGTCTTTGTAGGGAAGGGGCTGTAGTCCTCTTATACATCCTCTTATCAATTTCCTGATCAGTCAGTGGACTCACTCCAACAGTTCCATGTCCTTATGCAGGGACCTCAGAGCTGGATGCAGGGTTCCAGGTGGACTCTCACCAGAGCAGAGCAGAGGGGCAGAATCCCTTCCCTGGATCTGCTGCCCACGCTGCTCTGGATGCTGCCCAGGACACGTTTGGCTCTCTGGGCTGGGAGTGCCCATGGCTGGGTGATGTTGAATTTTCATCCACCATCATCCCCAAGTCCTTCTCCTCAGGGCTACTCTCAATCACTTCTCCAGCCTGTAGGAGTCTCTGGTACTGTCCTGGCCCAGGTGCAGGACTTTGCCCCTTGCACCTCACTTTCACAAAACCACAGAATCACAGAATAGGCCAGGTTGGAAAGGACCCCAGTCTCCTGGTCCAACCTCCCTGCTAAAGCAGAGTCTCCCTGGAGCACAGGGCATAGGATTGCACCCAGATCTTAAATATCTCCAGCGAGAGAGACTTCACCACCTCTCTGACCAGTTTGTTCCAATTCATGTTTACCCACACACTAAAGAGATCCTTCCTCATGTTCAGGTGGAGCTTCCTGCGCATCAGTCTCTGTCTGTTGCCCCTTAACCTGTTGCTGGGCACCATTGAGAAGAGCCTGGCTCCATACACTGACACCTTTCCTTCAGATTAGACATTCCTGAGGTCCCTTCTCAGTGTCTTCTCAAGACTGAACAGGCCTAGCTCCCTCAGCCTTTCCTCACAAGTGAGGTACTCCTCTCACCCCATCATCTCCGTTGCTTCCCCTGGACCTGCTCCAGGAGCTCCATGTCTCTCTTGTCCTGAGGAGCCCAGAACTGGACACAGCACTCCAGATGTGCCTCACCAGGGCTGAGCAGAAGGACAGGATCACCTCTCTCAGCCTCCTGGCAATGCTTTCCCTAATGTACCCCAGGATGCCATTGGCCTTCCTGGCCCCCAGGACACACTGCTGGCTCACGGACAGCTTGTTGTCCACCAGGACCCCCAGGTCCTTCTCCACAGAGCTGCTATTTCTTGGAAGTGAGCATTGTCATTTCCTTACTGATCACCAGAAGGCATCTATGGATGTTAGAGTAAACAGTAGCTGATTGACCATGTAAAACCACAGATGACTGAAGAAGCTGACTCACACCCCACCTTTTTGTTTAAACTTGCTGTAAATTCTTCACATTTTTGATTAGTAAGAACAAAGATAAACTGCTTTAAATGTAACCACAACCTGTAAACACTACATGCAATGTCTGAAGCATGGGTTGGATTTTCTTTTGGGTGAATGGGTGCAGCTCCGACTGAGGCTGAGAGGTTGGATCAGCAGTTTCCAAGCCATGAGCATTTCCTGCCTGAAAAAGAAAAAAACCCGAGGGTTTCTGCGAAATGAAGAAGAGCAAAACAGCTGTCTTAAGGCCAAAGGTGTGTCCTGATGAGCTGGAAGAAATGGACATGCAAGGGGGAATTTTGCTGGAAGAGTGTTTAGGTTCTTAAAGAACACAGGAGAAGTGAGGAAAAAGAAGCTTTTTATTGTGGTCTCCAGTCCAAAATGCAAATAATTAAAGGTTTTTAAATTATCCTCCTGAACACAGGAATGAAAGACAATAAACACAAGGGAATGAGAACACTCTTCCCCTCTTGAGCAAATTTTGCATTTGTATAGAGTTACACTGGAATCACAGCAGATTAAACACTATTTCCCAAACATTTCAGACACCAAAAGCTGCTGAATGTTGATACTTCCATCTTTTTTCAGCCTGCTCACTGCATCCACCCCATTCAGATCCTCAGGCAACTTGGGCAGCAGAGTGTGGGGTCAGCCTGGATGCTAGGACACTCTTCTGCTCCAAGGGAAGTCACAGCACAGTTTCTTGCTCTTCATCACATTACAGCCTGCCAAAGCCATTAGCTTACCTGAGGAACTACAGTAAGTTCAGAAAAGTGACTTTTCAAAACTAGGCCTGCCTTCTCCAGTTGTTCACAGGGAACAGCATTTGCATTTGCTGATCCTTAACTATTTTGATTTTATTACAGCAACTCTTGCTAGTTAATTGTTTCCTCAAAACTTGTGCAGCACAAAACTTGTGCTCTCTCTCTCAGCACTTTACTCAGGATAGTTCTCTCATTACTTGCTCATTTTTGCCAGAACACTGGGATCTGTATCAATGTGACTTATTTTCTTGAGGTGTCCCTGACCATCAGACACTTCATCAGATTCTTTAATATCTTTTGCATCCTGTTGCTGTAGACAAGTCATGCACCTGCTGGACCATCTGCCATTGCAGACTGCAATTCAACCCACGCACACAAGAGATTTCTTTATCCATTACTTTGCAATTTGTTAAATGGTAACTGTCTGTACAGTGAGGCTCTAGTAAGGTTTTTCAGAAGGTGCTTGAAAAGCACAGGCTAAACCTGATTTTTTTTCTGCCACTAACGTTAGAGGACTCCAGTTCTGCCTCCAGAGGTTGAAAGCAGTGCCTGGGGAAGCCGGCAAGGCAGAGTGGCATGCTGAGTGCTGCTCATCCTGCAGCCAGGGAAAAGGAGTGCTGTGGCACCAGACAGCTTAGATTTTCAGGACTCTTGCACAGAGTGCAGAAGTGCTTTTATTCCTTTCCTGACTATTTTCTTTTTTATTCACTGCCTTTGTCTCATGTTCTGAGTTTTGTTCATGTTTCTGGAATGGCATGAAAAAGCCATGGTGTAATCACCTGATATTTGCATGAATTTTTGGGTTGCTCACAATATTTTCTTTTCCAATTTCCTTGCAGTATGGGCTGAGAGTAGAGTGCCTCCAGTTTGTTTTGTTGCTTACCATGATCCTGTAACACTGAGAACTGTACAGCTGAGTTTAGTCTTTGCAAATCAGTTGTCTTTAATTTCTTTACCCTGTGTAAGAAGAGAACTTCTTCCCTGAGAGAAGAAAATTGCAGGTATTGTTTTGGTAATTCTTAATATACTGTATTGGAAGTATGCATTCCCCAGGGGTAATTTTCTTGGATGATTTACTTGCTTAGTCTCTCAAGGTACTTTGGAGTTTGTTGTTTTGGTCAGTGTCCTTGGGCAACTGATCCCTTGTGAAGAAACTTGACCAAAATATCCTCTCTTAGTTTTCTTTGTTCAATATGTTGCTATCACTAGTGCTCTCCTACAACCACTCAGTGGGAACACATCAGTTACTGGAACAACCCAGAATATTTCAAAGCAATAGCTTTCACTGACAGATTCTTATAAAATAATCAGGCTGTGGTCAATTGTATTCTCTTTGCTTTTGCTATACAGTCTTTTTCTCTGGAAATACCATACAACTAAAGTGGCAAACTGAATGAATGCTAATAAGAGGCTGACCACCATTTTCCTGCCGAATGAAACCTAATAGAAGACAGAATATTTAATACCCCTTGACAGAGAATAGAGGTCAGTATGAAGTGGAAACAGTGGCTGTTGTCTGCCCTCTGATTAGGTTCAGACCTTGGTTTTGGTTATAAATGTTACCTTCCCACCTCCAGAGATAAATTATGAGAACTTGGTTACTAGTCCCATAGCTGAGGTGGTGACTCTAGATTAGCAAATTCTCTGTGGCAGCTGTGGGGAATAGTTTAGGAGCAAACTACAGGATTAAATGGGTTTGCATAATGAGCCCACATAGAGCTACACATAGCCATCAAATTAACAAATACCACTTTCATATGCTCCCCTATTACCAACATATTTGCAGTCTTTCTGTGGGTTAATCATGAGCAGGGAAAGGTCTGAGCTTGTGGAATAGCACATTCATTGTCAATTGTAACTCATGAGTAAACTTGCAGGAGGAATTGCCATTAAAATACTTTCTTTCTCTGCTCAGTGAGGTGCTCCCACAACTTTCAGTGCTTTACTAGCAAGCTGTATAGAACCAGTACATTTAGGGTAATAGGATTCCTGTCTTGGCTCAGTTTTGAATGTTTTATGAGTCAATTAAAACCACTTGAAAGAATTTAGTGACAGAGGCACCACACATTTTATTCCCTGACAGAGGCACCACACATTTTATTCGGCATTGTTTTCATAGGGGTAGGATTAATGAAGGTTTTTAAAAAACTTTGCCCCAAAAGGAAGTACCCAGATTCCAGTTATTTGTGGTTTTAAGCACTGAAACTTGGCAGTACAGCATGTAGGAATTTTTCAGTGATGCAAAAGAATCCTAAATATACATGTATTTAGGTCTTCAAGCACGCTGAAGTATTGTGTTTACTGGGATCCGCGCAGTCCCATAGCACCTTCTGAGTTGTATTTGTGAGTGTGTGTGTGTGTGTATGACCTGAGAATCTGGAAAGAGTTCTGTCTAAAAAATACTTCACAAAAGTTTTATCCACAGAGGAAATCACATCAGTGTGATTACATCAGAACACTAACACTGCTGAGGCTCTCCCACCTGACTCCATATTCGGACTTCCTTTGGAAAGGGAGGAATTAGTCAGCAAACAGAAAACTATTTGTTATCTATATATTTTAAACTAGGGATCAACTAGAAGTAGCCATGATGTATTAGGGACAAATTTTCAGGCATGAAAATTACTGTTTCCATGGACTTAAAAGGAGCCATACTAATTTTCAATCCCCAGACGTCTGATCTCTGGATTTTCCTTCAATTTTCAGATTAGATTCACCACCTTCCTTACCACATCTTTTGCCAAACAAAGTTGTATTTAGCCTTTTGTCTGATATTTTATGCTGAATTCAAATCTCCCACCACCATTATTCAACCCATATTACCTTAATTTGTGATTTTGCAAAGCCATTAAAAACAAACAAACAAAAACCCAAAGAAAACCAAAACCAAACAACAACAATAACAACAACAAAACAACAAAACCAAACAAAAACAATGATGAAAGACCCAAACGACCAACTTTTTAATATGTAGCTTTAACTCTACCTTGGCAAACTTTTATTAGGTGTACAGCTTTGTAATTTCTGATGCCACAAAATTAGGAACTATGAGACAGTGACAGTTAGGGTCCAGTCACCACAAATGTAACAGAAGGCTAAGGCAACAGGACTTCACATCATGTATCTGCATTTGTGGAAGAACTAGAAAGTAATTAGTATGGGAAGAAGCAAAAAGTTCCTATGAACACTAAACCAGCAGATCACAGATGACTAAAGTCACTACTTGCTTTCAGAAATATTATGAATTCTCGTAGAGATCTGAAACTTAAGACACTTATTTAATTGAATGCAAAGTTAAAGAATACTGAACTGGTCATATAAGGTCAAACTAAAGTCCCATCCAGCTTAATATCCATTTTAATACTGGCCAGGAGCAGGCTCCTAAAGGAGATTACAAGAACTAGGCATGTAGAGAGCAATTTTCTGGATTTGTGCCCCCAACTCCCATATTTTCAGCCAGGTGCTACGTTATTAGGATAACTACTGAGTCCCTAGATGTATTTGGGGTCCATTCCTCCCTCTGCCCACTCCTCTCCCCCTCATCTTCCTTGTCTGCTATGGTTGGCAGGATCCAAAACAGACAAATACACAGTTTTGCACTGGCCTGTCTGCAGGTAAACCCCACCTCCACCCTACCCACCAGTGCACTGTGTTAAACACAACTTCAAAACATTATTTTTTGAGGCTTGAAATAACTGGATTTCCCTGGGCTTTAATTTACCACTTGACTAGTTTCCTATTTAACCTTTCACTTCAATCCTTATTTCACAGCATGAAATGATACCCCTGCACACCATATTTCTCTTTTTGAGGCAAGCCTACCAAAATTATCTTTTGCTTGGATGTGATGGGAAATGAATGCAACTTTCTGAAACAACTCAGTGAAAACAACATAGTGCTCATAGAAAATTCTCAGTAAAGGTTGCAGCTGAGAAACTTTGATAGGAGGAATGGCATATCAGACACACTTTACCCAAAGTTCTACTTATTTAGAAAGGAAAAGGCATGAAAACTTTCTGAAAGAACAATTTCTCCCAAACCCCATTTATAAAAGGTACCTAAGTGTGTGTCTGGCTTTAAGCAAAGGAGTTGTTATAGAAGTACTCTTGTGCCTGATATAATGCCTGCTAAACCATTGATTTTACCAGGGATGCTGCAATTAATCACATGAATTTTTGAAGCCTGAGCTTCAAAGAGTGAATATTTGCTAGCTATCAATATAAATTTCTTACATAAATAAGACACAGCAGGGAATCTTACCACAGTTTCAGGCTTTGATTAGACACATCTTAATTTTCTAAGTGGATGAAAAATTCTAAAACAAAACTAGAGTGACTGTACATCCTCCCTAATACTGTATTAATTTTTGCTTGGGATTTAAGTAAAGAAGAGCTATGGGGAAAACAAAGCCCACACAGAGAGCCCTCTCCCCATAAGCAATATATTTTTGTTTACAGCTGGTCATCTAACTGATTTTCATGAGCAAAAATGTTGAAACTCCAGTTGAATCAGGGCAGTTTCTGTAGTAGCTGTGACCACACGTGTGTGTGAGTAGGTATGTACATGGGGGAAGTCTCATCCTTCATTTTGTATATTAATGACGGAATGGATCCAAACAATTTCTGCATTTAACTGCAGGACTTTTAGCTGAGCTCTCAGTGAAATCCATACAAGAAATATATATCTGCATGTGTGGTCTATAGTGATAGATTTGTTGGTATGTTTAAACAAGAGAATATCCTTAGTCAGTGTAGTCTAAGTTGTCCAATCCTGTACTGGGACAGAGACAAAGAAAGCAAGCATGGCACTGGTCTGAGAGCTTATGTGAAACAAAGGGTGGTTTCAATTCCAGTTTCTGCTCTCTGAAGTATTTTACCAGTCCAAAATTTCTGGCAAAGCTTCCTAAGAGCCTGATGGTCTCCTGAGAGATGAGAGATGTGCACTCGCATCTCTTCAGGCACATGAAGAAATTGAGCTCAGGTTTCTCCACCTTGGGGAGAGGGCATTTGCCACCACTGAACTGTAAGCACATGCAAGAGGAAAGAAGTCCTTTGCTATTCTTTACAAATAGTACCTTCTCTTTCTCTGGTGTTTTTGTTTCATTTTGGGGCTGTGAAGGCACCTCATTGTCACAAGGAGCTGAAAGCCTCCAAACCTTCAGGGAAAAATCCTGTTTAATTGTTAACACTTTGTTAGTTTCTTGCTTAGCAGACATGGCAGTGGTGATTCCCACTCTCAGACACTGAACACTCCTCAGGTGATGAATGTGAAGCCTGTGTGCCTGACTCAAGATACTGTGTTGACGACCAGCCTATGACGAGTTTGGCGCTCCAAAGCTGAGAGCTTTTTTCTTGGTCTAAATACTCTTTAAGTCCTGTTCCCCTTCTGTAAGGAGAGAAGCCAGCAGCTTTGCCACACTCCCACAGGGTTACTTTGAAGATGATATATCATGGAGATTGCATACCCCTGAGATAATCTCATAGAGATGGCTGCAAACACCTTGGACGATGGTGTGAGCAGAACATGCTCCAGAGAGCATGTTGTATTGCACTGACTGATTCCAAAAGGAAGTTGTTTTCTTCACAGAGCCTGTGGAGGAAAGGTAGCACAAAGTGGAGCCTTGGATAACCCTCAGCCCACCGATTTCGACAGGGACACTGGGATAATAACACACCTCAGTAAATTGCACCCTGCCAGGAGCAGAAATTTTTCTCCTGCAATATGGCAGGGATGCATGCTGGTGCCTGTGCTCTCTCAGCCAGCTTACTGCAGGACAGGCCAGCTTGTGGTTGCAGCAGAGGGGGCTTGCAGGGAATCAGAGAAGCCAGAACTCCCCTGAACTCACGGTGTTAAGACAACACAAGGCATACCTGTGTGACACGATGGCCCAGAGACAGAACAGCATTACCAGCCCCACTGGGCTGAGCACACTCTGAGACTGCTGACATGAGAGTGCAGGCTGGGAAAGGGCTGGGACCAACATTCATTCTGAGATGTGTCACCAAAGAGATTTGGGGGCTGATTGTGATGGGGTACAAATTCACCACGGACTTATGCACAGTCTAACTTGGAAGACCTTTTAGTCCCTCACACATGCACTGGGACAATGGGGATTATCGTGCTTGGCCACTAAACTCTTGCCTGCAGAGAAGAAAATCAGTGTGGATCCAAAACAGCTATGCCTTTAATGTGAATTTTTTAAACCACATTAAAGCTCTGTTTCAGCATTTTTAGTCAAAGGTGCTCTTAATGTGATTGGTCTTCTTTACCTTACCAAGTGAATTGATCTGAACCTAATTTCATATTTTTTAAAGTCTTGAATTAAAATACCCACACACAAATTGAATGAAGCTTTAATATACATTTAAAAATTAATTTGGATTTGCTTCCATGAGAGCAAAATGTCCAGACTGAACATGAGTCAGTGGAGTCACATCAGTGAAGTGAGAGAGCTGTCAATCTTCAGAGCAGTCCTCACTGCCAGAGCTGGAATAGTTTGGATTCAAACAGGAAAAGCCAAATTATTCCTATTAATAGATTTTCACCTTCCATGCCTTTTTGCTTAGGTATTTTCAGAGGCCATATCCTGGGTTATAACTAATGATGTATTTCAGAAGTGTAGTAGTCTGTAGAGACATTCAGCCCACACCAAACAGCATCAATGTCTCACACATTAATGGGGCTACCACTGTGTGTGTGTGTATATGTATATATATGTATATGTTATCATGGGAACTGAATGACATAAAATGTTCTGAAATATTAGATGCTAAAATACCCATTTCTTTTGCTGTGAAAGTCTCCTGAAGTTTCACAAATTGAGTTTGTTTAAAAATTGTTGGCAAATTGGAGGCTATCAGGTCTTGTTTTATAGTAAGATATATACAGATACATGTACAAACAACTCCGAAATGTGCCATTTCCTGAAAAGAGACGTTAATGAGACGTCATCACCTGTCACAGTTGCTGCTGTTGCCAAAGATGTTGCCTTGACCTTTAAACCACTGTTAGGACACTTCTGTGTAATCAAGATTTGCATCTTCAAAATGTCAGTAGAACAAAAGGTACTGTTGTCCTGACTCAGCTGAGTTGATGTCAAAGACCTGGTGCTCAGTTGCTGACAAAATTTCAAGTCAAACTTAAGATAAGAATGTGTTTCATTCACAGTTATGTTTACAATACATCGTTCCCATTTCAGTCTGTTTAGAATAACAGTTTTTACTGTTTTCTTGCTACCAGTGGAGGGCAACAGGCAGTTTTGAAGTTCATGCAAATAGTTTTTCACTCGTCTTCATGGGCTTAAGGAGCACAAAATGAAGAAAAAGAAAATGGCAGTCCTCAGTTGAGAGAAGAATAAGAACAGGATTAAACCATGAACTTAATTATCAATTCAGGAACTGATTTTGTTAAATGAGTACATTTTCTGTGCAGAAAAAAATAATCTTAAACCATTTTTTTCTCTCTTGGTAATGCATTGGAATTCCAAAGTATTTGTAATTAGGTCCCTTTTAAGGTCAGTGTATTTGTAAAAATGAACTTAGAAACAAAAGAAAATCAGATTGTTAAAATTATATTCAACTGTTTGTTACTCTGGAGCATGCTTTGTTTATTTTTGTTACTCATCTGTCCCTTCTAGCTTGCATTACAGTTTGCAGAGATGTATATATGAGTGAAATATTAGACTTACCAGCATTCTGCATTCACTTCACAAGCAAGCAAGCAAGTTCACATAGTGCAGAGGTCCAGAAGAGCCAGACTACCAACAATGATGAGCCTGGAATAGCCAGAGCTTAGTTTTTGTACTGAAGAAATTGACATGGAAATAGCAAAGAGATGTAAAACTCCTTACACAGTCTCTACCTGTGTATTGGCAGCACTCCTGACCTATTATGAACTGGATGTACATGAATGTTTGGATGTACATGAATGTTTGACTGCTGTTCTGAAAGTAACCGTGCAATTTTTGTGAGATTGTGCAACATGTCTGAGCTACAGTTCCCATTCCACTGAAATTATGCAAATGGTCCCATCTCTCTAGTTCAGGAAGTCCAAAGTGGCCCTTGGCTGTAGGAAAAGGTAAAGTATTTCAAGATCTGGAAATACTAGAGTAGATTGGACTGAGCTGTACTAGCTCAGAAGATTGACGTACACTGGGCATTTTCTGACTGATCTCTAAGCCAGCTGTTTAGCACAGTTCTGCCACTGAGAGGGTAAAATGGCTGCATTAACATGGTGTTAGATCAGCTGCTACCCACTCTGCTCAAGTAACTCACAGATGGCAACAGCAGAGAAAGAGAGGCAGACTCACCTGCGTAAGCAATACCACCTTCTTTGGCATTGGTGTATACAGAAGTAAATCACACCCTTCCGCAGTGGATCTATGACACATTGTATAAAATGAATTGCAATCTTTCTTCTCGGAATAATAGGTTTATTTCTGGAACAGAAATTCTGGTATTTTTTTCTTAGAAATTTCCCACTTCTGAAAGACGAGGCACAGGAATTCGTCTGGAGTTTCATTTTTTGGTTGTCAGTTTGAATACATTCTTGGGCTGCTGGGGTCCCTCCACAGCATATCACGCTCAAAACCAGCATCTTTTGTGGGGGGGGGGGCACCCTGTGTCTTGCTCATGGTGCCTCAGTGCTGATAACTCCCTGGAATTACGATTTAACACTGATGAACACAGCCTGAAGATAATGCTTGAGTATTTAGATTTTTCAGAGTTATTTCGAGATTATTTAAAAGTACACTCCGTTAGCCAACAGAGTCCCTTACATTTCGCTGCAGGCTCCCTCCTTACTAAGTAGTGACCCCTTAAGGAAAAATCGAGCTACTGCCGCCAGTGCTATCTCCCCATCTTCAGCTGTTCTTCCAGTGAGGCTACTTTTCCTCCCCGCCCTGCGTGGAGCTTATCCCCTCAACTTCATTTCAGCACACTTGAGAAAGGATGTCGTAACGCTGTCAATCAAGAAACCCAAAATGTGACACAAATGCGTCTCTAACTTTTCATGTCAAGAATGGTATGCATGTCTTCTCCCCTTACTCCCTGTCCCGTCTTGATCTGATTTTTCACTAAAAAGTTGTATAGCCAGGCCACTTAGGAAGTATATATATATATATTTTTTTTTTTTTTTTTTTTTTGCCTTGATGTTTTGCAGTCAATGTTGTTTGCTGGTCTTCTTTTACCAAACAGATAAGGACTTAGACCAACATTGGGGTTTTTTTCTCTTTGTTTCAAAGTCCAAATGCTGAAAAACCAAAATGCTGGCTAGCCACTGCTTCTTCAAAACCTTCTTGCTCCAGGAGAGTATGTTGAAAAAACTGAGCTCAAAAATTTCAGCCAAGATGAGGAACTCAGTATATATAGGGTTTCACTGTTCTGTCTTTTTTAGGCTTGATTTGGGAAGATCTTTTTAATGTCTTCAGTCCAAGAATATTGAAGAAGAATTTTAAAGCATCTTTTGTGCATTATGGTCATTGTTTGATGTCTAAGGCAATGCCTCCTCAAGAGGAGGAATCACCACAGACTGTGAAGTAGCAAACCTAGTTTTAGATTATGACTCAATCTTTTCCACATTGCATGACTTTTCCAGGAAAGACCCTCCATTGTGAGACTTCAAGTACTTTGTATTGATCTTTTCTATAACTTCTGAGAATTCTGTTTTCCACCCAATAATGTGTAAGGGCAAGTCCTACAGGTAACAGTTATC
The DNA here is from genome assembly GCA_039654755.1 of Calcarius lapponicus. NCBI lineage: Eukaryota > Metazoa > Chordata > Aves > Passeriformes > Fringillidae > Calcarius > Calcarius lapponicus. The sequence goes on from CM077481.1 coordinate 45,768,840, forward strand.
TCCACCATCAGGGACTATGGCTCAGGTTAGCAGAACTATATACAGATTCCTGAAGTTTTCCAGCTGATGGTGGAGTTGAGTTTGGTGCCTTTACATTGCTATCAGCTACTTCACAGTAGTCTTGGGTATGGCTGTATTGGGTGCAGTTTCATCTGTGGACTGCAGCAAGGCTTTACCTGACCAACTGTTGGCTGTGAGAACTGGTGGTTCCGGGACCAGCCCCATGAGGAGGTACCAAAGTAGAAACGGAGGCACACTGAGAACAGTGAGACCTCTCCGGGACAGGACCTCCTTGCACATCACCAGGTGCGGGAGCGCACGCTAGTTTTGCAGACCCTCCGTCCCCTAAGCATCCCCCGCCGTCGGGGCGGAGGCGGCACTGCCGGTAACCTCGCAGGTTAAGCGGAAGCCTCAGCTGAAGCAGGTGCCTAAGCGGCAGCATGTCAGTACCCTGATGAACACCGCACCCGACCCCACGCCGGGGGAGCCCCGGGGCCTCGCGCCCTCGGCGCGCCCGCAGAGCCTCCCGCGCCCGCAGCGCGCCCGGGCAGCGGGGCCGGCGGGGCGGCTCCGGCGGCGACACCGCCCCGTCCTGCCCTGCCCGGCCCCTGCCCGCCCCGCCCCGCCGGGGCCGCGGCGCCCTCCCCGGGGCTGGGGCTGGGGCCGGGGGCCGCCCCGCAGGCTGGGGGCCGTGCAGGCTCCTCCCGAGAGCAAGTGAGAGGTGTGTGCCGAGGGGTGTGTTTTTGGGCTGGAGTTTATCAGTAGCGTAGTAGTGAAGAAAGGAAACCTGGGGGGGGGGGGGGGCGGGGGGGGGGGGGGAAAGGGGGTGGAGAAGCAGAGAAGGAGGGAGGGGGGTGAAGGGGGAAAAAAAAAAAAAGGCCTGAAGAGGAGTTTCCGAAAACTTCCAAGGAACTCGCGGCTGCAAGTCCCAGCGGCAGGCAAGAGCGATGCTGGAGCCTCGGGCGCTCCGGGAGCCGACAGCGGCGGCGGTGGCGGCAGAGGGGGTGACGGCGGGGATGGCGGCGGCCGCGGGGAGCGCGGTGCCGGCTGGAGCCGGGATGGCCGAGAAGAAAAAAGCCGGCAACGGCAGGAAGGGCAGGAAAGGCAAGGGGTCCGGCAAGAAGCCCGCTCCGCCGGAGGAGGGCGAGGCGCCCCGGTCCACCACAGGTAAGCCCGTCGGCAGGTGCGGGGGCTACCCCGCGCGGACCTTCCGCGCCCTTTCCGCGGCCGCGGATCCGCAGGCAGCGGGCAGCTGAACAATTGTTCAGCTAACCCGAGCCTGCCCGGCTCGGCGGAACCTCCGCGCCCCGCCGCGGCTGCTCGCAGAGCTCCCGGAGCGGCGGAGGCGGCGGCGTTGCCCCTCGGCTGTCCGGGCACGGTTCAGTCTGCTGCCCTATTTCCCTCCCGCTGGCCCCGAACTCCTGAGAGGCTCTCGGTCAGCTGTTGCTTTCTTCATATTTTTCCCCCCCTCCCTCCATTTTTTGGAGGGCGTGAGGCTATCTCTCCTGTTACAAAACACGTTTTCTGTCCCTTTCTTTCCCCAGAAATCACTTAGCGTAGTTGAACAGATGGCCAACTTTCATATGGGGTATTTTGTCTAAACTTGCATGTATTTACTCAGGGATGATCAGAGAGGACATTTCGCTCACTTAGCAGCACGTGTTGTTCTTCTCGTGCCTTCTCAGTACTAAGCACAAGAATTCATGCCAGTGATACCCTTGTCCTCCTCCATAGGTGTCCAGAAGCAGGACCCAAAAGAAGGGTCTCAGCTGAGCATGCTGCCCCCCTCGCCACAGTTACTTGTCTCTGTCAGCCAAAGCCCCAGTCAAGATCGGGACACCTAGTGCAATACAAACGCATATGAGTGCATGATGCTTTTCATAGAGACCTTGTGTTATGCCACCTAGTTTATCAGAAAGCCTGGCAGTATCTATGGATACCTCTAGCTTTTTGCAACAGCAATGTATAGCTGCATTTGAATTCTTTGGGGTTTTGTGAGAAATTGCTTTGAAAGAAGCATGGGAAAAGCAGTCAATTGCCTGTGGTTTGGTTTTGGGGTTTTTTTTTGTTTGGTTGTGTATTTTTCCCCCTTTGTGTTGTTTTCCTGTCCCAACAGACAAATTAACATAAAGCCCAGTAAGATAAAATTTTCTAAATATACCTACATTAATTTTGCTCAGTGTATCATGGCCAACATAATGCTGCTCTTGACTTCAGTCATCAGCCATCAGGAAGGATATGTGTGATTCAACAGCAGCAGATATCCCTTTGGGCTACTAATTTTTACAAACTAGCACTGCCCACTGCATCCTCTTCTCTAGGTTGTTCGGAGACATAGCTTGCCCAGCTTCTGCTCAGCAGTGTCTGTAAACAAGTTTCAGGTGCAGCACAGGAGGTTTCCCTTGTTATGCAAAGATAGAGACAAGCACTTCTTTTGACCTTCTTTTTCTCTTTCACCAGATTTTGTAATGCTGTTACACTATGCAAGCATTGTAAGCATCTCCTGCTAAAACTAACCACCTCTGGCATTAAAACATTAAAACCTCTGGCAAACTTATCTGTGACCGCTGGGCTGCTTGAAGTGTTTGCAAGGCTTTTTGTTTGTTTTTGTGGCTGACAGAAAACAGGAAGACAGTGACAAGTTGGACAATTTGTGATAGGAAAGATCTGTCAAGGAGACACACGTTTTCTCACTGTACACCTCAGAGTTTTACAGCATCCCATCCCATTTGTGTAGGAGAGATTTCTTTGTCCTGTTGTGCAGTTTTCCTTTTGCAGTGGAGCGGGGTGCTGAGGGAGTAGTGAAAAGAGCTGTGAACCAGAGGGCATATTTTTTGAGTAATCCAACCAAGTCAGCTTCTAAACTAGGCAGAGGTTTTTGGGAAGATGGTCTTCTTTCTCTGTAGAGGGGAGCTAGAAGAACAGAAAAAAATCCATGCAGGTAAATAGCACCTTAAGTTTAGGTATTTAAGGGTGGTTAATTCTCAGTCTGATTATGTCTGCCATGGTATTTTACCTGAAAATCTGAAGGGTAGCAAATGTAGATTGAGATTCATCAGGTTCAGATCATGCCAGCTCCTAAGGCTTTGCTAAAACTCCAGAAGGCTAAGCTCTAAGTCAGAGCTGTGGAAAATGTTTCTTTTTGGTAAGCCAAAATATGTCAGTGTTTGAACCAGAAATAATCCACTTTTCTGGCAAGTGCTTACCTCAGGTCTCCAAAGCACCAGTATGCTTTTATAGGTATGAAGGAGTACCGCCTTCATCCATACCTGACATTACTAGTCAAAAGTTTCCTGTGTGGGCAAGAACTGAACATTCTTCTATCTTATGTAATAAAAATCCCATTCCTTCCAAGATGAGTGTATGTGGCAGGATAGTTCGCATGTGTAGCTAATCCATGTAGTCTGTCTAATGGGAAAATTAAATACAGCATAACACATGATTGTAGATTTGACTCTGAATCAGATAATGTCACACAGATTTTATTTAATCTGTTACTTAAGGGTATTACCTGGTTGGAGGGGCATTTAGAGCTAGAACTGATACTTAGAAGAGAAAGAGCAGAAAGGGTGGTTAATGCAAAAAGTAACAAGAGAGCAATTTTGCATTTCAAACCATGGGCTTTTATTCTCTCTGTTCAAGCATATTAGAGCTTGAATTAATTACTAGTCTACTCATATTGATTAACACTACTGACTGGGTACTCTATGAAGGCCTTCTGACTTTGACAGGACTGCAGTTTTCCTTTTTTCTAATATAGGTTTGCAAGTGTACCTGTTGTCATTTGGTCTGTTTAGGATGTGCAGAGAGGTTATGAAACAGTTTTTCTTTTAGTTACCCACTTTCTTTAGTTGAATTACATCAGGAATTATCATCTTCTGTGTTGTGTTCTTGTCTGCACAGAGTTTTCATCCACCTAGGGTTTTCCTTATGAAGAGCAGTGGCTTGCAGATAGTCCTCAGTTTCAAGATCTGGCACTAGCACAGAAATCTTTAGGAGGTGTTCAGCTTTTTACTTAGAGCGGTTTTTTCTGACCAGAGCTCCTTGCAACTTAGTTTGCTTCTGGCTGTCAAAGCACTTCAATCCTGGGACTGGAAGTTTTGGTAATTTCTCAATGGATTGAGAATCAGCTTTGTTAATTGGAAAGAAAGGGTATAAGAAAATCTTTCATATTCTGTCACAACTTATCCAGAAACTCCAGAGCTACTATTGGACAAGAAAGTTAGTTATTGGGGAAAAAAAAAAAAAAAAAAAAAAAAAAAAGAGAGAGATTAAGAAGGTTTGGCCTTCTCTGCTCACCTGCACATTGGTAACACAGAAAAAAATCTTCATGTTTTCCATTGCCTAGGTGAAGTCTGGGCTCTGTTAAAAAGTTTGGGGAGGTCCATGTTGGTATGATCTCTTTGTCACTAAAATTATTTAGAACTTTTACTCCTCTTTGCTACAAGTTCTCTTGAATACACTGATAGTGTCTGGCTTGTGTCAAGACCAGAGTGACAATGTCTTCCTTTAGCAGGGCACTCTGGACCATGATAAATACAAAGCATGGAAGACGGAAGAGAGTATTATAAATGGACAGAGGCTTACAGCTTTTCTCCAAGTTATGTCAGTGAACTGCCCTGCCCACTGAGTGTGCAGACAGGCTCCACAAATCTGCCAGCAAGGCTTCCTAGAGCATTGCCAGCACACTGAAAATGCATCCAGCCTGGGCAGAGAAAGCTTATGCAGGAAGGCTGAGGTTGGGCATCCAAGGTCCCCAAACCTGCCCCTCACCACAGGCACTGCTCCTGATTTTAGGTGCTGTTAGAGCAGGCGCACAGGGACTGGGAATAGGCCCTTGTCCCTGTGTCAGCCCAACCTTCTGCCTACCCAATTTTAGTGCTGGACTGCGTAACATGGGGCTTGTGCACTGAGAGAAAGGGATCAGCCCTGGAAAAATCCCCCTGTGGAAGCTGGTTTTCTGTCAGCAAGGTGGGGTACCAGCACATCAGCCCAGCCCCTTTGTTCTTTCCTGACAGCTTGGGGAATGTAAGTTTTCAGGTGGTTCTGCTTAGCAGAGAAGACCAGGGTGAGGTTGCTGGGCTTGAATGGACATAGTGTGAGAAGATGTGAAGCCTTTCTGAGGAAAACACCTTGATGTGTGTGAAGGTTTGGTAGTGCTGCGAACTCTGGCCTAGGGTTTTGTCAGCCCCTCTCTAGCGGCACAAAGAGCAAGGCTTCACAAGCATCTGGTGCCAAAACAGAGAGAAAAAGAGGGAAGACCATCAAATGGGTCTCAGTTATCATTTCAGTGAAGTGACCTCAGCAGCACTGTTCTGAACATATCTGCACTAACACAGCCCAAAGTAGAGAGACTGTGGTCATTGACATAGAAAATAAGTATCTCCTGGTGGGTTTAGTTTAGAATTAGATAAAATGCCAGAGCTTGAAGACTGCTTGACAAAATAAACAGCACAAAGTTCAGATGAGATGAGTGTGGCTGAGCAGAACGTTTGACCGTATCCTGGAAGCAGGCTTGGTTGCCAGAGGAAGAAATGGTTTTTATCATATAAAAGACCAAGCTGCAGTTGAGAGCTTGGTTGGGAGGATTAGAGCTCAGTCTGAGAGCTGCTAAATTTAAATTGATATTCAGTATTCATAAAGAGATATCAGAAGACTGATCACTGTTTCAACATGAATTGAAGACTAGAGTCTGGGAGACGGAATGAAAGCTGTGATTTCTGACAAAACCAGTCCACTTCTAGAGATGAACTGTTGCTTAGAAGGAGTGACAACCTCTTTTGGTGTTTCCAATCCAAAATATTTATGTGCTGCTGGTATGCTTGCACATTTTTCTGTGAGGAAAGCCTCTCTACCTGTGTGCAATGCCTGCATTCTCCAAACATTCCACACAATCTTCAGAGCAATTTTGAGAGTGAATCCTTTAAAAAGCATGCGAGTGCATTCATGTTTTTTTTGAATAAACGAGATTAGTCACCATTCAAACTTTTTTGAATTAACACTAGAAGTACTACTTAACTGCAGCCATGGGAATGCAAACAGAATGGTGAGAACATACCAGTACAGTTGTCCAGTAAATACTGCATGTGTATAGAAAGACATTCCCCTGTGAAATAAATTCAGAAACTATTCTGAACTTAGTGCAAATATTGATGGCTGGGGAAGGCTGAACAAAATTTTTATCTTTCATGTAGAAATGCCAAAGCCTGCTAAGCTATGCGTGGATTTAAAAACTTTAACCTCTGGCAGAACTTGTAAGCTAACTCTTAAATCTAAGTTTGTCTATTTGTAATTGTGGGCTTCTCAGATTTCTGGAAAGGCAGTAACTGCAAAAGGAGGGGAAAAAAGGTTGAACAAGGCAGTTTGAAACAGCACTCATAAGTAAAAAAAAGAAGAAAGATCCTATGCAGCTGATATTTCAGAACAGTTCAGCACTCACTGTTTGGGGCAGCTCATTTTTCATCTTCTGTACTGAATCAGAGTCACTTAGTTTTCACAAAAACTTTTTGGGTGCCTGGTTTGTGAATGCCTAGCCATAGAGGATCTTTGATAACACGTTCGACTTTAGGCACCTAAGTGGCAATTTGTTATTCTTAAAGTAAGGCGAGTTAAATGCAGAGCTGTGGAAAACTTTCTTCCAAGCATCTCCCTTCCCCTACCTCCCCCCTTTCAATCTATCTACAAGCATCTGATAGCCCTTTGAGGCAGGTGGTTGTAACCAAAAGCAAAACAGTGGAGAACAATTGTGTCTCAGGGTGTCAGGATCTGGAAATGCTATGAATTCTTACCAAATCAGTGTTTTGCTAACATTCCAAAAGTAACAAGAGTGAATGTGCCTTTAACAGTACTGATAGTTTATCGTGTTCCGTTATGATACAAGAAAACAAACCAAGTGTCAGTATTTTGTATGAGTCATTCTAGTTGTGCAAAGAGCTGCTCGAGTGTGCTCGAGGTGGTTGAGTTAACCCTCAGTTGCTGCCTCAAGTGCGCGGAGCCCTGGGCCCGGCGGGGCGGGGGTCTTGTTGCAGGTCGGGCAGTCCGCACCGGCAGGCTGGCATCGGCAGAGTTACGGCGCCGGAGCCGGCGTTGCGGCGGCAGCGGCGCCGCAGGGGCAGCACGGCCGAGAGGAGACGGGTTGCGGTGCGGAGGCGTCTATGGACGTGCTGCTTTAGAAATAAAGAAAACAATCGAAGTAGCAGTGAAGGGGGGGAGAAGAGCGGCCGGTGGCCGCCAGGGAAGGCCGAGGCGGGCTGGAGGGGGCTGCCCGCGGGTTGGGCTGCGCTGCCCGCGGCGGCCGCGAGGGGGCGCGGCGGGAGCGCTCTGCCCGCGGCGGCGGGGCCCGGCCGGACCGGCCTCGGGCCCTGAGGGGCGCCGCCGGCACCGGGGAGGTGCTCCGAGAGAGGATTGTCCGGGCTGTTGGTTGGGCTGGGTTGTGGTGTGTTGAAGGGCAGTGGATGTGCGGTAAACAGGTAGAGGAACTGTGAGGGAGGGAGACTTGGGTCCTGAAAAACACTCTGCTCTGATTTCATGCAATATGAGCATGAAGTCGTCTAGTGTGAGGTCGCAAGAATGCTCTTCTTTTTGTTCATTCTCTCTCTTCTTCCTTTCCTACCACACTTCCTCTATCCCTCTTCTTCCCGTTCTTTGTCCTTTCTCTCTTTCCCTTCTTTCTTCCCTTCTCCTTCCCATCCACCTGTCCTGCTGTCCTTTTATGCATCCCTTTTTGTCCTTCTTCCGTACTTTTCTTTCTCCCTCCTTTCTTTTCCCTATCTTTCTTGATTCCCTATTATTTCTCCATCCTTTTCCTTCTTTTTTTCCCCCTTCATCCAGTCCATCCCATCTGCTCCATTTCTGTTAATGAAGGAAAAAAAAACAATGAAAGGAAAGTAAACCAAGATATTTCATAAGGGACGGATAGAGGTCTTTAACGTAACCTCCTGTCTGGAGTAACTGCTAGTTTTTCATTTATGCAGAGAATACTACTTGTGTCTGGTTTTGTGTTTCTGGTTGTGTAATTTTCTGTGGGAGCATTAGATTTGGGGAGAAATTGACCGTGTTATGTAGTTTGTTCACTATGGGCTATTTGAATCCCAGCTCTGACAATCAAGTCCACAGGTTTCACAGGTCAGGGAGGAAGAGGGAGATGTTAATCCACTTGTGACAGTTCACTTGGGAGCCTTTACTCATTCGCTCAGTGCATCTCCTCCTCAGGTTTTATGAGCTGATTGTCCTTCCACCTCTGTAAGCAGGGGGAATCCAGATCAGGGAGTTTGGGCTTGGCATTCAGTCATCGACTCAGGCTGAGCCTTGCTCGATGCCTTTCTCCTGCATTAACAGCTTCTATTCTATTTCACCCTTGAGTCAACCCCATGCCATGTCCTATGGCTAATGGTTAATCCCTTTGAAGGCAGTTACCAAAGCATGAATGCTTACTTAAGGTGACTAAAGAGAGTCCCTAGTAACATCCAGTTGTGGAGGTGATAGATAGGGCTTGTTATCACTGCCATTACTGCCAGAAGAGTTAAATTCTAAATCAAATTTGCATGTATTTGTGTGTGTATATGTGTGTGAGCACATGTAGGTGTGATGTTTTAGTGGGACTGTTGACTTTTACAGTTACAGTCTATTCAGTTTTCCTTTGGGGAAGTCCATTGGACGTAGAAAAGAGAAAAAGGGGCACCTGTATACAAAGCAGCACTGAAAACTGCTCCAAGTTATTGTACTATATTTGGAATGGGTGGCCCCGTTATTCCGTGAATATATTTTTGCATGTCCCCTTGAATTGCACCAAATAAACTGGTAATGTTTGTGTCACACAGTCACTGAGGTCTAGCTGAAATCTCTGTTCTCAAACCGCCCTGTGTGGAAGAAGCTTCCATTGCCTGGGATCATACAGTCTTTGCATGTCCAAGGTCACAACAGATCAGTCTGATCACAGAAACCAGAGTCCCCTGGCTCTCAGTCTAACCTCTCCCTTCTAGCCACCATGATTTCTAACACATGGTCATAACATACGTGTATCACAAACCTGCCTCCTGCCCTTTTTTTTTTTTTTTACTGTCAAAAAGATTCCTTTCTCTTTGTGAAAATAAATTTTCTGGAGGACGCTGTACATAGTTTATATGTCTACTGCAGGAGACATAGGAAGAGGAGGGGTCTTTTTAGGTAGCAGGCACATTGCTGTCCCAATGGAGCTGTGCAGCCCTATGGCAGGAGCTGTTTCTAGAGGGTGAATACAGGGATGAAGAGCATCAGAGAAGATGTCAGCTGTGCCGTTGTGACAGACCTGCAGATTCAGGGAGAGTCACTGGCAGGACTCTCCCTGAGAAACCCTCAGAGAAAAGGTTTTATTTAAAAAGTTTTCCAGCAGGCTGCTTCCAGGGACAGTATGTACCTTTGCAAGAATGAAAGAGAAACCTCCCATGCAGAGCTTCCCCATTCCAGTGGGAACAATCTGACCTGTAAAAACTGGTGTTCCAGGGCAGCCAGTGCCTCCTTCTTGTTTCTGCCCATTCTGCAATGATCCATGCCAGCTTTAGGGCAGTGTCCTGATCATCTCAAGAGAAGTTACATTAGGACAAGTTAGCTAAGCCTTTGAAAAACAAACCTGAAAACACAATAGCTGCTAGTTGACCCTGTTCTTGGAAAGAGTGGACTGGAAATGCAGAAGTAGAAACTGCCCCATAAAGAGCGTGTTCTCTGTCAGGGTCTGGAGGACTAATGCAGCTGCTAGTGCACCTGTGGGGTTAGTTAAAAAGCAGTGCTTTTAAAAGTCAAGGCAGTTGTGCAGTGAAAGAGCTTGCCTGGGCATGTGGAGGATTTCTGTCCCTCACAGCATCTGAGATGAAGATTGGCATAATTTTTGAAAGATGGGCTATAGTTCAACCAAAAGGTATGGATGAATGCAGAAATTACTACGTGAGATTTTTTTTTTCTGTTACAAGCTTCTAGTCTGGCAGACATTCTGAGCCAGACTTAGTATTGTAGATTTCAGCAGTACTAGCCCAGTCTTTTTTATCTTGGTACATTTTGATTTAAATGCAAGTTTTACTTAAGCATGTTGCTCATGGCATGTGAGAAGGTACAGCAAGTGTAAAAAAGGCTAAGTGTAAATGCTGGATGATAAGATGAACTGTGGAAAAAAAGAAATTTATTATCAACCAGACTGAAAGTGATGTTAAACACAGGTTTTCCTGGCGTTATGAAGTGCCAGCAGCGTCAGAAATTGGAAAACTATTTCAGAGCAATAACAACAAACTGAAGGGAGAGCAGGAAGGTGTTTGAAACAAGGTCAGAGAGAGGGATTTAAAATAGATAACTGTCCTGTTAACTCAGCTCCATTCCTAGGTTATTTGGCATTGATATGCCTTAGGTTTTTTCCCCGTCTGTGAGTGAAAATGTTTCTCATCCCACTCTGTCCTCACACTTAGAGTGACGACCACCTCACCTGGGTGAGGAGGCTATTTGTAGGGACTGTCCTACCATCATCCCTCATTATAGCTGCAAGGTCTCTCTTGAGGCTCATGTCAGTTCCATAAATGACAGAACACACTGGTCTCAGCAGCCAGTGTTCTTGTTTCTATCCCCAAATTTACCATCTTCTCTCATTCCTTCTCCAGCTCACACTAATTCTTAGAAGCTGATAGCAATGATCCAGCCAGTTTCAGGCATGGAACAATCCAGTTTCTAGGCAGATTGCATGAGGGGAACCAATTCTTTGGCTGCAGTAAAAGTTGTACCTTCATCCTGTACAGCAGGATGAAGGCAGAGCTTGTTGTTGAGAGATCGTCACTTCAGTCCACAAGAAAATATCAAGGGAAGGGATATAATTTCTAAGAGATGTTGAGAGAGAAGTAGTTTCATCTAGGCATTTTGTTTTGAAGGTATGGAATTAATGGCACAGCTGCTGTCAGTGTCATTGCTTCCTCTTGAGGGGAGGTGCAAAGACAGATTCCCAGGACACCAAAGGTGGCTGAGGATTGCTTAGTCCCAAACTGGACTTTTAAACGCTTCTCATGGTTCACTCTAGGCTCCCATGATTTTTCCTCAGGTCTACTTTATATACAAGTGCCATTAAATAAAGTAGCTGCTTTGGTAGCTGCTGAAGTAAGCTGCTAGGTCTGTATAGCTCTTTTTCTGTACAGGATCATTAGTTTGAGTTCTTTGTGTCTGTTTCCCTTTTGATGCCAAGGTCAGACTTGTCTCCAGTGACAAGTTGTGCTGAGTGATTGCTGCCACAGTGAGCTTGCCTGAAGGTACCTCCATGGCACTGACAAGGGGGGAATCAGCATGAAAATGAGATGAAATGGCAGGAGGACATATAATGGGTAGGAGACATGGTGTTCACTGCTCTGCCTGATGTTTCCTCTCAGCTGCACAGGTGATCTTGCTGCATATGGTATCCTTTCATTTATTTGCTCATGGCTTTTTTATCCCTTAAGTCTGTGATGAAAGGTTTTCTTCTTCTGGGCATTTGGATCAAAATCACCAGGAACAAGTTTTATCCAATCCCTCTTACCCATTACAGGCAGTTTTGAGCGCACCATGTCTGTGTACCCCTCTGTTGTGTCCACACCTAAACCCTGAAAGGAAAATTATCTTCCGGCTTACTGACACACAATTTGACCTTTAAGGAATGCATTGAAACTCCTTGAACATCACTGGAAGTATTTGCACACTAAAGCTTAAGCACTTTCCTAAAGTAAATGAAACTAGCTGGAGGTGTGTACCTAATCTAGGTTTTCCCTTCTCTCACCCTGCACAGATAACCATATATCTTAAACTCTAAGCAGGCCATCCTAGTATTCTTTGCTCACGCTGCAAATTATTTAAACTGAGAATAACGAAAGGACCCACAAGAACTGTTTATATGGAAGAAATTTATATAATGCACTGTGTCAACTGTATCATGTCTGCTGGCCAAGAGGTAACAGGCAGAGAAAGATGATTAAATTGAACATCTAATGTTTGCTGGTGAGGTTTGCCGTTACATCTGATGTTTGCTGTTAACTCATCTGATTTGTGAAATCAGGTACCTGTACATTTGGAATTGTTTTGGCATCTTTTTCATCTTACCCTCTTTATAACAGCAAGGTGATAGCTTTTACTAATTCTATTCTAAACTACTTAGCTTTCATAAAGAGAAGGCCAACTCTTTTTTTTTTTTTTCCCCAGAGTCGTGTTAGAGCAATATTAGTGTAAACATACATGTGGAGTTGTACATACACATGCACTTCAGTCCATCACAAAAGCAGCAAGAGAGGAGTTTATTTGAGTTTCAAGACCTCCTAGAGCTATATTGCAACACAGAATTTATCGACTGAAGAAGTGTCAAGAAAAGACTTCTTTTCTAAGACACTTTTTACTCATGGTTCCATAAAAATGATGGAGGTCCTGGAAAGACCTCCTTGGAGAGCAGTCCTGTGAAATATGCTGACAGCCAGATGGCACAAATTTGGAAAACACTGCTGTCCTTAAAGAATAGAACTGAAAGCCTCTGTGAGAAGGCAGTGTATTTTCCCAAATAACCCTTTTAATTCTGTATTAATGTGATAGAGAGCAACAAATGCATCTTCTTTTGATAATGCGGGGAAACAACTTTGCATGGAAAAGTAGAAAATCTCACCATGTGTCATCAGGGAAGTGTAGAAATGTCCAAAGTAGTGAGTTCACTTTGATTTTTTTTTTTAAAGCTGCAGTTGGTAAACAACTCCCTGAACAGATTAAAGAAATACCAAGCAGCCTCATAATTGCTTTGTTTCATGGCACATTTCATGATGTTTCTCACTATCAGTTTCATGGCAAAGCTTAGTTCATTTCACATCAATGCCAAAGACTCCAGGCACAAATAAGAGCTATAAATCACTTTGGAGTTGAGGGATAAGGAACAACTTGAGGTATTTAAAACTGAAATTAGTTTGTGAGGCTATTTCCAGTCCGAAAACCATGGTGACTGCTGGCTCTACAGCAGGGAGTAGATAAGATAAAAAGCACAAGACAGGATTACCCTCACAGTGTTTGCATATCTCCTGACCATCAACAGGGCACATGTCTGTCCAGTCTGCTCAAGGGTTGTCATCACGGGATAGCAGTGGAAAGCCCCACGACACCAGACCCATGTCCTGCCTGGGAGCCTGTTGAGGTTTCTGCCCACCTCCAAGCCCCGCCAGAGAAGCAGGAGGCAGCTTTTGAATCTGCATCACACCAAAAAGGCTCCCAAGCATCTCACTTGCTTCCACTGCAGCTTGCTGACCTGTAGGGCTTTACTATATCCAAGAGCATCACAGCCAATGATTGCTGATTTTTTTTCCCCTGTCACCCCTAATCAGCTGTAGCTGAATGTGGGGTACTCGGCTAGTTTAGCTTTTTGTCTGATCAGAATGGTCATTTTTATATATAACAAAATATGCTTGAGGATGAAGTCATGTGGGCCTGCTTGACAAGGGAAATTACTGGGTGTGGAGGGTTTTTCAAACAAGAGGGGAAAATATGTACTTGACCAGGAATGACTCTACAGGCCACCTTCCCTAAGCAGTTGTCTGTTTATCATGTTCTCAGTGCTGTGCTTCTGCCCTGTGTCTGCTATATCTCTTTCCCCAGAACCACCATCCACATTTCTAACTCAGTTCTTGCCTGGAGCATACTGTATATAATGTTTCTAGGTAGGAATGTGGGGGTGGAAAGACCACATGAGGTCATAAAGTTTTTGTGGAGTTGCAATTTGATCCAAAAAGTGAATTACCAGGTGCTTCTTCAGCGAGGGATTGAGGAGTTATATTTAAATACGTCATTTAGTAAGGCCTTTTATTCCAGAAGATAATCAATTCCATTTAGTCTCTAAATGTACATTTGTTTTACTATAGCATAATTCTAGGATGATGTTTAAATTGATCAGTAGATTGAACATAACAAATTAAGAAATAAAAAAATAATAAGACAGTGCTACATATAATTTTTCCTAAGAAATAGGATTTTACCAGACTACTGAGTAATAAAACCTTAAAAAGGCAATACATTTCTGATATTTATTTTCATAAATTTACCTCTGTGTTGTAGAGAATGGGGAGAGGAAATGCTCCAGTAACCAGCATGTGAACTCTCAGGAGTTCAGGATGGATATAGAATCAGTCAGTAGGCTTTACTCAAGATGGGGTGGCAGAGAACCTTTGTACCACACTGCAAATGTATGTACTGTTGCTGAAATGGTTGTTACCTCTCGGGGAGGCTTCTTGTAACAGAACGTTCCTATGAAAGGGCATTACTCTCCTGTGAGCTGTAAACAGGGGTGCAACTGGTCATGGCTTGGCTGGGGGGCTGCTGGGTCTGCTCTGCAGTAGAGAGCACTTCTGGAACTGAGGTTGTATTTTATTGCTGCTGTGTGTCTGAATAGAACCACTGAGTTCTGCTGCCCCTCTACCCACTTGTTCAGGCATTCATGAGGGAAAATCAAATGCAGGCAAAAGCAGCTTGGAAGGCAAGAGTCTGTGGTCAGTGGTCTGCTTATACAGGGATACCTGGAAAGCTCGTCCAAATGAGCTTTAAAGTGCATACATTAAGTCATATTGGATCATCACTTGTGTTTTTTTAATTTTTTTTAGCTATAAACTAGAGAGAATTAAGATGGCATTTTTCTGAAGGTGTGTCCCCGACCTAAGCGTAATAGAAGTACTTTAGATTCCCACTTTGCATTAGTTCAGCAGAAGTTTTGCAGTCTGTCCTTGCACCAACAGCCCTAAAATGCCTTCCCTTTGCTGATGAGCCCAGGAGAAGTTTCTAACCCTAGCCAGGGGAAACCAGATGCCCAGTCTGCAGTGTTGCTGTGGTATTACACATGGGATGTTACCCAGGGGGAGGTCAGGTTGGGACTATGTTCAAAGGGACAGGTAAATTGTTGGAAAAGCAGGGACAGGACTGGGATTTGTGTGGCTGGACATTGAGCAGTGGGGAAATGAGTGAATAGAGAGGTCCTCAGTGGAGACCAAAAAAAGGAGGGAGGAGAGTGAGAGCAGAGAACTTGGGGAGCACGATGTGTCTGGGAGATAAGGCTGGAGGAAGAGCAGGGGAGAAGAACATGATCATTTTTGGCTCAGTGGGAGACTGGAAGTTGGGAAAGGGGGGAAACTGAGATGTGACTGACCCACAACAAGGGTGGAATGAGTGGAACAGAGAAGGAAGGTGGCCTTGTGGGGGAGGAAGAAAGGCTGTCGATACAGATGGTGTCGGGCAGCCCTACTTCCCCTGGGATTAGCCAGCAAAGTGACTTCACTGACCACCCTCATCATCTTTTCCTCGCCTGCTTAGCCACGCTGTTGCCATGCAGTGACCGCAGCAACCCAAGTTTCTGACTGGCTGTCCTAGGATGGTAGCTGTAATGATAGTGGTGGTGAGTATTGACAGAGGGGAGGGGCAGGCAAGCAGCTGTGGAGCAGGGGAAGTTGCCTGAGTACAGTAATCGTCTTTGGCAGGTCAAGGGTGAACCATGGCCTGCGGGAGTTGTACAATGCCCAAGGATAGCAAAGTGGTGTTATAATAAACCCCAGATGTTTCCACTATTTACAGTGTATATGTTATGTTTAAACCTGAAAATGCATCCTAGGATCTGGTGGGTAGGGAAACAGTTATTAGCTGCTTGGAAATGACTTGCTGGTAATGTATCTGTTCCCCCTTGATATTAGCTGTTGCCTGTTTAAAATATAAATCTTCTAAGCAGAGACCCTCGTGAGCAGCTTGTTTGCCAAACCAGTGTTTCCATTCGGCGTCATGAGGAGCAGCACAGCTCTCCCTGACGGGTTCCTGCGCTGGGGGCTGCATGCTGGGCACAGCAGCCCTGGGAGCCGTGCTCACAGCCGGCCTGCGTTGGTGTGGGAGAGGCACCGCTGTCAGGCAGGGGAGCCCAGCCAGCCACAGGTGTGCAGAGAGCACTGTTTAATTTCCCCAGACTAATTATTTTAGAGCTGGGAGCCAGAACCCTTGAGTTATGTCATGGGCCAGAGCAGAACTTTGAATAAGCATTTAAGAGAGGGATAGGATTTAGCTGATCAGGCTTTTATGCCAAAACAATTGCTTGTCTATAAGAGTAAATTAGTCAGCTAAACTGTGAGTTTGTGGCCAAATGGTTGCTTTGCACAGACCCTCCAGGTGATCAGTCCTACAGATGGTCCAGGCAAGGCACTCAAAATATTAACAAAGTGAATGAGTTTAACTGTGGGAAGATCAGGAGTGGAGGCTCCTTTTTAGAGATGAATCATTCTGAGTGAATTATACCAAAGCCGCACAAATTTGGAAGAGCCATTTTTGCTTCAATATTTTATTGGATCTAACTAATCCAAGAAAAATGCACACCTTCAGTAAATCCTTAGTAGTTCCTCACACACGTCCCCTGCCTGCCCTTGCTTCTATATCCACCAGTCTGCACCGGCTGCATTCATGCATCTTGTGGGCACTTGGGGTACAAAAGGACTTGTTTGGACCCCTCACCACAGGGTGCACTGAGACCAGTGGAAGAGGAGTGCTTTAAGATAGGTTGTGCAAAAACATTGCTGAAGATCAGGTAACAGTTTGCAAGGAAAATGGCCAGAAATTGAGTCCTCACCCAGATGCACCAGTGTTGTGCTGTTTTGCCCAGGATACCTGGGATATGTGGGGGAGAGGAGTGGTCACATTACACAGCATTTGTCACGTCTGGATATGGGGTTTGGGTCTGCATAGAAATGAATCTTGGGGCTTGGGGAGAAAACAATGCTGATTTTGAGGTTTTGTTGCATTTTTCTCCTTTATTTTCTGTTCCTACTCCAAACAGTCCCTGTGCAGCTATTCCATCAAAAGTCTAGTGTGACTTCTATTAAGGGCAATGCCTTTTCTTCCTGAGCTTTATTGTCCTCCCACATCCCACATGTCTGCCTTAGAGTGATTTTCTTGAATGTTAGCCCTGATGGACAACTCCCTGCCTAGACATCCAGTTTTACAGTATTTCACATCACACCTCATAAGAGGGGGTGCATTACAAGCATTCTGCTAGGCAGAGTGCCTGCATGATGATGTGAAGGACCCTCTGTACCTTTCACTTGGACTCAGTATTGTGGGTGAAGGACCATTCATGTCAGTGGTTTCTAAATGATACTCCAGTTAAAAATGCAGTTAAGCCATGTCAGTCAATATGAATTCAATGCCTGGGGTGGCTGAGTGTAAAATGACCAGAGTTCTGTGAATTCACATCCCATCCTACTAACTAGGTTCCCCACATGGAAAGTCAAATGTGTAGAAATGTTATTTGCCTGAGATCTTTTTTGATTGTTAGGCTTATCTGTTTTGGTGATGGCAGAAAAGTTTTTTCAGTGTTTTTCATCTAATTCAGTGTGATGACCAAGTCACAGTGAAATTGCTGAACAAGAGTTTAAAAAAGAAACAAAAAGTATTTTTCTCTGTCAATCTATGCCTAAAGCTGAGGAGACTTTTTTTTTTGGGATGTGATGACCATTTACTCAAATGTAAC
Organism: Calcarius lapponicus; assembly: GCA_039654755.1. Taxonomy (NCBI): domain Eukaryota; kingdom Metazoa; phylum Chordata; class Aves; order Passeriformes; family Fringillidae; genus Calcarius; species Calcarius lapponicus. The sequence goes on from CM077481.1 coordinate 45,786,331, forward strand.
TCATAAAGTCACTCCTAGTACTTACTTGTTTAGTGATCCTGTTGAGTCTGAATTCAAAACATTTTTTAATAAAATTTCTGCTTTTCTCCTCTCTCAGGGGTCTGGTAGATTCTCCTAATGCCAAGTCCTTGTCTTTTTCTGTATTTTGATCTTTATCTATCACTCTGCAGAATAATCAATAAGATAACTAATACATCAGATAACATATTATTTTCTAGCCTAAAATTAAAAATGTAAGAATTCATATTGTTCTTGTAGACATAGGATATCCTCAGAACTTGGAAAACTGAGTTATCAAATTGAAATTAAGGGCTATGCTTAATTACAAATAAGAGTATCATAAGAGTTAGAAGCCAGTGACAATCTTTCTCCTTTTTTTTCCCTTCTTTCTGGAGAAAGAATGGTGTATTAGAAAAGAAAAAGATGGTTAAAACCTGTTGTTTAAATTCAGTGCTTCCTCTGATTACTTAAAGAATGTTTTGATTGGGGAAACAAGCCACAGGGATAAACAGCTGTCAAACATCTCAGTACTGTCAAAACCAATGCCATCTCCTGAGCACTGATAATATTAAGGAATTCAATTTAAAACTTTTTTTTTTAATCTACTGGGAAAGGCTAGGATGAAAATATTGTGAGAAAGAGAGTACCTGGCCTTGGAGCTATTTGCCTTTCTCAGAATAGAAACCTTGGCTTCCATGACTGTATTCTGTGTTTGGTGCATGTTCAGTCAACCCCGGATGTGTCTGCAGAGGCTACAGATGGAGGTGCCTTGCACTGCCAGATGAGACAATCACATTGTTGGTGATTTTAGATCCTCCTCTATTCTCTCTCAACTCATGTCAGAGTTGTTGCTGAGAATCCCTGAACACACAGCATGTGCTCACTTCCTCTTCCTCCATTGCAAATAGCTTGATTGTTCTATAGGCTTCAGGAAAACCTAATTTGATGCTGCTTTTCCTCAATCCTTGATCTGTTCACTTACTACTGGAAATTCATGAAGCTCGTGGACTAAGCAGTATGTAAAAAGATCAGACCTGGGAATAACATCTTGCAAAGTCCAAAGCATGCCTTAAATTCTTTCCAGAAACAGTGATTAGAATGGAAAAATATGGTAGACTTTCAGTGTAATTATACTGTTGGGGTTTTTAAATTATGTTTTTCAGCCATTGGGTTTTATGACATCTTTCAGTAGCCAGATACAGATTAGGAATCAGTTAATACTCTGAAAACAGAATGCTTATCATCTACAAAATATTTTGCTCTATTAATTGTTTCCACTTCCCCTAACAGTAATGGTGTCCAGCTTGGTTACTTCCTACATAAAATTCCCTTTGCAGCCAGAAGGGGGACTCAGGATATCAAATTTCAGCAGATGCAGTGAACTTGTCCTTTATGTTCTTTTTTTCTGAACATTGTTTTCTGATACTGTTGTGATTCTTCCTTGGCTTCTTCCATCAGTCTTTTATGGCTGTCATTGTCATAGCTTTCATTATTATGTACAGTGTGGGACAAATTTTGCAGACGGAAATACTGAAATGGACATTTGAACGTGTCTGGAATCAGGTTCCAGTCCATCAGGCAGTGGTTTGGTGTATCACTTCTTTGTCTGTTTATCTCCTGTTTAGGAGTTTCTAGCCCGTGTGTTGCTGCATCTCCCCAGGGGTATATCTTCCCTCCAGTGTGTCAGTAGGATCCTGGACTGTAATTAATAAGGGTGTTTTATTAGCTGTTTTGATATCCAAGCACAAGAGTGTGTGGGACCTAAGAGAGAGTCCTGGTCTGCTCTGTGGATTTCAGACCATCATCTAGCTCATGACGAAAGAGAATAAATGAGCATCTTTAAGCAGAAATGTGCATGTTGTTTCATGTGCAGTGGAACAATTTATGAGAGAATAGCCAGAAGTTTAAAAAAAATTACAAAACAAACAAAAAAGCCAACTAAAAACAACAAAACAACCTGTAGAAAAGACAAAGTGTGTTCATACGTTATTTTAGGTGAACAGCAGATTTGGTTTTGCACAGTAGCAAGGAGTGAATCCTACCTGCCACCGGGTTTCTTGTGAGACAGCACTGTTATCTGTTGTCATGTCACCTTGCAGGACTGAGTCTTACAGGAAACTTAATACACCTGATAGTTCTCCTGCTGGGATATAAGTTTCCCTCATAAAACCCTGTTTTTCAAAACCCTTTTAGGATGAAGGTTTTATCTCTGATTTTTTCGTGTAGTGTGAGTTTCATTCTCATGTCTTCTAGAAAATGTGGTCAAAAGAGATGACTGGCAACCCCCTAGAGTTCAGCACAGTTGGAGAGAAAGTTATGCATTCTGCCTGTTGTGTGCTATTTCCAGTGAAAGTCTAGATTGTAATTTTACATGATACCATCTTTTTAGGATAATGTGGTTTTGTTTGGTTTATGAAAGACTGGTCTGTGGGGGACTTTTTGTTTTGTTGTTGTGGGTTTGTTGGTTCATTGCTTGGGGAGTTGCATTTTTTAGCTTTTTTTTTTTTTTCTCTTTTTTCTCTTTTTCCTGTCCTTTTTCCTTTTTCTCTTTATTGTTTTTTCTTTCTCCTTTTTATCTTTTTCATTTTTCCTTTTTCTTTTTCCTTTTTATTTTTTTTCTCTTTTTTTTTTCTGGCATTTTTAAAGATTGGTTAAAGAAACAGAAGACTGGCACTGTGTAAGAACTGGTTGGAACACTGTGCAGATAGTCCCTAAGAGAGATTTGAACCAGTTTCCATTCTTGATCTCATCTAGCTTAGGGAAGCATCCTTCCTGTGCCTGATAAGGAGCAGCCCCTCCTCCTAACAGATTTTAAAGTTATTTATTTCAGATAGCTTCAGGGAGGCACAGGGGCCACATGTGATGAGGCTAGAGAATTTATTTTATTTCTGTTCTCCAAGAAATAGATAAGCAGTCTGCCAGGCTGCTGCGGCAGGACATCAACGCCACAGGGTGAGAACCTTCTGGCTTTTCCTAACTTGGACTTTTTCCTGAGCAGTTGTCTTAGGGTACTGTTGTGTGAGATTTTCTATTCTGTTAATATAGTAAGGATTATGTAGATGGCTGCCTTCCTTGGAGCTCACCTGTCCAAACCTGTACAGAGCTGGTTTAAGGTCTGGTGTGAATCTGTGAAAGCAGCTTTGCTGCAGATTGGTTTGCAGTTGTTCTGTTAGTGCTCTTCAGTAATTTCTCAGCACCAAAAAAAGCACATTTTATGCTGCATGCTTTGTGTATGCAGTCCACATGATTTATGACTGATGTTGGTGCCTTGGATAGGAAGTAAAAGCAAAGGAAAAGTTTCCTGTTGCACAAATTACAACAAACTGAAACTTCTAGTAGATATTATATGAAACAGATAAACCACAGAAGATGATATACAAAAATCTCCAGCTCAGTAGTAGAAAAATTATTGTATTGTACTCAAGGCTATTTTCCCTGAGAATTAAACAAAATGGAGGCTAAGAAAGGTTTGGGACATTGCTCTGATTAGTCCTTTTGTGCAGAAGTTTATAATCACATTGGTGTCTTTCTACCCTGGATGCTGAATGCGTGTAAGTGTTGGCACACAAAAGTTATTGTGATTAAAGTCAGATTTCTTAATGCTATTGAGGCAGCGAGAGCGTTGCCTCTAGAAAGACCTGTTAGGACTAATTTAATCCAGAAGTTTATTGATTCAACTTAATTTATTAAGGAATTTATTTTAATGTGAGTTTAATCATAGATCAGCTTTAAATCAGTTTAAATGTGTTCACAGTGAGACTTTGCATTGGTTTAAATATAATTGATTAATGTTTTAATTAGATCCCCGCAAATTTGGATATAGATAAGGTCTCTATGTTTTCCTTCAGTGAAACTGTAGCACATTTCTCCATCTTCTGGGGTGAAAGTCTAGCTGTAACGAATCAATGATAAAGCATTTTATTTTCACAGGGCCTGAATTTTACCTTAGTTCTGTGCTGGGCCTTCAGTTCTTATCATATAGTAAGTAAAGCCCTGGATACCGGGAAATTGATATAATCAATTTTCTGGGTGTGATTTTATCCGAAACTGTAACACACAGAAACCACTAGTAAGTTTTAAAAAAGTAGTGGGGGAAGGGAGTTTTACTTGATTTACCATGTCTTTATTCTTTTTGCTAGCAGGCTGTTCAGAATTTATGTGGAATTTATTCTCCAACTCCTTTTTAGCTAAAATTTACCATATAAATGCTGTTCTGCTGATGGAGACTCTAGATTGGGGAATAGGCTTGGCAAATGATACACATTGCTTACTGCCCTTCATATATTTGAGCTGGTCCACTCAAGGTTCACCGGTGGCTTCTACATAAGGAATGTCATTGTTCTACAATAAAAGCTGTAATTCCTCCTTGACAGTAGCTACTGGTGGCCACCATCACAGGGGTCAGAGTGTTACATAATTACCAACTGTTTGATGCGTGTTTTAGTCTTTTTCAAGTACTCATAGATTTTGAGGCCATTGAGAGAGATCTTGAGGAAAGGCTGAACTGGCAGCATGGGCTACATTGTTGTGGACCAGAAGCCTCAAGCTGGACTTGATGGCCTGGAGGTCTGTGTCACAGTTTTTCTGTATTTGTGTGAAAGTTCCACTCCTGTTTGGATCACTACCTACCATTCACACACATTTTCCAGTATGTTCCACTTACTGGTGCTGGAATATACTTTAAAAAGCCATATAATTTTCCATATATAATTTTTTAACTTTCACCTAGAGTCCAAAACCATTTCAGAGTGCATAATTTGTCTTGTCCCTCCTCCAGTGATTGCTGCACCACAGCATGTATCTGCATGCTTTACTTATCATGGGGTTATGGATTTTTTGGAGGATGGCCTTTAAAGGAATGTCTAATCTTGTATAATAATTTAGTCAATGGGGAGATTTCCAATTATGTATTTTTGCAAGATGTTCGCAATTGCAAGTATTTAGCAGCATTGTAAGAATTCTGTTCACATGCTCATTTGACTGAAGATAGCATGTACATTTTCAAACAGTTGTAACATAAATGCTTCCTTTTCACTGCAGTTTCCATTTCTGATTTGCCATAGCTGCAGTGTATAAATTGGAGTTCAAGTATGTTGGAAGTAAATTGTATTGAAGGGTACATGATGAAATCTCTCTGCCTACTGTGCAAGTCCATAATGTTAAATGCCATGTTTAAATTTTTGCTGAGCTGGATTTGAGTTCATGATTTTTTTTCCAATGCCCAGGTGTATCCAGTTCCCTGACTCCTAAAATGTGGCGAATGGCTTTCTGTCTCATTGGCTAAAGGATTTGCACTCCTCCTGGTAACAAAAACAAACAAACAAACAAACAAACAAAAAACCTACCAAAAAACCAAAACAAAATTTAAAAAAGGAAAAAAAATTTCCAGCAGGCTCTTCCAAGTGATGGCCACTTTGTCAGCTTCAGTGACCTGGACTAGTTGTGCTGTGTCCCTGGGGAAAACCATATTCTTTTGCTTTGGGTGTGTTACTTCTGGAATTGTCAGACCTCATGATTTTTGCTTTAGTGTGCAGGTACAAAAGCAGTCATATTTCAAATTGAGTAGAGGGCAGGGAACACTGAATTTTCAGTTGCTTTATTGCTGGGGTGGGGCTGGCATGTCATCTGCTCTATCTGTGATCAACACCAGAAGAAAATTATTAGAAAATCTTTGAGATTGCAGTGGAAGAACTACTGTTGCTTTCCAGTCTGTGCAGTCTACTAGTACACAGATGTTTTTGTAGGCCTACATCTTTCTACAGCCTGTGCTGAACACCCACACAAATCCTAGAAAGGGAGTATTGCTAGGAGAGCTTACCACAAAGAATTTAAATTAGAGGAGGGGAAGAAAAGTGACGAATGAAGAATCATACCCACAGTGTTAAGTTTGACTTGTGCTTAAGCAAATCAATGTCTTGAAAGTTTCAAAATTTTTCACACTGCTGTAAATATTTTATGCAGACAGTAATGCAACAGCAACTTCTTCATTTTGATGCTCCAATTAATCTTGGTTTTCCCAAATTCATTTCTATGATTTTATTTTTCTTTCTGTTCATGTCAAGCAAGCCAGCAGACAGGTTTCAGCTTAGGTTTTCCACCTTCCCACCCCAAAATTTCAATATAGATGAGTGGTTCTTTGTGCAGAGGAACAAGGGCGGACAAATGAACCTCCTAAACTTCCAGTTGTGTCTTGGGATATCCAGACATTTTCTCATCTAATTTGTGAAAAGTGTTGGCCTCTGTGTGAACTTAGTGAGAGGGAGATTGTTTTGGTCTTTGGGGAGTCAATTGTTTTGGGGAATTCCATTTTGTTTCTTCCTGTATGCTAATTACTCATTCCAGTGGTTATATCCCTAAACTCAGATTACTCGTGTGTCCTTATTAGTGTTGGCAGTGACTAGCTCTGTCAACCCATACAGGAGAAGGTGATTAGTAGTGACCTATTAAGGTAACCTTCATTCCACGTTCTGGATATTGCCTTCTGACCACCATTTCCATGGTATTTCACCTGTCTTGGCACTCCCTACTCCCTGTGTTTTCTCATTTTTTAATAAGATATCCTTGTGGACAGCAGGTCCTTCTGGTGTTCTTGTTCAACATGGAAAACTACTTTAATACTGAGAAAGCTTATGTGCATACAGTGGCCATAACATTTTCTGATGTTATTGAAATTCTGTTTGATGGAGGGTATTTCTCCTGTACATATATGACTGAGCTCTCTCACTGTTGGAGTAGGAACAATGTGCCATACTCAACGAGAAATACCTCTGACCAGGGATGTAAAAGTGTGCTGGCAGTGTTGCTGGATGTGTATTGTACTCCTTCTCTTAAGTCTTCCACAGCCTCAGGAGGAGGAGGAGGATTTTTAGACATGTGAAAGCCTGCTATGGGTAGATTTGCACTGGGCAATTTATTGGCTGAGTCATGGTACTCTTTGTCTGGGAAGTGGAACTATTGCAGAATCAGAAAATGCTACAAAGCCAAGAGAACAGTGTAAACCAGAAGCAAAAATGGGCTTTGGTGACTAGGATCAGAAGAAAGCAGTGACTCATGTCCTTTGCGTGTGAGAATCCCAGCTTTGCTGGAACAGTGTGAAGAGAAAGAGCATGGTGGACAAACGCTGAAAGGGTGTAGAAGCAGCTGGAGGCCTGAGATAAAAACAAGAGTTACAAAATATAGTGCGTAGGATTTGCAAAGCTTACGGGATTTGACACACAGAAATCTCTGTGTTTTCTGCTGATGTCAAAACAGGAGTAGACCAGAGAATATGAAATGTGAGAGGGAGAGGAGGAGATGGCCACAGTGGTTTTGAGACCCTGAAGCCTGACAGGCTAAAGCTCTAAGGAAGCTATTTTAAAAAGTAAATTCTATCAAAAAGAGGAAAAAAAAAAAAAAAAGAAAAAAAAAAGGACTTGCCAAAGAACTGGATTTTCATCACTAATGCAGAGAAGTAGCTTCTGAATTTATACCATTTGTTTGGTTTTTTTCTTCCCAGCATTGTCTTAGGGCACACCATTGTAGCTACACAAGTACCATAGCTGAGTCCCAAAGTTTAAGTTTTCCATGCTCCTCAGTCCAGTGATCTGCTGAACCTTACAGCTCTGGCCATAAAGTGAAGGCTGAGACCCAGACAAGATAACAGTGTAGTTGCAGCCTTTGCTTTTACGTGGTTCTATCAGCTGCACTGCCCTCTTTTTAATGAGTCACTGAATGACTTTTTTTCAAGAAAAAGTAGAAATTAGTGCTTAACGTTCTTACACTGGAGAGGAAACAAGAGAAGAGATATATGTATGGTATGGCAAACTGCCACATCATTCCTTCTTTCATCTCACTTCAAGGCACACAACCTGAGTCAAACTTTTTTTAAATCTGCAGTCCTGAAATTCAGGTCCTAAATCGAAAGCGGCTTCATGTGAAAAAAAAAATCAAAAATTCCCGAGTACCTGCAAATCCCCTTGAAGTCCAAGGGACTTACCCTGCCCAGCATTTCTGTGTTTGGCTTACTTTAATTTTAGTGTCCAAGTAAAGATTCTGGAGTTCCCTTTTATGCACTTAGGTATGTAAAAGTGCAGATTCTTCCATGAACTTTACAAGCTGTTTTCCCTGAACGACTTTTTGGATATCAACTATATTTGTTTTACACTGTCCCACATTTTCTGTATGATCAGATTTTTGTATTGACAGTGTCTAACAGGATCATCAAAGCTTACCAGGGATGCAGCCAGTTGGAGTCAACTGAAGCACTGAGAATCAGAGGAGAGAGTATTTAATGTGATCAGGCAGCGTGTTCCCGCTGACACAATCATCAGTAAATAAATTAGGTGGTGACCTTTAAATCATAATCTTTAGGTTAGACACTTGCTCACACCCAGCTTCCCTTGCAAAACCTACATTTTGCTTTGAACACAGTTCTCTGTCTCTGAGGAGGCCTGAGTTCAGAAACTGATATCTTGAGTGTCTGCAGGAGAATGGACAGCCTGTCGTTATCATGTTACACTGAATAAATGGATGCTCTCAGGCTTTCCTCCTGGACACAATACTTCTAGACATGCTTCTGTGTCACTACCATCCTTTTTCACTCTACTGAAGATGCTTTTTGCTTGTTGAGTGGAAGGGGAGGGGTGCAGGAGAGAGACCTACTCTTTGTGCATAGTACTTCTTCCGTGTGCCCGTTTTCAGTGTTCTGTTGAAAATCCTGCCTTCCAGAGGCCGTGTAATGAATTGGTCCGTGGTACTCTCATTGGCAGGGTTTACTGGGCTTGTGACAGAGAGAATGCAGAGATTAATGCAAGCTCACAGAGCAGCTTCATGGCTAGGGGTAAATATCCATGAACACTGGCATGACACAGCATGCACTTGAAAGCATCTCATGCCAAATAACAAATATGTTTGGTAAAGATCTATGGGTTTGTTGGTGCAGCATTACATGGACAGGACCAAGTGAGACTTCAGTACCATCATACCTAAACCTGGTTGTCAGATTAGCAGCTCTCTTTGTGACTGGCTTTTGGGAGTAGTTACTTTGATTTATAGAGGCATTTGCTGCTTCCATGCTGTTCCAGTGCTTAAAGAGCACAGCTATAGTGCTATATCTCTCTATTACTCTTATTTCTTGGCTCCTGACCATGTTGCTAGCCGTTCCTTTGGTACTCACCTTTATTTTGGCTTTCGCAATACCTGAAATTTCTGTAAAGATTTCATTTTAGCATCACTAGAAAGAATTATATTCTGTGGATGTTGGTTTTATGTGTAGTTCAAGATAAATGTCAGGTTTGCATTTTTCATTTTGCTCTTGTCTGTGCAGACACGAGTATTCAAATATCAAGACCCAGACCTGAAATGCATCTGACAGTATTTTCAAAATAATTCTGAATTTCCCATTAAGTAGCCAAATTATTTGTTTGGTTTTTCACTGAACACGAGTCCTTCAGCTGGTGTTCAGTTACTCTGGTATTTTGGAGAGCTGGGTGTTTGGGATTATCTTCTATCATTTCACACAGTGTTTTATCTTGTAGGTAATCTACACAGAGACTCTTCCTGCAGAGATGTTTGCAGGAAATAGTCCAATTTTGAAAAGTGTTCGGAATTCAAATGTTGCCTGAGAGAATAATAGGAGGATTAAAAGCAAGAGAAGCAACACAAATTTTTGTGGGTTTTAATTGTTTATTTATTTGTGGATTTTCGTTGCTGTGTGGCTTGGTGGTTTTGTTTGTTTGGTTAGGCTTTTGGGGGCTTTGCAGGGAGGCTTTTTGGCTGAGTGGGAGCAGTGTACATTTTAAAGTGCAGCTTTTGTATGTTTAGAAAACCTGGTCTGCTGATGGTAAGTCTGACCTTGATTATAATCTCATATGCAAGGGGAGAAGGCTTTTGGAAATAATGTAATTTGTCCTGCATTACTTCCCTGCCTTGAGCATTATACAGGAAGAGGGAAAAAAAAAAAAAGAAAATTTAAAAAACAGAAAAGAAAACAAGGCAGTAAGTCTGAGGCCAAAGCAATGCATGTTATTCCTGTGGCTTCTATTACCCTTCACCAAGCTGTTTGTCACAAGACTGTGCAGCAAACTCTGCACATGTGCCTACTGGCAAGCATGCCTAATACATTCCTGTACTCAGGCTCTCAGAAGGCTTTGCGCCTTCCTAGGGAAAGAAAAGACAGGGAAATAAAAACAATCACTCATGGAATTTCAGCTGAGTGTGGTTGTGTGATAATATTTTGCAGGTTTCCTGTTTAATTTGTTCAATGTGTTGAGCTTCCATGCAGATTAACTATACAATCAAGCACTGAAAGTGAGGAGATTGATGTTCTTTGCCAAACTCACAAGTCCAGGGAGAAGAAGTTATCTGCACTCATGCATTATCAGTGAGTCTTTTGCAGAGAGAATATGGAAATTTGTGTTCCTTATCTGCAATGATATTATGCAGGCCAGCAGACATGAGTTTCTGAAAAAAATTGCTAACAAAATGACAGCTATTCAAGCCATGTTAATAAGGAAAGATGTAACACCTTGCTTGCTTTTGCCTGTTAAGCCCTTCCAACTGTGTGTGGCTTTGCTGACACAACTGCTCCACTGCTTTGTGTTCTCTCGCTGTTATCACCCTTGCTGCTTTCTTAGAAAGTCTGTCAAAGCAGGGGAGGTCCATGGGTCACAGAGAGACATCCTGACTGGCTAGTGTGAGAAGCCTGGGTGCCTTTATGTGTGCCTAATTGACTCTTAAATGTGAGGCCCTACCGCATTTTGGCACAAGGAATACAGATAAAGTAGATGCCCAACCAGAATTTTAATTCAAGCAGTTCCTCTTTCTGGGTACTTCCACGCTTAGTTTATGCAGTTTCTCTTCAGGATTTGTCTGTTCTTGTTTGCTCCCTTGTCATTCTGTGATGAATGACATGTGTAACACCTCTGCTGGTGCCATACCAGAGCTGCTCACAAAGGCACTGCCCAAATAGTGACCTGTGGGAAATGCTGTGAGGCTCCCTTCCATTTTCATTTTAACTGAGTCCTTGTATCCCCGATGGCACTTCAACACGTAGGAAATGCAGAAAGTGTTTTTGTCGCCCTTCCTGCCTCATTCCTGCCTGCCATGGGCAGTCTCACACAGGGGGCAGAAACCTCGCCGGCGGCTGGAGCGGTCCTCCTGCGTGACAGGCACAGCAAGGAGAAGAGGAAGGGAGCCAAGCTGGCAGGAGATGTTTAGGGGACAAAGGGGGAAGGGGTGAAGAGGCGAGGGGAGGGTGGTATCAGGAGGAGCCATGTCTAGTTATAATATAAGCATTTTTGTCTCTTCTAAAAGCATTTTTACCCTGCAGACAAAGTTCTGTCTTGCCAGCACCATAGAAGTGGCACAGACTGTGATGAAACTCAACTACCTCTTGCAACAGTTGAAGCTGTAGCTGATCTTGATCCAAGTGTACAATGCTGTAGTTCTATCAGCACAAGCTTTCTCATATGCCTGGCAGGTCTGATTAACTTTTGCAAAACTGCAACTGAAAGGAAACAAACATCGTGTAAATGAAAAGAATTTTAAAAAAACCCAAGAAACAATCTCTTTTCTCTCATGTCTGTGAACAGCTTTTACTGTTTTCCCTGGAGAGCCTGCATGCTTGGACAGTGAGTTACTGTGAATTAGTGAGGGTCACTGCCATTGATTAAATCCTCTTTTATGTTTCCCGGTAACTCCTGAATTATGGCAAGAGTTGAGCATATTAATTTAATGCTTTTCTTTTTTTTCACTGACAGCTCTGATGGAGGAAAAAATCTGCAAGTCATTTTGAGCAGATAATACTGAATTAAAATAAAAATCAGGAACAAAATGGCATCTCTCTTTTATTCCCAGTTTCACATTGCTATGGTGAAAGAACAGGCAATAACTAGTTGAAGTCCTTAGCACAAAAGTTTTCATCCTTGCAATTGTGGTGATGCTTTTAATTTATGCAAGATATAGACTAGAACTATTACAAGTGAAAGATGGTAAAATAAGGAATAATGCCTTAGTATTTCAAACCTCTCTGCATCTCCTTTTCTTACATAGTGACACAAGACTATAAATTTAACTCTTCAATGGCAGAATGAAGCTATTAGCACAAGCCTCAGTAGTAAGGCTCTTACTTAATGCTAATTATTTTTCTTGGAAATTTTTAACATTATTAACCTAAAATTTAATGTTCAGACAATATTTACATGTGTTCTTACAAAACTGTGTATATATGTATATATATACAAACACACACTCATAAAAGTGTATGTATTTATTTAAACATATTGGTTTCAGGATGGTGTGTGGGCACTTGTTTTTCTGAAATCAAAAGTTGTTTTCATAGCATTTTGAGAACACACTGAAATTTCCAAAATTATTCAGGACAGTGGGAGAAAATGGAAACCAACATATGAGAAGATTTTCTTGTCATGAAATGCTGGGCCTTTACCTGATCCATCCCAGTGGAACACTGACAGATGTGCCTACCCTGTGTGTCCATGCTTGGATGCTACTGGTAGAGAAGTCTCTCTCTCTCAGACATTTTGCTGATGTCTAGAACACTTCCTGCCAGAAACTTGTTGTCCACACCAGCAGATGTGCATGGAAAAAGTTCTCACCTTCCTGCTAATCAGGAAGGCTTGTCCATTTTCTGTCTTCTGCTGGTGTCACAGCAGGTATCACCTCATTTGGTCACTCACTGCAGACCACATTTTCCCAAATACCACCGTTTATTCTGCTCTGGGCTCAGTTTCCAGAAGATTAAAAATTTCCCTGTGCTTTCCTGGGGTGAGAAAGGCTGCCTTACATGTGGGACAGGCCATGCTGCTGCCTTCAGCAGTCACCCACTTATTGGACATGTGCATATCAGTCCTTTATTTAGGCTTTTCATAATTATGGTTTTGATGGTGCTACTTGTTTTTTGTCTTATTGGAATAATAATTAGGGGCAACTGATTTCAGTAAGTCTCCACAAATATACAAGGAGCAGATACCAAAACATAATCAAGAGTGTCCAGTTTCTTAGGACATTTTCTTGCACAGGCCTCTGTCAGAGACCCTTTGGTGTCTCTTTAAGTCTGCCTGTTATGGAGAATTATTTGACCACAGTGGCCATTTGTGCCCTTGGACAATATTACAGCTGTTCAAGGAACAAAATTCCCTGCAGCTGGAGGCACTGCAGAGCCATAGTGACTCCTTGGAGGCTCAGGCAGGGCACAGCTGAGCAAGGGTAGACTTAGGGGCTATCACCCACCAGGTGACCAGCTGCAGTACCCCATATTAGCCCTCCCCAGTTGAGTAGTAAAGGTGTTATGTTAAGCCTCAGGGGAAGCAAGGTCAGGTATAGGTGTTTTACCTATGCACTGAAGCACAGTAGTGGCTGATTTACAGCTAAAGCGCGGGAGTCCGATGAAAGGTAGCATCTCACAGAGGGACTGCACCTTCTTGTGAAGCCTCTCCTCAAAGACCAGTAGTCACATGGAATTTTAGAGGTCTATAACTTAGAAAGTCTGAAATGGTTGGAGGTTTACACATACAAGAAACGTTATTGCTACAACATGGTAGAAATTGAGATGCTTCAGCTGGAACCCTACAGTGTGTCTGCTGAGCGTTTTCAATGCAGCGTCCCCTTCTGGGTCCAAAGTACTCTTAATTGATATTGATTCTGTTGATGGGCTTCCAGGCCTGTTGTCTTTTGCCTCAGGGAAAGGATATGGCCAAGCTGAGGTTTGAGGTAGGTGTATAATGTGGGTTGTAATGTTTGGCTGGAACAAAAGCCTTTCCCTGATATGAGGGAGGCTGTAGAGCTTATATTTATGCTTTTAACTCCCTGTCAGATCAGTTGCACCTGGAGCCTTTGGGTAGTTCCTAACTCATAGCAATTGAAATTAGTGAAACAGCAAGGTACCCTCCTTTTGCCTTTCTGTGTTACCAGTCAGAGGTGCCTCCCACAGTGTGCTGTCTTGTGCCTGGGTGCACGCAATCAAATAATGCTGTTAGTGCTCCATGCTGTATTCAGAGCCAGCACTTTGGTTCTCACTGTGCCTTGTGAGTTTTAAGACTGTCATAGGAGTTCTCCAAAGCGTCAAAATGGGCTGCCATTAAATGTGCCCTTATGCTTTCAAGACAATACAGATCCTTGTTTTTCAGGGGTTTTTGCTGAAGCGTTGCTAGTCTGGTTGGGCTTTCACTGTCCATGGTTTGCCTAGCTCAACTTGAGTAAGCGTTTTCCCTTTTGAGGATGGCTTAATCACCACCACATTCTTTTATTTCTTTAGCGGTGCCCCTCAAATTGAAGGAAATGAAAAACCAAGAGGCTGCTGTGGGTCAGAAGCTAGTGCTAAGGTGTGAAACCACTTCAGAGTATCCTGCGCTCAGATTCAAATGGTTAAAGAATGGGAAGGAAATAACCAAAAAAAACAGACCGGAAAATATCAAGATCCCAAAAAAACAAAAGTAAGTACAAAATAATATCTTTCAAGTGGGGCTGGGAGGGCTGGGAAGTGATGTTCACCAGGATGTAAGCACTGAGGTTGTTAAATGCAGTAACACAAAGCTGAAAGCTATGAGTTACAGAGGAAGAAAATCTAAGAAAACAGAAACCAATATTATTGTTCCTGAAAGTAAGAATGAAGTGTGAGTGTGATATAAATATTTCATAGTTAATTTTCCCTTCTCAATTTCTATTTGTTTTCTGATAGCCAAAGGCTATGATTTCAACCAGTAAACCTTGGAGACAGGCCATTTTTAAACTGTTAACAATAATAGAGATACTTTTTGTTTATTGTCTAAAATCAAAGAACACTGAAAATCATCAAAGGGTCACAGACTTTGAAATATTTTAGAGATTTTCTTTTCCAGCAGTTTAATCCTTTAGAAGGACTGAATGCTGTCTTCATTAGCTCTGAATGTCTTTGCAAGCATGCAGTAGTCCTTTACCAGAGGCATTCCTGCACTTGCAGAACAAGGCACTGGTGTAGCAGGTGTCAGACAAATAGCAAAGCATGCAAATCCTATCCTCCTGTCTGGTGGTAAGTGCCCCCTACATGTGACTGATGACCAGCGCCAGAAGATAGAGTGGTGCCTTGTTTCTGCAGGGGAAAACTACACAATGCTTTTACTGCATTGAGACAGGAGAAGGCTTTTGCTGTTTTGTCTCTGCCTTGTTGTTTACATTGGAAAGTTGTAATTGTCACCAGCTATGAAAATCTGTTTGAGCACAGTCTTTCAACTCTCACTTCTGCTCTCAGTAGGCCGGGCAGCTCTCTGGTGCACCATGCCATGCCTTCCCTTCATTCAAGACACAGAAATTTTGGAATGCACTCTGCAAGAGGCTCTTCTTTCAAAGGTGTTCAGTGCCCCCATGCTTTGTGTCAGGGCTCACCTCACTAGTTGAAACAAGCCATAAACAAATACATATTTGACTATTTAGAGTTATTCAGGTTAAAATTCAGAAGTCCTACTCTCCTTGGCAATTTCTTGTACCCCAGCCTGGGGCACAAGATGAAATATGAAGAGGGACAGAGCAGCACAACCACAGCCCCCATGCCACAGTTGCACAGATGTCAAGAAGGAACCTGTGATGTCTCCTTTCAGCATTTGCAAAATGGAGCTGTTCCAGGTGGCAGATAGCCTGGCAAATTGTCTGGACTCATTTGCAGAGCCATATGTCTCTGTCAGAGTTGTATTTTCAGTCTATTCTGTAAAGAAAATGTTCAGATCAGAGCCTAGCCCTCAGCTTTCCCAGCAACATAGTGCTGCCTGTGAGGGGCAATCAGTATTTCCTCCACTTGCATTTTGGCTGATGCTGATTGACCAAACTCACTGGGGCTAGGATTTTACCTTGTGGGGCTGATAATCACCAGTTCAGCATTGAATCAAGGAAGTGCCTTTTGCCAGATCCCTTTTTTGTGTTTTTTTTTGCCACAAAAATCTTTGAGGAGCTGTCAGAAGGGAAACTGATAGCCATTGATTTGATATTGATGCCTGTGGAAGTGTGAGACTCTTTTTCAGCTTGCTATGCCAAAAAGTGTTTAAACTTCCCCGAAAGATACATAATGAAAAATATTTAAATTGTGCCTTTTTCTGGAAAACAGAAATGCAAAGTCATATTCATTCACCACAAGTGGAGAGGGTGCAGGCTTTGACCTGTGTGTCAAACGTTTGTGCCTCCCCAGTCACAATGATACTGTGCACTGTTGGAATTTCTCTCTTGTGTTTTAGAAATGTCAGTGTGGAATGGAGAAGCACTTCCAGTTAGAGACATGAAAGTCACTAGATGTAGAGTACAAAAAAGGAAATGACAAGGGATGTCTGCTGACATCTGAAGGATATTCTTTGCCTTCCTACTTTGACATTTTAGTTTGGGGATGCATCACTGCTTTGCCATTTCTTCTTTTGCTGTTCATGTGTGCATGTGGGACTTAGTAGAAGTGAACACCTTAAGATAAAGCAGATTTTATTTTGATAAAAGGTGGGACAGTTGCATGTTGGAAAGCTAAAAAAGAGGTGGGGGAAATGCAGTGTAAATGAATACATAAAAGACATGCACATTTCAGTAAGCAAAACCATGTTTAAAAGATCCCATTGCAAATTAGAGCAGTAACAGAGATCAAGGAGTTTTTTTCCCCACTTATGTTCTGGGTTTTTTTTTTTTTTCACGATAGCACACTGATAAGTGTTTGTCATGTTCATATGCTTCTGAATTGTTACACAAGCATTTTAGTGTGAATTTTTTACTATTACCAAGTGTGAGGAACATCAGCTGTGAAGGTTAGAGTAGTTGATAAGCTGTCTGGGATTAATGTTTGTTTTAAAGTTCAAATGGCGACGTTTCTGAAGAACAGTTAGCATGCAGAATACCACAGCCTTACTGGATCACTTTCTAACACATTTGCAAAAAGCTCACAAAGTTTATTTCTGTGTGTTATTATTCACTGGCCACTGATTTCTATCAATTTGCAAGAAATCACCCTTCTTTTTGTGTGATGGCAGCATAAAACTGTTTATTGTTGGAATAAATTAAAGGCCTTTTGTTTGGCTACATAGCCAGAGCTAAAGCTAAATAGCTTTGTTTTCTAACAAACTGCAAAATATCTGGCAGTATGATGAAATATCTATCTCAGAAATTGGAAATTAAGACCTTAGCTTTACACCTGAAGTAGTCAAGGAAAAGATAATACAGCAGCTTGGTGTTTTGTGCACAATAGCCAGTGTGAATAGTACTGGATCAAAGGATTTGCCAAAGTGGAGCAAGCACATGCTGACTTTTTTTAGTGTTTTGAGAGTTTAGAAGACCCTGTGGCAATGCAGGCTTCCTTAAAGCCTAAAGCTTCAAAGACTCCTTTGCATGTCAAATGGCTTCACTTCTCTAAGCTCCCTAGGATAGTTTCAGGGTGGTTGATTCAGAGGGTGCAGAGCCCCAACAGGAGGTGATGGGCCCCTCCTGGACTACTGAGTCCAGCTCTGGGACCCCCAAGCAAGACAGACATGGATCTGTTGGAGTGAGCCCAGAGAAGAGCAGTTGATCACAGGGCTGGGGCGCCTCTCCTGTGAAGACAGGCTGAGAGACTGGGAACTGTTCACCCTGGAGAAGAGGCTTTTGGAAGACCTTACAGCAACTTTCACTGCCTAAAGGGGGCTGCAATAAGGCTGGAGAAGGAAATTTTACGGTGATATGGAGTGACATGACAAGGGGGAGTGTCTGTGAACTGAAGGAGGGTAGTTTTAGGTTAGATACTAGGAAGACATTTTTTACTGTGAGTGTGGGAAGGCGCTGAGAAATTGCGCAGAAAGGTGGTGGATTCCAAATCCTTGGAAGCTTTCTGAGTAACCTGGTCCAGTGAAAGGTGTCCCTGTCCGTGGAAAGTGGGTTGGAGCTATATGATTTTTAAGAACCCTTCTAACCCAAACTACTGTGACTTTATACTACTATGACAGTATGGCAGGTGAATCACACTAAATGGCTATATTTGTTCTCATTACCCTGAAGAGTCAAGAGAAACTGAATGACTTTAAGTTTTAATGTCATGCATTTAAAGCACTCACTTTTACCTCAGATTTGTCAGAGTAAGAGCATGCAGTCAATGAGTTTCTACTGATGATTGCTGATGATTGCTGAGGCCATGATTGGTTCATTTGTGTGTCCAGGCTCTAAGCCATTTCTTTGTGACAGTAGACGCTCAAAAAAAAGCAGGCCTCAGACAAAAGCATTTCACCTACTAGCTAACTCTCTCCCATCGCTGTCTTCTACTATGATAGCATTTCATTTTCCTTCTCTTATTTCAAATGTGGGTGAGACTTGTACATTATTGGTTTGGGCAGTGTGCTGTATGAGTCAGGCGCTCTTCATTACATGTAGAGAGACTCCCTTATCAGGTTTGGCCTTTTTTTTTTTGGCAGAGACAGGGTATTTGCCACTTCTAGATGATGGCTTTGGGTGCAGCAGTGCACAAGGAAACTTTGTGTGTACGTGCCCTGTACCTTGAGGTTTTGGTATCAAGCTTAGCCTGGATATTTGCCTGCAGACAGGCAATTCTGAATGACAGATGGAGACTGGAAGCAAAATGAATTCAAGCAACCAAATAAGGTCGGCTAGGACTGCATTCTGCAGATGTGTTTCTTTTCCCTTCATGTATGAATACAAGCTCACCAGTGTCACAGTGGCAATGAGCTCAAGATTCAGGAGAAGCAAATCTTACAGGGAGTGGCATTTTTTTTGGAGTAGCATAGTATAGTTTGAGAAAAGGACAACAGGGGCTTTAAGTCAGTACTGTTGGAGTACTGCATTGCTAGGAAACTGCTTCACTTACAGCCATTAATGACTCATCTTCTGCTGTGACATTTTGAATTCTGTCCCAATACCTGTCAATGATATTTTTAAGGCTATAAATATTCATATTATTTTTCCTGTTCTCAGAGACAAAACTCCATACAGAGTTTTTTCCTAAAACCAAGAGTAAATTCAACTGTTTGAAAATGGATTTGTAAGAAATATTGATGCTTCACCTATTTTAATATAAAAATAAAATCATAAATACAAAATTCCTTGTATTTTCCCACAGGTATCAAGGAAAACAAAAACAATAAAAATAAATGTGCAGGGAAAAGAGTTTCTTCACAAAGCCAAGCAGGCCACAAAAGTTTTTTGCATCAATATTAATGTATGGAGAGAACTGCAGCAAGTATACAGTGGGTGTCCACATTAAAGTGATGTAGCTTCAGCTGTGCTTCCTTCCTTTTCACTTGGTTATGGCAAATTCTTAAAATCACTAAGCCTGTTTACATTGCTGATTGAAGCTTCCTTTACACCTTGCTCTCCATCTAGACAAATGTCTGCAAGTATGGCTGCGAGATAACCTGTTGCAATATAGGAAATACCACATGTCCACACAAGCTGTTAGGTGGTGTGGAGCACCACACCACGTTCTGGTCAGGCCCTCAACAGGCTGTTGTGAAGGTGAATGGCCGGCAGGAAAATTAAAAAGCAGGCCACTTTTACTGTTGTATAAGCATAACTCTTAGTACGGTGCAAAATTTTCATACAAAGATACAGTAGCATTCAACTTTTGGACGTTTCTGTCAGTGCCTTTAACACTTTTTTCTCACATATTTATGGTGGCCACAAGCTAGAGTCTGTTCTTGTATGCCATCTGAAGTGCAACCCAGTTAATTAATTCAGCACTGGGAACTGGACTCCTAACATTTCCTGAGAAAGGGGCCCAAATACTCAGCTATTCATTTCTTTACCATTTGAGAAAGCCTGAGTAAATTGCTAATCCTAGCTTGGTGCCTCCTCCCTCTTGCAAGCCCAGTGGCCTCGAGGAAGCAGTCTTCTTTCAGGACATGGGGGGCAACTCTTGTGATGCAGGTTTCTGGCAGAGAGGGTTCTACTAGCACCCTGCTTTCATCCCATGAGGACTGACTCCTCGACAGTAGGAATTTCACATAGAGGCAGAGAAGACTGACCTGCCAATAAGCAGGGGTTTGGACAGCAGATAGCACATGGGATAATGTCCTGTGATGGAAGTAGGGGTGGCTCACAAGGATGTGTTGAAAAATTACATTGGACATTTTGATTGCTTCAGAAGCCCACACTGCTACAACAGACCTGTTTGTGGTCTGAACCAAGCCCTGCTCAGTGATTTGCAGAAGGGATAACCAGTTGTGATTTCTGCATGGTGAGTTAGGAGACATGGCAGTGTTGAAGCAAAGCATCTCTCCAAACATTGTTCATCTTAGCGGTCACAGTGGTTACTATTAGCTTTTAGAGTGAGCAAACACTGCCTCCTGGGGATCAGCCCTTCAAGTCAGGATGGGCCTGCTTAGGGAAGGCAGTGTTCATGCACTCTGAATGCCTATTTTGTAGATCAGGTTTTATGATAGGCAGAAGCTTCCCCAGAGCACTTCTTTTAAACAGTAACTGGGAACAGCAGTAATGTGTCCATTTTCCCCAAGCTAGTCATTCTATGCGGTCTAGATAATGGGATTATTGCCATCCTGTGAGTTGGGGACCACATGAATGACACCAGAACATGTTCCTACGAAATTAATGGGTAGGCAGGAGTTCTGCATTTGAAAATCTAATCTTAAAACCTTGGAGACTGATTAAATTACATCTCCGAGCCAGGAACAAAATGTAGCTTCATGCAAATTGTGCTCCTGCTGCTTTTTTTTTTTTTTTTTTTTTTTTTTTTCCCTTCTTGTTAGCACTAGAGAATGATTTGGGGCTTCAGTGGCTGTTAAAAAGTGTGTTCTAATCTCATGATCATTTAGTCAGATGTTAGGAGCTTCAGTACTTGTCCAGAACTCTACTACTGGTAATATGAACCTATAGGGAAGGGTAATCTATTTTAGTCTTGCACCCATCTTGGTAGCTTCTGGACAGCCAACAGTTTGTCTGAGAGAGGATGGTTGTTGGATGGTTGTTTTCCAGATTTTCTTTAAAAGCAAAGACTTCTCTCATACAGAGAAGCATAAGCAAGTATCTTCATTTGGGTTCATGAATGTACCTGTTTTCCAGCAGCCTGTTGGAGATTTTTTTTATTCTCCTCCCTTCTTTCAAGCCTGGATAGTGTTGATCTGTCAGTAAGAATGGAAGACAAGACCCTCTGTTGAAAGGGTTGGGGAGAAAAGTGCTTTGGTTGATGCAGTGACTGTTATTCCAGTATAGGGTGTTTATATGTTTTTTTTCTGATTTCACAGGAAATATTCTGAGCTTCACATTTACAGAGCCACATTGGCCGACGCTGGGGAATACATGTGCAGAGTGAGCAGCAAGCTAGGAAATGACAGTACTAAAGCCAGTGTTACCATCACAGACACCAATGGTAAGGCTTGACTCATTACTTTATTGTCACATTCAGAAAGACCATGTATTTAAGCTGCCATCAGGACAAAAGGCTTAGAAGCAGGACAAAGCTTGGCACGTGAAGTGGAAGCACGGAAATCTTTTAGGTGTACTAAGAAAAGTGGTTGACCCTGATTTGTCTGTTATGTAGTTGAGATGTTCAGTTTGCCGTACAGGCAAATGGGCTATCTCCTACAGATTTCAGGACAGATGAGCATTTTCTGTGTAACACCAAGTCTAAGACACAGTCTTGTCAAGATTAGAAAAAGATGAAAGGAATATTATTCTAATTCCTGTTATGCACAGTGAGGGAAATTGCATTTAACCTAAAACATATCATAGTCTGAACTGCTAAACCAGCACTTCTCACTTTAAGTAATATTTGTATTACTCTGATTGCCACCATTTTTACTTTCACATATCTTGATAGGTTTTTGTTTTGATTTCTAAAACAATAAACACAAAGGCATGAATGTATTTGAAGGAAAATTATTCAAAGGCTTGAGTGTGATTCAGATGCTTTAATTCAGATATTGTAATTTAAGATTGGTTGTGATTTAAGCTGAAATCATGTTTTTCCAGTGTGGCTTTGGCTAATTCAGGTCCCATAATTCAAACGCCAGTGTCCAGCCAGATGTGAAGTACGAAACAAACATTAGCAAACAAAGCTGAAGTTCTCTGCATATCATAGATGAGTTAAAGATGTTATAGCAATGTGAATTTACCAGGCATGCTTTTCTGTTCCACATTTCTGTGCTCGTAAGTGGGAGATAGGCATTTACATAAACAGAAAACCAAATGTAAACCTTTTCCAGTGGGATTTGTCTTTGTCTATCTGTTGTTTTGTAATCACACAGCAATTGCTGGACTGTATTCACTTTGTGTATTTGTTATTCTATTTCATCAAGTACAGAATCTCAAGTGCTAGAATTTCAGTCTAGCTGTATGGTATTATAATCATAAGCAGATGTCAGGAGACTGATATCAAAGATCAAGTGTTATTTACTGGAATGTTGCTAAGAGGAAAAATAGGTAGGTGTTTCTGTTTCCATGAATACAAATTTTGGTTGCTCATTAGCTGCTTACCTGGAAAGCTCCTATACAGTTTCCATAACTCAACTGTAGGCATTGTGCCTAGGCAGTGTTACAGATAAATGAAAAAAAAAAAAAAAAAAAGAGCTTGACCATTTTCTAATTTTCTATTACTTTCTCAGACAAGGAACAGTGTCATGGGAGTGCATGCAGGAATCTCATTCCTTTGCTATGTGACATGGATTTTTGAACTTCCTTTTGGGCTATGTTGAATGACTGCAAAACACTCCTGCTGCAAGAGGGCAGGAGCTTGGTCTCAGTAGAAAGTATTTGTGGCAAGCCCTGTTATGTGCATCCATAACATATATGTTAAAATCTATCTAATTGTGTTATGAAGCGTAAGTTGTTTAAAACACAGCCATGCATGCCAGTGCAGGGCAAACTGGAATCCAGTCCAAACCTGCCAGCTGGCTCTTGTCCGTAAAGATCTGAACGGGAAACTCAATGATATCTGGACTGGAACATCTCAGTGATATTTGATCATCTGGACTCAGGCATGGCAGCATTCATTGGTGGAATAAATCAATCATGCATATTTGGTTGCTACACATATATCTGAGCCCCCTCTGCTTACTGTTCCTCATAAATTACCAATAAAATTGTTCATAATTTTCCTGCTAATGGTGGAATTTTCCACCTGGATTTGAGAAACAGCATGGGCAGCATCTGGTGACTTAAGAGCAATAGATCCTTATGGCCTCAAAGGGCAACATCTGCCTTGCAAACAGGGATAGACCCCCTGCATGGGTGACCTTCTCACCCCTCCTTCCCCCACATTCCCTGACCTCTTCCCCTTGCTAGCTTAATGACAGATTTGGGATCCAAACTCAGTAATGAGCCCTGAAGGTTAGTCATTACTTGGGTCCTGTATAGCTGGGAGGTCCTGCAATATTCATAAGAAAGAAAGAATTTAAAACTAAAAAAAAAAAAAAAGCCAAAACAACAAACAAAAATCCAGCATATTTAACTCTTGCTTGTTATTACCTGTTTGCTTTTGGGGAAGCTCTTGGGGTCCAGTGTAGTCCAGGAGCTCCCGTAGAAAACTAAACTGTAGGTATCTGAGAAGGCTGAGTCTCTCAAAGTGAGCAGAGAGATTGCTTTCTTTTACCTCCAGCAGATAGGGTAACAGTGAGGTAAAGAAAAATGCGCCAGAGGGCCTGACTTTCTTATGGTGATACTGGTCTGGTCTGCTGTGTGAACCATAACTTAAGTTATGACCTTTCATTTAGTGACCTCACCTGGTCATATTTATTATGTATGCCTTGCTGTCTGCAAACTAGATCTTCCTTTCCCTTTGTGCTGGTTACTTTAAGAGTGAGGGTAGGCAAGGTAATGGCCTTTCTGGAAATGGGGTTATTTTTATTTCCACTGTAAGGTTAGTGTTTTTCAGTATCTAAAAAATAATCTGCATTTAAATTCCCTAGAATTTTTTCAGACGAGGAGTATTTTAGTTGAAATTTTCTTTACTGCTGTATGCCATGAAAGAGAACCCCAGAGGCAGACCAAAGGCCTTGTCTCTAATATCAACTACCAGTGGACATTAGGAAGAAGCATAGGAAGAACAAGGCAAATGTGTTGGGGTTTTCTCCCCAAGAATACAAAAAGCCATACGTTTTTACCACCAAGGCTGCTGATTTCAATTCTCTGCTCCAAGCATAGAAAAAATAGTTATTTCTCAATAAAACAGTTGTAAAATATTTTTTGTTGTTTTCAGTGAGCAAAGACCTTATTTTTTCCTGATCTCATCCCAGGTAAACTTTTCTGTCTAAAACAGCAATATTCATTGCAATCATAGCTCCTTTCCTTCTTACAATTATAAACAATGTTGTTATTTAAAAATGCCAAATTTGCTTTTGTGCAAGTTTTTGCTACACATAAACATGAACACACACCCCCTAGAAACAGTATTAACCTACACAGACTTTTAAATTTTCCCAGTTTTACTAAAAGATATATAAATCTTTGTATATAGAGCCATGTGTGTGGATTAAAAATATAAAAAATATGAAAATAGTTAGACAAAACCAGTTTTTACCTGTCTTAATAGCAAGTGATAGGAGCTTGCTATTAAGATGGGTAAAAATGAGTGTAACTTGCCCACAGGATATGAGCTGCCTTCTTATTTTCATTCACTCATACTCATGTATGCTCACCTAAAAAAGATTGTAACTGAGGTCAGAAGAGAGACATGAAGTTCTCCTGGTGGTGTATAAATAGTACACAAGTTTGCTAATGCAATAGTAAGTGCTTTTTTTGTGCATCCTCGTTTCTTACTCCACCCAGGGAAAATTCTTGCGGTGAATTTTTCAGGTATTTTCTCATCAGTTTATTGTGCTTGATAAATGACACTGACAGAATACTTCACAGCACACCCAAAGATTTCAACCTACTCACAAAACCCTGTATTTAGGCAACTAACTAAGTGATATCTTTTTGATAAAGCGTCAAGTATGCTCTATCTGCACATGGTGTCAGTCTTTTCCATTAAAACCTGTTGGCTGGATTTTTTTGCCTCTCTGAGGATGTTTTCTGTTCCCAGCATGTTTCAGGGTGCAAAAGGGTGGATTTATGCAGAGATATTTCAAAAGCCAGAAATCTGCAGTGCTGGTTCTGCTGGGCTGTGTGCTGGGTTTTGGGTGAATGCTATTCCTTGCTGTCTGTTGGGAAGTGAGTTGATGTAATTTGGCTCATCAGTGTGAGTGGCTGGGACAATTCTGCCTGAATTGATGGGTGCTAGAAATACTCAGGTGATCTGTTAATGTATCTCAGTTGTAGGCAGAGGTGAACCTTGGTAAATTGATTAGCTACACAGTGGCCTGTGCAGGTTTTTTGGTTTTGCATCCATAGGATTTGCAGTAGTAGTAACTGCTCCAAGTTGTACAGTAATCAACAAGAATCTGACACTCATAATTCATTAAATTTTAATTTGTTCTTCCTCTTCTGAAGACAGACAGTAGCTTAGCGTCAAGAAGATGTCTGAGAAATAAGTAAGTAAAAACATCTTATATCTAGTACCCGTGGAGCATGTGACGAACTATGAAATACTTCGAGTGCAAAAAAAAGTCCCTTCTTCTGTCCAAGACTTGATTAAAATAGAAGATCAAGGGGCCTCTTGTCTCTACCATAATTGCAAGCAATCTGGGACATATTTTGTTTTTGACTGGCTGGCATAATGAGTCAGATTCTCACGTGTTGCAAATCAGCATGCTTAAACCACTGATTTGGTCTTAGAAAGAAATGTGGCCATCACTCAATTTGGTATTGCAACTCCCCTAAGAGTACTCTTAAACCTTTCCTTTTTGACATATTTGGACTGAGGGCAATATTCCTTTAATCTGACTCTGGTCAGAAGTTTCTTGGAGGAAAAAGGGGAAAAGTATGGTAGTTTTAAGAACCTAAAAGTTACTTTAGCCGCTGGATCACCCTGTGTCTTTGACTACGTATTCCTGCATGCCTCTGAGGCCCCAGACTACAGCCTTACCAGCCTTCTACACAACTACTCTCTGCTGTGGCATCTATAGACCAAGTGAGAGAGATGAAGAAAGTGCTCCCCTTTCCTCAAGGTGTATGTTAGTTTGTGTCATTGTTTGTATAATTCAGATGGTATCACCCTGACAACACAAACAATTTGAAAGGCTTAAAACTTACATCACAGCCAGAAAGTACACCTCAGGATGACAAAAAGCTTGTTTGCAGCTCTAATTACCTATTGGAATTATTTTCAGAGCCCAGGTTCTTGTCCCTTTCAGGGTTCTCAGAAGTGAGTACTTGCAAGGCCTGAACTAAAACCTATGAGCTCAACCACATCCCTTCAGCTTGCTCAAGCAGACTTTTTTGCATTAGGCCTCTGACAAACTAACTGGGAGCAAAAAAGCTGTGAGGGCATGCATAGAGCTGTTCACATCAGCAGCTGTAAGGCTCCTAAAGTTTTGGTTATCCCGTAGAAAAGGTTTTGGCTGAGGAGGATAAGGACCTCCTGCCTGACAGCCATACAACATAGCTTGTTGCCTATGCAGCAAGTTCCCTATCTGGAAAGATGGATCAACATATCAAGGCCATGGGGTTACTGGGAGTCTTGTGTGAGTTGAAGGAGTTCTTCCCTGTTATGTCAGGCTAAACAGCAGAAGATACTGCTGGCCCGAGTAATAAGGAAATAGGACTGAGAAGCTGCAGAGGCCTCCTATTTACAACATCCCCAAACAAGGATCTCTCATGGATCCATCAGTATTTTATATGAGTTAGCCCCTGCACAAACATACAGTTTCAGGAAGCAGCACATCACCAAGTCTTAGTATTCCTAAGTGCCAGGGGACAGAACTGGCTGTAATGAGGTAGCTGCTCTTCCTGGGAACTTAAACATTATAAGGACGACAGGGCTGCAGGCTGCCATCTCCATATCCTAGCAGACTGCAGCAGCAAAAGTACTATGATTGAAAAATGCTCCCAGCTCTTTCACCTCAGACAAGTACTGATGGCCTGCTATGAGAAGGCTCTTTTTCGTTTGCTTCTTGTGTTCAGATAGCTTGCCGTGTGGATCTGTGCTAGCCTTCCCAGGCGCTGTAAAACATCTTTCTTACGGTTGTGGTGTACTGTGTGCAGGCAGCAATATGCACAAATGCTGTGTCTTCCAAATTTTAGCATCCACTGTTAGTGTTGCTAACATGAATGTTATTAGTGGGGCTTGGTAAAGTGTGACTTTGCCACATGTTTTCCAAATGTATTTCTCAGCACGTTTCAGGTGCAGGAGACTCTGGCTGTGGTTTTTTTTTTCCACTGGCAACTTCCCATCGGCATTTGTACTAACACAGCTGGGCTGGGGAGGTGCCAGTAAGAAATGCTTCATCAAGCTCAGCACAGGCACTAAAGGGAACATGGTTGCTTTAATGGTGAAAGAAAAGTTTGCCCCAGTAGTGCCAGATGCTGAGCTATGCAGCTGTCAGACCTGTTCCATCTCCTGACGTGACTAAGAAAGGTTAATTGCTCAGACAACCCAGCTGCACAATAGAGAAATTGTCATTATACCCAAAAAATGTTCCTGAAAGCTGCCTGGCTACAGGCCACTGTGTTCCAAGACCTAATGCAAAGATTTTGATCTTAAAAATTATAACTATGATACACACTTGCATGCCATGCATCGCTGGCTGCCAAGGAACTGCTGCATAACATATTCTCTCCCATTAGTGAGATGAAACTGGGATGTACTAACAAGGATAATAATATATTTGCCAAAGAAAGCTATATCAAAATGGAAAAAAAAAACACAAAATAAGAGCAAGCAAGTAAGAAGTTAAAATGTAGAGCTGATATTAAAGTTTAACAAGAGGGAAGTTGAAGGGAAAGCATTTGGACTAGTTTTGTCTCTAGTCAAGTTTCTGTGAATTCTGGAGACAATGAGCAGAGAACCACTGGAATCCAGATTCACAAAACAGAATAAAAACATTCCAGAGTTTCTTTTTCCTAAATCTCTTATGACGTATTTTTTAAATTCTGTGTGTTTGACCTACTAGGGGATTCTTGGTGTGCCTTGAGGTTTCAGGGCAAGACTTTTCTCTTGGCATTCAGGGCCTTTCTCCAGCTGTAGAGCTGAAATTTGCGCAGCTGTATTGAACTGCACCACTTAATGTCTGAAATGTGTTTTGAGAACTTGGGAAAGTCCAAGACTATTGATGAATACAGCTGAAGAATGATTCGTTCACACCTTAAAAATTGCAGTTGTGGCTTGTGGGGACAGCAGAGCGCTCGCAAATCAATGCTGTCATTGGAACAAGGTCTCTGTGCAAGTCTGTGAAACCTAAACAAAGGCTTTGTACATTCTGCTTTCTCCCATCTGCGTGTTTTGCGTTAGCAAGCATCTGAATATGGCAACATCATCCCCATTAGCCATCAGCTGGTTCAACCAGTGAGTGCAAGCAGTCCATGCCAGAATGTAAGTAGCCACGGTGTATGGACATATACAGAGGACCAGTATGGAAGCGCAACATTGCCCATCTCTTCAGCAAAACAACTGTTTGATTTCTATCACAGAGCCCCCAGCAGTCCATGAGGGACTGGGTTTGGATGGGTGGCTCAGAAGATTTCCCTGAAGTGGCAAGTGATACTATTGGATGTACTTACCAGCGATTCAAGTGATATGAACATCGACACGTCTTTGCAAAGTTTAACTGCCTACAAGCATAAGGAGTGAATACTCACTGACGTCTTCCAGAAACAGAGCCATCTGGATGATTTCTCCTGTTGCCACTGATCAGTTATTTCCAGAGGAAAATGAGAGATTGAACAACTGCTTTCAGGAGCAGGCTTTTTTCTGCAGTTTTGCTAGTAGGCACCATCATTTTTTGGTTTTTTTTCCTGAAAAGAAACTTCTGCAAGCTGATATCTGATTGAAGCCTCTGCCCACTGGAGCAAAATTTAAGCTTCCTTCTTTGAACACCTTTTTCTTCTTGACCTTGTCCATTCTGGAGCTGAATGCTGCTTGAGGATCATCTGACACTATATTATAACTTCTTGTTGCCTCTTGTGTTTTCCAGAGAGTACCAGCAAGATACCAGTATCAACAGAAGTGACAAAAACTTCTTCACGTAAGTTGAATTAACAGTCTTTCTGTCTCTTTCTTTTCATTTCTTCTTGAAATTGCTTCTACAGCTCTGAAACAGCTCCTTCTTAACAGAGAACAATTCTTCTACATCCAGCACCTCCATTTTTGCATGTCACCTTGCACCTTGAGCTACTTCAGGGACCAAGAAATGAATGAAGAAGGGTTAAGCATACTTTTTACTATCCTGGGGCTATATTGAGGCAGCAGATTTGGCCTACAGTTGTCAGGCTGCAGCAGCCCAACTGAGGAAGTGTTTGTGTTGTTAGGAACTATGTTTTAAAAAAGCTCTTATCTCCTTCTCCTATAAGTCCTAGCAGCTGCTTATGAGTTTGCTGAGCGTATAGGCATATTGATGTGCCCTCAGGAAAGTCTGTTGCCTAGACTGCTCTGTTCCTCGGGGCTCTACATACAATTCCTGGCAGCTCTACAGGGTCTGTGAGTGTAGACAGGTAACTCACTGTCAGTAATTTAACCACTTTTGAAGCTGCCTTGGCATACTAGGAGCCTTTTCCAGGTGGTTTTCTTTCAGGCTGAAGGAATTTACTTTCAGCATCCTTCCTGCAGTTACAGATTGCATACTTCCAGACTTGCAATACTGCTGGAATTGACCCCAGTGAGAAGCTGCTTTCATTATTTAACTGTTGAGAGTTACTTTATATATGGCCACAATACAAGCACTTGTCTCTACTGATGGCTTTGGCTGAGACAATTGTAGATAAACGTGTGTAAGCCAGGCAGCCCAAGGATTTACAAGATGCGCATACCCTCCTTGGCAAAGAGGCTGGGGTCCTGCTAGCTTTTTTGGGAAAGCTATGTCTGGCAGGGACAGGTTTTAGTGTGAAATGACAGTGTTTGTAGGCTAGATCAAGGAAAACAGTGTGATTGCCAGATTTTGCATTTAGCATGCCTGCAGCCTTTTCTTTGATGCATCTGTGTGTGTGGCGACCTACTTCTGAAATCTTGGCATTGCTGCCTGACAGAAGAGACGTTGATTGTGCCCATATTCTTTCATGTTCTCAGTGGGGCCTGTCACTGGTGCTTCACTGGGAATATATGAGACCACATAGCTAATAGCAAGTGTCCTGTAACCATTGGAACCATTTTTTGTTCAAAGAAGGTGACACGCTGGTCACTGACTCCACTGGGCTTGCGTTGCCTTCTCCCTTGTGCAGCAAGAATGTAGTCCCTGCACTTTGCTGCCTCCTTTCTCATGGATTAAAGTTGTTCTTGAGCAGTCTCTTTCCCTGCTTATGTCCCTTCAAGTGCTTGCTGTTACAGTACTGTCCTTCTCTTTACTGCTATTGTGCTGCTGGAGAGGAGGAAGCTGGGATGTTCAAAACCTGGCTGCATTCCTGATGAATCTCTGCATTGGCAGATTTCATACCAGGCAGCACATCAAGGTATATTGTCCCCAAAAAGCAGTATGTTTAGTGGCTGCTTGTGGAGGTCTCTACATGGAGCTCTGAGGAGGTCTTTGATAAGTGGCTGGAGCAGAGACCAGCTTAGTCCCAAACCCAGCCAGGTGCTGTTTTTCCTACTGTTCTATCCCCACTCTGGGTCCAGACCATGTCTTTCTCTAACACTTCATCAGTTTCCTGGTGACCAGTAGTGCCTGGGGTTTTGAGCACTGCTGGTTTTTTTCCAGGACTTTCAAATAAAAACAATTAATTAGTGTGTTATTTCTTTACTTTAAGATAGTTAAGACTAAGATAGACTATTGTGAAATGCTGGTGTTCAAATCACCAGGATGTAGGTCTCTTGAAGTATTGCTACAGCTACTTTTTGATGATAGGAGGAATTACAGAGCAGTCTTAGTTTTTAAGTGTGTTTTTTTCTGCCTAAAACCAGGCTTTGTTAGGCAACAGATTAATCTTTTCTGTGTGACATGAAATGTTAAATGTTTCACTACAGAGCATGTAGTATGCCTGACCTGCTCCTTAGAATTCACAGACTGTTAGCCACCTCTACTTCACACCGTTGCATGACATTGCCACCTTAGGTGAAGTATTCTTTCTTCAAATTATTTTCAGCTGATAATACTTGTCAAGCCTTCTCTTAAATTCTTTATTCATGCATGATGCCATATATGGTTTGCTGGATAGTGAAAGCCCATGAAGCCACCCAAACACATGGCTCTTACTTGCTGTGTGATTCAGGTTCCTGTAGTTCAGACCTAGCTTCAGGCTACCTGCTTCTTCTCTAAACTTTTCTGATTGCTTCCTTTGTGTGATTTGTGTTGAAGTCCATTTCCTTCCACTGTCCTACAAGATTATTTACCATTCTTTTTCTGTTGTAACCACTTTGGGGCTGGTGCCATGTCCCATTTTGGTCTGGAATGTGTTCTGCTTTCCCTTTCATCTGTAGCTCTCTGCAGAGGTGGTGACACTCATGGACCCTCCTATCTTTCAAGCCACAGAAGTCCTAAACTATAGTTGTGATAGACTGAAATTCCTTACTGTTTAACAGGAGTTATGTGAGAAGAAGATAAGAAACTAGTGCTTCCTGGGTCAGCGTGTGGAGCTTCAAGACCTACTGCTTTCCACTTTCCTCTGATGCTGTCAGAAACAGCTGAAAATTTTACTCTGTCTTTGCCAGTTTTCTCACGGCCTTTCCTCCCAGGACTATGGAGCATTTTTGCTATAATTGATTATTTACAGTGCGCCTAGGACATGCTGAACCAGCTTTGAAGTTCTTTGCTTTCTCAAGCTATCTCATTTTTTTTTCTCTGCTCTGCTGGGTTTCTGACTACTGAGGAAAAAAACTAAAAATTAAAGAAATCTCTACTAGGGGAAGATGTTCAGGCTCCTCCAGTACAGTGCTGTAGCTGTGGCTGTATTCTTACAACTTTATTGTTACTTCTGTCTGTTGCAGAACCCATGCTTAGGATACAAGCTTCAACAGAAGGAACAAACACTTCCTCCTGTAAGTATATGCAAATTGTTTAAATTATTGCTGGCAAGACCCTCAAGTATATTTCTCCCTTCCTAGCTCAGGAAAAAATGTGCGTTAAGAGATCAGGAATGACCGAGTGGGATTTCTGAATTATCAGTGCAATTGCTATTTGTTACATATTATTAGAACTCTCAGAGACATGTTTTTTGTGTATTGAGGCTCAAACACCTTCCTTCAGAAAGGTCAAATGTAGGTTTGGGCAGAGCAAAGGAGGAAGAAACTACACCAGTGTTTCCTACTTGGAATTCTCTTCCCTGCTCTCCCCACACAGTGTATTGCTTCAAACACTCTCTCCCCTGCCTCCACAGCCTCTGGCCTGGGGTAGCTGGAGCACCCTCAGGTCCAGCCATCCCCACTTGGCTGCATTTCCCTTCATCTGCATGCCACCTGGTGCTTGTTAGAGTTCTTTCACTCTTTCTTCTGTGCCTCAGTACCCTTGGAAAGAAGATGAGGAAGGTGACGGCATCATTTAGTGTGTCTTCCCTCAGCTGGGACAGAAAGACAGAAATTACTCTTTCCTAGGAAAGAGAGATTATCTCTCTGCTTATCTCAGGAGCACACTGGAAACTGCAGGGGTACCAGTGGGGAAAGTGACTCGTTTCTTCCTCTGAAGTGATGCTTCCCAGGGATTATGGATCAGCCATAATCCTATACTATTGAGAACTATTAGGAAGAGCCTTCCAGTTCTTTACTAGAACCAAATCTACCATCTATCAGGCTGGTTTTGAGCAGTCTGAAAGGCCACTTCACACAGTGAGGTTGTGGGAGGTGGGGTATTAATCTTGCCCCAAGGCAGTAAGTGTTGCCTGCTGCTAAGAATAGGATGGCAGGTGAGATAGACCAATGGTCTGATCCACTCTGAAATTCCAGGGCTGCTATAAAATGTGCTTTATAGCAAACTATATGCTTTATAGTTTGCCATAACCATATACTATATAGTTTGCTGAACGAATGCCCTTAACTCCCATTTACTAGCTACTGTAGCAGCACCAGGAGGAAAGGTCAAAGCCATATCTCTGGATTTTTCTAGATTTTCATCTCATCTGATAATTTTTAAGTGTGTGTTGAAAGAACTAGAGAGATTTGATTGGTTATTTAAGAAGCTTTCTGCCAGCTAGGTGAGAAGAGTTGGATTTTGGCCTCTGTTTCCCCTTGAGACTAGCAGCAGAGTAGGCAGGAATAATTTCTGGAGCAGTTTAAAACAGTAGATCCTTGCCATTCTGTTCTCAGAAGCATTAATGTATATCTATGGAGTTAGTACCATTCAAGTCACTAAAATAAGTAATGGAGGAGAGAGGGCAATATTGGATATTGCTGCCTGTGCTGGGTAGGAAAAGCAGGAGGGAGCCAACATTTATTACTAACAGATGTGAATGTCTACTCACACTACAGAGTGATGAGGGAGTTGACCATGTACTTATTTTAAAGTTCTTTAGGGATTTTCTTCTCTGAATTTCCGTGTGACATGTCCATTTCACACTTGTCCCTGTCAATCTTGTAGCAGCCACAGGAGATAAAATAAACTGTGTCCTTCCACTTCTCAGACAATAGCAGATGTTTAGACAGCATGCCAGCACTGTCACTGTTGGTCAGGCACTGGGAAAGACCTGAAAACAGCAGAGTGATTCAGTAGGTTCTCTCCTCTAGGGCTTTCACAAGAGAGCAGACATGTGGCATGCTTTGCTTCTTTTGGAGTTTTCAAAAAACTCCAGATATTCAGAGAGGAAGAAGTTTAGAAAAAAATCCCACTTCTCTAAGACCCTCCACAACTGCCATCCCAAACATGAAGATCCCTTTTGTGTTCGCATATTGCTACACTCCTCTAAATCAAGTCCACTTTGAGAGTGTGGACCTCCATTCTTAAGTAAAGGAGAAAGGCTTGACTCATTATTTTGCTGTCACATTCAGAAAGACCATGTATTAAAGCTACCAGCAGGACTGTCTATGAGCAACATCAGTCTGGAAACCCATGCTCTGAGAGCTATACTGGATCAAAAGCTGAGCATTTATAGCAGTAGGAAATGAGGAAATTGCACAGAGTCTACGGGAATATGTCAAATAGAAGCATTTGCTTAGCTGTACCCTGCAGCATTACCCTCATACTTGTTTGTACTACTTACTAAGGGCTTCTCCCTGAAACATTTGTGGAGACGCTTCCCCCAGCAAAGAGCAAAGAGCTTGGACATGCCATGTGGTCTGCATGTTTCAGATGTGATTGTCTTATACAGGGATTCTCAGTTCAGATTTGTTTGTTTGAGCAAGATGGTGAGCTAGCATCATCCTTCCATCACTTTGAACATACTCTCTGCAGAGTGCTTCCTCCTGTCCTCTATCTAGCAGGTTGATGTGACGCCCAGCTGGAGGCAAGAATATGAATAAAGAACAGGTAGGAGGCTGATCCCACCTTGCCTGTGGCTTCTTTTTCAGAGGAATACAGAATGGGTTTGTTTAGCTTTTTCCTGGAGAGAAAGACTCATTGCTGGTCATCTGTCCCATGGATGACTTTAAACTTGTTTTCCTACAGACTTTCTTGTTGGCCTCTAAAACCTACACAGCAATTTTAAAAAGAAACATTAATTGGGTAAGAAGTGTGCCAGTTTGGATTGCTCATCTTTGCTCTCTGGAGTTACTAACTTACAAGCTCCAGGCCTGGCACAGCAAGGCACTTTCCTAACACTTCATCTTCTTGTCATACAGTAAAAGATTCCAATATGTATATTAACTTATGACCAGATACAGCACATAGAAAGGAAGTTTGCAAAGACTTTTTTCCTGTCACCTTTTTTTTAGTACAATACTGATAAAAATGGTCAATGCTGAGCAATAAAACCTTCTGTGGCGTGTTGCTAGGGTCATTGGTTTACAGAATATTTTTGCAAGAACAGGAACATCTTTGCATATACAAAGCAAAGAGCCTGGCCAATAAATCATCTGTGTACTAAAATCTTAAAAAGCAAGTTAAATTTTTGCTAAATTCAGCTTTCCTTCATCTCCTAAAGTGAACCCAGTTCTTCTCCCTATACCTGACAGAAGTCCACTTTCAAAAACCATGAATTTTCTAAAACTCATACAAACGTTATCCGAGGCTTCTGGAAGACAGAGTGCTTGGGCCCCAAACGATACAGTTTTTAGGTGGCTTT
This sequence comes from Calcarius lapponicus, assembly GCA_039654755.1. NCBI lineage: Eukaryota > Metazoa > Chordata > Aves > Passeriformes > Fringillidae > Calcarius > Calcarius lapponicus. The sequence continues at coordinate 45,821,431 of CM077481.1, forward strand.
TTCTTCTGCCCTACGAATACCCAAACCTGAAAAGACCTTCCAATTTTTTTGGTATTTCAAGCAATTTTTTAAAGGGTTGTCTTGGTTTGTATCAAGTCTTCAGACCATTTAAGTTGTCCTGCTGTCTGATTTGTGGAAGTTTGTTTAGATTTCTTTATTTTTTTAATGGTGCTCATGCACAGATACCTACCTACCAACAGGAGTGCACTTGCCTTTCATGTGTGGCAAAAACTTATGGAATCAAGGAAACAGAGATGGAAAGTCTTTCCTGCTTACTGAGGTCCATGTGAATTGCAGTTCCTTTAAGATACAGCATGACTTGATGACTAGGTATCTTGCAGTATAGTGAAATATAGTATATCTGGTTTTTTTCTGCATTAATTCCATTTACTGTATTTTGTTTGTTTTATTCTGAGTTTGACAGATTTTAATTTATAATATTCCCTCTGCAATGGAGAGACAAAGACAATAGTATGATTGACAGTGCTGCCACACAGTGTAAGGATCAGAAAAAATTAGGGGATAATGCCTAACCATTGAACACATGTTCAGCATCTTTAAAACATGTTCAGCTTCTTCTCTAAAAACTTTTGCTGCTTTGTCATAAAATTTAAATACAGTGGTAGTACCTCAGAAACTTCTGAAATGCAGCTATTTTGGGTGCAAAACCAGAATTTTTCTTATGAGATAGTAAGCAACTGTGTACAGTAAGTTGAGGCGGAATGGGAAGGAGAGAATACTGTAACCAATTTATACAGCTGAAGGAATTCAGATGTGGAAGGCAATTACTTAGGTTGCAGTTATGCTATCAGCAGGACTCCCAGCTCCTGCTCTTGTAAAAAATTAGTCTGACATCTTCAGGTATCAGAATTTAATTCATTCAGCCATAATTTAAAAGGCTACTTCTCCAGGAAAGCCGTGGTGGGACAGTGGGTCAAAGGAAGACACAATACCACCTCGTGCATTTTGCTGCGGGTTTATTTCTCTTACTAATGGTCTCTGGAGAGAATACTTTGCTTTGTTCTAAGGACAAAACGATGAGTGACTAAGGGAAGGGTCAGATAACTAGTTCTTGTTTAATGTAAAATGAGTTTAAACCTCCTAGGAGGTGAAATCCTAATGAAAGAGCAGCAGTGATGAAGTGTCAATCCTTTGTTATAACTTACAGTGTGCAGTATGTTCGAGTTTCATTCTTCATATTGGGCACCAGTGACAGTGGACAATGCAGTGGTAACTTCAGTAGTTTTATGATTTCGTGTGGCATGACAAACCCTGCTTCCCATAGTTAAATTTCACAGATGAGTCAAACTTATGGAAACAGGTAAAATCTCCCAGAGACACAGCTTTCAATCTTTTGTATGACTCCCAGTCTAAAGATGGTGTGACAATAAATGCCTTCTCCCAAACCACTTAATCTCACAGGGTTTTCTGTAGTTGCATTCTTGGTCCCTCAGTCTTGCTCTGAAGGAGAGCTTGTGTTGTCACTCAGCTGGTGAATGCAATGGTTTATGTCTGTTTATTTTAAGATGTGCTTTCCAAAGGTCATGAACTACACCATAAAAAGAGTTATCAAATATATGGCAGTCTACTCTGGTGGAATACAAGTAACAGATTTTTGTTGTCTGTAGTATTTCTCAAGGAATTTCTCCAGCCCCCATCACATTGCCTTCAACAATGTTGAGGATCCTCTCTTTTCCAAGATCCTAACTCCAGAAACTCCTCCCATCTTTCAGCAAAAAGATTTTTAAAGACTTTGTGATGGAGTGGGAGAGACCCTCACAACAAGGTAGCTGTCTAGAAGTCACATTGTTAGTGGATGCCTTAGCTGGAGGGTGTGGGCTTCATCCCTACCTTTCCTCAGGAACCCTCAGTATGTCTGGACTTTCATTTCTGAGATCTTGCAAATCATGTGGGAATTTTTCTTCAACATCCTATCAGTAAGGCCTGGTTTCTCTTGAGGTTCTTCTCACAAAGTCAAATCATGGCAAATTCTTTCCTAAGAGGGCATTAGATTGTGTCTTTCTGACTTCTTCGTACTTCACTGAAATGGCATATGCTATTTACCCACCTGAGAGCAAAATAAGCATCTTCCTGATCTGCCAGCAAAGCTTGTGCTATACGTGAGGACATGATCTTGTAGCACAGGGATGTGTTGGTGTTTTGACTGCAGTTGTTTGGTCACTGTGTCTTCCGAGGAAGTCCCAGGTACTGTCACTGTGACAAAAACAGGTACTCAAGGACTCCTGTTCCTGGCCTCCTCCTGTTCCTCCCATACTCTTTCTGGGCAGCAACTGTGAACATACTTTGTGGTACTGGATCAGCCTTCTCAAAATCTTTCCTCTTTTGAGGCATCAGGGTAGTTCTCATGAGTAAAGGTACACAACAGGTGGTCATGCCAGTAGGACAGGGATCTGTGAATAAAATGGAATCTGTAACCTTGACAGAAACATGCATCTCTTTCATGTCATTATCCATGCTGTAGACAAGACTGTCAGTGTTTTGTTGGAAGGCATGTGGGAAACAAAGAGCTCAGAATAAGTGTGAACAATGGATACTCTCAACCAACAAAAAATTATGAGCATGTGCATGGGTACAGAGTAGTATTTGTATTTTAATGCAATAAGGAGTTCCCAACTTACTCCTATAGTCCAGATATGCTGTTCATCTCCTTATCTTCCGTCTGCTGGCCCCAAAGGGTTTACCCTGGGGCACTCTCTTGTGTTAACCTCAAGAGAGACAAGCAATGCAAGTTGCTTTGTGCTATTCAGGAGACCCTTCTGTCCTCAGAAAGACATGATGACAGCCCACTTGCTTGTTTTTAGAGGTGGAGTTTCTCTTGTGTGAGTTTTAGATGGAAAGGTCCAACAGAGATAAAAATCCCAAAGAGAATTTAAGAAGTTAGCAAATTTGAGTTACACTGTCAAACCTGAAATCTTGCTGGGCTCCCTTTGACAGGGAGGCACACACAGCAGGTTTTCTTAGATGGCGTGTTTTGGGCTTTCTAGTCCACATTCATCCAGGAAGGATCTTAGGCTGCCTCAGCTGTAAACAGACACCCTGTGGCATAGCATAGTCCATGAAAGGTTGTTTCAAGTTCATGGACTGGCAGTGGAGGTCTGTCATGAAGTAGAAACACAAATTTAATGAAATACAGGGGAGTCAAGAGCCTGGATCCATTGCTTTGTTTTCATGATGAGCTTCAAATTCGGGCAGTTCTGGTCAACCACAGAGGCAGATAGTGATGTCTAGGGAGAGGGAACAAAGGAAAACACACTGGTAGATAAAAGATAAACAGAAAAGTAAGCTGTTACTTTTCAGAATATCTCGTCAAGTATATGGCTCTGAATGTTTCCACTTACTTTAAAAAAAACCCTTGATAAATCACTATTTACTTCTTTAAAAATGTAGGCTGCATCACAGAAATGGTATTTCAAAAGCTATAGGCAGAGTATTGAACACATAAATGTGAACTTTCCATAGATGCATGCCTTTGAAAAGCCATCATTGTGTCCCCTCATTAGCTTCTCCACAAACACAGTGGCACTCCATGGCTGAGACTCAATTTAGACTACAGCAGTTTCTATCAGGTAAATTAAAAGCAATAGTCTTCTTTCACATTCCTATCTAGCAGTGCTGTAATAGTGCAGTGGAAGCCAAGCTAAACCCTCGGGAAGAAGTTATTATCCTATCCTTCATGTCCATGTCTCTTCTAAATTGCCTTTTGGTAACCTCTTCTAATTGGATGCAAAATGGGAAAGTTGTATCTCCTGTGACTTTCATTATCAAAATGTTCCCGGAGGTTCTTAATGGTTTCTGCTGTTCTTAACATTCTCCCCCTGTACAGAAAGGAGAAGGAATCACTATTGTCATTGCAGCTATTAAAGAGCAGCCTTTTACAGTGTGATCTTCCTGCTAGGTTTGCATCTTCCTAAATATTTAGCAGTAGCCAGCTAGTCAGTAACTTTGAGTTGCATCCACTGTAGCTGGCAAGTATCACAAAACACCTACTCTGTGTTTTTTTGAAAAGAAAGCTGTGCCCCGGAGCAATTATCCTTTGATTCGTGTCTGATGCATATCAGTATCTTCTTTCAGTGACTATGTATGTATATAAAGGCTCTTGCATTTCCTCATAAGATTTTCTTTTCCTGGCTGCCTATGCTTCATTCTAGTCCTTTCAGCTTCATTATGGATATACAAAGCTCATAGGCCTTACAGGTTGTTTATATTAATCACAGTATTTATCCAGCTGTCTGAGATCCTTTGGTAAATAAAGTAATTCCAAGTTTATCCTTCTACAGGAATCTGCTTTTTGCGAAAGAGGAAACTTTTTCTTAGCCTTCCAGTTTCCAAACTTTATCAATTCTGTTGGAAGCTAAAATAGCATAGGGCATTTCTAATTTATGGTGATCATAAAGGCTAAACCTAGGGTGCTACGTGGAGTGAGGCTGAGGAGCGAGATGGAGTGCTGGAGCAGTGTTTGCCCATTTCATCATTAACGCGCTCTCTTGTGTCCTTTCGGGCCATGCCAGCTACTGATTTTCAAGACATCTAAGCACAATAAGAACGATTGAGCGCACTGAGACCTTTACAGGAGGCAGTATGGGTACCACCCTGCCAGCCCAGCTCCCTTCACTCTGAGCAGTTCTCCCATATCATCCCAACAGACACTGCAACCCCCAAAGACTCATAGGTGTCTTTAACTATGCCAGAGGGAATTAATCATAAAGTTACAGTAATGCCATGAAAATACCACTTGGATGGGCTGAGACTCACTCTTTCCACAATATAGACGCTGGGAACTGGAAGAAGACACATGGAAACGATTTTTAATAAAGGGCAGAGCCACAGTGAAGTGGTATGTGATGTAGATGTAGCCTAGGCATGCTTGCCCTTAGACTGAGAACATGATCTGTCTCCTTTCCTGCTGAGAAGTGTTGGAACATCTGAGCAGTCAGGCTGCCTATCCCACCCCAGCCTTCCCAATGACCATGTATTTGTGGGGCAAAAAGCACCTGGCATTGCACCCCAGCCCTCCCAACTTTAGCAATCATGATCACTGCTTTTGAGCAGAGATGTGAGATAACACCTACTGGACTGCAGTTCAAGCCAACAGAGGAGACAACTTTTCCCAAGCCTGAGCATTTGGCTCCTTTCTTTGTCCATTTGTTTCTGTTTCATTTATTCAGCACAGAAAAGCTCCTTGCTCCAGAGCATTTAATGTTCAGAACTGATGTTGAATAGGGAAAGATTTGACTGGACACAGCTCTGCAGCCTAAACTTTTACCAATACCATGTGCCATTGAGATTATCTAAAAGTTTCCCATTTATACATGGGCTAGTAATAGCCCTTCAAAATTTAAAACAGTGATTATTTTTCTGAGGTTTATCAAGTGGAATCTGAACTCTGTTACTGATATCTTTCTGGTAATATTCACAATGATCCAAAATATGACTCTTAGTAACAGAGTAAAGTGTCTGACAAGTATTTAGATGAGCTTTCCAAAATGTCAGCATAGTTGATGAGAAGTATTACCGGAATGGTTGGTTTCTAAAAGAAAAGGATAAGCCATACTCCAGGAAAGGAATATTAGGGTGTTTTTTTAATAATATCTATTTTGCAGGCAGATAGCCAGCTGTGAAAGCCACAGCTACATGCATTGTAGAAACCTACTCATTGGATCTACTGGTGCCAGTTGTGGCACAAACTGTCAGTGGCAGAAGCTTTTTCTAGTCTTTTCAAATTAGAAGTAAGCTAACTACATGTGATGCTTTTATTTGTTTGAAATGTCTATGTTTTTATGTATAGTAACTGAGAATGTTCTTTCAGTTGTAGCTAAGAATCTATTGTAAGGTTTCAAACACTGACTCCAGTGTCGTGGGGCATTAGTTCAACAGTTTAGTTATTGTTCTGAGAGAACAGTAGCTTTAAATGTCTGGTGCTTTTGCCTGATTAAATGCCTCCCCTCCGCCACCTTTTTCCATTCTAAGAAAGTCCAAAACTTGCACTGATTGTTTTGCATTCCTAAATATTTTATGTTATTTAAGACAATACAAATATGGAGTGATTCCACAGGGCACATGATGAAATAGGATTGGATCTTGCACTGTACTTTTTATACTGTTAGTATGACTTTTATTATTTTATTATTTCCCTGGAATAATAAAATTTTTATTTTCCTTCCATTTCCCACTGGGGAAATATTTGGCTTAGCAAGGTTATGCATAGTTCTTGAATATTTTAATAATCTACACAAAACCCATTAGCTGACACAGTGACAACTAATACTTGACAGACAGTAAGATAACAGTTGTCTCGGAGACTGTGAGAGGCCAGAAGAATCTTAAACACTAATCTTGCAAGAAGGATGAAGAGTTGCCTTGAGCAGTGATGCAGCTCATTCAAATGCATGTCGATCTGTCTTGAAGAACTGGTGCTTCAGATCCCTAGTGTAATGAGCTCTAAATCAGATGCTGTTCTTGGCTACTAGGCAAGCTGCATCTGCAGAGTACATCCTTGTAACTCGTTTAAATATTTCTCACTTTGGAGGGAGCAGGTTAAGACAGATCCAGGGAAGGAATGCTGTGAACATATTCAGATTCTGTATCTTTTTTGGTGGACTAGTAGTCATGCCAGTGTAGCTGTGATCACTGACTGGCAGATCAATCCCAAGCATCATGGGAGCTAACACAAGTCTGAAATCCTCTCCGTGTGTGATCAACCAGTGCATTTGGTCTGTGCACTGGTGAAATTTCTTCCTGGAGGCTGGCAAGAGGAAATTAGATATGGGTTAGGGACTGTTTACTTTAACCAATTGCATGTTTTTGCCAGATGGAGAGAATTCTCTGTGTCTTACCCACAATGTCTCTGTCCTGCATCAAATCTGTAAGTGACCTCTCATGTTGGCAGCAACACCATGACTGAATTACACATCCAAGGTCAAGAGCTAAATGCCAGCACCCTACTAATTCTTCCAGCTAAATAGACACCTGGAGAGCTAATGTACTGCTGTACTTACTGCTTGAGTTATATGTAGAAAATAAGCAGTAAAACTCTAGATAATTGGATATGGATTGCATTTGCAATTACATGTTCACTGGATAATATGCATACATCAGAGACCTAATATTCACCCCAGCAAGAAAGCTCAGTTATAGGCAGGCTGAGCAAATGGAGCTTTTCAATTTAAATATGCAAATGAATTTCATACACACATGGACACTATTAGCAGATGGTCAGTAAGGAAGGCTGTGTACAGAGGAGGGAGTCTTTCCTTTTAATTTGATAAGAATCTGTTCCTGTGGATGTTGTTTCATCCTGAGGAATAGCTTTCATTATCTGTAAATATCTCGTAAAATATGAGATTGCTATTCACAACAACCCGAGAGCATCATGTATGAAGTAGTGGATGAAGAATTTTCTCTGGGTGGAGAAAAAGAAAGTCAGAAAGAGAGAGTCAAATATTTTTATTGTCACCAAATTTTCAGAACACAATGTGGCGCAAGTAACTCTAGTAGAAACACATTAGCCAGAGCTGATGATTCACACAGGAGTGCTGAAAATTTTGAGATTTCTTAAGGAAGAAAATAGTTATTTAAAAATACTTACAAGAAGAAATGGGCATCAGCTAACTCTGAACTGGGAAGCAAGCAGAGAATTGGTTAACACTTCTTTGACCTTCTGCTTTAGATTTCATCTAAATCATGTATGCTAGTATTGAAGGGGTGGTGGATCACAGGAAAAGATAGTACAAGCAGAAAGTAGAGGAAAGCATGGAAAAGATAGTATAAGCAGAAAGTAGAGGAAAGCATGGTATTATGACAAAAGCATGGCATTTCTGCTTAGCCTCTGTCTCATTCTCATCACTGACTTGTTAAACACTGCCATATTTTTGGCATTTCCCCTTTTATTATCTCAAGAAATTGTCAGTGTGACAAAGTACATTACAGCATTTGTGAGAAGCACTGACTAATAATGGTCCTCTGAGTTTTTAAAGAGCTTTGCATGCTTTTCTGATCTTTGAGGACTCCTCAGTCCTAGTGAGGATCATGTCTTGACCCTCAGTAGCTCTGCAGAAAATGGTTGTTTCAAATAATTTTGAGCACAATCTCTGCGCACAATGCCAACTTTCAAAACTGAAGTATCTTGAACAAAAGCCCCAGCTGTCAGCCAGTCAAACTGATCACATACCTGGCCACAGAAAGAAAGGGTAGCTGACCTGTTCTGGAAGGAAGCAATTGATGCTGGGCAGAATTTCCGCCACAACCCCATGCTCACAGATGGTGGGGAAGCAGAACAGCCAGAAACATGCATCAGCAAACAGGCTAACCAGCCCCAGTGCCCACCAAGCCCTGTGTTCTTGTCTCAGGCACAGGTAGCAACTGGTGCTCAAGAGCAAGCCTCAAGGACTCAGGGAAAGGCACAGCAGAAAGATGATACTTTTGCTAAATGTTTTCTCCCACACTGTGACCAGGAGAAGGAACTCAACCTTTCTCCTATTTTTCTCTAGTTAGGTTTATGAAGAGTCTTGTCTTTTCTGTAATCTTGTTTATATTACTTTCTGTAGCCTTGTTTGGCCTCTCCAATTTATATGTCAATACTTTACTGATTACTGTCCACTGTCTGTGGGCAAGGCCAAAAAGGGAGAGACAAGTGCAAAAACAGTCCTTGTGGAAAACTGTTGACTTGTTTCATTACCTAGAATATGTCATCCTTGCCCTCCTGCGCTTAACTATTGACAGATATGCTACAGCATGAGATTTGCTAGCCTGGGCATAAGAAGCATTTGGTTTTGTTAGTGCAGGAGTAATATTCCTATTTTCCATGCAATTATCAAACCTTTTCTCAAAATTTCCCTAAGAAGTCTACTTGAATGGGGCCTAAGCAAATAAGTCCTTCTTGATGGCAGATATTTTTTTCTTTTCTATATCCATCTGTAAAAAAGAAATGTCTCTGTTCCCCCTACAGGAAAATCTGATTGCAAAGGACTGTAAAATAACCTGACAGGCTGCAGAGGCATAATTTGGCCTGCTCCTCACAGTCCACAAAAGTTTTTCTCTTAGCTCAAGAGATGGAAGGGTATACTCTGCCTGTCTGAAGGCACTCCCTTCACTACCCTGGTGATGTAGTATCATAAACTGGGAAGCCTTGGGGGGTTTCATTTTGCACTTCACTTCATGAAGTGCTGAGAAATATCCCTATGTCAGTCTTTTTAAGGCTTCTACCTGATCTTAAGACTGGCCACAGCTTGACCTGATTATGGTTTAGTTGTCTCAGAGCAGATACAATTAATATGTATCACCCACAATTAATATGTGAGTGAATATACAAGGAAAACAATGTCTTCAGCAGGGCATTATCACAAGGCTTCTGTCACTGACACTCGCCTTTGCCCTGTCGTTTCACCCACTGTGATTAGAAATTCATCGAATACGTCTGGAGAATTTGCATGCTTAGCCTGCTTTGGAAAGAGGGGATTGTCTAGCTGTGAAAGGAGATTATGCAGCAATTTCCTCCTCAGCACAGCAAGACAATGAATCTGACTCTTCATTATAGAGGAAGGATGAGTAAGAACGGTTGCATTTCCTGTGCAGCAAGAGCAACATGAGCTGTGCTCCAGATTCCTTTGGGAATTTCCATGATCATGTCAATTTCAAACACAATGCATAATGTTACTATAAGAAAATGTTTAAATAGGATTGTTTGTGGGGAAGGGGAAAGGGATTGATCCACTAAACAGTGTGTTTGATCTCAGCTAGAAAGACAGCTCTACAAAAGAAGACAGGCTCAAAATTAGTTACTTGAGTTTTATAACTCATGCATGAATTACTGACAGCAGCAATGTACTTTTCAGATGGCCCTAGCTTTTATTAAATATTCTCACATTCTCTCACCACTTATGAAAATATTTCCCTCCACTTACAAAAATATTTTGCTGTGTTTTCATTATGTGAAAGGCTGTAAAGAAGTCTTGCAGTTACTTGTATATTTGCTAAATAAATGGAAAGAGGTCCCACAAAGCATCTGCCTCTTTCTCCTGCATTTTCACACTCATCCTCAGGGTAAACTCAACTGGTGCTGCTGGTCAGGCGTCAAACAGTCTTTCTTTCCCAGTCTTTAACAGATACTCAGTTCTCCTTAGATTTTTTTCTAACTTGAGGAAAGTTGTACATCTGCAAATGCAAAAAGGTATCACAGGGACAGCAGTCACAGTGACATATTCTCCTTCTCAAAAAAGACTGCCTAGCAATTGAATGTTAACAAGACACTGGTCAGAAAAATTTTCTGGGTGGCCTTAGGCAGATGCCTTAGGACTAGTATGAATGTAGGCTGGGAATCCCAGACCAGCAGTTGGCTCCTGCATTTCAGAAATGCATGTGCAGAAATCCCAGTGGATGCCCAGGAAGACTTTTCATGCCTCAAAACTAAAATTATTTCTTGTGAGTATTAGTCCAAACAATTGCCAAAGGCTGTTCCATGATCATGTGCTGAGTGGGAAGCCAGGCAGACAGCCAGCATGCTGAAGATTACTAAGATGGAGATGGGAAGTTGTCTCCACATCTGTCCATCTCCTAGATCCTGCCTTTGAGGAGCTTCCTTGAAGTTGTAAGGAAGGGAAAACAAAAAAAAAAAAAAAAGAAAAAAAGACAGAAAAGAAAAGCAATAAACTGTGATCATCTAAATGCACCTACTATTTTTCTGTGAGTGTTCACCATGTGTCTTCTCTGTTCATTAAGTCTTCAAAAAAGCTTCAGTGATATTCATATCTCTGATGTAAAAAATGTACCATTATTTCCTGCAAAGTTGGAGACTTCCTTCAGCAAGAGGAACGTGGAAACAGTCTATCATGCTGATGTTGAAAGTGTGATCTCAGGAGAGAAAGAAGACTCTCAAGGGAGAGAAAAAGGTAGCCATGATAGGTTATTTTAAAATACAACCAAAGGCTTCTATGAACACCTTGGGTGAAGTCTATGATTGCAAAAGGATCTGAGCAGGATCCTGGTTTATCCAGGAACCTCTAGGGTAAGGAACGGAGGGGAGACACATACAGTTGCAGGTGTGAGAAAGCAAATGAAAATGCCCAAGGCCACATGGTTGTATCTGCCTGTTTACTAAGTTAGGTTCATTTTAAGTGCCTGAGTACAATTTTTTTTTTTTTTGGACTTACTTCCTTTTTTTTTTTTCCTTCCTCATAAAGGAAATGCAGTGACTGCACATGCCTTATTAAAAGATTGCTTGTTTGGCTGGTGGCCATAGAAGAATAATTCCTCTTATTGCTCAGTAAATCAAGTTACTGTCATTTTAAACACTAGCTGAATTTCTGATGAGCGCATGAAAGAGTTAATTCTACCACTGTCATGGTACCACAGCATTAAAATAAGACAAAAATTTTAAGAACATAAATTGTATCCTCTCTTGTAGCATAAATTTAGAACTTAAACAAAATCCATATAAAATTATGCCATTCTGTAAAAGTCTTACTTGCAAAATATACAAGTAGAACTGTGGAGTAGTCAAGTGCAAATAAAATACAAGCAGAGAAGCAGTCTCTTGAATTTGTAGGTATTTCAAATGCATTTTTAAAATTTTAAATAAACTTCTTATAATGTTAAATATTTTTTCATTTCAGTTAACACAACCTTTCTAATGTACAATAATAATCAGGCTATCCTGGACTGGACGGCCCTGTTGATTTAATTTGAAGTGGTGGGCTTCTTCTCTGGAAGGCTTTTTTGTTGCTTTTGCAATTGAAAGCCTTTCTTTCCTAATAGGATTAGTCCAAATAATTACCAAAGGATTTTTCTGTCATCTGTGCACTGTTCCCCACAGTGGTATTAAAAAGCCTGTCTTCAGTACTGAAGTAGTCAATGGCCGTGGGTAGCTGAAAAGGTCATAGTTAACTGTTGCCGCTCAAACCAGAGAAAGTCATGTACAAAGGCAAGACTGTGGACTTTTTTACTCTAATCTCCATTATGCCCAACTGTTCCCATTGTGGGAAGAATAAACATTTGGCCTGAAGCCACTAGGGTGGTTCTGTCAGATAGTAGGGTTAAGTGAGGGACTACAACCCAAATGGTGTCATGACAATCCTTTGCAGTGCTTGTTCAGTAACATGCAAGTGATCTGGGATAACAAAGCTTTAACATTGCGTGTGTGCCAAATTTCATGCTAGCTAGCCCTTTGGTTCTGAATGCAGACCAGAGGCCTCCGCTCTGACCTATTGGGCGGGGAGTCTACTTGAGTTTTTTTGGCAGATCCATTAAATCCATGAGATACATCAGCAGTCAGTGGGAGAAGATTCTGACTCTTCAGCTTTAGGACAGCTGCTTGCTGTTTTTTATATTTTTTGTATTTTAGGCGCTTTATCAAGAGCAGTTACAAATTTTGTACAATGAAAGGAACCCCTTGAGGAGGGGAAAAAGAAATTGTGTCTCAGGTTGAAACCACACAAAGGCATCTTGCTGGGGAAGCAGGTCTGAATTAGTGTCTGTGACTTTATACCGGGTATCTAATCTGTAACTTTACTGCTTGTTCAAGTCACACAGCAGAAACAAAGTATGTTTCTGCTGTTCTGAGCCTTCATTTCAGGAGTTCTGGCTCTTTATCCATGTTCTGTGCCCCATAATATGTTGTATAGAGCAATATAAAATGAAATCTGAAAGGCATTTCTTCAGCGTTAATGTACAGATACCAGTTTGACAGATGCTTGTCTGTAATCACAGGTGACTGTTTGGTGTTCCAGAAAATGAGCACTTCTGGCCTGACCTGTTCCAATACTCCTTGAAATCACAGGACATATATGCATACTTTTTCCAGCTTACTGTGAATACTGTTGTTTTGGTAGGAAAAAGGCATCGTAAAGGTCTTTATTTGAGATGCTTCATCTCATGTTTCCTCTTTGCCCAGCCTCTGTAGACTTCCAGCTTGTGTAATTGCTTTTGAACGTAATCCCATTCATAGATCAAAGAAAATGCGCAACCTTATTGTTGCAATTTTTCCTGGACTAATTCTTACAATTGTCCTTTGTTGTCCATCTCAATGGTAGATTCAGATGCATCATGCCTTCCAACTTCTGTGCTTTTCCAAATAGCTGGTATTATTTAGCCTCTTCAGTTGGAACTCTTGGAAACTGTCTCATTATCTAATGCATGGGCAAGCTGACTGTTGCCAGTAGCTACAACTTACCTCTACACTGGTAAGCAGTAAACCTGAACTTTCTGTCTGTTGTAGCCGCATTAATAATGCATAATGTTTCCTGTAATTAGAGATTACTTTTTTTTTTTTGTTAGAGGAGGAAAGAAGATGGAGGTGGGTGGAGGTGGGGGTGAAAGGTGGTGAAAACAGATACAAGTAATTATTAATGCTGATGACACCCAGCTGCATAGGTTTTTAATTAGCCCTTGTCTAACCCTAATGGTCACTGTTGGGATAATACTAGCACTTCTTAAGCAGGCTAGTTTAGAAAGGGAAGTGTATTGTCTGCTCACACCTGCACTGTGTAGTGTTACTAGCACATACTCAGCAATGCAGGCCAAAACAATATAATTCTTTTCAGTTCACTTGAATTTTAGTCATATTGTATTCTTCAAGGCAGTCTCAAGGAGTGAACTCTATGCAGCTGCGCAGGGCTGCTTTCCTGATGAAACCATGAACCAATGCCTGATGAAGGAAAGGAATGCAATATACCAAATTTCACATATCTTTAAAGTGTTAGTAACAAGAGGATCATTTCAAATTCATCAGTGAAGCAGGAGCACAATCTCTACTCTTCAGAGCAAAAAGAGTTCAAAATTCAAGACCCCCTGTCGTTTCATTCCTTAACTAAGCTGAAGGCTTCTGGAATAAGTAGAAATGTTTTGCCCATGAATGGGTGTCAGCCTGGTCCATCCTTGGGAGCTTGGTCTTTGTCCTGTGGACCTAGTGCCTTTAGAATGGAATCTGTTTTGGTCACATCCTTATTTTCTCCTCTAGCATGTGCAAAGCTGTTAAAATGTTGTTCTTTTGTTGGAAACCTGAAGGAAGGACAAAGGATTTAGTGTGAAATTAGAAACACTGAGAGGTTTTTCTGGCCTTTGGCAGCTTTTAATGTAATTGGAGTTAAGCAACAGTTAAGCAATATGCAGAATTTAAGCAAGAGCAAAGCATCTCTCAAATGAAAGCATGTATTGGATCCTCATTATTTCCATAGCTGAGTAGGATGAAATCTTGCTCACACTGGCAAGATATCTGACCCCATCATTGCAGAAGCAGATTTCTGAAGGAAAGGGCGAGTTTTATAAGGTCTGGCCGCAAAGTGTGGCCCTGGTCAGAAAGGTATTTAGGGACTGTATTTAATTTAATTTATGTGCATATAGGCCAAAGACACAAAGTAACTTTTTCTTGTAGCCCTGTAGGCTTCACTTTTCCACTTCGCAGCCACTGTTCTTCACAGGCATAGCATACCTACAATGGTGTACATGAGGACAGCTCTATTTTATTTTACTTTCTCTCTGGATGGACAAGCTTGGCTGGGAACTCAGAATGCAGGATGACCTTAACCCTGCCTCTCTGGACCACCTTTTCAAATAATCATTCCGAGTAAATGCGTTTATTCCTTAGACACCCTCAAGAAGAAGGAGAAAGACTGTCCTCTCCATTCTGGTTTTGAAGTCTCACTGCTGCTCTATAGCCTCTGCAGTGAAGCACAGGCACACATAATGCACCCCCAGTGGACACAACCTGCAGTGTGAATGCAGGAAATGCTGCAGGAATAATGAATCCTTCAAATGAAATTGTAGTTATAAAATCATTCTGATAAATATGTATATGTGTATCAGCTCTGTCACTGCCTCTGATGCTCCATTTCTAGGTTGTTCAACATCCTGTAGAAGAGGATGTTTCCAAAGCTGTGTTGCAGGATTTGTATCACCCAGTAGCCCATATTGCCCAGTGCTGTTGTATGTCCATGTGTTAAGTATGAACAAGTAATAAATCTGCTTTGCCCCAGTGTAATGGTCTGCTCAGTGTCTGGATCAGCACAGAGTCTGCTCTGTAGCTTTGAACTGCATCTGGCAAATGAACATTTCTTTAAGGTTTCAGAGTTTCCTCTTTGCTGGTTTCCTCTCTTGCTCTTGAAAAGACCCTGCCTGATGCACAAATATTGAAGTCCTGTGTGTGAGAAAAGTTAACTACCTTAAATCAATTGGTTTCTGGAAGATGAGAATTTTGCTTTTCTGCTAGACCATACAGAGCACAGAAAAAAAAATCTAGGCACAGAAGTGATAAAGACGTGACACGTTAGGCTTTGCATTTAAAACTTGGCTATGTAATAAAAGCATATTTGGTTAGACTACTCAAAACTCATTACTAATCAAAAAATATCCTTTGTCATACTTATTTGAATAAGTCTTAATTTGCTGGAAACTGACAGTTTTCCTTCCAATTCCAACCGAGTGACTCATGCCTTCTGTGGCCTTCTGAATGCACTAAGAAAGAGTATTAAACATTAAATATTAAATGGTACTAGGTACTAAGATTCTGAGGCATGGTGAGAGCTGTTGCTTTTGTTATTGCTGAATTTTTGCACTTAAAAATATCTTGTTGGTTATCTGTTTCAAACAGTAGACATATCAATTCTGCTAACTTGTGCATAATCAGGCAACATATAAACGTGACCAAAACTGAACCTTATAAGTGTAATTGAATTAATATCTCAATTTAGGATAAGGTGGATTTATTTCATTATTTAGATGTATTTGTAGAAAGTTGCTAAGCCAACCAGCTCTTGAGGTGAAATCATAATATTTTCTGCAAGCAGAATTCTGAAATTTGGAGATTCCTGAAATATAACTTTACTGTAAGAGGTATTTTAAAAGTCTAAGCCACAAATACGTTAATGTCCTATCATTAATACATGTTTATTTAATGATACAGAAATTCCTCCATGCAGTAGGCTGGCTCCATGCCTTTGACATCTTTTTGCTTTTCTAATAGCAAAACTATTGAATACACATATAGTAATGAGTTATTCTATTAAAAACTCCATGAGCGGTTAGAATATTAAAAAGTGAAATAAAGTATGGTGCCTTAAGATTTAAACAGCAACTGTTGAGAATACGTGGAGGTACAAAAATCATTCTATTTATACAAACAAAACAACCACAACCAAAAAGAAAAACAAAACAAAAGGTGCAGTAAGTACAGTCAAGATATTTCAGAGTGATGTGTATCCTGTTGGGTGCCTCTGCCTAAATTAAGCCCAGATTCAGGAGGCACTTTAGGTCATGGTTTTGCTCTGCAAAGTCTTTTGTGAGAAGACAAGATCAAGACTTCAGGCCTCTGGAGCATGGTCCTATTCTCTTTCTTCCAGCTAAGGAGATACATAGATATACGAGTATTTACAGGACCAGAGAATTAGGGCTGAGCAAGGTTAGTGCATTAGTGCAAGAGACAGAACAGAAGGAGCAAAAAGAAAGGAGAGGCAAGGAAGAAAAAGGATGATATTGCCACCCAGACTGTTTATCATGAAATCACTATGCTCCAAAAATGCCTTCTCAATTCCTGATTAGGCTCTGATTCAAAAAGGCACTTAGATATATGATGTGGCCCATCTCTAATCAGGAAGGCATTTCACCACTTGTTTAACTAGATGCATATTTAAGTATTTTATTAACTGTGTGTCAATGAGGAAGGGGTAATGCCTTGATTCAGGGTTTTCAGGACCTTGAATCAAATTATCATTGTCCAGTGACTCTGCCAGCAGTCAGAGCACTGTGAATACAAAGACTGACAGCACAAAGTCCTGCATAGCTGAGCCTGTGCAAGAATAGCAGTATTGCAACTGTCCTATGAATACCATGAGGAATTTTTTCTGTCTGAATAAAGTGGTTCAAAAGCAGGAGTGCAGTACTAAGGTAGGTGGGAGTGAATGACCAAGCCTGAGCCCTGTGACTTCACTGCTGCTGCAGCTCACTGCCACAGTTTGAAAATAAATAATCACAATGGTCCCAGCAGGTTTGCTGGAGATGCCAGTGACAGAGTGAAGAAATCAGATCGGGGAAAAAAAGCAATTCACACACAACAAATTTAAAAAACGTCTGAATTGCACGTGGACTTTCTCTGTCTGCTTCTGCCCTCAGGCAAAAGAGCCTAGCAGAGTGCATTACTTCTCTTTGCACCTCTTAAATGTTCCTTTACCACATGGTCGAGATAATTACCATTAGCCTGAACAGTGGTGGGGCCCATCCCCGTTTTGTTACTTAGCAGAGGCTGGGGAAGTGAGTCAGTGCCATTGATGAAAAACCCTGACATTCATGGTTTCATGTCCTATTTCTGTGTCTGGTATAGTATCGCTAGCTCTGCTTTAGAATAGGATGAAAGAAACTCAGTGTCTAACATTTCTCTTGAAGATGAAAAGACTCAGAACACTTTTTTTGTTCCCCTGAAATAACAGCCCATTTTATGGCAGTTTTCAGTTTCAATTACTGGCTGTAGCTATTTAAAGTATAAACTTTTCTTAGAACAGCCATTGTTGTTGTGTTGTTTTTTTTCAAATCACTGTCTCTGCAAGACACAACTATTGGACTTACAGCATGTAAATGTTTGGTGTAAATGTGTACATGTGATGTCAATACAGAAAATACTGCTACAGAGCAACATGAGCTCTCCCAAACATTTTCAGAATCACTGCTTTTTGTTTGTATACTGTAATTCAGACATTTCCAAGTAGCATTCTACTGTGAGCTCCTGCTTCTGACACACCAGCATCCAATATAGTTGGTTTCACTTGAGGGTACAAAGAGGGTTAGAATAGCTTCCTCATGTCCCATCTTTTATGTTGTCTGAGAGGTCTTCCCACAGCAATCCTTTATACCAACCAAATTAAGCTAACACTAATGATTCTGCTGACATTGACACATTTAGTCTCATTTCTGTGCCTGAATATGTGCATATTTTGATTGTTCATCTTCTCTTGCCTTTTCTTAGAGGCTTGATGTTTCATCTCCTCACTCACATATGGCTGCAAATGGGCAGAGGGTTTAAAACCAATAAAGGGAAGAAGGTGATGGAAATGGGCAGAAGCATAAACGCAGCACTATCATCTATGTTATATTTGCTTTATATCAGGTGAAAAATAGGATGTCTGTGTGCAAGTGACAGTTTGTCCCCTTTCAACATTTGGAGTTCAGTGACAGGACCAGTATAGAGGCAAAATGAAGTTTTCTCTTTGTGCCATTTGAGCTGAGAGATGAGGTTCCTAGTAAGGGCTTTTGGAAGGACTCAAAGAATGCTGGCATCAGTCCAAAGGAAATGGATTATGGAAGGGAGATTGGTGAAACACTGAAAGGATGAGTAAATGAATCATTTTCTACCGCGTGTGATGGCCACTCTTCCCACACCACGACTGCTGGCAGTGATGTCGCTCATTGGGCCTGATCACTTGCTTTGGGTCACTCCTCCATCTTGATATAGTGCACTTATTTAATTTGAAGAAAGTGCAATCAATAAAAAGCGATCCTTTTATCTTCCTCATCAATCTCTTCTTAATGAACATGCACTTTTTTTTTCTTCTTAGAGTCTTAGTTGCAATGCTTTTAATTTCTCGGTGTATGGTAGAAAAAGGGGTGCAATCAAGCACATGATGGAGCAGTTGGTGCTGCACATTGCTGGTTGCTTCTTACTGAAGAATGGGCATGTTCTTAAAGGAAACCAGTCTGGGGGAAGGGGTGCATATCACTTGTCCTATATTGATGTATGGTCCTCTGAGTATTCTTTCTTTAGCTGTTATACAGCAGAGCCATGAATAACCACTTATGAAGAGGTATTTGAATTTCCTAATGTCCCAGCAGTTGCAAGACAGTAGATAATTCTTAGGGAATTTTTTGTGGACTATTGAGACTGTATTTGAAGGAGATAGATATTTGAAATCCAATGGCTTCCATGAGAATGACTCACCAAGCTTACTTTCCAGAACTTTCAACAGGTTTGGGTCTTATTATGGTATGACTGAAGGGTCAACTGAGTTAAATGGTACTTGTGTTCTAGTTTGCAGGATGATGTTGGTCATAATCTCATATCTATTCACATCTTTGTGGCTGGCCAGAGAAAATAGTCCTCTGCAGCTTGAAGTCCACCTCCTTTTAGCACCTATAAAACTGGTGGTTTGTGTTATTTCCTTGAGCCTTTTGGGAGTGAAACTTTGCAAAAAAAACCCCACTTAATTCTTTGCAAAAACACTGCATGAAATAAAATTACAGTTTTCTAAGGCTCTTAGTTTCAACCTGTTATTTGGCAGGAGCCCAAATCTCAGTCATAGATCAGCTTCATTAGTGTAGAGTCAAACTGCATTTTCCTCTAAGCCAAAGAGACCCAAGCTGTGTGGGAATCAGGAATAAAGCTTTGCACATGAAGCTAACCTTACTGAAACCGGCAAGTAATTTCCTTCCTTATCCTGCTGTATATACCACATGGGCTACCTCAGTAAAACTTCATTACCTTCAAGGTCATGCCCCCACTTGATTTTCCAGGCCTCCCTTCCAATGAGCAGTTGCTGACTCTTCCCAGCCTCATCTCCTTCAGCCGGGCAGAGTCCGTGTTTAAGCACAGCATGCAACTGCTAGCATGTCACTACAGAAATGTAGAAAGCTCAAGCCTAGAGGATAAAGCATTTCTGCATTGCTTTGCGGGGAAGAGGAACAGGAAGGACCCCTGAAGTCAGTGACCTGTACCTTCAGTACAGTATTTACAGGACCCTAAGTGAGAGATCATCATCAATGAGCTTTTACTACAGCCTCGAGAGCTGACTCAGAAAGTAATGTGCTCCCGTACCCACCCCGACGTGGTAGAGCGCACGGGGTTTTTCTGGTCCGAAAGGTCCCGCGAGGAAGTAGCCCGTAAGGTATAGGATTGCAGCATGGCAGGCAGGCTGTGTTCTGGCCCTGGCTTTGGCCACCTGTGGAGCGGGGCCAGGGAAGCTGGCTGGGCGATGATTCAGCAGCTCCTTTCTCCCTTCTCGTCGGGGAATAGCGGGAGCCGCCAGGCACCCCGAAGGCGGGGACAGAGCGCCGGGTGCCGCCCCGCTCTCCTCGCCGCAGGCCCCGTAGTCCCTGCGGAGCTGGGGGCTGGAGCAGCTCTGCAGGCTTCCCTGCGGAGGGGAGGGGTGGGAGGGGGTCTGGGCACAGCCGGCTGCGTGATGCTGAGGCAGGCAGGCAGCGCGCCAGGGCTGGAGGTGCGGCGGGGGAAGGGACCCGCAGCGGAGGAGGGCACTGCAGCCTGGCCGGGAGCCAGGGACCGCGGGCACGCTGCGGCCGCGGAGCCGGCGGGGGTGTGCGGGCCTGCCTGCCTGCCTGCCGGCAGGAGCGGCTGCGGGCGGGCTGGGCCTGCCGGTGGAGGAGAAAAAGGCGGGGAGAGATGCTCTCCAGCCTCAGTTTAGCCAGCCGGGCTGGGGCAGGAGCCGTTTGGAAGAGCCCATTCCCGGTCCGTGCGAGCTGACGGCTCCTGGCAGCAGCAGGGTGTGAAAGGGGGCGATGCCCCCGCATGCAGAGGAGCCCCTGAATGCGTCCCCCGTGCGGGTAGCCCGCCATCCCTCTGTCCAGCTGTGCAGTGTTTTGCGTGTTCGGTTTAACTTCAACCCTTGTGAGAAAGATGCAAGGTCTCCACGTTCGTTTCTGTTCAGCCCGGCACCAGGAAGATGTGAGCAAAGCAGGAACCTGATTTAGAGGGCAGATAAGTGTAGATAGGACGGAGGGTCGCGAAGATTACTGGAGATTGAACGCAGGCAGTTTGCCAGGAAGACCAATGCAGGAAAGATGTGGACAGAATTGGGGATTAAACACAGGCTCAGAGAAGTGTCAGCAGGGAAAATTCTCTTACTGGAAATAGGAAGGTTGAAAAATTAGACATGGATAAAGAAGGAAAGTAATTTTAAAAAAAATTCTGCCAAGCACTCAGGCGCTGTAGTATCTCATCTGTGCAATGAATAGAATATTCCCAGTTGGTTGTCAACTTGCACTCCACTTTGAAGAGTGATGCTGTAGCTTCACACTTGAGGAACAACTTGGGTGTGCGAAAGTGTGTCTGGTTTTCCCAGATTTATCAGTTGATAAATGAAAGGCGCATCCTTTCTCTAGAAACCGTGCTTACTTGTAGCCGCAGACCACCGCACCTGTCACGGCAATGCTACTTTTTGTTACACTTTCTACAGAAGTTGTGTTGTCAGTGCTGTTTGAAATGGGTTTTGAGATGCTCGAGAGAGGCTGCACTGATGCAGGATATTACCAGCAAAAGGGAACATGTGCTTTGTAATAAGAGAAGCCATGTATGTAAATATGCAGTGCAAGCTGTTCACTCTGTCTGAGGCTGCTGATCACATCATTAACCTAAGGACCAGACACTTCATTGGTAATGTAGGCTATATTGTAAGATGATTTATCTTTTTACATTCCTTCAGAGAGTGTTATCACTAGCTGTGCTTTAAGGTAAATGCTCCAAGCACTTGGTGGTAGTAGCATTGTGATTACTTCAGTGGGCTACAGCCGCCTCACAGGAAGCTTTGTGATCAGACTCCATCAATTAGTCCTTGACATGACAGTCCGTAAAAAACACTATGGGATTCATTCAGATTTTGATAAATCTTTTTCATGTGAATATTACTAATGTTCCTATGGAAGGAGGGGTGAGATGGGAGTAGAGTTGGAGGCAGAAGGAGAACATGGATAGAATCAGATGCCTCTTTTGACACTACCAAAAATAGATAACTACAAAGGAATTTAGCTTTCATGTGCCTAAACAAGACACCAACAAAAATTAGTTCAGAGCAATTTTTAGCACTTGATTCTTTGTCTCCTTATGCATGCTGCAGCCATTCATACTGTGGAGAAAGGGGGATTCTCACCAGCAAAACTTCAATGCAAATGCTTTCATTAAGTTCAAGCACCTGGAATTTGTGCTATAAGTGCCTTGCCTTTCATACACATCTTTATTGTTGCACAGGTGTATTTTTCTTTAAGATACAGAAAAGACTGGGAATAGATCTGATTCTGTTTACTTTCATTATGTTAACTGGACTGTTGATTTACCCCTGTATTATACTGCATTGGTGGAAATGGTAGTGCTACATATTAGTAACGGGGAGAAATGGCAGCCAAATTTAACAAAGTGTAAGCCTTTAATTAATAATAATAAAAAATAATAAAATAGGTTTTATGGTGGTTTTTTTTTTTTTTTAGTCTAAGGTGAGTGAGGATCTATTCTAGCAACATGTGAGCTCTTGAAAAGCGCATTCAGGAACTGACTTTAGTGTGAAGTCTGGGGTTTTTTGTGTTTGGAAAAGGATCTGGAAAGGAGGTTGGAAAATAGATTTTTTAAAAAAGCAAACCTCTTTGCAATAGTTTGAATGAAAATTTATCAGAGATGGAATGGCTTGGAGTTTTTTATTTCCTCTGCTTGATCTAAGATGCATTCCAGCCTTTATTCCTAGGAAATAAAACTTACTCAGAAGCTTGGGGAAAAAAGCTGTCTCTAGGTGTCAGGCAGGGAGAAACTGCTTCTGGAAAGAGGTCTTTCCCCTGGGAGAGATCGAATATCAGCCTAAGCGAGCCCAGTACAACCCAAAGAGCTCCCACGGACACCCAGTCCTTCCTGGAGGACTTTGCCATCGATGGCGGCCGCTGCCTCTGGCCACGCTTTGCCTGGAGAGAGGGGAGTGGGTGGTGAACAACTCCTGTCCGCTCCCTCCCTTTGATTTGATGGCCTTTATTCCTTCTAATTGGATAAAAAAGGAAGTCACTGACAGTCCTGCGTTGCTGGGTGTACTGATTTCAGTCAGAGCAGCCCTGCAGAGTGCGGGGGGTGGGGTAAGGGAGGAAGGAGCGAGTCTGTACATCAGGGAAACAGGCTGCGAGGGGGCTGGGGGAGCGGGGCGGGCAGCGGGGGGGAAACGGAGGAAAGTGAATGAGCGCTCAAGGAGGACAAAGAGGGCGGGGAGATAAAGGGAGTTACCATCGTCTTGGCATCGCTCTTGCTTTCAAACCTCACTGTAATGATATTGTTTGCAGTGATGCTCAGACAGCGAGCACCTGCTGCTCTGTAATGATTCAGCCTCTTTCAGCCGCCGCTGTAACACGACAGGATGCTGCTGCTACTGTCACTTCTGCCGTTGCCGCTGTTGTTAGAGATTTTGCTTTTGCTCCTTCTACCGCATGACAATTGTTTTACTCGTCTGAGCAGATACCAGCCTCAGATGCTCAAGGTGAGAGTCTTGCCTTTCGCTCTGGGCTACTGGTTTACTTAATCTGGTCAGTTTGTTCAGTGTTTGTGGTTTTCTTTATCTCATGACCCCTTATCCCTATTTTGTTTTGTTGTGCTTGCTTTTGGGGGAATGTTTCTTCCCCCTGCAGAAGAGCTGGAATTGCTTGAGAGGCGTTTAAGGAATTATAAAAGTGTCTAGCAAACAAGAGCTCAGTAATTACAAAGCTATTCTCACTTCAGAGAAGCAGAGACAGTGACAGAGGGCTTGGGGGCACAGGGACTGGAGGGATCTAATTTTTCCTGTGCATTACTCCCCTCTCAGTTTGGATGATGTTGCTGAGCTTCGACCTTTTATTGACTCCCACTCTGTGATTTTTGCAGAGCACTGTGACTATTACTACCGTCTCTTTTTGTCTGTGTCTCACAGTAATGGACTGTAATAGAGTTAAGGCCTTTTGGAGGTGAGCTGTTTGAGAGCTGATGCTTAAACATGTCTGAAGTAGCTGCCGACACTTTCCCCAGCCCCTCAGCTCAGCTGAGCCCTGATGCGTCCCTCAACGGGCTCCCGGATGAAGAGAACATGCCGGGGACCCAAAGAGAGGACAGAAGGGTCCAGGGGATAGCAGGCCTTGCCGCAACCTGCTGTGTGTGCCTGGAGGCAGAGCGACTGAAGGGCTGCCTCAACTCTGAAAAGATCTGCATCGCCCCTATCCTGGCTTGCCTGCTTAGCCTTTGCCTCTGCATTGCTGGTCTCAAGTGGGTCTTTGTGGACAAGATTTTTGAGTATGACTCTCCTACCCACCTCGACCCTGGGAGGATAGGACAAGACCCAAAGAGTGCTGTGGATCCTACAGCTCTGTCTGCCTGGGTGCCTTCGGAGGTGTATGCCTCACCCTTCCTCGTACCTAGCCCCAAGAGCAAGGATGAAGTGACAGTGCACAGTGACAGCTCACTTGTACCCTCCAAACCGTTCCTCCAGCCTTCTCTATATAACCGCATCCTAGATGTTGGGTTGTTGTCCTCTGCCGCACCTTCGCTGTCACCACCCGCCCTGGAGCCTACCACAGCATCTCAGGCACAAGTAACAGAAACCAATCTCCAAACTACTCCAAAACTTTGTAAGTAAAAGCCATGTGTTTCTTTGGGTTTTTTTTTTTTCCTTTCACAAAAAAAAAAAAAAAAAAAAGAAAAAAAAAAAGAAAAAAAAAGGCAGTTAACTGTTCTGTGACTGTCTACAAGGAGGGCATGTGATTGACTGGTGAAGCTTAAGCATGTTAAGAAAGGTATAGCTTCGGTTGCCTTCTGAGAACAGCATCTAGAGTCCTCAGAACTCAATTCTGAGGTGTGCAGGACTTCATCTGGGATGTCTGTAAAGGGCTAGTACCACATTTTTCTCTGCATCCACTTGCAGGGAAGTACATGAATTTGCTTCAAGGGTTTATCTGATAGCTATTCCACATTGTGTATTTTCCTTATAAATTAGCTTTGTCTCATGTGCTGGATCTTCCATGCGTGTTCTTTGCCTTGCCTGCAGAGCATTTCTGGTACATCCTTCCTGAAGTCTGTGGCTGCCAAATCTCCCTATCATCCTCATGAAACTCTCAGAACAGTGAGAAAAAGCTACAGCAGATTTGAAGTAGTTAGAAAATGGGAACTATTAATTTAGCATCTAGCTTATGGTTTTTCCTTTTCTGTTAAGAGCAAAGCATACATTTCTCTGTGTCTTCTCCTATCTCTGGGAGCTGCTTCTTGTTTAACTTGTTTCTCATATATTGCCTTACTGCCTTTTGTGGGGCATTTCAGGAAAGCATTCTTGCCAATGTGAGAAGAGGCAATTTCCAAATTAGTCTTTGCTCATCATAAAAACAAATAAAAAAAAGGTATCTATATTATTTTCTTAGTAATCATAAAGCATCAAAATACTGCATTGCTGAAGTGTCCTTTCTTTGACATTCATGATTTTAACCCACCAAATTCAAATTGAACCAAGCCAGCAATTCCTGAGCTGTGTAAAGCTGTGTAACTCTAGTGATAAAGAAGACAGCACACTCTTCTGCTGAGAGCACAGGGCTGAGGCTCCCTGTGGAAAGATGCAGTGATCAGAGTGAAAAATTGCATTCCTC
This sequence comes from Calcarius lapponicus, assembly GCA_039654755.1. Taxonomy (NCBI): domain Eukaryota; kingdom Metazoa; phylum Chordata; class Aves; order Passeriformes; family Fringillidae; genus Calcarius; species Calcarius lapponicus. Next base: position 45,846,778 of record CM077481.1, read on the forward strand.
ACAAATCTCCTTGCAGGAGATTTGTCATGTCATTTATTCTCCCTCATGCCTTCCCTATAACGCCGCAGGTTGGCACATTGAAGATGGCACATTCTGGACCTCACCCTGGAGCTCTGAAGTCACCAGAAGTTCACTTCTAAGTTTAGCCCCACTGGGACTGAATTTAGTATAGATATGTGGCATTTAGATTAAATCTAACATTTTAGGCCAACCGCCTTGCCAGTGAAAATGAGCATAACTACAGTGATTTCAGAGGAGGTCCTTTCAGCTGAGAGTCAATCTTGAACAGCAGTTCCAGAATCAGTGAAAGAAAGTTCTGAGTATTCCTGTAGAAACCCTGCTGCCTCTTGCTTAGATAATGGGTGGCAACCATCCTTCAGATCAAAAGTAATTTGTCAGATGAAAACAGTCTAATAGAGAAATACTGCTGTACCATTAAATGACAGGGGGCTTTGTCTGTGGTACTATTTAAATTAACCACCTCTGCAATTAAATAGAACTATGCTAGGTGAGGTTTCTTTTAAATATTGCTGATGCATAAAATCTTTTTTGTAGTGCAAACATTCTGGCATTAAATATATGACTTTTTAACACATTTTGCTTCATAAAGTGACCAGAGACCACTATTCAGTCATAATTGCCTCAAGAATCCCTCTTGAATTTCCACATATGTGGCATACCTTTTTCAAAAACATGCTAACTTCATCTCTGAAGTAAAGGAAGGGGCAGAGGGGCACAGAAAAGATTCTTTGGAGCTGTCAATAACAAAAAGCCATTATCTGCGTTCGGAGCCACTCACATCTGGGAAATAAATTGTGGTCCAGAAGTTTGGTGAATAGTTTGAGAGGGATTTTTATTTTGATTTGGGGGTTTTGTGTGTGTAGGAGTTTTTGGGGTTTGGGTTTTTTGTTTATTTTGGCCTTATTTTTTAAAGATATATTTGTTTTTAAGGTATTGCAGAGTTCCATAGCTACAGACTGAAAGGAGAGGGAGAACTGGTAGCAGATCAAGTTTGATTGCTCTAGGGGAGAATGTTGCATAGACAGAATTTATTCTAACAGTGGTACATAATTCTGACTGTGGCAAGCGTCTCTGACTATCTGCAAAGAAAAATCAGAAAATCTAGCTGGAAAAATACACGGCAGAAGGTCTGCCTAAGAATTCCAAGAGGCATGAAAAGAACTTTTTTGGACGGCTCTTAAAGCACTGTCTTGGGGTTTTTGAAACAGCTCCATTTCAAACACATTATAGTGTTTTATGTAGAGCAAGATTTGTTGAAGAGGTTGACAGATTGCATCAGTGCTAACTTTTTTTTTTTAATGCCTTTGACAGCTATAAAATTTTCAATGACATGGCTTGAAAAGTAGCATCTGCAAATTGGATTGTCCCTTCTTTTGCCTTTCAGTGTCCTTTTTTTCTTTTCAGGCAGAGTGAGGTAATAGGTTCCCAGAAAGTCCTTTATGTGCTGAAATTTTTTCCAGTGCAGAAATAAAAAAAAAAATGCACATTTCATCTTCTGTGCTTGATGTACTGTTTCTGAACCTATCCCCTCCATGAGTTTCCAAATCTTTTTCTCTTCTCTCTTTTCTGTCTTACTCAGCATATTCCCCTTAAAGGTGTATCCTTCAAGGTCATAGTCTGCAGAGGGCTAATTGATTCTTCTTTCTCCTGGAGCCTGGAAGAGAAAGCAGAAGAGAGACAATCCTGATAATTGTGTCTGGTGTATTAGATTCAAGACTGGTCTTGTTCCTTTGGTAATTCTTTGCCCTTTATCAATCCAAAAATATTTCTTTCCATTCAGCTTACCTTTTGTATTTTAATATAGTTTTCTTTTGCTGAAAGAGAAAGGAAAGATGGATGTTTTAAAGCATTCCCTTATTTAAAGAGATTGTCAATCTTAGCATAATTACACCAGAGAAGATATTATTACAAGCAGGATATAATAATACACCCTAACAATCTCCCTCCCTCTGAGAAGACATGAAGATTGTAAAAATGCTAACTCAGTTTAGGAGCTAAATTTCACTTCTTCTAACACTATCGCCTTCAAACACAATTCCTCCCTTTGTCCAGGCTGGTTAGAGATTCAGTTCTGTAGTACTGCAAAAAAATATGTTTCTGTAACAATAGCTTTTATATATCGGCAAACCAACTATTCCTCTCTTTAAAGGTCTTCTGACAGCCTCCTCTTTCCATTTAAGAAGATTTCCCCACAAAACTCCCAGAAAGGCCTATGTGGAGCTTGCCTTTCTGGGGTGACAGTTCTGCCAAAAACAGTGCAGCACTCCTGTGCTTTGGTTCTGTCCCCGAGCACAGGCACTGTAGGCCCTGGCAGGCCAAGCAGGCCTTGGCTTTGATACCACAACTCTTATAACTTGGTCAAGTGCCACAGGGAACACGAGAGACAGGGCAGGAGACAGTCCACAGCATGAGTTTTCTGGAGTGGATTTCCCTGAGAGCAGAGCTTGAGGACCGTCAGAGAGCAAGGTCCAGAGGATGCACATGCCCGGTGGCACATCGACACAGCCCCTGCATCCAATTCACTTTTGGCTTCCCTGGCCAGCTCAGGTACCATGTGCTAATGTGCCAGTTACACTCATGCCATGCTGGTGGCCAGCAGACAATCAACAGGCGTGTCTTCATCTCCTTACAGCACTGGATCTGTACATGTCCCTTGGGAGGCAGGCAGGACTTCTTCCTTTCTCGCTTGTGCTGGGCCTCGCCTAGGGAATGTGGCAAAGTGGAAAAAGAGTTCTACATTACTGTCAGCTACCTCTGACTACTGGAGGGACAGCTCCCTTCCAGTGTTTCTGATTTCTGCTTTCACTTCAGGTGTGCTGGGTCATTAATAGCAAAGGATGTTGCTTTCTCATCCTGAGTGGAAAAAGGTTAAGAGATTTCTTCTGAAGCCTGGTAGTGGCTGTTTACCTGGGAAGTAGTCTCAGCTTGCCTTCTAATTTGACAAACAAGCTCCCTAATTATGGCAATGCTTTAAAGCATTCACCTTTCCTTTCTCTTTCAGCAAGGGAAAAATAATATTAACATACAAAAGGTAAGTCAAAGGAAAGGAATATTTCTGTATTGATAAAGGCATAGTGTAATAAAAGAAGGGAGACCAGTCTTGAGGCACAATGTCTAAATTTCTTGTATCCTTTTAGAGCTAAAGATGGGGAAAATTGAATAAAAATTGTACTGTACCTTGTATCCTACCGTAAATATTCCTTACTTTTTTTCCCTGCCTCTTTCACTTCCACTCATTCTTTCTCAGCTCTGCATTTGATGTCATTTCCCCTATTCAGAGTGATTTGGGAAGGTTTGTACTTTAGCTTGATAGCAGGCTAGAGGGAGCCTCTCCCTCCACTTAGAAGTGCTACAGCCCTCTAACTTCAGTTTAAGGACAGAGGGTTTGTTCATAGAATCTTCATGCAACATTTGTTCTTATTCTTGAAAGACTCTAATTCTGACCACCCATGCTCTATATTTCAAATGCCCATCACAACACCATAGGACTGAGTCCATGCCCAGCGACCTCTGAATGTGTCAAAGTCTAGGATGTCTCAGAGAGCTGCAGGGGCTGTACTTAGGGGAGGGGAGAGGGCATGACATAGCACAGGCTCTACTTCAGCCTTTTCTGTGCTCACTGTTGCTCTGCAGGGCAGTGCCACAGGAGAGATTGTTTTTTCTCCAAAACTTGAAGTTGCAGGAACTTAAAGCACATGCTGGTCCATTTCTGACACAGTACTGGATTTGATTAGCTTCAGATACCTGACTTAAGTGCCTGCATTTGGAAGCTAGTTAGCCTTCAACTACATATCCAGCATAAAGGGAGAGACTTCTCCCAGACAATTCCCAGAGCAACTCTAGCAGGAGTCACTCTCTTTCCCCATGGGTCTACAGGGAGACTACCCTTGCAGTTCAGTTTCTAAGTTAAATATCTACTACACAATATGAGGAGTAATTTTGAAAGCCATGACTTTTCTTTATGTGTCTTGTGGATTAACAACATCTTGTCACAGGGAAGTTACAGTTAATCATGGTTAAGATGCCAGACAAGTTTTGAGCCTAACTCAGGAGCATAGTAAAAGGATGCTGATCTCAGTAGGCCCAGGAGACACAACCAGGCCTCCATTAACAAGCAGCAATAAAGCAAGTGCCACTGTACTGAGCCAGCCAGTCTGTATTGCTCTGCTGTTCCAAAGGTCATGATGGCTCCTAGAGGTATATACTTGTGACAGGAGCACTCATGGGGACTGATGGGGTGAGATGCATAGATGGAGCAATTTTTAAGGAGTTCAGTTCCATTAAGCCTTCCAAAGCAATAATTGAGACTTCCCCTCCCCAGTCCAGTTAGCTCACACTGACTTTAAAATGTCCTTAGCAAGCACAGTTTGTTCAGACAAATTTATTGTTTTGTTTCTTTCAGTATCTCTACACCCCCCTTTTTAGCTTTCATTGATTGCGTGGAAACAGTTCTTCTGTTTAACATGCAGCAGACTGTACGGATTGGTCTTGTGTTTCTTTCTCTTGGACAAGCGCCCCAAATTCATGGCTTTCAGCTTTTCCTCATGGGTGTGGTTTTCCTTTCATGAACAACTCGTTGTGCACAGAACATGGTGGAGAAAAAGCAGTATTTCTTGGAGTGTTTTTTCTTAATAACAGTCTGAATTTCTCAGTACAAAACAGTAGTCTGCATTTGTATTTGTTTTTTAATGTTTCATTCTGCTTTGGAAACTTTCCTGAGAGGAAGTCATGTTCTTCATGGAGCCTTTTGCATGTTCTCCCTCCTCATTTATACACAGATGGATATGTAGGTATAGAGAATACAGTAGATATACAAAGTGTATGGCCATTATTTCTTTATTAAAAAATGACATCTGCAACTGTTCTGCATCAAAAGTTTCTAAGGAAAACTGATTAATAATTGATGTAATTACAAAATTCAGGGTTTGGATTTTAACTGCAGAGGACTAAAATTATCCTCTTTCTATATCTGTTGTATTTTTTACACTGTTTGAGTTCCTGTTAATGCACTGCAAATAAAGCACATAGCAGCCTACCTCAGATTTGCTGTGCCTAACTTCTGGTTACAGAGAAACCTTGGGGAACTTTCTCTGCATCAGATGAGAAAGCACAATTTGGCTTGCTGGAGGCTAAGTAGCAGGTTAATTGTGGTGCAGAGCTGGGATGATATAAATGAGCGTTTTCATCATTTGCAGTCTTGCTAATGGAAGTGCAATAGATTTGCTGCAGAAATTCAACTCAGAATCAATAGCAATGCAATGAGGCAGCTGGTTCAGGGGGAGCACATGTGATGCCAATCTGCTGCAGACAGTACCTGGGCAGAGATTGCACTGTCTCTCTTTCAGGAAAGGGGAGGCAGACCTAAAAAATGCCATAGCAGGTGATAAAAGAATTTTGAAAAGAAAATGCCTGTTTCATCTTGGATGGGCTAGAATTAGGAGAAAAGGCTTTCTCTGACTAAGGGAAGAGATTTGTTTTCTTTGAGGGATTCAGATCTGTTTGGACTCAAAGCTGGGTTATTGTTACACAGTACTAAGGCGGCAACAAAAATCTTGGTGCTTCAGGTCATGTTCAAGCCACATAAAATCAAGGACTGAATCATGGTGTGTACTTTGGAGCTGGATAGATAGGTTTAGAATATCTTCTACCAAAGGCTTCTGCCCTCTTGTTCTCCAGGCAGACCACAAAGAGGAGCAGGCCCTGTCTTTTGTCAATGGTTTTATATTAGACACACTGGCTATCTTTACAGTTTATACTGAAAGGCAACCACTTTCCTGGAGAGTGAGCACTGTGAATCTCATCTTGATCCTTCACTTTAAAACATTTTGTGAAGTACCAGATACAGTAGGAGGTACACATGAAACTCAGGAGCTGGAGCATGACCACTGTTTGGCATTTAGGGAGCAGCAAGGGAGAAATGCATTATTTTGAAGTAATATGAACTCTGCTTATTTACACCCTGACCTGTCTAATCTTTCTCCCCCATTCATATTAGAGTCTTAGTCACTGAGAGAAAAGAAAAGGTTTTAGCTGAGGAAAAATGTGCAGGAACAAATCCAGTGGGACATGGCTGGCCATCGCTCAAGGCTTCCATAAGCTAAACCAGAGGCAAGGTCCGTTCAGCTCTGGACAAGATCAGGAGTATTGCAGCATCCATCTGTTACATTTGGTCCTGTATTGTTTAGATACAAAAGCCTTATTTCAATGTGTATCTTCTCACAACAGTAAATTCAGGTTTTTCACTTAGGCTTTCCTTACTCCCTCCCCCACTTTTTTATATCTCTGCTTCATCCTGGAACTTGCTGGCGGTGCATTCTCATAACTCACACAGCTTTTTATTTTGGCAATGAATATTGTCTCAGTTTTTGAAATGAAAGAAAATCAATACTGGGTTGGTAGTCACATGGCACTGGGGGGAGTATATGAAGCTGTGATCTTAAGCATGATTTGTGACATTGTTCAGTATTTGTATGGAATTCCTGAAAGATGTTTGAATTTTACAATTTTTAACAGTCAATTAATGTGATTAGACAGATCAAAGTAGAAAAAAAGAGTATCAAGCTCATTCAGAAGCTTTTCTCATAATAAAAAAAAAAAGAAATATCTCTGAATTCATAAAAGATTACTTGAATCCACTAGAGAGGTAAGTGGAAGCAAGTGTAAGGCTACTGGAACAGCATCTTGAGAAGAGAAACTTGGGCTTTTCTCTATATTAAATTAATCTGGATAATTAATTTAGTATTTCAGCTTGAATTAAATGGCCTGAAATTTCACTGGTATAAAGGTTCTCAGATCTGTAGCCCTGTAAGACCTGTAAGAGCACTGGAATGCACATGACACAATGTCATCCCTACTAAGGGGTCTTCCAGTTGTGATGTGAAGCCTGAGGGCAAGACGTTGTGTACCTTTTCCCTTTTTCTAGCATCTTTTTTAGATAAAGCCACCTACTTTGACTTTGAAAATACTTGTTTGTATTCTGGACACTCATTCATTTACACCTTTCTGTCCTAGATAAAAAAGTTCTTCCATGCCACGTGTTCCCCACTCATGAAGATCCATATACACTGTAATCAGCTCAACATTAGTAAGCCTTTTTGACAGGGTAGGTAGGCTGAACTCTATGATTCTCCCCATGAAGGAAGTTGTTTTCAGTCCATGAATTAAATCATCACTCTTCACACGTTCTTATTTTTCAGATAAATAGAGACATAATTTTGATGGTACTTAGACGTGGACTAATCCAAAATCCCAGCAAAAGACAACAAAACCTGCTCATTGCCTTGATCACTGTTTAGAAGAACTCAAAATGTATAAAGTATCATCAGTGGCTTTTTAATATTTTAAGTAGTAAATCAGTAGTCAAGTCATAACAGAAGACCAATGACTCACACATGCAAGGACCCTCACCAACCTGCTTCTTTAATTCCCAGTGTTGCATACTGCTTCTCACTGGAATAATAATAATTCTAAGGGCCAGTCAAGGGAAGGAAAGACAAATATTGCCCAGCCGTGGCAATTCTGTGTGCATTTTAGGAGGAGTTTCAGCTCCCTCATTCCACATCTGATTCTGTCCTACTCCAAACGATGCCTTCAGCAAGTCTCTTTGGGTGAACAGGAGGCCAGCTCAATGATTTGAACTGTGCAGAGTTCCCCTGTACACTTGACTTCTGTTCATGCTTTCAAAGATTTCTCCCTCCGTGCCCCACTGACACTTCTCCCACTCTTGGCCCGAGGATCATTTCATCACTTTGCCCTTCATTCAGTTTATTATCTCAAATTCTCCAACATTCAGTTCTTTCTTCCAAAAGTGGAAACTGTCCTAGTGCATGAATTAGTGGGATGGAGGATTTTGGTCCTTACTCCTGTCTTCCCAGCTTAAAGATACTTTGCCTATGGATTCTTTTTCCTTTCTGTCCTACAATGGATATGCTGAATGGACTTACCCTGATAGGGTTTCATTATGCCTGAGCATCTTTTATAGTAACAAGACATGAGAATAATGGGGCATGATCATGGACCAAGAAAGTCGCGATGGCTAATAATGTCAAGATATCTGGGATTTTTAAGACATTTGTATATTTTCAAAATAGGTTTTCTTGGGTTGTGGGTGTGTTCAGCAGGACAGTTAGCAGTGAGAGAGTAAAAATGCCTTGGCAAGGGAAATAAAGTGTGTCAGGGTGAGAGGGACAAGAACAGGGAAATGGAAGAATGATCATTTATGTATCTAGCCTGAGTTGATCAGGGAACCAACCATTGAATATGTTGTTATGGTTTTAGGAATCAAGGAGTACAGGATCAAAAACAAGACAAAAAGCTTCCTGCTGTATTGGTGCAGGATCTTGGATAAGCTTGAGCTCATACTTGTAAGAGCAGAACATAATCAAGTAGCCAGGAAAGGGCCAAGAAACTGCAAAGAACTGATTGTACCTGTCAAGCACAGGAGAGCAGGGAAGGTCTGACATTTTCTTGACTGGATAAAAGCAGGAAGAATCTGATCTCCAATGCCAGAGGTATTTACAGCCTGCGTGGCTCTTGCAGCAGATTCCAAAGCAGCTTTTCCCCGTGCTGAGGATCTGAGCTAGGAATGATTCCCTCTGTCCATCCTTCATTTCTAAGGGATCCTGTGTAGGGCAGATCATCCTGCCATCTGGCCATGCAGAGTGAACACTTTTTGTTGATGGAGAGATCCAAGGAATTGCCCTCCATACCCTGCTTTCTCCAGCCACCCCAATGGCTAGAGTTGCTCTGCTTCCACTGCAGACACTGCAGAGTATCTCTGTTACTGAATTCCCTCCCATCACTTTGTTCAAAACCCCTCAGTGTGCCCCAGCCTTTGCCTCATGGAGGTTAATCAACTTACCCTTATTTTTGGAGGTGTTGATTTAGTATAGTATTAATAGATTTTGAATGTCATTACTGACAATATTTGCTAATTCCTCCAAATGCATAATTTTTGGGACATACAACTGTGAATGTATTCTCTTTGTGAGCAAAGAGAGGCTGTGTTTCTGGATGAAAAGGCCAGTGAATGCATTAGGACACAGACTTTTGCTTCAAAATCAGTTAACAGAAAGGCACCTTAAAATTCTCCTTTTGGTTTATAAAATGGCATCTGGCCAGTAAAGCCATCAAAATGGGATTTGAACGTGTGAATTTTTAAGAATGTGGCTAACAACCTTTCTCTTGTTTACTATCTCCAAGCATTTAAATTTGCTGTGCTGTAGAGATTAATAGAGGCCTCTCATATAAGTAGCTTCTGAAGCAACCCTGTAATTTTCCTAATTGTTGGTAATAGATTGCTTAATGTGTGTAGTTTTTCCTTCTCCAAATTTTGGAGGAAGGATTAAAATGACATGTTCTGTAAGTGTATTCAGATAACTATTACAAGCCCAGGAAGCAGATTTGCTAGCTGTGAATCAGAGAAAGTACCAGTTCACAAAAATCACTTCGCTGGGCAGAAGCTTGTCAGGGGAGGGGGCTGAAAATCAACAAGGCAGAAAAATATTCTTATGTTTCCTGAACAGGACTGAGATCCAGAGTGTATTGCATGTCAATATGCCAGGATTCAAAGAAGTATCTAAATTTACTTGTCCCTAACATATCTAGCAGCTTCCCCAAGCTGCAGAATAATACGTGGCTATGCTTTGCTTTTGCTTTTGCAGATTATATGTAATGTCTTCTCAGGGGTGTTACTGATGCTTTCAGGATGCTAATACACATTGATTTTTAACAAATGGGTACACCAGCATTACTGTCTGATGTTAACTTACATTTAATTCATATCTTGGTTTTCGTACATTATTCTGTTTTACAAATGATGATGACATAATGGCATTTTTTGTCTGATAATTGATCAAAAATGATGACTTAGCAGAAACTCCAGCACAGTGTTTCAAAAAGCACTATTGGCAAATGTTGGTCAAGTCATGTAAATATTGCCCCCTCAAAGGAGATCTTAAAATGTCACTCAATAGAAAAAAATCAGACAACCTGATCAGGACTTCTGTGTCCTGATCACATAAGAGAAAATCTGGAGTGTTCAGATCTGGCAGGAAAATCTGCATCATGCAAGACTGAGCTGAAAATAGATTTTCTAAGCTGGAAATTACCCACAGTTCTTTTAAGAATAAACATGCAGGAGTTTTTCCTTTGGGGGTTAACTAACCTCCATCAACCACAGCAATGTCACCAGTTGTACCACAGTAACTTGCCACCCTAGGGTGACTGTTTCATATTCCAGTCTCATCAAGAGAAAAACTTTGGCAAATTCAAATCTCTCCCTCTGGTAACTTTGCGTGGATGGAGATTTCTTCATGATTACAATTATTTGAAACAACTTTTTACCTCCACACTGATTCTAGTTTTCACTGAAAACTAGTGGGCAATTCAGCTACACTGACCTTTGTTTTACCCTGTGTTGAATTCAGGATTGGAAATGCTGTCTACCTTTCCAGTTGTAGCTTGACCTCTCCTTGCTTAAATGTAAAAATAGAAGAAATGTTGGGATGATAATTTGAAACCTTAGAATGATGCTTTGAAATCTAACACTTAATCTGCTCTGAATTCTGCTTATTTAAAAAGCATTATATTCCATCCTCATGGAGGTCCCATAGGGTGAATATTCCTGAAGTATAAGAAGACTATGTAGCAGAAGGGCTACAAATCTAGTGATATTTGTTAAAGTATGAGAATTTCTGGAGATGTTCACTCGTTAAGAGAGCTTTTAAAATTGTCAGATTGCAACATGTGTAATCTCAACCTCAGTCTTTACTGTGCTTCATTTTCTTGCACTGTTAATGATCTTCCCTTCTCCTTGCTTCTCAGGCTGGTGCTGCTTGTAATTCTCAGCACACTTGGGCCCAGAGTTCTGCTCCTTAAGGCAGCTCATGTTTTCAATTATGCATGCATCCATTTCAGAGGGGCTGCATTTCATGGCTTCTTTTTGGGGGTGGTGATGTAAGGGAGTTTAAGTACTATAGTGACACTTTTCATTTTTCATGTCCTAGCTCGGTTAAGAGCAAACCTTGAATTGTGTCATTTTTCTCTCATGTGACTGTTTAATCACCTGAGAGAGCACCAGCCAGTTTTGTGGTAAGATTGATTGTATTCCCAACAAAGTGCTTCCTTCAGCTGAGCGGCAGGAAATAGCCAGTTTAGCAGCTAATGGGCTTCAGTCTGATGTGAAAATGGCGGCTGTGGTGGACATGTCACTGCAGCTCACGCCAGCCCTTTCAGCTAGGCTGCATGCTGAACTGAAATGATTGGAGGCTGCTCAGGTTAAATATAAGGGGAGATACTCCTAATCTGGGCTACACAAAGCTGTTCTGTGCAGCCACATCACCTCCTCCTTTGAAAGTGTCAGGGCAGCGCATGGGGGAATATCCAGACATGAGAGTGGAGAAGGGTTTTGCTGCAGGGGTAATAATGGCTTTTTTGCCCTGTTAGTCTTTATAGGACTGGTGCCATGAGCTCTGCAATATCAGTGCTGGCATTGGCAAAGGGTGCTCCAGGATCAAATGGGACCCCAGTTCACATAGCATGAAATGGAGAGAACCAGAATGATCTTCCATTGAACCGCACTCAACACACGTTCTGACAGCAGCTGCCTTTCATATCCATTACAAGACTGGGAGAGAGCTAAGGAAATATACTCACCAGTCTCATTTTGCACAGCATGAGTCAATAATAACATTGTAGGTGACAGTTTACAAATGTTTTGCCTTGCTTGGATGAATTCGTAGTGTCTGAGTGCCAACAGCCCCTCTTACAGATGCCTATGCGATTTACCCTGTACAACAGAGGAAAGTCTGGCAGCACCTCTGGCAGCACCAACAATGAAGTCCCCCAGACTGAGAGGCAGCTGTGCTCCCTTTAAGCAGTAGCATCTACTAAGGAAAATCCAGGAAGAAAAATTCACAAATAAAGGGTAGTAAGTATAGACTTATACTTACAGGCGTGTGCATAAAGACACCGCAAAGTAAAAATCATTCTGGAATCCTTCTCTTAGCAAGATTTTTTCTTTTCTTTTTTTTTTTCTTTTTCATTTCTGCAAAGAAATATTCTCTAAAATACATAGGAAGACAATATGTCTTCACAGTTAAAATGCCTTTCTAGCATTTATTGCTAAAAATGAATTAAATAAATGCTAACAAAATAAGATCCTGACATTTCAAGTCAGACTGTTTTTGTGTCATTGTCACTGAATGTAATAGACTGTTGGCTAATGGCTCCCTTCAGGGGAAAAAAAAGAAGCAATGTTGCTCTTCTCCAACAGCTGACAAAGTACTAGTTAACCAAGGTCTGCTGATCACGTTTCCCTAAGCTGAGAGCTTTGAGTGTTGTAGAATAGTTGTTCACCCTTTATCTGAACCTCAGCTAGCTGCAGGGCCCATTTGTTTGTGTTTGTATCTGGTTTCTGGTTTTGTTTTGTTTATTTGTTTGTTTTTAATAGAGATTGATTGCTTCTTTCCAATCTTGGCTAGTTTCAATTTTTGTACATAAATACACAAAATCAGATCATCATTTGATTGAGCACTGTCTGGTCCAATGGCTGTTTTTTGAGCCTGTCCATTGTATAGTATGGGCTCAGCGCTCAGTTCCTCAGGCACTCATGAAGCTCCATTAAACTTAGCAGCCTTGGTGTGTAGACACAAAGCAAGGCATGTTGCAGGCATGACCTTCACACCATCACCTCCTGTCACTGGCCAAGGGATTTCTCCCGGGGCAACAGTCACCATGAGAGTGCTTATGTCCCTTTTTCTCCTGCTTGGGTTGGAGGAGGAAGGAACCCACACTCTGACAGATAGAGCAGCACAGCTGTGGGAACGAGAGGAGCTGTGAAGGGCCTGATGTGCATCACCACCGCACTGCAGTGGTGACAGGTTGCCAGCCCTGTGGCCAGAAGGGCTGGCAGTCCTACAGCACTGACTGGGGAGGTTGCAGGTGTCTGATGGATACACAGCACAAGGATAGTTCCAGCTCAACAAGGAAAAAGGCTGACCCTTTGAGCAGGAGAAGAAGGGACATAAGCATTCTCTGAATACCCATGGGACATTTATACGCCTAAGTGCAATTTCTGTGGCAGAAACCACCTCCTTGTTTGTCAGTCCTGTCCAGAAAGATATTTTAGCTTTGCCCTTCACTATTGTCATTAATATAATAAATTGAGGATAATTGCTTGGTTTGAAACAGCTCTGTCTTCTGCTGTGCAGGTGGAGAAATGATGCCAGGAACAATCCTTTCTTCTCCTGCCAGTTCGCTTTTCTCTGCAGCAGGAATATATACCAGTACTGTATAGATGCTGCTGTTAGCAAAAAGCAACCTAAGCATTGCCTCAGCTAGAAATGCAAGATTGATTACATTAGATGTGCTTTATTCCCAGTGTCCTGCATGAAATCAGCTCCAAAACAGGTTTATACTGTTGCTTCTGAGTGGAAAATGCCAATGTTAATATAGGGTTTGTTACAGATAGGCAGCTTGGTACAGAGCACAAATGCATGGGATTGGGTCACTGCCAGACTTGTAGAAGAGACGTCAAATGAAGGTTTGCATGGGATGATATCTCCTATACCAAACTTAGCATGTGACCATTTGTTGGGATAACCCAGGGGAGCTGTATCCTCTTTATATCTGAGTTCAGCTCTGCTATGATGCTGTTTACAAAAGACTGAAACACTTTTTCAGCCATGATCCAAATTATTCTGCGGCTTCACAATTAAGATTGGACACCATGACAACGCTTTAAATCCCACTTGAAAATGAAACATGTCTTCTGGAAAGCGTCTGGCTTGGAACTGCAGGGAAATTATTGGAATCAGAGCAGAGCACATGATGCCTACTGCAGGGACAAAAGCCTCTATGTGATCCTTGTGCGCTGCAATGGATGGATCACAACTTTTTTGGTATAACACACAATAACTAAAAGGTAGCAGGCCTCTGCTCCAACATCAGTGATGGTGGAGATTTTACAGGATTTTTCATGGCTTCAGAGTTAGGAGATCAAGCTTTACTTTGTATTTGCTCTGTGAAGGTCTTCTCCAGTGGTCCACTGAGCAGAGAAGAAACTGACACTGTCAACCATATGAAGCCAGCGTACATGAGGCTGTGGTCCTTGACTTTCTGGGGACTGATGTGCAAGTGAATGAACAAACCTTTTCCATCTGTCTTATCTCACAGTGCCCTTGGAGTTCAGTTTATGAGCATTGCTGCATGAGCAGTGTGGGCTCCCACTTGGAAATTCTGTGGCTGGTACGGGTCTACTCACAGTCAGAATGGAAAATTGTGCAGAGCTGGAGTGAATGCTTGGTTTGGAAGGGTGCCCCAAGAGGGGGTGAGTGATGCTGCTCCATGACCAGGGAGAGCCTTACATCATGCTCCCATATCCCCAGTCTCCATGTCCTACGTAGCATCTCATTTGTGGCAGCCCTCTGCTGTAAATTCACCTTCCAGAGGAGACATTTCTAGAGCAAGATTGTGGTTTCACACAGTAACCTGGAGATGCCCAAACAGTAAATGACCTTTTGCCCTTTAGGTGAGGACTGGTGCTAACCTTCCAGTACAGGGCTCTACACTTGGTTGATTGTTCTTCAGGACTGCAGGCTGTGAGGAGGTCCCAGTGCTTCTTCAGAGAATGATCATGTCAACATAGTTAAATTTTGAGGGTCAGGATCTGCTAGTTCTTTTAGATATTTTCCTGGCTTTTGCAACTTCTCAGGTCACAGCTTATATCCATCCTGCACCCCAAGTGCTTTTTGGTAAATATGAGAAGAGTAGTCAATTGCAAGGTGGGGAAACAACAACTCTGAGACTTCTCAGTATCTTCTGTTACTGAGAAAGGTTGCATAGTTTGTGTAGTGCTGCAGTCCATAAGGCATAAGGTAAAATGCTGCACACCTTTTAGACACCAAACAGTAAAGAACTCTTTCGTTCACAAACTACCAGGAGCCACTGATGCTCTGCCATGTGATACACCTGTTTCACATTCAGACTGGACCAGAAAGCAAACACACTGTAGGCTATTTTTTACTTTTCCAGTGAGTTGGTGGATGTGGCAGAGGGCAAATCTGTCATGAGAGTTAATATCATTAGGAGAGAGTTAATATCATTAATTTTCTTATAAGTAGTCGTACAATAGAGTACATGTGTGAGTTAATGCCTTATTAATGAAGGTGTAATTTTAGGCCTGACTGTTAAGCTTTTACCAAACACACTGGAGCAATCAAGCGCCTGTTTTCATTTACTTTGTTGGGATGATCTCTGAGGCTTATGTGGACTTGGACAGGAATTAAATATAAGTATCTGGAAGATAATTGAGAAATATGGATTCAGCATGCAGTAGATGGTGGCCTTATATGTTATAGCTGTGTCTTCTCACCCTTTCTTAGAGAATTGAAAAACCAAAACCTAAAACATCTGTAGTAAACAAGGTTAATTGTCCTCTTGTGTTAAGGTGATACTTGTGATTAACTGTCTGTCTCCCAGCCACCTTAATCTACTTTCTATTTCCATAGTTTTGGGGTTTTTTTTTCTTTAAGAGGTCTCTTGCATCCTGTAGCATTTCAGTGGTATATTGTTTCCTGTTTGCATGCCTTGTATGTGCTGGTTATCTGACACTTAGAGAATGACAGGGAAGCTAAAGGCTCTTTATCTATCGCCTTGGGACATGGCTAAGACTCCTTTTGCTTAGAAATTCAAGGTCTTTACAGGGGAAATGGGAGAATTGCAATGGCTTCTCACTGGGCTAAAATTACTGTATTGTTACAGAGATTAAATAGAATAATCCTAAAAGCCCCTACTATATTAGCACTGTCTGATTCCAGCTAAGAGCTGCTGGAACAGTTTTTCCAGGGGGCCATCTATTATTCATCTTTTTTTTTTTCTCTAAAAGAAAGACCATACACCCAGAGTATAACTAGTTTTACTTTTGCTTCAAAAGAAATGTCATGCTGTTTCATCTTTCATGGTGTAGTTAAGTCCTTTTGGAGAACTATATAACAATCTGTTCCTGCCATGGTGGGGGAGGCCATAATTTATTCTGCCCAAAAAGGGCTTCTCAGGAGTATAAGGCATTAATCGTGAGCAAGCTACCAGGTTCATACATCTGCAGAAACTGATAGCGAGCTCTCTAGTAAATGAGGATTCTCGTATAGCCTCCCACTCCCCTTTCCAGGGTGTTGCTAATCTTAGGGATGACAATTGTACCAGACCTTTTCTAGTAAGTAATGTTTTACTCACTTCCTCTCATGCAAATACACTTAATTCTGTAATTGCTTCTCATAAAATGTATTTATCTGACTAACTGCTGCCATGTCATTCCTGCAGTACAGGGTCTTCCTGGTACTAATAGACCTCTTGCAAGTTCAGGACCATGCAGCCATGGGGAAAGGTTCTGAAATCCAGTCAGGGCCTAGATTAACACAAAAGGGTGTGTTACTGTGCAGTAGCTGCCTGGGGCAGGAGTCATCCTGACTCTATATCAACCAGCCTACTTAGGTACAACAAATTATCTACGTGCTGCCATGGGACTGAACATGACCTGAATGAGGGGCAGAACTAATCAGCTCTCTCCACAAGCACAAGAGTGGTGTTTTGCGAGGCACACTGTTCTGGGCAACATGGACAGCAAGGACCTGTTTTCTCAGGGCTACATCTCTTCATGTTCACCCTTTTGTCTTCATGGATGTGACAGAGCCTGGCTTTGCTCTGGACAAAGGTCAGAGGAATTCAGAGCAGCAGCGCAGAAAGCTGCAGGTTGGAGCCTCAGCAGAAGCAGGGTGTACCAGCCCCAGTGCCTGGCCAAAAACAAAGCACTTTCCAAGGATGTTGGATGTCCCCTGTGCTGCCCAGCTAAGGGCAAAGTTTGTGACTACTCCTCACGGGCATGTGAGAAGGAAAAGTACAATAGCTGAAACAGCAAAGCTTGGTCTGTAGTGCCTGCTTATTTGGGCTGTAACTCTATGCAAAGGACCTGCAAAAACAAAGTCGCAGCTGCTGGCTCATTTTGTGTGGCAGTGCTTACTTAATGCTGTGTAATATAAGAACGGCTCTCTGCCAAGACCACTGTGTCCCTCCTTCCTCTGGCCTCCCTTCCCACTACCAGACACATCTCCAAGCTCAAAACCTGTCCCTCTTGCCCCAGATGACGAACACATCAGGGCAGACTTAACATGAGTGGACAGGAGCAAAATCCCTCACAGCATAGGTTTTGTTCTGTTACATAAAAGCCACATGGACATGGTCAGGATTATTGCTATTTCCTTCTTTGATCATGCAAGTTCACATATTGCTCCCACAGACTCATAGCAACTCATGCATGGGAGTAGATCAAAGTAACCCCCCTGTGCTCAGGTGTGAAATCCTGACCTGTGGGAGAAGTTAATATACAATAACCACCCCAATCCCCCCACCTTCCTCCCAAGGAGAAGTGAAAGGCACCAGGGGAATTGCCGTGGCGCTGACATTCAAAGGTGTGGAACATACATGCTCAGCTATTGCTGGTGGGTGTGTCTTCTGTGGCAAATTGTTGGGACCCACTGGTAGCAGATGAAGTTACAGAAATTATTATATGCAAAAGGAATTGTGGACAATGCATGAAATGTCCTTGCTCTCCTCTCTCTTTTTCCTCTTAAAAACTCTGTGAGATGGAGACAGGCAAGGAGGAATGGATGTGTTTTAATCCAGGGTAAAGTTTGACCCTTTTAGTAAATCTCCTTAGGTGTCAACCACCTTATTTAGGTATATAAATCCCTCTTGAATATTGCCCATGCATTAGAGAAAGGTTGCACTGCCAGTGGAAAAATAATTTCTGCATCTCTAGCCTTGGTCTGTTTCATCACAATAAATATTTCGCTGTTGTCAAAAATGAAATCCAGCATAGCTTTCCACTGGCTTTCTGCCTGCAGAAGGAGGTGATATGGGGCTCTTGCTGCAGTAGCACATTTTCCCCATAGCATCTGTTCTGCCATTATTTACCTAGATTGTCAATAAAAGCTCCTGCTTTTGTGAATTCAACCAATGTAGATGGTGTCAGCTGTTACTTGGATTGAGGCCCTGATTTGGTCAGCTGTTGTCAAAAATTACTAATGACAATTGACTAAAGATCTGCAAATGTTAATTATGATAATAGTTCTTTAGAGATACCTGTTTTGCAATAGAAAGCACTTCAGAAACATGGATTGTCAGAACAATTGACTTAGAGGTTGCTTGTAACCAAGTGATATATTCCACCGATGTAGCAATTAAAACATAAGCAATGGAGCATGGCTTGTGATATCATTAGGATACAGACACGAAACTCTTGGTACTCAAAGCTTTCTTGACAAAGTATCAGCCAACTCAGTTCTGATACTACATGAGCTTTGTACTTCATTCCTCTGTAAGACTATTTTTTCATAATTTCTAATTGTGATGATTGCAAAAATAAGTTTGAAAATCTGCACAGCTAAAGATCAAAAATCCAGAAGCCAAACCTAGTGTAACATTGTAGTGAGATTTTAATTTTCATGCCAATTTCATGAGTTTTCAGCACTTGGGATTGGCAAGATAAACTATATAACCTTTTATTGAGAACACAGGCTTCAAATCTTGGCAACTTCAGGAATCTAGACTTCAACAGATTTTTTTTTTCTTCAGGCCAGACTTCTGGTTTACTTTTTCTTGTTCTAAAAAGTATTCGCTTTGGCTGAATAAAAAATAAAGAGGCCCATGTATGTTATTGGTGGAAGATCTGCATGATGTTACAAATGTTTAAAATCCTCTAGAATGTTTCAGAAACACATTGGATAATCTTTTAAACTTTTTGGAATTACTCCAATAATAGTTTTTTCCCACAGGAAATGACTATTATATTCCCAGTAATAAACATCCGACATGCTCCAAATGACACTGAGCTGATGAATTGCGAATATTGCTTTCCACTCAACTCTATACAGAATTTCATGTGTTCATATGCACATGTACATGCACACAAACACACCATGATCCAAACACCAAATGTTTGCCAAACAGAGCATCACGATTTTTTTCACTCCCTACTAATTTCTCCTCACTGGCTCAAGACTTGCATGTCCTGTGTTGCTCAGAAAATCATGTCCATGGAATATAACAACTCTTCTTGAGTATAAAAAGAAGTTCTGAGCCAAACAAATGGTTTTCTCAGCTGCCCCAAGCAGACTGGAAATTTTTGCGCTCATTGTAAAAAAGCATTGTAAACCTACTCTAAAAACCAAAGTCCTTTAGCACTGTTATCTAGTGCTAGTGCTCTTAATGTAAGAGTTTCAAGGTTGCACAAAGAAATTTGCTGAAGGCTCATTTAATTAATGTGCTTCTACCAGAAGAAGCATGGAGCAGGTTATCTGAACAACATTCCTTGAAAATTACAAGGGATTACAAGGGCTGTTGTGGGGCTAGCCTCTCATATGCACTAAACTGCATTAGAGTTTGAACTCTGAAAGGGCAAATGCAAACAGCATGCATCTGGTATCAGTAGGGAGCCTCCATATCCTGGCAAAGTCAGATTTTGGTCTGCAATGATTTGCAGCAGCAGTAGCATTAAATTGTTACACTGCTAGGGGCCAGGTCTGCGTCTTGAATGTGTATAGTATCTGTTGCCCCATTTCAGCATTTCTGATCTTGAAGTCATTCACTCATTTCTATTCATGCGTTCATATGTTCATGCCCCCCATGTGTTTGCGGTGATTATTGCTGGACTCTTCTTGGTTTGTCCACATCTTCCTTCTTCAAAGAGTGGACTTCAGTCTTCCATGGGGGGCTTATTGATGCAGCATGACATGGGACATGATTTTTTTTTGTGGCTTTGTTGTTTCCCACTCTTTGTGATCCATAATGACTCAGATATCCTTTTGTAGGTTCATCCTACCTGTGTGTTTGTGGCTGGTTCATTCTGTTCCCAGCATCCTTCTTCTGTTTTTCAAAATCTTTTCTCATGTAGAGACTGCCGGCTATGCACTCATACTATCAAGACCATAACCAGACTTCTCAACCTTTAGAGTTTTGCCAGTGTGTGACACAAGCCATAGCAATGTGTGACAAATGACAAAAATGTGGAACACTTGTGCCCCGTTGCATAGCATGCTGTAATTGACAGATTATAATAGTTTTTAGCCATAAAAACTGTTTACAGAATGCCTTTTCAGAGAGTATGAGTCACATAAAACAGTTTGGGTCACTCACTTGTTTACATGTGATTTGCAAAATGGGTTCTTTGGCCCAGTTATCAGGTGGCTGTGGCCAAATTATCAGATGGCCAAGTCAGAGATCCTCAGCTGAGAGTCTTTGTTGGTACCTTCAAGGGTGAGATAGTGGCCAAACAAGAACTACCCCACTGATTTAGCTCTTATGTAGTTTTGCAGGTGTTCATGCTCCTCCCCACAGGAACTGGACCAGGTGTAACCCCTTGCAAATGTGCTACCATTTTATATAGCTTCTCCCTTATGCCCTCAGAGCTTGAGCATTGAGACTTTTCTCTTACCCATTCAGTCCCTTGCCAGCAGCACTCAGAAGGCACAATGTTTTGGAAAGATTAGGCCCCAGCTGTCAGAAAAATGAGTAAAATGAGATTAGTGGCCATGTCTGAGAACATCCTCACTTGCTAACATTGCAATGGAAGCATATAGCAGAGCCAGGAATAAAGCTCTAATTCCCTTCCAGCAAAGCACAAAACCTTAATTGGGTTCCACCACTTCCTCCATCCATGTGGCTTCTTCCTGCCCAGAAGACATCCCTTATGCAGAGGGACAAGAGACCACTGGTATTGCTGGCCTGGGAGTTGTGCAATTATAAATGTGACAGGGGAGTCTGGGAGCCCCACAAAAAGGAGTCTTTCACCCTCCTCTTCCATGCCAGCACAAATCCAGTGAATGTGTCAGCAGGATAATAGAACCAGTCTTACAGCAGCTTTAACCCAGATCACATTTAAATGTGCAATCTCACACCCATTCTATAAACTTGCCACATTCCAGATTTGCAATTGAAATGAGGGAGCCTTGGTGAACGTTGTTTTTCATGGGATGCCACAAGAAAGCACTGGCTTTTTTAATGTAGTTTTTAGAAAGCTGCTACCACTGTGCCCTCATTCCATAAATGTATTGATTATAAGAATAAACTTAGCAGTTAGAATGGAAAAGGGAAGTGTAAAAAATTTTGGAAGAAGCTCAAAGATGACTGTTTGGTTACCTGGAAAAACTCCCCAGCCATACTGGCTCTTGTAATCCTCACTTACAAAAACATCAAGAACCAGATATTACAATGGCAGTAAGTCCTCAGTGGGGGAGAACAGATAGCTTAGACTGACTCAGCAATATTTGACATTTGCCTTCTCTCCCAAAAGTATGATGAGACTTGTTATTTTTCCTGGTTAAACATGCAGGGATTGTCCACAACAGTGTTTGATCTAGGCTTCACCAGGAACAGTCAGGGCACAAACACATAGCTAGCTGAAAATCCATCCCCACTCCACCTCCCCACACTAAAACATAGAGGAGGAGAAGCATATTTTAGTCCTTGAGAAACCAAATAAACTTGCACAAAGAAGCTGCAGCTGCTCCTACATAGTCTCTGCAGCAAAAAGTAAAAACTCTAATAAAAATCAGGTTCTGAAAAAGCTGCTTGCTTCTGCAGTTACCACTAGATCTGCGCAGCAACAGCCACTATAGACTGCTATGCATTCATTAGTTATTACAGTTATTTTAATGAATTGCTTAAATATGTAGGAAAGCATAAAGTTCCAATACCATGCTGCTCAAGATTTTTATATAAACTTCAGCACTTAATGGTAAATCAAAACACTTTTGCAGTTTGTTGGCAAAGTTTTTTTGCAAATATTTTATGTAGTAACTCTTCTCAGGACAATATTGTCATGAAAATTGTGTCATTCATGCAAATATTTGATAACTTTTCAGAGCCTGGTAATTTTCAGGTTATAGCTACTTACTTCACAGTGGGGGAACGAGAAATAAAAGAAGACATTCACATTAGTGTTCATTGTTGCAGTATCGGTAAGACAACTTATTATGTCAGGAGTAGGTCCTTCCTAATTCAGCTGCACTCACTGAATTTTTTTGCTCTTGCCTTCACAGTACATGTTTGCTATATGAAAATATAAGTAACAGAGTCCTAGAAGATTATCTTATGAGTTTGAATGCTTTCCAGCCTAGAAGTAATTCGCTCTCACCTGAGGGCTAGATATTATGTCAACAGACCCAAAAAAGGGAAAAAAATACAAAACGGTGCAGTTTGTTTTGCAACCCCATTTTGGGCGGCAGCATGTTTTCCCTTTGTTGTGCAATGAGGGCACTACCTCTTGCAGTCAGAGTCTATTAAGTGCTGGACCCACACTGACCACAGTGGATGGAAAAGCTGAAGGGACCCTTTCCATCAGCTCACATTGCCCATGTGCATGTAGCTGGTGAAGCAGGTCTCATGGTGTGATCTCATTGGGAGGATCTTCATCACAGCTTTTTCTTTCTACATGTAACAATAGTAATTTCAGATATCCAAATTCATAAGCAAGCCTTCACACAGGATTGCTTCCTTCTAAGTTCTCTTGCCATGACAGTTTTAGCAAGGCCTGAGCTCTTGTGACATGAGCTCATGGTGACAGCTGCCAAGAGTCTGTCTCAGGTACAGTTCTGGACAGGCAAGTGGGGATCACACCGGCATCTCAAGAACAGGGCCCACACCTGCATTAGTTACTGTGTGTAACAGTGACCGCAGCACAGAGAGCTTGGACCTCAGCGTAGCACAATTATGGCAGAAGAGTGTGCTGTGTCCTTTTTGCTGCCGGATGAGTTGTGAATGTGGCAGGGTTTGCCTTCCAGGTTCAATCTCGCAGCAAGGACATTCTCTTCCCCTACACATAGTGATGAGGCTCTGCCCGGTGAACAAGATCTTACTGTGTGAAGGCAGTGGATGTAGATTGTGTGGTAATAGTTTTCTGCTGGAGAGAAGTAAAGAAAGTGTGAGCTTTGAAGGCACTTAGGCCCCTTGAGGGAAAACCATTGCTTCATTTCAACAGAAGCCAGATAAGCTGGACACTGTTTAGCATCTTGGTCCTTGAGGACATCTCTGATCACGTGCTGTTAAAGTCCAGCTCAAGGCAAGATATCAAGCAGTCCCACTTACCACAGTAATTGTCTAATTATTGTGGAAAGGCTGCCTTTCTCCTTATGTCCCCTTGTGTTTCCTTCACCAGTACAGCCTGCTACTGTGATTCATCTGCCTAGGGCTTAATGAAGTTAGTCTGCAGCATCAAAAGCAATTAAAGTACTTTTGTACAGCAGCTCCAGTTACCTTTTCTTGTCCTCTGAGAAGTCCTGTGCATCTGCAAAGAATCCTCGGCAGTTTTGCAGGAACAATTGTGCTGGATCTGCATGTGAGAAAAATAAACCAGGATTGTTCTTGCCCTCAGTTCAGCACTGCTCATAAGGCTGGCCAGTCCTGGGATGGAGAGTGTGGCTCTTGGAGTCAGGCAATGGGGAATGAAACTTGAAGGAGGATTGAGAAAGGAGGTTTTTAATGGCTAGGTCACTGAACCACAAAATCATAGAATATGCTGAATTGGAAGGGACCCACAAGGAACATTGAGTCCAACTCCTGGCCCTGCACAAGACCATACAAAAGAGTTACACCATTTGCCCAGGATTATTGTCCCCTCTGTGCTTGGGTGAGAAGTGGGCTTGCTGTGTTCCTGCAGGTCTCACAGACTCACCCTCTCGGGGTGGCAGTCTTTGCACCTCCACTTTCTAAAGGCACAGGCAGCATCTGTGAATATAAGCCGTAAGATGCTGATGTGCTCTTGGGTTGCTCAGGACTCTGGCTGAGGTGTTTCAGTTGGGCACAATAACAAAACTCATTTTTTTCCAGTGCACTGAGCACTAGAAGCTCTACAGTGAACATAATCCAGGTCAGTATATGGAATGCAGATTCATTCCCACTTCAGGGGACAAGGGCCTTGATACCGTGTCTCTTATGCCCTTGCTAAGCACACCAGCCATCCCTTTCTCCAAAGGCTACTGTCCCAAATCCAGCTGAAAACTTTGTAGGAATTACGACTTTTGATTTGCAACAAGTCAGTGCTTCCTAAAAATTTTTCACTGCAGAGTACCCCACCTCAATTCTCACTCATGTTAATCCACACCCTCTGGGATTTTTCAGCTGTGCAGATGACATTGACAGCCAGCTGGATATGCACATCTCACTCTCCCTAAGGCCTGTGCCTTGTTGGTATCTTGCTTTCCCTGATGCTGGAATTGATTCTCCTTCCACACACAGGGCCTTCAGGCCAAAACTGAAAGTTAGGTGGAGCAAGTTGTATTCACAGTCAGAGGAAGTGAGCAAGGGGTTAACAAAGTTGAGCAGCAAACACATTTCTGAAAATGCAGGGACTAACTTCCTAAGCCAGGATGGAAGGCACCCTGAGGAGAATGCAAAGATGCTCCAGAGATTTACAGGGAGAAAAAAAGGATAGCTGCAGATACAGAAAAAGCAGTATGCAAAGCAGGAACAGGATTTGAGGGAAGACATAACAAGTAGTGTAATTCTTAACAGCTCTTACTCTGAAAAAGGAAAGTGTGGCAGAAAGGAGAGAACAGCTTGCTTTGTAGCTGTGGCAGCATCAGAGATCTGACACCCTCTCCTCCTGCTCATACCTCCCCAGTACATCTGCCTGACCCCCACACTGGAAGAGATAAGATCCCTTTTGTCTCGTTCTCCATAGTTTGAGTCTTGTTGCTTTAGTTTTTAAGTTTCATTTGTGACCATTTCATTCAAGCAAATCAAAATAGATATGTATTTTTCGTCTTATTTTGTGCCCTATCTCAATGCTTGTGGTTTTATGCACATTATATATTATGTGTAATGTTTCCTGGCAGTGGATGGAAACAGGATGCACAAGCAAGGATGTGTGTGTGTGGTCTCAGGAGGTGATGTGAATGCATGGGCAGTACCCTGGGCCAAAACCATGCAGTGAAGGAGATAATTTTAGAAATAAAGGGCATGCTCGGCCTCTAGGATGCAGTCTGGCAGGAACTGGTCTTGGACTGTTCTGCAATGTGTTTCTTTCCATTACAAGGATAGGACAACAGTATGAATGAACTAACTGAGTTGCAGTTATACAGAAGAAATTGGGTCCTGTTTCATTGCTGCAGCCCAGTGCTGAGCAAGGAGTTTCCTCCTCTAATGAGTTTTTAGGCTGCTACTCTGGGGTATCAAGATGGTAGTATCACCATTAGAAGGAATATTACCCTGGTCTGCAATGGGCATATCTGCCTTTGAAACTGGTCCAGCTTATAAACCATTATTAACCATTGTGCAGTGATTTGTTCCTCACTATATGTTCCAAGACTTCAGGCTGCTCTGCCAGGGGCTGGCCCTCATCCCAGCTGTCAAACAGGTCTGTCATGAAGACCCTCAGAAGGTTTGCTGAAAAGCACCTGTTTTAGGAAGGTGTTAGTACTCTTCATCACAACTGGAACAGGCTTTTTTTTCCTAGAAATCAAGGAGATGCAAACAGTAAAACTAATTAAATAAGCAAACAACAAGCTAAAATGCTACACAGACAAACCCAGATTTTCTTGTACTTCACTCCCTTGGATGGAGTCTGTGGCACTGTGGTTTGAAAAATAGTGATTCCAGCACAATGTGAAGGAAGAAATGTTGTTTGAATATTAAAAGACTCAAAAAGTCAAAAATAGCTTTGTCATGAGTGAATAGCCTTTGTAACACCCCATGAGCTGTCTCTATGTCCTCCTCCAGGTGTACAAACCTGCTGCTTCTACAGCTCTGCTTTTGGGGTTAGATTTGGTTTTAGGGTGTTGAGGTTTGGGATGAAAACTGATCCATTGCAGAAATACCTACCCCAGACATGAGGAATGCCACGTGGGCATGGCCAAAGACAGCTGTGTGAAGTGGGAGGGGGTGGGTAGTGGGGATGGCAGGTGGTGCCCTCTGGGTACACACAACTCCTATTGTGAGATCTGCAAAATGAGAGAAAATCTCTGCTCTCACACAACCTACTGCAGCAAGCAAATAGGCAGGCAGTACACGAGCACCACAGCCAGCATGCTCTTAGTCAGTAGCACCTCCAGACTGTAATTTATAAGACATTTCTCAGTTAGCACATCAGTTTCTGCTAACTCACCATGCAGCAGAATGAGAAAGGCTAGATTCTCAAGAAGTGGTGGAGTGCAGCAGTCTCATTTGAATGCTGGGACCATTGTGGGGTAACCTTCCTCTGCCCATGGGCTACAGAGACTGTTTTAACACCCTCATTCTGCATTCCCCTTGAGCCTCTAGGTGCCTCTGATCACTTACTGAGTTCAGAGGATTGCTAACATGCCCTCCCTAAAAGACTGCTCTGTCAGTGGAGTTCTTGCCTGTTTCTTGCAAGACAAGAAAAGGGTGATTATTTGTAGTGTTTTAGATGACAAAACATGTGAACCAACATTGTAAAACTACTAGCCTGCCCACAAGTTTCCAAAGTACTAGTACAGAGGCAAAAAGAGGTTATAAATTAGCTTTGGAAGAGAGTGATTTAGTGTTGAGATATTCATTGAAATTCAGAGATAAATGACAGGGGAGACTCACAGCTGTTGAATATTTTCAGTTCTCCATCAGTATAACAGCTTTTGCCTGCTGGGGTCTGCCTATTTCTAAGTCACAGGGACAGTGAAGCCTTGTATATTTTGGGGACAGAGCTGGAGTAGATAAGGAAATTACTGCCCATAGATGTTCTTTACTGCCAGTCTTCTGGACTCACAGTTGAGTTTGAAAGTACAGCACTAACCTGGGGTAACTCTATACAGATGAGGACAAGATGCCTTGGTTATAGTGGAGTTATGTTGGAAGTAGTCCAGACTCCATCCTAATATGAGGGGAAATAAGGGAATTCTTAAGTGAGGGGAATTCTCTTAGATACTAGCTTAAAAGAATTTGATATGAAAAATCAGTTCTTATTTAGAGGCTCTGTATAAGACTGTTAAAATAACAGTTCTGTGTAGCTGAGCATTTCTGGGTAGTAACCATGTTAGAGTCCTATTTTGTGCTGTTGTTTGAAATTATTTACCTGATTTTGTTTGTAAGTGCAACACTATCCATTTCTTTTCATTGCTTTGTCAATCTTATCATTACTTTCTGGTGCCTCAGACCATTTGAGGTATGTTTTTTAGATATGACATACCATAAAACATAGCAGAATAAAAATGTATTGTTGCCTATATGTCAACACTCTGGGCCCTGTGTGCTGATGAGGCCCTTTGCAGAGCCCTTCACTTAGCAGATTGTGTGCTGCTTGTCATCCCTGACACTAGCAATGCATGTGAGGGCTGTGTCACTCCTGTTAACCCCTCAGGTTCCATGATCGCATTTCGACTGGGGATACAGGGAGGCACATGCGCTTGTAAAGTCATTATGGTAACAAAATAGTGTCAGTTTTTCAGATTCTGATTGCTGAGTATCACATGGTGCAATGCAGAGAAGGTCATGTTTCAACCCTGGGAAGGGAAGGGAAGGGAAGGGAAGGGAAGGGAAGGGAAGGGAAGGGAAGGGAAGGGAAAATTCCTATTATGTGATCATCTGTTGGTCTGTTTGTTGTGAAAAGTCATGGAGGAAGGAGATAAAACTTTCTTGAATGATTGAATGAACCTTCTTGAATATTGTCTGTGTGGAGATGGAATCTCATTACCTACATCACCAAACGTCTCCCAGATTCCATAAGAAGGGGAAGTTTGGGGGAGGGATGGTGAAGACTTGAAGAGAGGGGGAAAGAAAATGGAAGGCATGGGATAAGATTTGAACACTACACTGACAGATACCCTGTGATTGCCCAGTGGCTAAAAATAGGCTCCTGCTAGTACGCACATAATGGATATTTAGTCTGTCTCCAAACTAGATGTGTGCAGGCTTTACAAATGCCAGTTTTCTTCCCATGAAGACAGAAGCAGGCTGCATTCCTACTGCTTCCCTACACACAGGCACAGAAGCCCCTGACTTTCATTTGTACTCATTTAGACTTTTATTTAGACTAGAGATGAAGCAAACTCTACATGCTTAGTCTAAACAAAGAGCCCTGGCTCCCAGTTCCACCTAGCCGTTTCATGCTTCAGGAGGAGTGGAAGTGGACTTGGGAACTAGGAAGAATGAGACCCCTGTGCAGGGCCAGCTTGAGGAGAAGCTGCTTGGGCAGCTCATCCCCCAAGATTTACAGGGCAGGTTTCCAGCTGGTGTTGCTCTGAGGAGCTCTTGTAGCCAGTGGAGCTGCAGGGATTTACAGTTGATGAAACTGAGACTCCCAAGCCTGCAAGCATCTGGTGCTGACTCACTGCTGCGTGCAGCAGGGTGTGGATATGGTGTGAGAAGGCACTGACATCTCATGCTCTCTGCAGCAAAAGCAGCATTAAAAATGGGTGCATGGCAGGACCAGCTATTCACACTGAAGGGAAGGCTCACTCTGCCAGCAGCTTGCTGATGAGGCTGGGAGGGGGACTGGGGGTAACTGGGTGGGGGAAACAACACACAGTATGTTATACAGAAGCTGTGACACTGTGGATTTGTTTTAAATTTTGTTTTCAGTTCTTTGCTTAAAAAGAGATTTTTTAATCTAAATCTCCTCTTCTCACTGCCCACACCAGGAGCAAGAAAAGAAAATACTTGTAAATAGCAGCTTTAGTCAGAGTATTGCTTCTGTCACATTACTGGCAATAGTGTGTAGCTCTGTACAAACTGCTGCCTGCCTGGTGTGCCAAACCCCTGCCTACAGGAGACCTCCTCCCTGTCAGATGTCTCAGCTTCCACATGTGCTCAGTGAGAAGCAAGATTTATTGCAGTGATAAGTGGTCTCTGAAGTGCTGTTCTGCTGCTCCGTAACTGAAGCCAAGAGCCCGGCTGTTCCCAGGCCTCATGTGACTCTCAGCACAGCCAGCACTGCCTATTCCCTGTAGTGTTCCTGGCTGTACTTCTTCCCCATGCCCAGAAACAATGCCCCCCTGAGACTTCTGCCTTCTTCTGTCTCCAGTCCTGTGTCTTAGATCCACACAGGCAAACAGTTCACTTCTGAGGCACGTGCAAGCTTTCCTCTCCCCACCAAAGTGCTAGTTAAGGAAAAGGAAAACTCTTCTCTTATTGTGAGCAGACATCAATTGTGAGCATCTTCCTAAGATAATGTTACAAATAGAGTGTGCTGTGTATGTGCAGCTGATTTGTCAAAGTGCCAGGCAAAGCTGTCTCTCCTAGGAAGACCTTTCACCTGAGGCTTTCTGAACAACTTCCTGGGAAACATCATTAATAGGGGAGTGCAAGCACTGCAGGATGGGTAAGAGGCAGCCCAGGCTGGAGGGAAGGTCCACATGCTGGGTTTGTTTTTGTTCTTATTTTCTCACTTTATTTGTCATTTGAGGAACTTCTCTGACACCTCCTTTATGAGCACTGCCTTGCTTCTCAGGTCCCAGCAGTCAAATACACAAAGCCTTCTGCAGGGATCCCAGAGGGTCTGAGAACTGTTTTTGCATGGAAGTGTTTAGGGAAAGCATCAGGAAATGAGGAGAGGTGAGGATACAGGAATTGGAGAATATGGCTTCAGTTACTTTACAGCTGAAACATGCCAGCTAAGGGCATTTAGGTATTTTCCTAAGCACTGTTCCTGTCTGTATTTCCAACGCAACATTAGCAGTGTAGAGCATGGAGGAACTGTGTCAGAAAAGCTGGAGTGACCCAGCAGATTCCCATTGCCCCAGTCAGCCAGAAAGAAATGCCAGTGATGTACAGTCACATTGCTGAGCCTGGACAGGATCCAGCCCTGAAGACTCAACTAGATATTAAAACTTGTTGTGCTGCACTCACTGGGAAAGCCATTTGCATGCATGAGGCTCCTTACCCTGACTGCCCCAGGGTGGATTTCTAGGCTGTGAGACATGCACAGAAGTCACCCAGGGCAGTGTCTGAAGTCACTACGGTTGTAGTTCCTTCCATTCCAGCACACAGAAACAGGCCAGAAAGTGAAAACAGGACATGGTTTCCCAGGGTGTCTTGTTTCTACCAACTGCTGTGATCCTTGGCAGTAGTGGAGGGAAAGAAGAGAAATTGTGTGCAAAGAGCTTGAAGAATGAAGCAGAGCTGTTAGCATTATTGAACTGAGGTCTTTCATACCTACAGGCATGTTAGAAGCTATTTGTTAGCATCCATGTTGCAGGCAGTAGGCTGATGCTGACTCTGACCAAATGCCCATGGATAAATAGTGTGATCATGTTACCTGAGGATGGTGGGACACAAGGTGCATATGAGACAGGCTGGCAATTCAGAAACCTCAGACTGAGTGCACCCAGTTTCCTGAGTGTTGGCAGAAGAATTGCTGGGCTTATGTGCAATGATAGGACACAACAGTAAGGCTTTCAAAAATATTCGTGGTTTGGTTGCAGAACGAAGAAATCAGGACAGATGGCAAGTGGTCCAGAAGTGTTTGAAGTGTTTGAAGGCAAGAGATATGACAAGTTTAGCAAGCTTAGCCACACATGTTACTGTGTGTAAGGACAATACCTGTAGGTGATAACCCAGCATCCACAACATTGGGACCACAGCTAAGTCCACAACATCTTAGCTCAGTCAATTCCATTAAGAGAGGCTCACTAATATATACACAGCATATGTACACATACATCAAGCCATATCCACCACAGATGTAGGGAGACACATTGACCTTTGTGAAGTTAAGTCTCAGCACCAGCAGAAAGTAATGCTTGTGGAGTATAAAAACACTGGGATTAGATTAATTTGTTGAAACTGTAGAGGCTTCAAAAGACATTGGTGGGCTTAAAAGCTTGCCTAGCTTGTTCCAATTCAGTCCATCAGTCTACCAAAAGACACTGTTGCCTAATAGAGACCTTAACTCATTTAAAAGTTAAGGTGTACAAGAGTTACAAAGAGGGTTCTGCCCTAAGGCAGAACAAGGTAACTTGTTTACCTCTGTTACTGCAAAAAGTACAGTTAAATCTTCAGTGGTGTGACAGGGATATCTCCTGCAAACGTCAAAAGCATTGCATACACCCATTGTATTTAGCGGAGCATGCTTAAAATGGAAGGAAAGGTGTGAAAAGCAAAGAAAGTTTCACATCTATCAATAGGTTACAAAAAACATGCTCCTCTGTTTTAAGATGGTAATGAAAGAATCAAAGCTTTCCTCTCAATGGAAGACATGGTTGCTGTCAACTGAGTACTATTCCAGAGATGTCCAAAATAGCAAATTGCCTCAAAAGACAAGCAAACACCTTCAGATGAGAATGAAAGTGTGCCCAAGATCTTCATGTCCATCTCAGCCATGGCCACAATACAATGTAAAAAGCCAAGCCAGAGAGTATGCCTGCTGTTTTATGGCCCAATCTGAAAGTCCCTGTGGAGCAATGTGTATAGTACTCTGTTCTTGAGACAAATAATCCCAACAACAGGGCAAACCAGAAAGAACAGAGAAGGAATGTACAAAACCAGTAACAGTAAGGAGCCAGACACACTTCAGTTGCTAATGCTCTTTGCAAGAAGCTGGATACTTCATGTTTAGTCAAAGGCAAATTGAAAGTAGGCTGATGCAGAGAAAAGTGGATTCAACATTTTATCTTTTGCTGAACACCCACATGAAACAGCGGCGGCATCTATCTCCACTAGAAGGCACAGAGACAGTAATCCACACTGCTGAGTGTGATGGTAGTCTGTGTTCATGGTAACAATGTCAGAGCAGAAAAGCTTGTGACACAAAAACAGAGATGGAGGAGATCCTTCCCAGCACTCACTGATTGTTTATAGGGAGTCAGGAGGGAAAAGAATCCAAAATACCACAAAGCTTATTAAAAGGAGCGACCCTGTCTACACCTGGCCCATATTTAGCAAAGCCCAAATGACAGAGAATCATTAAAAATGGGAGGAAAGGAGAAGAAAAGTAAGCCTTCCCTAGTCAGGAAGGTGGCTAGTGGAGATCTGCCAGATGTCTGGGTTTGTCTGCCAGTGAAGAGCAGCCAGATGGATAGCACCTCCCCTTCTTCAGTGCAGAATACCTTCAAGGTCTCCTCTCCCGCCTGAGGATGCAGGACAGTCTTAGCAACCCTGTAGGGGTTTTGCCAACAAACCCATGTGCAATACAATGCCAAACAGGAGGGCAAAGGATGCAACTCCAGTGCTGCGGTGTGGTTTCCTTTCTATGGATTTGCCCACCCCCACCAGTCCTTCCTTGTCCTGCTTCTCCAGAGGCTTTCCCATAACCACTGTGAGTAACCTCTGTGAATTCTAGACATGAAGACTGTGGGCCAGCTGAGTGCTGGAAGACCTGTCACCAAGACACCCTTATCTTCCAACCAACACAAACAGTCACATGTCAAACCTCCCAACCTGAAGAACACTGGAATAGAAGACAGGTCAGAGGGCAGACTATGAGGAATTTGCCAGAAGTGACTTGAGTGATAGCGACCTGAGACATTACCCTGGATTTTCTGTAACAAGGTGGTATGCTGAGTGACCTGTTTGATGCAATTTTCCTTGAATTTTGGTCCCCTAAAAATGATTGTTATCCCTCTGTGTTGCAAAGGTTCTTTCCTTCACTGCATTCTCATCTGAGGTGCGCATCATGTTTGCAGGCTGTCAGTTGAGCATCTCCAAAGGAAATCTCTGTTACTTTTAATTTCACTTAAAGTTTACTGCCTTCAAGTTGCAGTTAGCATCCCTAAGTCATAACACCCCCGTCTGAAACATGTGTGCTTTTAGTCCCTGATGTGTTCCAAAAAAAAAAAAGTTTTGAAGCCAAAAAATAGTTTAAAAAAATAGTTTAAAAATCTTGTATTCACTGAGAGACCTGCTATTACTAAAAACATCTGCACAGTGAGCCTTACAATAGACCAGAAAAAAAATGAACATTCTACTTCTAAAATGATGGTCGGTACATTTTCCACCAACCCAGCTAGTTTTAAAAATGTTTCTCTATATGACAAAAATATTTTAATTCCCTAAATTGTTCAAAAGTCTTCCTTTCTCAAACAGGTACTGTATCATTTTTTTTATGGAAAACATTTTATAGGACAAAAAAAGGATGAGCATGTTCTTTTTTTTTTCTTTAATCACCTCATCCCAAGGAGATGTACATTGTATGTATCTGTATCTAAAGTGAGAAATGGTTAGATAAGTATGAGCCTTGTGAAGCTGGACAGAGAATAACTTGGTTTTGTTGTTGTGTGTGATACAAAGCACCATGCTTTTCCTAAGTGTTTAGTACTCTTCTGCTCGATGCTGCCCACCTTTCAAACTCCTGAAGACAATATATATTATTTGTCAGTAAGTGGGCAGATCTGATAGCCCCACTGTGGTGAGACTGCAGCAGATCCATGCCCTAGATCCAGGCAGCAGTGAAACTGGGCACCCATTCATACCAGGCGTGCACACAGACACATGTACATATACAGATGACCGGTAGACACAGGCACACCACTCCCCCATTAAAAGAGTTGGAAATGGAGTTTCAGGAGAAGATTGGACAGACTGCACTCATCATGTGCAAGGCACAGCCACAGAATCACAATGCTCAGTGCCTGTTTATGCATATTGTCCTCATATCTCCCTGTTTCCCCATGCATATTCCCTGTCAAGCCTCTCAGATCCCTCTCCTTCTCTGCCTTTGCTTCCTTCACCAAACATCTTGAGACTTGTACCATGCCAGAATGTCTCTCCCTCACATGCCATGAGGAGTCCCAGACACCCAAAGGCAGCAATACCCCTCTGTTTAAAAGCTGCACCAGGAAGCCTTAGGAACTGGATTACAGTGGTAGGTTTCATCCCTTGAGGTGTGGCTGAAGGCTCCTGTGATGGCTCTGGGAGGGGCCAGGCAGAGCATGATTTGAAGACCCCCCTATCTCCCCTTCTCTCTGTGTACTCTCTCAACAGTGGGAAAATGAGATTTCATCACTTAGCCTGATTAGAATAAAAAATAAATCTGAATTGTGATCAACGTGAATTGTGCCCCTCTCTTTCACTTCTGTCATTCTCCAAGTTTAAGATTACTTTCATTATGGGTCTTTGTTAACTATGTCACTTACCAGGAAAATAACCCAACCCTAACCAAAAAAGTCAGTGTTTTCTGCTGATTTTATTTGCCTTTAACTGTGCTACAGGCACGCAAATTATTTCTGCATGTTGTGATTCCTAGGCTGCCTCCAGAGGCATTTTATGTGCTTAGTGCTGTCACTGTCTTGGGTGTGAAGAAACACAGCCACAGCCACCTTCCCATGAGGTGATGTTTCAGTTTCAGATCTCAAACAGATATAGTCACACAGGCTAGCCTGGTTTGTCCTTTTACATAGCTAAGCCTCATACTACAGCAGTACCTTCAGCTCTGTCACAGATCTTGCCGTTTACAAGGCAAGGGTTTCCAGCCCAAATTTTCCAAAGAAAGGCATATTTTGGAGGACCACCAGTGGAGCTGAGGATCAGAGGAGGGAGCTGACCAGGACAACTCAAGTACACAGCAGTCTGGGGTCCTTTAAGAAACTGCTAGGTGGACATGGTGCAAAACTCAACAAGCCATTGCTGCAGAAATGTTCACCTCTTTAAAAATGCTCTGGAAAAGGCACAGGTGCTGGGGAGGATGTAAGGGTGTCAAGAGAGGTTTGATTGTAACCTGATTATGGGGCTGAGAGCATCTGGCTGCTTTCAGTCCCTCTGCTCTGCCTTTACTTTTCATCTGTCCAGAGACTGGGTGCCTAGGGAAAGTTTACATGTCTCCTGTCAGACCTGACTAGCATTCAAGTAAAACAAACTTTATTTAAATAAACACTTGTTTAGAGATTAAGTGCAAAACTGTTTTTTCTTGCCAAGGTCTAGGCTCAGAGCTTTTTACTTCCTCTGCAGCAATGAATGACATCATTGCCACTTTTAGACTGTGTTAAGCATAAAGGAGGCCATCCAGTGCTGAGCAGAAACAGAAAACAACTGCCTAGAAATCTTACATAACAGATATAAATTGCTTTCTTTTAAATATTAAAATTTCAGTAGCCAGTGCCTTGTAGCTAGGTGTCTGTGGAATTTGCCATGTCAGGTCCATGCTGTCAGTTGTTTGCAACTTTTACACACTATTCAAATGGAAATTTTCCTTTCCTCATGGTGTAGGTAGAGCATTGTTTGAAAAAATCTCACTGAAAATAAGTTTTCTGTTGTTCTGAGAGACAGATTAGGGAAATTTTTGCAGCACAGGTTTGGTGGTGCAAAAGAATATCTTGTGAATACCTGCAGGATGAGCTCACAGTCATGCATGAAGCTGGCTCTTTAGATATGGAGTTATGTGGTGGCAGCAGGGACACTACTCCAAAGCACCCATATGCAGAATTATGTTTCATTTACATTATCGGTGCTCTTGTCAGAAGGGTAGATCAGCCTCAATAACATTTGGAAGAGAGAGAAAGTATTTTGGCAGCAGGTCATAGTGAATATCTTGCATGTGCAGGTCACTCCTTTTCAGGCCTTTGTGGGAGCATTAACTCACATCTGCCTGCCTCCATTTTCTGCTTTTCTGCCTGTTAGTTTTGCAAGTTGTTTGAATCGTGTGGGATCTAGACAAGGTACAAAACTGCCGGCCCAGTGAGGCTTACAGGCTTGGTCACCGGTGCTGGAGCTGAAGGTCTGCCCCAGGCAGAGATTGACCAGTCCTCTGGATGCCTGCCAGCTCCCTGGTGGTTCATCAGCTTCATTCAGCCGCTTCACACAGCCATTTCTTATTAGTGACACCCAGTTTGCGCCCATGTAGAATGCTGACTTGTTGCTGTTATGATCAAGGTGTGTCTAAAATATCTTTGCCTTTGTGGATTGCAAATACTATAAAGGGGAGACAACAGGGAATTAGTGGGAGGACTGAGATGTCAGCAGCAGATTGATTTGATTTAGTGTGTTCCTGATAGGAAATGATGGAGATTATGCTTGCTATGGTAACCTTGTTCTTCCCAAAAGAGAGGGGTGGAGAGAGAAGGGGACAATTCAGAGGGAAATTATATAACTGCTAGTAGTAGGATCCCTGAGAAAAGAGTAGAATCTCTTACTTCATTTTGGCATGGCTGACAGATTCACCATTAAGGGAAAATAAAGGTGATCTTCCTCCCAGAGTGAATCAGCATTGTATGCAATGTTGAGAGGAGTTTGCTTGCTGTTACTCATCATCTGGAAGAATAAGTATCTGGAATTATGACTAAAGACCACATTGCCCTGAGGCATGGTTTTTGGGTTTTTTTAACTGTTATTCATCTCCTTTTTTTTTCCCTAATTTTATGAATGATCTCCTTTACTTTTAGCTGAAAGACACATCCTAGCTCATTCACTTGGAGCAATCTTAAACTGAAAATGGAGATCAAATTAAAAATTAACAACTGCAAAAGCACCCCAAAGAGTCAAAAATAAGAGCTGGCATCATCAGTGATCCTTCCAATTGCATTGAGAGGATGTAGCACAGGCTACATTGCTGTTTTCCCCCTTGATTTGCTGCGAGTTGCTGTGAGCAATGTTAAATAGCTTATGCTTCTATGCTTCTCTCATTCATTTCCATAATTTTTTTGTTATCTAAGATAATGCCCCAACAGACAGAAAAGAATGAGCATTGGCTTAGAAACAGTGGCTACTTCTCAAACTAATTCTGGCTGCTCTAGGAGAAAAGTCTCTCCTATATGTCTAACTCCCTTTCACTCTCTTCGTCTCCACTTCCCTCGTCTATTCATTGTCAGTTTTTGTTCTGAAGGGCTTGTCTCAAACTCAGCCATCATTTAAGATCCTGGGATAGTAATCATAAAGCAGTCTGGCCAGCATTTTAATGAGCATACAATATTTCTGGCATTGGATATGATTCTGTTGTTTAGCCTTTTGCATCCAAGAGTGAGTGTGCTGCATGCATCCCTGTGTGTGGGTGTGGGTGTGGGTGTGTATGTGTGCATGCATGTGCGTGGAGGCTTTTAGTCATTAGTTAGCTAATTTTCTTTGTCACTTTGTCTACCTGCCATACAAGGTAGACTCCTGTTGGGCTGTGCATAACAGCTTGGATTTACATTCCATCTGATCTGGGTTGTGTTTGATTCATATAGTTGCATTATAGCTACTGCATGAAGTTGCATTCAAAATTACAAACAGTGTGGCATGCAAGAGTTCATGAAAAGCAAAATGCACCGTTTGTTAGTGTAATCTCTAATTGCTCTTAGGCAGCTCCTAGGGCTTTGTGCAGGGCTTGCCTATCTTGTGGTGTCCATCACTGTGTACCCTGCGTCTTCCTCTCATATCAATCCCAGCAGCCTGGAGGCTCAGCATTAGATCTGGGAGCTGTGTAGTGCTGTCAGTGGGAAAGGGTTTTACTGTTCCTCACAACCTCTGTTGTGAGATGTGAGATGGCAGCCCTTACACTGCTGCCCTGGGAAACCCAGCTTCATTGGTCAAACAGCCTCTCAACCTGCAAACGTACAGGTGCCTTGGCAGAGCAGCTGTGCAAACCCTGCACTGGTCAGGGAGCAGCAGTCCCGCATGGTCAGGAACTGGCTGTAGTGTTTGTGGGGCATCACCATAAGCCTGAAAATGATAGAGAAGGGAGTATCAGGGCTTTGCAGTGTGGGAAGTTACAAAGGCTGCTGAAGCTGAAGACCAGTGGAATCTCAATGTAAGCAGGAGTGAGCAGCAGCGGGGACAGGCCCTGACAGAAGAAATGTCTTTGGGAACAAACAGCTGGTCTGGGAGGACAGAGCTGTTGAAATCTTGAAATCACAGATTTCAAAAGATCTTTTGTAGACTCACACATGTTATGAATGCTCATCAGCTGAGAATGGATTTTCTACAGATAGCAATGGGGAATGAAGTGTCACATTGACAGTCAATGGGTGAAAGTAGCATGTCCACCAAGGTGCTGAAATGTCCCTTTCCTGATATGAAAGAGAGTCTCTCATGACTCTGGACTTTGGCCCTGAACCACCCTTTGGAAATCCTCTGCAGAATACCTAAATTTGTGGTTGTTCTTAATAGTTCTGGGGTTTTTCATCTTCCTGTATATAAGAAAGAAAGAGCTTAGAAAGATGGTCTAAAGTGGTGATTAGGTTTTGGTAATACTGCAGCCTTCTTTCAGGAAGTAGAGTGTAGATGGTGGACTCAGATTCACACTTTTCTATGTTAATTGCATTTTCTTTTGAAGTGAAAACTTATCTCTAAGTACAGTTTAGAACATATAGAGATGGTGAATTTCTTGTATCCTCTTCTGTCAGAGAAACCTCATCAAGTCACAGTATCATAATTTATTATAATACTTTTACATTTTACCTTCTGATAAAAAAACTGTAGTGCTCTTCTCCCAAGAGCCCTAATTTTCTGTGCTTTCCTCTCCTCACTTCCATTTCAATGTTACAGATGATGTCAGCAAAGGCATTCCATGTACCCTACTGTGGCAGAAAAGCAAGTGTACAAGCAGAGTCTCAGAAATGCTAGCTCTGTCAAAACCACGTTTTAGCTGATGCAACTGATGCACTCATGCAACTGATTCTTTTCCCCACCACCATGGTTTCAAAATCTGTAAGCTGTACACACTGTCAGTGTAAAAAGCAGGCTTTGCTATGTCAGAACAAGGGAGGTGGTCTTTCTGTAGCTAAGGTTGGATTAGCTTTCCTTGTTAAGCTTGGAATTAATCCCTCCTATTACAGTTCAATCAAATTGGTCTGTCTGTGATGTACTTTTAATTCTTGCTAGGTACTAACAGCTTTAGAAAGTCAAGGATAATTGAACGGGAGAGAGAAGGAAGGTTGCCATACACAAAAACTCAATATTACAATTTTTGCATGTCTCTGGTGGCTACTGGATGGGATAAAGGAAGGGGGAGGATGATTTACAGAAACAGCTCCAGCAAGAGTCCTAGATTTATGTTTTTCTGTTGTTTTAATTGAAAGCCAATGCACTGATCTGTGTAAAGAGTGAAGCGTAGTAGCCCTAGAGGAATGAATAAACCAAATAAACTCTTCCAAATTTCTGTCTTGGGTTTTGTAGTAACATGAAAATAGATTTTCCCTAAGTCAGAAGAATGAAAAATTGTAATAATCTTGCTTCATATTAATAGAGGTTGATTTTACAGTCTTTTAATTGTCTTAGAATTTTTTTTTTTAATTTTTATCCTGCATTGTGTCACTAGCAAAGTATGACTGCTTCCAGCTTCAGACTTCTTAATTAGTAGTCCAGGCAATGTTGGAATTAGGGTGATTCTTTTTTTGCCTTTGAAAGCATTTAAGCACAACCAGGCATCAACCCATACCAAAGCACCACCTCTTCTAATAACATGGTATCATTTAATTTTTCAATTCAAAATGCCAGTCATCCTCTTTCTTTCTCTGCTCAATATGCATTAAAAATGTTGGGCAGCATAAAGATCTAAGAGGGTAGCTGTGGCACTTTGCTAGGGTCTGCGTTCAGACCCACTAGGGACATTTGCGAAGGCAATTGCTAAGTCTTCCTCCTTTGGAGTGAGGCCTCAGTTCTTTCCAAGTTACTTGGCTGCACCTACAGCGCTGCTACATCTTGTTACTTCTTCCCGCCCAAATCAACTGGCAGTTGCTTTTCTCTCCAGATGGTTCCTGTGGTTCATCATCATGTTCTAAGTACGATACAGGCAAGATTACTCTGTACCCAGTTGTGTCACCAGGGTGCCCATGACACTCTGCATGCACTCAGGAAATTACAAGTACTTCCACAATGCTCCCAATGTAGGTCTTTCTGATGACAATAAAATTAATATGAAGAGCAGTCTTTTTTGGTGCACTTTTCCTGTGTAGGATTTGGGATGTGTTTCAATGCAGCAATAGATGGAAACCTGTCCTTTTACTATGTATTTGTGAAAGCTAAAACTTTGTTCGGAGCTGAAAGGAGTGAAGTCTGACTGTGAATGGGAGAAAGGTTCAGGAACTGTTAGTCCTGTACCTTGCCAAACGCAACTCTAGTCCTTCATTCTCCTTTGGGAGACAGTAGCTGAGAGTTACTCAAAGTCTAAAGCAATGTTCAGAAGAGACATTTCAGAGGAACAGGCAATGGTAGAAGCTCCCCCTTTTCTGCTAAGCTGTCACACCTGGTCAGCATGACTCATCAGGGTGCTGCAGCAAGCAGGTGCTACCTGATGCATTTGTTCATCTGTATCTCCTTGCAATCATGTAATCTTGAATGTCCTCTCCAGATTTTACTGCCATCATTCATGTTGTTATCACTTGGAGACTGAATGTGGCACAGTGCCCTCTCTTACTGCCACCTCCCATTCACTCCATGCCCATACCCCATTCAGGAAGCACCTAAGTGGAAAAAGCGGGAGAGACAGAATGTGTTCTGGAAGTTCTGTCCTTTTAATAACACAAAAGGTGCTGTCCTTTTAGTAACACACCATCACACCAGTAGGCAGATCCCTAGCTATGGCTGGGTGCTGTACTTTGGGGTATGCATAGCTTCCTCCGAGGTATTGCAATGTCTGGACTGTATGGGTTCTTCAGGATGTTCTTTGCAGTCCTTGACCAACTTATGAGAGCCACTGCAGTTTCTCTTCCACATAAAAAAATAAGGTTGCAGGAAAGCATTATGGCTTTACAGGATCCCAAATGCAGGCAGTTCTACAGGCTTTACAAGGAGACCTCTGTTTCTCACACAGACCATTTGAGAGTTGTGCAAAAGATATTCTTCCTTTTCTGCAGTTCACAGCTGCCCTTAACCCTGAGTAAGGACTTGTGCAAGACCCATCTTCTTCACTGCCTTTTGTTTTACTTGTGCTTGTGTTGTTTATCTTTATCTTTATCTTTGAACACCCCGTACTGGTAAATATCTTCTGCTATTTCACCCAGTTTTGCAGTGAGATCCTATACCTGTTCATGACTCCAGACATCTCGAGCAATCACTTCATTGTGACACCTATTAGGAAAAGGGCCGTGAAGCATTGGTTCCTTGACACAAGGCAATGTCTAAGTATGGAGAGTAGCTGCAAAGGAAAAGTTCAGTATCATTCCCGTTTCCATGCCATCCTTCCCTGAGCTGTTTATGTTGTCATTTGATGAGCATCTTGTTCTTTGAGGTACTGTGGTAACAGGCCACTGGACCTTGCCTGTACTTTGTCTTGGGTGATCTCCCGGAGCTCCCAAGAGCACATTCATGAGGTAGAATGCCTAGCCTAGCAATCACCCCCACTTTCTGTACAGCTGGCTTCCTCAAATTCCCTCACCAGTGGCTATCCATTAATAAAACTGCCATGCCACTTCTACTCTGCCATTAAATAAGGGGTTACTGAAAATGAAGCAGTTTCACTTCCTCCAGTCCAGTAGATGACAATGATGGAGCGGCCTGGTATGCCCACAGTGGCACTGAAATTGATTAATTGATTCATTACATTGCATCAGCTGTAAGACCCAGATTTTGATTAGTTAAACAGCTTGGCTGGCTAGTGATTAATGTGCCTGGAGGACTGAAATATGTTTTTTCTAGAAGACAGAGAAGCGAATCTTTATAAAGTAGAGACTGTGGTACATACCATCTGATTGTCAGAACAGTGACCAGAACAGATTGCAGTTCTGGGGATTTTTAAGGCAAAAGATGGAGTTAATGCTAAAATGCTCATTGTATTGCATACTCCCCTGCGTTGCATGAGGAGCACGCTGATGCTGCTGCAAAGCCATCCATGCAGCCTTGGAGTAAGTGCAAACTTACATCTCCAACTCACAGATCTTTATCATTTGGAGGCCAGTGGAGCCCATTCAGCCTGAGATCATGTGAGTGATGGCTGCTGGTAAACTTGCAGTTCTGCACCTCCAGCAGAGAACCTTCACAGTGACAGGCAGTGTGGGAAAGTAATTTATACTCTCCATAAACTAGGAGATGTGAAGAACATGGAAGAGTAAGTCCTAAGTTACTTATGCAGACTTTTCTACTTGGTTTCTCAGAAAACTCAGCTTTTAATTTAAGGAAGTTTTCCTTGATGGAAAATCTCCAGGAAGTATGCTGCTGGCACTGCCATCTGTCTCTTTTCTGGGGAAGTATATCTAGTGAGTGAGGAGGAATGCTAGCTGGTGGCTAATAACAAATTTTACCCTTGCAATTGCCAATTCTGATCCTAAAGACTACTGGTCTGTAATAAGGCAGTGAATATATGACATAAATAAATAAATAAATAAATAAATGTCTGAACTAAAATACCAAAAAATTATAAGCTGTTACAAGAAAGTTTAAACAATTTTTGATCTAGAGACATCTGTGACTCTAAAAGCTGTTTACAGAAGCTCTGCTTTTGGGGTGCTGGCACATCATAGTGCAGACTACTTGGGGCTGGTTAGGTGTGGGGCTGGCTAGGAGATTTGTTCCCTCAAACCCATCACCTGTGTTTTGGGCCATAGGCACAACTTGGACCAGTAGTACATATCTCTCCCTTTTGCTCCAGCTCTGGGGTGAATATTTGTGAGGAAAACAGAAAAAAAAGGAAGGAGCGATAAAATGGTGAAATAATTTTTATTCAGACAAAAAATTGAAAGCTAATAGAAGGAAGTACTTTCTCACATAATACACAATTAGCTTATGGAACTCACTGCAAAGGATACAACTGAAGCCAAAGATTGCAGACCTGTTCAAAACAGGATTAGGCATAACATGGAAAGCAATATTAGCCAGATTCGTAACAGTTAATACTTAAAAATAAACAAGACATCTTGGAAGGAATATAAATCCTCAGGCATCAGGACAGAAGCCAAGTTCTAGCTAGCAGGATTTAGGAAGAAATTTTCCCTCGGGCCTTCTTCTTCTGTAATAGAGTCTTAGCAGAGTACCTTGCACCTTTCTTTGAAGCAACTGATGCTGGCCACTGTCAGAGAGGAGACACTCTGGGTGAACTGGCCCCCATCCAGACAGAGTCTAGAAAAAACTATTTCCTTTATTTAAATAAATTCAGAATTAAATAGAAATTAAGCAAATGTTTTGGGAAAGCAAAATGAGTTTTCTCCCTTCAGAATCTGGGAGCAAAGAACAGAAATTAGCCTATCCCCATATTCAATAGCAGGAAACCTAATACCTAGCCTCATATGCTGATGTAATCTATTGAGTTCAGTGAGACCTAACTACATACATCTTTATGTATGAACATCAGTATGAGTCCAAGAGGCCACATCATTCTCCTTCCACTGTAACACTGGAGCCAATCAAAACCCTTTTTTATTTTTAATGCAGCTTTTTAATTTTTAAAGCAATCTCAGTGGGACCTTCTGTGCAGGAGAGGAGGTGTGCCAGTTCTGCTAACACAGCAAGAGGTTTGCCAAGACTAGGTTTCTCCTAGGACCTTCCAGAAAAATCTCACTGAGCTGCAGCCGCTATGAAAGAGCAGCACATCAACACAGTTGACATTAATTGTTCCTAGTGAAGAGTTAGGGAGGGGGTCCCATGTAGAGTAAGAAGGCTCTGCAGAGAGATCTGAACATGCTGGATTGATGGGCCAAGGCCAGTGCTAAGACAATAAGGTCTAAGTGCCAGGTCCTGTCTTTATGTCAAAACAGCCCCAGGCAGTGCTGGGGGCAGAGTGGCTGGAAAACTGCACGGTGGAAAAGGACCTGGGGGTGCTGGTCAACAGTAGATAAACATGAGCAAGCTGTGCCCAGGCAGCTAAGAAGGCCAATGGCATCCTGGCCCATAGCAGCAATAGAGTGGCCAGCATGACCAGGGTAGTGATTGCCCCTCTGTACTTGGCACTGGTGAGGCCACACCTCAAGTTCTGTGTCTGGTTCTGGGCCACTCACTACAAGAAGGATACTGAGGTGCTGGAGTGTGTCCAGAGAAGGGCAGTGGAGCTGCTGGTGAAGGGTCTGGAGCATAAGTCCTGTGAGGAGCAGCTGAGGGAGCAGGGGATGCTTAGCCTGGAGAAAAGGAGACTCAGGGGTGACCTTATCACTCTCTACAACTCCCTGACAGGAGGCTGTAGCCAGATGGGGATCCGCCTTGTCTCCCAGGTAACCAGAGACAGGATGAGAAGACACAGCCTCAACCTGCGGTAGGAGAAGTTCAGGCTGGACATCAGGAAGAATTTCTTAATGGAAAGGGTTGTTTAATATTGGAATGGACTGTCCAGGGACATGATGGCTTTCAGCCTTGGAGATGTTCAAGAAATGACTGGACATAGCACTCAGTGCTCTGCTCACGCTGACAAGGTGATGGTAAGTCAAAGATTGGACTCCATGACATTAGAGGTTTTTTCCCAACATTATTATTCTGTGATTCTGTTTCAGATGGGACAGTATAACTGCAGCAATGCAATGGGGAGGG
Organism: Calcarius lapponicus; assembly: GCA_039654755.1. Lineage (NCBI taxonomy): Eukaryota > Metazoa > Chordata > Aves > Passeriformes > Fringillidae > Calcarius > Calcarius lapponicus. The sequence goes on from CM077481.1 coordinate 45,891,097, forward strand.
CAGGGAGAGAAGAAAAGAGAAGTTTGGAGAAGGTACTGAGGTAGGCAAAGAGGAGACTGGCCCAAAAAAAGGTGGAGTTCAACCAATATTCAGATGCATCTTCTTTTGAATAGGCATGTACAAAAAATGCATGTCTGTTTTAAAGAACAGCTCCCACTCATCCGGATAAACCTGTTGGCTGAAAGTTTTCTCAAAGGAGCCAGCTAAAGCATCACTAATCAACTTTGAAAACTTCCCTAGGCAGCATTCAGTGTCACCTCTGATAGAAAACAGTCCCCACAGAAAGCCACAGTTGGAGAAAATCAGACTCTAGTAGTAGAATCAGGCAGCTTTTCAGTCTTTGGAAAAGTCTGTCCTCATTTTATCAGGTTATTCTTTATTGCTGCAAGATTTGGCACACTCTGATGCCAAAATTGAGCTAATTTTCTTCTTCCAAACTTCAAAGCAATCTCTTGTTAAATCTAGAGAGAGAATGATATCAATACTGGAAATTTTTCTATTCTAAAATCAATTTTGGAAATGGGTGAAGGAGGAAATAGAGGGTTTCTTCTTTGTTTAGCATCACACAGGCTCAACAACATGAGTCTGCTAACTGGAAAACTGTCACTTCAATAAGAAAGTTCATTAAAATGTCTGCAATAATTTCCTGTCTAGCAGCCATTCTTGGATCAGATGTGCCAGCAGGAACATGACAAAGAAGCAAGAAATAAAAAGTGAGAGATACACCTATTTATAAATCAGACCAGCTGTAAGACTCAAAGGACCCCTGAGACCTATGGAATGAGGAACATGAATTAAGCGCTCCCCATTTCCTCCTTCCCCTCTACCCTGAAAAATACACTGTAGAGTGTATTATGTCTTTCAGGAATAACTGGCTGACTTTTATCTTTGGTTTTCTTCTTTTTTTCTTCCTTGAAAACTTTGGATCAAAGTCATTGCTTATTTCCTTGCTGAAAGTTAAATTTTGGCTACAAGTAGGTCAGTTAAAGTTTCGTTGTCTCTTGGGTGACCGTATCTGTGCAGATCTGTTAGAGCAGAGCTTGTGAAACAGTTATTCCTCCTGATTCATATTAAACAGATCTGGCAAATAATACATGATACAGGGAGAAAAGAGGAAGAAGAGAGCCTCTGGGGGGACAGTGAGAGAGGTAGGCCTCTGGAAAACAGACTTTGGGAAACAGGTGTATTCCTAGCAGTTCTTTGTGATGGTTCCTCTCCCACTTGGTTAGATTGCTTGAAGTGATAAAGGACATAGGTGTAATTAGCTCAACTATCCATTTCCCAAGAGAAAGCCAGAGCCACAGCACTCAGTCACACTCTTGGTCTTTACTCAGGATAACCAAATGTTTTGTCTGTCTCTGCTACTGACCCTCTGTCTATCATATCACCTCTTATCTTTTGTCTCTCGCTGACTTTGTTTTGGAAGGACCATAGGGATGAGTCTTCATTTGCATTACAGTTGTTAATGAAATGCAAAGTTTATTCTGCTATTTTAGTACAGCTGTAGTTCAGTAATTGTTGTTGTTGTTGTTGTTTTTAAAGCCATAAAAAGGGCTCTTCTGCACATATCACTGTGGTCAAAGACCCAAGCAGTTGTTAGGTAACATAAAAATTAGAATAGGAAAGCTATAGAAAAAATGTCATAATGCCTTAATACAAAATGGTGACTCCAGTACTCTGGAGTGCTGCCTCCTGCTTCATTTCATATTTAAAATAGCAGAGTAGAAAGGGAATCAGCAAGAAGCTCAAGGATTAGCAGTGGGCTTGGAATAAGTCTAAGGGGGTTTCCTGTATGAGGAGTTCTGTGCTGAAGTACTTGGGGGACAGCTTGAGGAGACTGGTGATTTTAAAACTGGCTCTTAAAGGGTTGACAGGAGGTTCTGTTCTCTTTATCCAATAGTACAAAAGCAAGGATGTTCTCAGTCACATTGCTTGATGGACTAAAAAGGTGATCAAAGTCAATTGTATATTGCTTTTAGTTATAATGTGAAGCTTGTCACCACAGAAAATCATAGTTTGAAAGCAGAACAATGATTTGTTGGACTGGGTTTCTGAGCATGGAATTGTCTAAAAAGCACTGGAACTGCTTGATGGAAACTGCCATTTTCTTCTTGGAAACATTTGTTTCATAAAGGTACAAGTAGCAGTATCTGGCCAATTTCAAATCCTGCAGCAAAATACGAATTCAGGACAAGGGGATGTGCAGGTGAAGAGGAAGATTGCACTGGCTCAGTCCAGGAAACAATGCCGTTGAGATTGGTCAGCAGAAGGAAATGCTTTAGCTAAGGAATGAGACATTGGCGAATCTATCAGGTTATCAGAAACCAAGCTTGCTGGTGTCCTTCAGGCCAGTCGACAGCATCACAAGATAAAAATGGCAGCTTTCCAAGGGCAGCCAGCCAGCTGCTTCTGGGCAGACAGGAATGCACCGCAGTGCTGCAGAGCTCTTTCACCTTCCGTCCCAAAGCACACAGGCAAAAGAATCTTCTGCCTCAAGTTGGTACCGTGTTTGTCATATCCCCATAGAGGAGGAGGTCTTCTGAAACTTGTAGGACAGCCCACTGAACAAGAGAGGGATGGTGCAGAGGTGAGTTACAACAGCAAATGTACCATCAGTTCTCCCTACAGGCCTTTCTCCTGGGTCTGTCTGTTGCTGCCAGGTGATGGTTGAGCCTTACAGACTTGTCTTCCTCCATTTTCAACCACCTTGCAACTGCATATCCAAAATGAACGGGCAGGGACAGCACAGCTAGGGGTGAGCACTGGGGCTGTGGCTAGTGCACAGGCTGAACTAATAACCTGCTTCAGGCTGTGGGATCTCTGTCACAGCTGATGAACATCTCATGACTTCCAGAGAGCAGCCCCAGAGTTCGCTTTCGTTACTTCACTCTGCTCTTGTAGATCTTTGCAGAAAACACAATTCTCTTTAAAAGATTATGTCCTGGCCCCAGGCTGATAGAAAATGAATGGATTTGCTCCCATGAACAGGTTCTGTGTGGATCTGGGCTAGGAACAGATGTAGCTAGACTTTTGCTCTCGAGAAAGAGAAGAAAAAAAAAAAAAAGAGCAAGAAATGCACAGCACGTTAAAACTTGAAACTTGATTCTTTACAGGTGGATTTGGATTTAAAATGTTCACTGTCTCTCTGCACTAGCAGACCAAGACCATCTGTAGCCCTTATCAAAGTCTAATTTTGATGTTGTAACAAGAGATTAGATTTCTTTCCATAGCATGCTTGTGTGTTTTAAATAATTTGTCAGATGAGCAGAGAAAACTTCCTGTATGCTTTGTTAACTCAGAGAATATATGGTTCCAAAAAGTAAAGCAGAGAGACTATAAAGAAAAAATTAAACATTATAAAGAAAGTCTTCTAACTAATCAGATCAAATTTTCTGAAGTAAACAGACTTACGACACTGAAAAACTGTAAGGCAGAAGCGCAACCAATGTGTGATACAGGAGCTGACACATGTTTTCACTTACCAACCATAGCTGCAAAGCAAAATCAATTACTTTTTTTTTACTTTTCGTAATACTAATAGAGAAATCTCACAATAAATCAGTAACATTTTATTTCTGGTTGGAATAAGACAAACCCCTCCAAGTGCAATCCCAATTTACATTTGTAATTTTTGGTCTGCCTTCTCTATGGCCTTGAAATACATTGACCCTTTCAAGAATCTTTTTCCTTTAATAATACAGGTGTACTCCTGGTGGGGGAAAAAAAGCAAAACAGAACAGTGATTGCGCAGACACTTAGATATGATGAAGGAGATAGTTTCTGCCTCCAACAGCCAGAGGAACCAGGAGACTCAAACCACGCTAGTAACAGTGCGTATCAGCGCACTGTGTCACAGGTAAAGGCAAGCAAAGCCTTTTCTTTCTTCATCTGTCCTGCAGGTTTTTACTTTCCTGCATTTTTGCTGTTCGGAGGCTTGAAGAAACAAAACAATCAGGAAATAAGACCCTGCACAGACTATTTTGCTTCAGTATTTTAGGACTGATACCAGAGACCAGCTGTTTGCCCCATGTATGTTCTGGCAGTGATTGGGTTCCCTGTTAGTTGATGTGATGCTGCCCATGTTTAGGTCTTCCTCCAGCTTGGCAGTGGGAGAGTGATGTCCAGGTGTCCATGAGCTGATGCTTACCTGCAGTCAAACTGTGTTTGTTGTGATTTCAGGAACAAAAGCTGCATGAGCCCACACAGTTTTGGAATGTGTCAGTTTTTTTTCCTGTGTTTCTGCATGGTAGGGCTGTGGAGCATACAGAAACCTGAATCTCTGGGCACAGGGCTCTTTCCCAGCTAGTGTTAACCAGTTTGCTGTCTTTCAGATGTTTTGCACATCCCCTGTGGGGCAGACTGAAGCCCTTGAAATAAGAGGATTTATTCTCTTCATAGCCCTTTATAAGTCTGAAAAGTTATGTTCCTGGTTTAGAGGTGAAAGGGCAGAAAAGCATGTGTTTAATCAATGTTAACTCTCAGCATGCTAATGAAGAAGCCAGTTGTTTTCAATACTCCTTGTAGCTGGTGGAGACATTCCCAGAATGTGATTTAGGGGGAGCATACCAGAGTATCACTAGTCTTTCCGGTTGTATGGACCCGTCTGCCTGAGCCTTCTGTTGCTGCTCTGCCTGTTCACCCGTCTCTGAGGAACAAGTATCAGGTGCAGACACAGAGCTGCTTGGTGTCAGCACCCCTACACAAAGATCTACCATGGTACATAAAAGATCTACCATGGCTGTTCTTTTCCTCTTTCTCCTGATGTAGAGCCTTAGCAAATCCTGCAAAGGTGTCCATGGCCAGAGAGGGTACCTGTCACATGTGTCTGCTTTTGAGGTCTTGGTCAGTCACATTGAGAGATATAGCAAGGCTGGAAGAATAGGTTAGCAAGAGGAAGAGAAAGAGGAGGAGGAGGAGGAGGAAGAAGAAGGCACCAGACCTATTTTGTAAGTCCCATGCCCTCCCAACAGCACCTTGGACCATCAATGGATGGAATAGGATTTTGGTCTAATTCGATTTCTTTTCCACCCCATCCTTGTCCACATTTATTCATCACTTTGAGGGTTCCTCCACAGAGGCTTATGAAAAAAAGAAGGCAGGTGGAAGAAAGATACAGTTTCATCTGCTTCTGCTGCTTCCCAAGAGAAATGAGGTTGTCTCTTCCCAGCCACTTTTTCATCTGGTTTTAGCAGTATCTCATCTGTTGGGTATGGCAGAAAAATTTCCTTCTTCCCTTAAGACTCCAGTACTTTCAAAGAGAGCACACAGCCTAGAGTTTTGTGCAGTAGAGGAGATCAAGCCCAGATTTCATCTATTCTGAAATAGATGCATGCAATTAAAAGGAGGGTTTTTTGTGGGCTTGTTAATGTGTTGGAAGAAGAAATTCTGATAGTAATCCCAGCATAAGCATTTGTATCCTCACAGAAACCTTAGAAAAGGCTAGAGAGTCTGGATGTACTGTAGCTATAAGATGTTCCTAGATTCTTTACCTCTATGCACTTTCAGTGTCACCACAGGGAGCTACATGGAAATAAGAAGAGAAGGAAAATAGAAGAGCTATTAGGATGCTTCTCACTGCAATGCAGCCTCATTTTAAGAAAGGGCTGATGAGGGCAGTTGCAGTTAGTCCAGCTGGGTACTCACATGCTCAGGTGCCCAAATTCATTGATCAGCTCAGATATCCAAAAGCAGTGCTTGACGTCAAGGGCCTGCAAGCCTTTGGCAAAGTGCCATCCATCTCATAAATCATTGTTCTTCCACTGAGAGCTGCCAACTACTACTGCCATGAGAGATTTCTGTTGTGCATGAATGTCTGAAAAAAAGCATAGAAGATTAATTAAACAGAAGTAATAAACACTTGCCAGTGCCTTTGATTTCAGTGAAAGCTGTTCATTCTCAGCACCTATGAAAAAATATACTTTATGAGATCACTGTTTAATTGAAGAAATATTTAAATAAAGACAGTGTCAAGGGCAAAGCTGAATTCTGGAATATGTTCAATAAAATCTAGCGAAACCTTTTTTTTTAATGTGGTAATGTGCTGATTCTAAGGAATGAGGGAATTGATCCAGACTCATGAGCAGGGAACTGGGAATTGCATGTGATATGTGTTTCCCCATGCTTAAATGTCCACCTGGAAGTGCAATCTTTCATTTAAGAAAAGTTTTGCAGACATTATATTTAGTAGGCAGGAAACCAAACATATGAGTTTAAGCACTCCTAGGGACAAAAATAGCAGTCATACATAAAGGATCTGAAGATCTGTAAGTCTTGGGATCCATAAGCACTCTTTCCCATATATGTCTTTTCCTTTTCAGGGTTTGCTGATACTTCAAAGTAAATATTTAGAACACTGAAATCTGCTTTACAGATTGGCTGTAAGCTTAGTGGCTGAACATGCTCTTTAGAAAGTAAAAAACCATAATTGTGGACATACTGTAATGGTCAGAGATACATTTTCTGCTTTTCTCCTTATGTTTTCACATAAGTGTCTAATTCTGTGAGCTAATAATCTCTTGCAGTTTTTAATTTACGATGGACTCTCTCACTCAACAGACTTTTGCCTCTGTGCATGCCACCAACTGGAAAATTTCACTTGATTCGCATGGTCTGAATAAGATCCCACTTTTTGAGATCCCACTTTTTGTGAGGTCACTGTAAAATGATCATGGGTGGCAGGCATGATCTGCATTCATGCTTGTTTGCTGTAAGTGTAAATTTTGTTCAATATTTAAAAGAATTCTGGAGAAGATGATCTCACAAAATGACATTGTATCATAGCTGGGTAAGGACTGAAGGAGCATTACTAAGCTGCACTGTGTAGGCTGCAGTGTGTGAAAGCACAGGCTGAACCAGCACATGATTTGATCAGATAGTAAAATCAGCTCCATGGGTAGCTGGAGCGGAGCACAAAACCTGGCACTGAGCTGGTTGTGTTTTAGCAGGAGGGGCAGGAAAGATTGTCATGTCTGGGAAATTTCTGTCCTTGATGAGCAGGGTTTGCATTACCGCACAGTCAGCGGATGCTCCCACAGCTCTGCTGACTGTAGCTTGGCACTGAACACAGCAGGACCAGGTGACCCGAGCTTTTCCAGATCTGCTTGCTGAAGTTTGACTCTGGACAGGGCTTTCAAGGCATTTGAAAGCCTGTGAGACTGAGATTCAGTCCCTTTACAAACCAGTAGGGTATTCCTTGTACACCTTTGGGAAGATATGTGTGCATGTTGCATCAAGGTAGTGCTTTAAGCAGGCTGTCTGTGCCAGGTTTTGCATAGGGTTGAAGTCCAAAATTTAATTAAGTTTATTATTTAACAGACTGAGAAAGGAGGGTTCTTTCTTCAGCTTGCTTACTTCATTGCTGGAATTAGCTCAGATAATTGCCTGTCTTCTTTTGAGGTCTATTGCTGGGTCATTTCCTCTCATAATGGGTCTGTCACTCTCTGCTCTCTACTGAAAATCCAGAAAGGCCTATGTAAGTGCTAGGGAAAAAAGATGCACAGAAAAGCTGAATCTCCAAGTTTGAATCCAGAGCAATAAGCTCTAAAATACCTTTTTTCAGACTAACTAGTTGAACTGAGGCTTTTCTTTGTGACTCTTTATTTAATACCATGGGCATGTTCTGTATCAAGATATAACCAGAGCTGTCTCAAGAGAGCAGTCAGTCTAGGAGAGGAGCCAGGCACACCAGAACATGCAGGGGATGCAATTACTGATGGGTCTGGTTACTGTGTCGAGCCTGCTCCCACACATAAACCGTGTCCCAGCCTCTCTTCTAGACCTGATTACTCACTTCTCCTTCCTTCCAGACAGACACATACCTGCAGGTAGGGAAAGAGGACAGCCCTGTTCATGTTGGCTGCAGGGAAGTTGTCCCTTTGCCATCCCAGCACATCTCTGGCTTCTGCACACCTGGCTGGCATGGGCAGGAGCAGGCCAGCGTTTGTCAGGGTGTGGACAAATGACACCCCACAGACACCCCTCCTGTCCTTGCCTCCTGTAGGGCCACTGCTCCAAGGGCATGCTGAGGGGCAGGGAGGAGAAAGGGAAGTGGCTTCAGCTGGTGAAGAGAAGGGCTGTAGGGATGGCTAGGGGGAAAATTGTGACAAGAAACACAGACAGACAGAATGGACTGCTGGTTTGACATAGCCTAAAATAAACTATCGGGTAGAGGGTTAAAGGATGTGAAAACAGAAAGAGTAAGTGTTAAATGGTAATGAAATTGTAAATGTGCTCCATAGGTCCACTGTTGTAACAGTGAGAGCCAGACTTGGACTTCAGCTCTGTGTGGAGTCAGAAGTACAATTTTAGGTAGCCATAATTCTTTTTGAGACTGGAAACAGTCTAGTTAGCAAATTTCAAGCAATTATAGATGAAACCCTGAAAATTGCTTTTTCCTGATTTATCTCAAAGCGATAGCTTCTTCCATTTCTTTTTCAATGGGACACACTCCTCCAGATCACACTGAATATGTGTGAAAGATGGGAGTTAATGAATGGCATCCTGTTCTCCCTCATTAGTAAAATGTGTCTGCTATTGACTTTGGGCCAAACACTGATCTCAGTTATAAGACAACAGACTCCTAATTCTACTACGAGCTTATACTGTTGCCATTTAAACTCAGAATTTAGGAAGAGACTGCTGATTTTTCAGGCACCTCCAATTTTGGACTCCCTAATTCAAGGCAGCTTCAAGGTAGAATCAGCTCAGTTTCTCAAGTTGGTCTAACCAAAACCAGCAGTATTCCATAGCAAAATGCTTCTATCTTTTTTTTCAGGAGAACCACTTTCTGACTATCTCAACTACTGACCACTAAAACAAGGTTGGGGGTCAGGGGGGAAGAGGAGGGAAAGCATTTTTGAAAAATTGGTATTACTTTTCAAATGGAGGTAATGATGTTCATGACACAAGCAGCATATACTGCACCTCTCTGATAGAGACAAAAGGTGCTTGACAATATACCTAAAAGATTTTTATAATTATTCAGTTCAAAGCTTTATATATCTTCCTTTTTTGCCAATATTTCATGTAATGTATTTCACGATCATTTAGAGCAAATTCATAAACAAAATTGTTTCCTTGCAGCAAAAACTATGACCATCAGTCTTCCTGTTCTTTTTCAAGAAGGTAGAGAAATAAATATTGATCCAACTCCTTTTCCAAATTGTTCATTTTCAAATCCCTTCTAAAATATTAAACATTCCCCTCGTGATCTCCTTATTCATAACTGCTGTCCATTGATTTCTTGAAGCTTTTCTTTTTGCTTTTATTACTAGTTAGGAAATAAATCTGAGGAACCGAAAAATTGTTTCTTGTGCTTTTGGAAGCACAAAATTTTTTAATATGTTCATCAGACTCCTTGAGCTTATTTCTAGTTTTGCAAAATATAAAAAGGGTTTTTTTTTTTAATTTTTGTTTTTCTAGCATCATCTCTTAATGGATATCTCTTTGATATCCACATTTCTTCTGATCAGCATGAGTAATGAAGGGAAGATCCTATGCCACAGTAAATTTCTGCAAGACCACAGAGAGCTAACAGACCAAAGCAAGGAGAAGAAAAAGTATTTAAGCAAATGTATTTCATATAATTTTTAGTTTATTATCTGTGAATTCATTTTTCAATTAGTCAACTCTTTAATCAGAGCTATCATCCATTGATTTAGCCTTCTTTCCCACGTGTGAGTGTTCTAATCTAGTCTTTGTTTTCATCCCTAGCTAAAAAGGAAAATTTTCATCTAGATGCTCAAATATACTCATTTCCATGCCAGCACTGCCTCAAACTATTTATTTTGAGAAGATGCTTCTAGCATTAAAAGCATTAAAAATAACTTCTCCAAGGACCACTCTTCATTGGTACATGTAAATAAAGGCAGATAAATCATGCAAAAACATCAGAGAGAAGATGTCTCTGTCTCCCTTCCCCCTTCCTTAGTGGCATCAGTTTCTTATTTCATTCAAGTTATAAGTGACTTTGGCAGATAAATTCTGGACTGTTTGCCCTTTTGTCTCAAAGCAGACTCCTTGCACAGCAAAATGCAATTTCATCCCATTCAGTGAGTTTCATAAAGGCCATGCAAAATTAATGGCGTCCAGAGGTCACATCTACATCTACATCTACAGAGGTCACATCTACTCTTACTGTGAGAGTAAGAGATTGCACAAGCCATGTGACTTAGCTCGCCACTGGCATATTACCAACCCAGGGCTTTCATTACCTCCACAATGTGGCGGCTGCCACTAACAAAATGTATGGCTTTGGTGGAATGAAGCAATGTTGAGTAAGTGGAGGAAGACAACAATGTCTTCCACAGCACTATCTGTGTCCTGCTGACCAAGGATAAATAAGACAGACAGCTGACATAGGCCTCTGATACAAGAGGAAAGTTGGAGAAGACATGAAGTCAGCTTTGCTTGGCTGTAAGAGAATCACCCGGAAGAAAGAAAAATCATTCTGTTTTGCCCTGACATACTCAAATTTGTCTTGTCTTCACTGACCTTGAAGTCATTTTCCAGCAAGGAAATTTATCCTCTAAAACACAGGTTTAGACTAGAAGTGATGTTCTCAACTTATGTTTACTGAGATCTTTGTGCCAGGAAGCTTGCCGAGTTTCTGCAGGTTGCAGATTGGTAAGGAAGGCTGCAGGAGAGGGCTGACAGCAGAAAGGGAAGAGGCACCACTCCCCAAAAGCAGCTCCCACAGGTCTCAGGTGCAGCTGTGTGCCAACAGCAGCAGCTCTGCCAGCACAGAGATGTGATGCCTGGGCACAGCCGCAAGACTGCCACACATGTGGCACATCCTAGTCCTTTCCCCTGCACTCTTTCCAACCCTGGGGAAAATCAACCAGTTACTACTTTTGCCCTGTTAAAAGGCTCAACTTTCTCTCAAAATTTGTAAGAATAACAAAAATTTGCCATTACTAAATCCTTTATCCTTTCACAGGCTGGTAACGTGCTCCTTGCAGTTCAGTCTGCAACATTATTGGGTACAGCAGGCAAGGAACCTTTGATAGCAATATTTACAGGCAGTTTGTAATGGATTGCAGTGTTTTCCTAGCTATGGTAAAATGCTGAATTACTGCAACCAGCACACAACATAGACAGAATCCCTTCAAAAATTATTTCCTTCTTCAAGCTACATTTTAGCTTTCACTCAGAAGGAAAAAGGAGAGTCTAACTGTTTGGATTGCAATACAAGATAAGCTCAAGGCTTATCAACAAAGCAATAAAAATGCTTAGTGAATTATTTCTAATATATATATATATCCTGCTGTTCTAAACTAAACTCGGGGTTTTTTAAGATTGGCCCAGGATTTTAAAAGAGCTCTGACTTCTGATCTTCTTGTTTTACCTCATATTAGAAGATACTATTCAAGGAAAAAGCCTGGATCCTCTCTATCCTCAGGAGAGCTCCACTGCTGTCTTTATCAAGCAGTTGCCTGTGATGTTGGCTCTGAACACTTTGTAGCTTCCTTTTTCACTGATTTGTGCAAAATTTCTGTCCTGTCCTTAAGACTTTCAGGAGCTTCTTTCTTTCTGTCCTTAGATGGGTACATCTACCCAATAACTGTAATATGTGAAACACATTCTGCATTTTGGTGTGAATAATACTGAGTTTTGCTGGGCTTAGGTGTTCTGTTCTCTTCCAGTCTTTGGGTTATCTTTTGGGCTTTGTTAAATTGCTGGCTGAAACCCTTGGAATAATGCTGTTTGACAAGCAATGAGATGAGGGAAATCCCCAGGGTCTCTCTTGCAGAGTGGTGGACGGCAGTTTCCTGAGTCACCTGCAAAAGGCAGTGACACATTTGATACTCAGGGTCCCCAGTAGCACAGATTTCTTTCTTAAATGTACACCTCGTGGCACTATAAAACAGATGGGTCAGTTGAGAAACCGTAACAGTTCAGCTGCAGACTGAAAGAAGATTTAAAGACAAACCCACCTTAACATTAACTAATGAAAATATACTTTCATTTTGATACCAAATGGCAAAAAAATTGTGAGTAGATTAAGTGCTTGGAAGGTCATTGGTAGGGTACCACATGCACTAACAGTTTTCTGCAAGGAACTTTAGAGATTAGGCCCCGTCTGCAGAAGAAGGGTGAGCCTCCATCTTTCTTGTAGGCTCCCTTCAGGTGCTGGAAGGCCGCAGTAAGGTCACCCTGAAGCCTTCTCTTCTCCAGGCTGAGCAAACTCAGTCCTTTCAGCTTTTCCTTGTACATGAGATGCTCCATACTAGTAAAGAATCCCTTTTAGAACTGAAGGCCACAGACAAACAATAGGACTTAGCAACTTGCTTTATGCTGGAAAGGCAATTGCTAGGTGTACACAGGGCAGTTCTTTTGGCTTTGTGGCTGCATGCATTGTTGCCACATTTCCTCCCTTAGCTGGACAAAAATCTTTGCTTTCTGTAGAAAGTATGATGTTCATCTGGACTGCATGTTCTCCTTCACTCAGAGCCTGTCTTATCCTGATCAGGCTGTTAAACCATTTTCTCATTCCTGCAAATCCGTCCTTTCTGCACGTCAGTGTCTGCATGAATACATGAGTATGAAAGTGGCTCTATTAGCACAGCAACTAAATCAGTTAGCATTCCATTATAAATCTGATTTTTGACAGATTTATAACCAGATTGTAGAAATCAACTGCTGGAAAAAATGTGCCGTTTATTCTCAACAAGAACACATTTTATTTTTCTGCAATGGTTGTTACTAGACTGTTTTTTAGAGGCTAGAAAAATAATGTTATGCTTGTTTTCATGTATTTCTTTTTAAGTGAAAAAAACTTCAACCTTTTCATAAACATTTGAAAACTGTCTGGTACAGTAACATGTTTATTGCATAGTCCTCTCTGATGTTTCTTGAGGAAAGGAACTAATTAAATGGCATTACTGTATTAGCACATTGAAATACAGCTTAACTGAAGAAACAACAGCTGAATAAAATAAGATTAGCAGGTGGAAAATATAATGTCAAAACAAACAGCATTGTTGATAGAACGAAGGTAGTCCTTTCTATTGCAACAAATATACTACTATACTCATTTTTTAAAAAGCCTGAATTGACAGCGGAGCATTCCACTGCTCTTGCAGGAACTTCTGAAGTTTTGCTCCAAAACTTTGTCAGTGAGCCCAAGGTGAACTACTGCGCACCTTTTAATGCAGGCAGTGAAAGAAGTGGCAGGAGTGAGGGCAGGGAAAAGAGAGCAGACTGTCAGGACTGGTCTGGGTGTAAGAATTTGCTCCTCTGCAGTCACAGCTGCCATCTGCAGCAGTTCACAGAGGTCCTGGGCAGGGTTCACTGAGGACGCCGAGCTGCTGCCTGCTAATGTGACTGCTCCTGACACATCACGCAATCTTTTAAAGCCTGTGGGAGTCAGTCCCACCAGGACTACACTACACAGTTATGAAAAAAATTCTTTCAGGCTAGGCAACCTGAAATCTTTCTGCTTTGCCCTGCTAGACATGTTTTCTAGGCCATTCTTGTTTGTCTTTTTACTGTCACAAGAATGATTTCCCTGAGTGCCACTTCACACACACTTATTCTCAAGCAGCACTATAAACAGTGACAATTTCATGCCTCCAGGCAGGAAATTAGGGAGGGAAATGAGAAAAGGTTCTTTTGCTACAGAAAGCACTTTCTTTGATAGGAATTCTAAGGGCTTTGACAGTTTGCAATTAAAGGACCCTGCTTAAAAGAGTGCAAAGGATCTTGTGCAAAGGATCTTGTTATAAGCAAAGCATAACCTAATAATGTCTCTCTCCACCACTCTTCTCTGGAGAGAGAATTCCAAACAGGGAGGTCGTAACTCTGTATTCTTCAAAACAATAGGTCCCATGGCTGTGCTGGTGGATAACACAGTCAAAATTTCCCTCTGCAGCCACCCAGAGAGGATTTTTCTCTGTGGTCTCAATGAGCAATTCCTAAGGAGGACAGGAGACTCAATGCTCTAGCAGAACCTGCATAAGAGACCTAACAGCTCTGTCTGAGATTTTATCATACCCTTTTCCAAGGAAACTGACATATTTCAACTTGAGGTATTATTTTTAACAGCAAAAGAATAAGCCTATCTTCTTGCCCATAGGTTATATTTCAAAACTTTGCTTTGAATTGTACAGGAAATTTTAAATTTAAAGAAAGGTAAAAAAATCAAAGGCCATGGAAATCTCTGGTGTAATACAAATATCCAGGTAAACTGACAAATAAATTGAGTGCATTAGAAAGGAAGCTGTCTTTAATAACCATTCTTGTTCTTTGCTTATCTTCGTATCTGTCTGTCTATTGGGAATCCTTTCTTGTAATGCTTTCTTATCAAAGATATCAAGGAGATATTTGGCACCCTGTGAGCAACCCTTTGCGTTTTCTAGAGAAGTTGCCTTTGCTGTATCTTCAACTCAGAACTGAAGGAACATTGCTGCACTAGTCTGTGTCAGAGCTTGTGACAAGGGCTACAATTATATCTTAAAAGCTAATCTCTGCTACTCTGCTCTTCCGCACTGCCCAGGGTTCTCAGGCTGGTTGAACAGATTGAGCTTCCATTGCCTTCAGGTTTAGCACATCCCTTTCATGCCTCACATTTCCAGAGGCTTCCTCTCATGGCCACCTCCCTGATGCAGATGGCCACAAGGAAAGCTACCAATAGCCTTCTGTGCTTTGGGGATGGGGGCATGGGGAGGAAACGTGTCCTTAATGACTTTGAAGATGTGCTTCAAAGTCCATGAAAGTTTGTTTTATTGTGGAATTAGTAACCTATATGTTTTTCACTGCAGAGTATGCTGTAGGAAACAGATTAATGGGTGCCTAAGTATCCTGGACTGGACATTCAAAATTTTTCAAGGAAAGGTTGCAGACACAGACTCCTCTTGCAAATTTATTTAACATGAGGTATTTCAGTGGGTAAATCTTGCTTTCAACAAGACTAAACACTTAAGACACCATGTTGAAATCCATTCTCCTTCAGAAAAGCTTTATAAGGACACGGGGGGAAACATGGAAGTGAATGTGACAATAAATTAAGTGGGTGCTTGAGTGCAATCCCAAATCTGTGTGGGCTTATTGCCTCACTTTTAGTTATACTCTTGCTGCAGTGCTTTCCTGAAAGAGGATTCATGACAGGGATTATCATGTTGAATTTATATGAAACGTAATTTGTAATAAAAAGCTTTCAGGCTTTCTTTCATAAGCTGCTAAGTAGTCCTTATTATCCCTGCTTCTCTGTGAGTTGATAGAGCTAAAGAGTCAAAGCCATTTTGCACTGATCTGCACAAGTATAATTGGTTACTTGGAATTAATAACAAAAATCCTTCAGAGGAAAGAGGAACAAGAATAGATTTTGACTGACTATGTTATAATGGAATGAAATTATTTCAGTACTCAATGTGATAAGGAAGTAGTTATGTCAGTATCACTACATACCCATTAGGGCAAACTTGATGGTACCAAATGGAATCTGTAATCTGCCACAGTAACTTTTAGGAGGAGTAAGACAGCACAGCTGCCTGAGCTGAATCTAACTGCAGGTAATCAGATCTAGATTTTCTACCAATATTTATTTGAGTAGTTGAATATTGGTTTCAGCACAAGTGAGCTAAATTATCAACATTCACAGAAAACATCATATGTGGACTGGAATAGAGAAAAAAAATATCCAGAGTTTGCATCCCAAGGCAGGGAAAGCAGCAGTAGTACAGCTGTACTTGCTGTCTCATTTCTCAGGAAGCTTGCTGCCATGCAAATCTGCAGTTGAATTTGGGTAGCTGGCAGGGCCGTAAGATAATGTTCAGATTCCCTCTGGACACCTTCTTGAAGGACAGCCATCTGTCTTCATAATCTTCATAGCCTTTGTGTGCTTGTTCTTTCAGTTCTGTCAAGGTTCTTCTTCCCTGCTTTTTAAGTGAAAAGTCTTCTTTAGTTAAAACCTCTGGGTATGGTGGTTTGCTCATACACAAATTATGCTGTTTGGATTAGGGTGCCCCCCACACTGCCTTGCAGAACCAGGACATTTAGGACTTGAGAAAAGAGCCTAAGTTCTCTGCTTTACTGTCTTGAGTCCAGACCTCCTGCTAGCAGTTTGATTTCCATATGGAATCCAATCAGTCACCTACCTCTCCAGGCTGCAATGCAGCTGCAGATGGTTGCAATATCACCTTTCTTATTGATTAGACAGGGCCATGACAACAACTGGAAAGCTTGATCTGCCCAGTGATTTGGTGCAGTCAGTTCTCCTGAGGTTGGTATCTGTGCCTTGGCACTTAGCAGAAGATGGCTTCTCACCTGTCCAACAGTTGTTTTCTCTTCTGAACGAAATGGCTCCCTTGGGAACAGGACTAACAGGGGAGGAACTGGACAACCAAGGCAGCTCTTGCCTTGTGAAGCTCCACCTCCACTCTAAGTCCCCTTTTCAGTTTCGATGGTCTCCTCTGCATCTGCCCTAGTGGTCAGCAGCCTTTCAGAGACCTTTCAGAGCTCTGTAGAAGAGCTGTGAGATGCACAGGAGTAAGACACACAGGATGAAGCACCTCCTAGCAAATATATTAATGGTTGTTCAGGTTGGGCTCAGCCCATTACTTCTAGACCAGTAAGTTATGTACCCTACCTTGATGCGCAGTGAACATGGAAAAGAGGCCTTGTGGCCTCCAAAACAAGGTGAGCCAGGAATATTTTCCTAAAGTTTATTTGGCCACTCAGGTTTTTCTACATGATGGCATCTTCTCCAGTGCAGCAAAGGACTCCTCACTGGATAACATTTGTTGTATCATGACATTTGGATTCAGCTCCTTGTCTGCTGTCTGCTTTAATCTAAGGTCTCTAAATTTTCAGACCCTCCCACCCATTCCTGGCTCTTGCAAGGTTGTCTCCCAATAGTAAAAGCACTTCCTTGTCTGGCTTGTCCGACCACTTCCTGGCAGTTTAGCATTCCTGAGCTTAGACCTGTTTTTCCTGTGTTGGTCCAATCTATGTATATTTCCTCTGTGCCTCATTTCTTTTCTTTACCTTCTGTCTCTTTCTACCACCCACACATTTTTGCTCTAGGGATGCTCAGGTCTGTCACTGCCTTGTGTTTCACCATTCATGTCTCCCTTCAGCAGGTCAGGAAAGTTTTCTAAAGGCTCTTACAAACCTTTCTCTTATCACACCACCCTCAAGTGCAAGCTGACATCTTTCATGGTAGTGAAAAAGTATGCCTTGTCTCAAAGCTCAGTTTCAACCTCAACCAGGTCTTTCCATTCACTAGTATTCTTCGTGTTTTCCACCCTTCTGAAAACTTTCTTTTGCAAGCAGTGATTGCATTTCCTCACTAACAACTTGTGAATTTCATGTGTCTGTGCCCATGCTTACTACCGTCTCAAAGCT
This sequence comes from Calcarius lapponicus, assembly GCA_039654755.1. NCBI lineage: Eukaryota > Metazoa > Chordata > Aves > Passeriformes > Fringillidae > Calcarius > Calcarius lapponicus. The sequence continues at coordinate 45,908,440 of CM077481.1, forward strand.
AAATGAAGCAAACAAAAATTGTTCTTGATCAGCAGTGTTTAGCATGTGTCACCTCTTGACCCTCTGTGGTGAGCCAGATGCTGTGCAGGTCTCGCCGTCGCACGCCTGCCAACTGGGTCAGTCTGTTGGCCTATCGGGGAGGAAGCGATCGGGTGGTGCAGCAAGCTGAAGCGTCTGTGCTTTGTTTTTCTTCTTCTTTTTTTAATTTTTTTTTTTTACTTTGCTTTGCTAAGGTTGGATTTGTGAAAGGAAACCACCACTGAGTTCGTGTCATAGGGGGAAGAGAGACATGCCGCCTTGGTTCAGCAAGAGTTTATGTGCTCTCAATCTTTCCTGAAGTTTCTATCTTGCAGACCCGGCAATTTCCTGTTTCCTTCTTGCTGGCCCTGATCTTTATAGAGATAGTGCAAAAGTGAGAAAGTACTGTCTTAGGGCGAGAGAACAATTCCACTAACTTTTTAGCACTCAATTCCAGCTGCTGGCTGAACAGATCCTCCCCTCGTGTAGAGGTCCCAGGAATCTGTTACGCTGCATGTTATTTGTGAAGAGAGAAGCTGAAAAAAATTTTAACTCGATTGAACAGCCAGTTTAGGGTATTAAATCACAAAAACAATGTGAAAAATTCTGAGCATCCCCGTGAAATAGACTGTACATGTCTCATATAAAGACTTGGTTGTTTTGGAGGGTTTTTTCCTCTGGTGTTTATCTGTTGGTGTTGGTAGTTTTTTTAAACCTTTGGTATGTTCACAGCTACATGAATTCAGTTCAAGGTCTGAAACAATTTAGTGTGAAGGACTGTATGAAATACATCTTTTTACACACCTGGTAAAATGGAAAGTCTTGTGATGTTGTCTCTTCAGAAAGGACCTAACCTTTGATTGCTCTCAGGTTTTGGCTTCTCTTCTCCTTGAAAATACACATAAAGCTTCTGCTGCCCACAGTTACACTGGAACCAGCAGCTTTCCTCATTCAGTGCTGTACAGAAATGCCAAGTTTTCTGTACTATAAGTACCTTGTAAGTTGGATACATCAGGGAAGTCAGAGTGAGTTGAAAAGGTTCAGTACTCAGCAGGAAGAAAGTGTAGGTGGTTTCATGGAGATACAGAGGAAGTGCTACAGCCAAGATTGCACAGGGATTCAATGTACCCTACAGATCAAGGATGTGCGTCTCTAAGCTGCATATCAGCAAGTCAAGAGGGAGCTGGACTGTGCTTTCAAAAAAAAGAATGAACTTCCAAGTGTAGGAATATGAGTTAGTAAAACTGGCTTTCAACTCTGTCGCCCCAAAGCATGTTTGTGTGTACCTCCTTCTGTCCCTCTGTCTATCCTTCACTCCATGCAAGTCCCTTTCTCACCAACAGCATGAGCCACAGGTTCACAAAAGGGGACTGGAAAGGTGTCCATCTGCAGTTCAATAAGGTGGCATATTTACCTCCAGTAAGTTGCCTTCCAGTGAGAATGGCAAACTTTCCTTTGTGCTGCAGATGCTACTTTGCCTCCACTGAGTCACAATCTTCTCACTAGCTACCTTGCATGACTTTGAGTGTGTCCTCTGATTTTACACCACCTTTGCAGAAACTCAATTCAAAGAGGCATGGATACTATTCTGTTGAGGTTGCAAAGCTCTTCCCTCTTGGTCTGAAATGAGTAAGAGATCCCTTAGGGCTCCTCTCAGTGGACCGTCTAGTCTGTGCATGGTCTGGGAGTCCTAGTGCTGTAGCCACTAAACATCAGAGGGTTTTTTGGAAAGCAAGAGGGAGAAAGAGAATGCATTTTTCTCTTTCAGACCAGACAAAAAGGGTCAGAGATTCCTCAGGTAAGAACAGAATTACATGAAGTTTTTTCTGCTTGACATGAAATGAACCTAAGGTAGTTTTACAACAGTAATTCACCTCTTATAGAACTGCTTTTGTAAAATGGAATAACTTCTATTTTTCTTCTTGTTAATGTCTTTAGGCAATTCCCATGAATGGGAGCCGATCTCATTGTTTTTCAGTGCTGTGTGAATATTTGCTTTACAAGTAGCGACCTTGTTCACACTGCCTGCAGCTGCTTTTTTAAATATGGTGTTTCTGCCTTCAGGGAAGGGAGAGGGGAAGGTAAACTATGCAGTGTTTTCAGATACTCTCTCATGCATGATATTTTCAAATTGTGATTTACCTGTACTGTGTGTAGTTCTTGCAGTAAGCTGTGTTAGAAAAAAACAGCTTTTCTCTCCTGTGCTTGTATAGCTGAAGAAAACATTTCAAAAAAGAAAGTAGGTAAAAAATTTGACTAGGTGGAGAAGTAACAGTGTACAGATACACATTCTACAGCTGTGTGCTTTACCTCATCACTGCTGGTCATTCCCACTTAACATTTTCCAAGATCATGTCTGCTAGAGATGTACTGAAAGGCCATATTTTGGGTCTAGTTATGGACTATATGAAATGGTTCTGATGAACACCTGCTCCCAAACACAACATTTCTTCCGTTATGTGGCTTTAAGTGAAACCCAAACCCATAGTTAGTGTTTCTTGTATTTAATTGGCAAAGTAGGCTTACAGTGCTTGCACTGAATACTGGCCATATGCCATAAAAACTATGCATACTTTGCAAAGAAAAGTTAATATCAGAACTAATTCCCGGTAGACCCTTTTCCTCCCCTCAACTCATCACAAAGCTCAGGCAGACAGGGACTATGGTGCCAGCAGATCAGTAATGCAGAGAAACTTCTTGTGCAATATTTATACAAGAGTTTTGAACATGTGATGTGCAAAACATGGGTGAAGATACTCCTCACAAATATATGTGAAGCCCTTGTCTCATGAGATTCCTCTGAGAGCTGCAGATCATTCCCATCTCTAATAATCAGTTCAGAGCAATTGCTGCTGTCCAGATATGACTTATATCAGTTGGGAAATCACTGGTAACTTTGAAACTCCATGGTGTTCTGGTTTTGATTGAACTTCTGCTTAAAGAAAAAGCAAGTGAGGTTATGGAACAATTACAGATAGCTACAAGTCACTTGTTACTGTATCTACCTTCAGTGTTCAATTTAAAACATTACATTAGCCAAATGTTGTTTGGGGTTTTTTTTTTGTTTTTTTTTTTCAAAAATGTTGTGGACAATATTGCTGGTTTTCCCCTTCCAAATTACACTAACTTTCTGAGCTCAGGGACATCCTCAGGTATTTGACTCACAGCTTGAAGTGTGTCCTTTATTAAGGGGTGGATAGTTTATCAGCAGTGATAAGTTTAATATTTTGTGCATGTTGAGACTCACAAAGGCTTTAAAGTATGCATTAGCTATACAGATGGAATTTGTTCACCCACATTGTTACATCCTAGGACGTGGTATGACACAGCCTGTCATGTCAGGCATCTCCTTTCCGATAATAATCCAGGCTTCTTTCAAACCGACAGAGAAGAAAAGGCTCTTCTACAAGGCAAATCTCCCCACCCTAAGGGAGGGGAGATCCTCAAGGATGGTGGTCAAGCCTCTGACATCAAACACAGAGGACCCTTCACTGCTGAGCGAATGGCAGTCTGTAGGCCAGCCTTTTGTCAACATTGGATGCAAAGTCCTGTTTGAACTGGTGCTAGCTGAAAGAGTGTCAGACTACTCTTAAAACATGACCCCTTTTCCTGCCCCTAGACCAGACATTAATTTATCCTGGTCTAAGAGAATATAAATCATGCTTTGAGGGGCCAGGAAAAAGGAATGTGTTATTAAGAGGAATCTGTACTCCATGTTTGCATTTCATTAGCACTAAGAGGCCCCAGGATCTGTGGAGCTGTGACACAATGTGTGGATGCAAGTGAGAAGCAGAAGGGAGCTTCAGTTTTGGAGGTCAATGGAGGGTTTTTCCTGGCCTCTTAGAGGAGAGCACCCCATACAAGCAAGGCAGCATGGAAGAAAGGGAAAGAAGGCAAGGTGGTGCACTCTCCCAAGTACTGAGTGCTAAATATGTGTTTACTTGGAAGATAATGTGAAATGCATAAAGGTGAAATGTGACAGGGACTGTATCATACTATAGTTTGAAATGCATAAGTGGTATTTGTTCATAGTTGTTCTGCTAAAACCATGTTCTCTTCAGATTCAGTGTGCACAGGAAATGGTAGAATGTCACAGATCACCTATTATAAGTATGCCCCTTGGGTGCCTTTGTGTTAGAAAAGGTTTCAAATATCAGACAGCTTTTCTGTAGGTATTTGCAGCTTTCTAGTCAACTCCACTGAAATCCGTCAATAGGTAGTAGCATTGTTTCACCTCAGGGTACAGACTGTCTCTCAGAAACAAAAATATTGAGATTTTTTTGATCACAGTAGCAAAATTGCTAACTTCTGTATGTCTGGAAATAAACAAATACCATGCAAGAATCTCTACCACTTTTTACAGTTTGCAGGTAGTCACTTCAGTTAGTTTTAGCCATTTAAAATGCATGGGCATATTGTCAAGAGTTTAAACTTCACCTGCAGTCAGTGTGGACAGACGATCACCACCAAAGGGGCTAATTCCTCTTCTTTGGGGGATAAGTTGAGTTGCTTTCTGTGAGCTTATGAAGAGCATATCCTTGACAGAAATTGCATTGGCAAATCCTAAGACTGTGATTGCTTATCCTTCCCTGGCAACCTCCCTAAAGGTTGCTAAATGAACAATGCTCCTGCCTTCTCTAGATATTCCCTAAATGCAGCAGGGAGTAAGCTACAAAACACTGTGGTCAGGGTGATATACTTTCATTTAATAGCAATTTAGGCACCTAATGGTATTTGGCAGCATTGGTGTCCCAAAACCTCATGCTCATCTCAAGCAGATGAGCCCAACTGCAGAAGATGCTAGGCTGGCCTCTGGATCAAAGATTCCTGTGGACACAATGGTAGCAATTGTATATGCACAGGAAGGAACGAAACCTCTCTTCCTCCTAGAGTGTCAATCCAGAAAAGTCACAGCTCTCATTTATGAGCAAGAAAAGAGACAGTCAGAATTCAGCCATTCATCCTCCCCTAGGGGAGAAGGAAGTGGCTGGACTTGAATAAGCACAGGGCCTCAGATTAAGCTTCCCTGAAAAATACCTGCTTCAAGGCAATACCAGGAGAAAATACCATCCAGGACCTTATCATTGGACACTATATCAGCAATCGGTAATGACTGTCACACCCCAAAATCACTTGAATGCAATTAATGCAATAAAAATTTACTGCACATAAATTACACATTTTCAAGGAAACACCTATGAGTGTTGCAAAAATTTTAGGCCACTTCATGGACAGGGCTAGGAAAACCCTCACTTCCTCCCAGGCTGAGTGTGGGGTTGTGTGTCTCTGAAGTATGTATTTAAACTCCACTCTCTCTGGCAATCAGCAAAATACAAGGTCAAGTGATTAGTGCTTATGGTAGCAGCAGATAGAGAGCTCAAAGGGCTTGCCAGATCCTCCCTAGCATTACTTCTTCCCTCACATACAAGTACACTTACCAGTCAGAAAGAAAAACAGCCTCTGATCTGTGCTTTCATTCTTATCTTTTGCAGCCACTTCCACATCTACAACTGGGACAAGTCATCTCACAAAATGTGACATAAAGCAGAAAGCCTTCTGTGTAAATGGGGGAGAGTGTTACATGGTTAAAGACCTCCCAAACCCCCCAAGATACCTGTGCAGGTAAGAAATCCTATCAGTTTCTTTTGTTGGAGCCATCAGGTCTCACAAATGTTTTTTTCTTTAGAGAAGCACCTGAAAAATGTCTTCTGAACTTGCATTTCTTCATTTTTTAACCATGTGGATGTGGAAAGAATGCCAAGAATAACCTCTGTGTTCTACAGAGGCATATGAAACAAAACAGAGGCTAACTGGGAAATATTTCTACGTGGTGATGGCACAGCATCTTCTGTTGGTGTTCATATGGCACAAAGTAATGCAACTTGATCCTTATGTTAGAAAAAAATGAAACAGACACTGTAAATTAAATATTCTATGTCTAGGAAAAAAAGAGGGGGTGTGGAAAACTGCATTGAATATTACACTTTGTATAGAAGAAGCTGTTCTTTTAATTGTCTGATGTAGTAACTGAACAGTTTCAGGTGAGACCAGATTCACGACTGTTGCGTTTAATTGCGTAAAATTAATGAATGTCATGGTCATGGTGAAGTTTACTATTTTGTGTGCTGATCTTGATTCATGAAATCATACAAGTTTTGTTTAGTGGGGGGCTTTCTCAGGTCCTGGTTGTACCGTATTTGTCTGCTGCAATAGTCCCTTGCATCAGAGAACATCCATGAAGAGCTGCAGCACTGGAATTTTTCTCCTATCTGGGAGCATGTCATGTAGATTTTACCCCTGAAGATGAACCTAGTCATAGGGACTTCTTCACACTATTTTGAGAGGAAACTCAACCTTTAAACCTTGGTACCATGCTTAGTACCTAAGAGGGGTGAGTGAAAAGGGTGCACTTTTGTGAGGATATTACTGTTTTTCAGGCAGAGAGATAGTGGTTGGTGAAGACTGTCATCTGCTGAAACTGCATAATTTTTCAGTCTCCTTGGACTAAAAATTAAAAAACACTAATTGTGAAGATAGCTTTGGTAGGTGAGTTAGGGGAAGGTCTGCAATGCTTTCACTAGGCCAGGAAGAAACTGACTGCTTGTCTTCGTTGGGTTTTTTGGGTTTTTGGTCTTCAGGTTTTTTTAAAGGAAAACAAACAAACAAAAGCCAACAAAACCCAACCAAGCCTCACAATGTGCTGGCTTACCTGTAAGTTTCCTCTTTTTTTTTTTTTTTTTTTTTTTTTTTTTTTTGTAGAAAGATGTTACCTGCACATCATGGGCTTTGTTTTGCTTTGGATTTTCATGGAATTGCTGTAGTGCTGAAAGCAATGAATGCTCCATTGAATTTTAGGATCATTTTTAACTAAAGCGAATATGGAAAAGTTATATGTGCTGTGGGTTGGATTCTTTTTTGAGAAAGAGAAAGAAAGATTGGTGTTAAATTTACATGGTTGTTGTAAGCCAGCAGTCAAGATGAGCAGTTTGCTGTGACTCTCCAGAGTACGTACAAAAGCCTGCGTGTTTCAGCTTCCTATCCAAACACTGTTCAGAAAACTCCAGTGAATGGCAGAGCTGAGCATTGAGCAGGCTTGCTAATCATTAATATTGTCTTGGTAGTTTCAGAGGTATTCCATCTTCACTGGTATAAAGACTTCTTCATTTTAATTGAGACATCTCTGTATGTTCTGTAATGATGTTATAGGCTGGCTAATTTTTAAATAAAAACGTCTTGGGGACATTTGAATAAAGTGGGGGCTGTTTTTCCCTATTGTGGACAAGAAATAATCTTTAATTCTGGGGCCATGTTTCAAGGAAAAGACGATTCCCAGATTTGGCAGATGTGCCTCTGCCTGGGTGGTCCAAGACCTATTTGGAAAAAGCATCAGAGCTGTAAACTTAGACAGGGTGAATCTCATTTACAAGAAGGCAGTGGAGGAGACTTCTTACCCTGAGAACAGTCAGGGCCACCACTATTTTGCAGGGCCACTTGCTATGCCCTCTAATACTTGCCAGAACAAAAATTTTATGCTGTGTAGTAAAGCAATGCAATTCCGCTACATAAGAAGTAAAAGTGAGTACTTGAAAGTGGATGAAAATGAAGGGACAAAATACAGTTTCCTTCTTACTTCTTTAAAAATAAAAATGTCCACTTTTTATGCTATCCCAGTTATCTAAAATAGGTATGTAACCACTACACATTGTCTTCATTGTTCTAAGAAAACAAATCTACTCCCAGAACATGCTTGTGGAAACAGAATGCTTGAAATATGGTACTTGCTCTTCATATTTCTGCCTCAGTAGCAAGTTCACATTTTTCCATATGGTCCATCTGTTGAGAGCAAAAACAAAATTTCTAAAGCATGAGCCATATCATTCTAAATTGGTTTTATCCCTAACCAAAAAAACATGACTCAGATTCAAAACAACCATGGAATTTTCCAAGTAATCTCTGTTTTTTTTAATCCCCTATTCTACTAAAAAAAAATCCTAAATTCATCTTCAGTTAAAGTCTGGCTATATATTAAAAAATAAAGTTTTATTAAATACATAGTGATGATCTGGACAGGATCAGATCTTGCTCTTCTGGATACTGGTGTGAACTTCAAGAAAATTCCCTGCTTTCACGAGGTAACCACGTGAAATGCTCAAGAAATGTGTGAAGACATAGTAAATCAACGTACAGCTACATCTGTGGTAGCATGTATTTTCCCCACACATATTTTAATTAAGGTCCAAGACTGAGTAAAACTCTCAAAATAGGAGAGATGAAATAGGAAGCTTTGACTATTTAAATAAACTATTGTATAAAATTTTAGAAGTTTCGTAAAAGCATGAGTCACATTTTGAAAACATCATAGACTTAAGAAGCCTGGATGTTACTGGCTTCCTATGAGACTGAGATTCCTAAGTCATTTCTCTTCTGTTGGAAATGCCGTCCCCAGGTTCACTGAAGAAAAAAGATTTCAATAAATGCAAAATTCCTAGCATTTCCTTCTTACTTGAAAAAATCTATGTGAATATAAGATCTGTTACACTTTTGGAGTGTTCTGCTTCATACCATGTAGGTCTTGACAATCTGACCAATTGATTTCTGACTTGCAGACATCATCTTTTCTAGTGGTTTTGTTATTACTGAAGAAATGAAATTTACAACAGAATTTCATTGGATGAAAAAAATGCTACTGTCTTAGCAGAAGCGTGCTGCTGCTCTTCTTAACAGCAAAGGAGTGGATTATGTACTATTTAATGATATAGCCATTTTCTATATCTGTCTCCATGTAAAGGCCTTTGTAGAATAGAAATGGGCAGAATTTTCTACAAACCAGCAAGTTTGCAAGCAGAAGTTCCAGAAGTATTCATTCAAAAGACAGGATAGAAATACTAGTTCTTATTTAGGCCATCAAATGGATTACTAAGTACTGTATTTCCCATGGTAAAAAAAATTTCTCTCCCACAATGCGTTTGTTTGTAGGCAGTGAATGAAATGGAAATACAAACCATTCAGCCGTTTCCCTCCTGATGAAAAATAGTCTGATGATATGTGTTCAGTGTTCTGAGAAGTGTTCACCAAACACGTGCAAATGCTGCTCTTTGCAACTAGTGTGTGTAGAAGGAAAAAAGCAATTATTCTGTTATATGCGTTTTGTTATTTTGGTTTTACCCAGTTAATACAAGAAATAAATGGTTCAAGTAGCCTTTTTTAAGGCAGAAACAAAATTACAAGGCTCTTACAGCACAAACATATATATTTTGCTCTAAGTTGTTTGACCACAACTTTTGCTACTGTCCTAAAGGAAAATGTTATGTGGATAATGATCTAGGAAAAAAAAGGACACAACAAGAAATAATGTCTGAGTATGAAAAGGTGTTTGGGAAAGGACACCATAGCAAGCTGATTGTAAAAGTACGGTCTACAGGAAACAACCTTTCAAACTGGAAACTGTGAAAACTGTGCTGCAGTGCACATCTGAGCAATGAAATACCTTTAGCATTCACATGTCCTTGTAAGTGGACAGGCTCATCTCAGCTTTCCTCTCATCTGTCCCACCCTGGGCTCATTCTCAAGGCAGATGCTGCAGGCCATTTGCTAACAATGGGTTCAGCGCAGTATAAACACACTGGAGCTGTTTTCGGCACCATCTCAACAGGGCTGACCCTGCTTGGTCTGGAAGTGATTTCTGCATTGTCTATACCAGTGCTCAAGTTGTTTTCATCACCTCCACAGCTGCACCAACATCTGAAAACTAGTACAGACAAAGCAAGCAACCACCAGCAGCCAGTGGCAGGAGGCAAACATGAGGCTTTCAATCACGTTCCTTGGGAATCTGTAGCATTTAGCCTGATGACAAAGATGTAAAGGACCCTGTGAACTGAAAGCCAAGCATGAGCAAATGCCAACTTTCCAGGGACAGCCATTTAACAAGATCAGTAGTGCAAAATATTTTTATTCCTGATTCAGATCAAAATTCTTTCTATCAAAAGCACTTTGCCTTCTCTCAAAGGTGCAAAAAGTCTTCTGTCATGCCCAGCAAAAACATCTTCTAAAGACAGAGTTACCCTTGTTGCCTTTTTCTCAGTTGAATATGTCTGTGGAGACTGGGATCTCTCCACACTGGGTACTCGCCAAAAGAGGTTACTTTGGCTCTGAAGAACCCAAACTCTCTTCCTTAATAAACAAATGTATCATTACAGCAAATCAGATTCAAAGAATCATTTTCAGATCCTCAAAATACACCTTTATTACACAAATATCATTCCTGCATGGTTTGTTTGAACAAGATGCTAGTGTTTATCCCTGACACTGATCCTTTGCCAAAGGGATTTTCTGAAAGTCTCACTTGTGCAAGGGCAGCATCCCTGTTTTTTAGGCCTAGAGGCAATTGCGGAAAAGCAGAATTTAAAATACTGGGACAGCTTTCAGCACACATGAAACTGGGATAGAAGAAATGGAGGATTCTTCTGACCAACAAGTATTTGCAAATAATAAGGTTTTTTTAGCACATGGCAAGTAACTTATGAAGAAATTTGAAAAAGAAGCCAGCACCATGTCATCAGCAGGAGAAAAAGAGTGTGAGATTCTTGCATGATGGCAAACTCATGGCAAGCATCACAAAGACAGGCAACACAACACAACTGAAATGTTTTCACAGGAGCAGTTATCAGGTAATTTCAGGTTAATGCTGAGTAAGAGTGAAGAAAGAGAAAGAGGAAAGATTGAAATCTATAGATCCTTAATATGGTGGACAGTCATTCACACTTAAGTCTGAAGGACAGGAAGCCTGTCTATGGTGATATTTTGGGAGCCTGAGCCCTGCCCCACCATGGAGAATTAAGGTGAAGGAAGAATTGGTAGGCAGTAGCAGAAAAGATGGGCAAATCGTAGAAGAGAAATTCCTTCTCTGTGATCAAGGAGAAAGCTGCCCTGAAGTTTTTTGCAGAAGAGCTTATGAACTGGAAGGACAGATGACTCCAGGGCTACAATCTTGGGAGCACTTCTGCCCTCTCATTTTACTTATTGTCTGGGCTGACTTATTTTACCTTCTTGTGAGCCATGTTGAATATACTTCCCTTTGGGTCTGACTTTGTCTTCTCACCTTTTGGATTTTTGCAGCTTTTTGGTGATCGCTGTACTAACTATTCCTCCTCAAAGCAAATTACCAGAAGACACAATGTGCCATCACAGAAATAAGAAAATCATGGTATTTTCATAGATTTTATGGGACTAATGAAAGCAACAGTGTAAATTGTTGTTATGCACTGCATTGCAAGTTTTAAAAATGAACTCAGTCTGGGCCCTTCATGAGATGGAATAAGCAGTGATCTGGTACACATTTTTGCTAGCCATGATTCTTCTATCTTTTTCAAAACAGACAAGGAAAAATACTTTTTTTTCCTCTGGTGGATTTTTGCTGGAAAGTTTGCAAAGTTTTATCTTCTGGAAAGGTTAAACTTTCTTGCCTCTCTTCTGATCATTTGTCACTAACACCCAACCAGGAGGTCACTTAATGCACTTGCACTCCGTAGACCAGCAGATGTAAGTCTGTTAGTGCAGTGGTTTTGGTGTACTATTGCTTATCACGTTTTTGCCCTCTAGGTGCCAACCTGGATTCACTGGAGCAAGATGTACTGAAACTCTGCCCATGAAAATCCAAAACCAAGAAAGTATGTTAAAATAATCCGAACTTTGCTTTCTTCCCCAACTACAGCAACAAAATCAATAGTACTTGGTGTTTTCACAGTTCAGCTGGAACCGGCCTCTTTACTCACTAATTTGTGACCTGATTTTCTGAAGTACAATCTGTACACTATGGCATTATTGACCTCCAAAATATTTCTCGTTTGTGTCATTTTTGATCTTTCCATTCATTCACAGATGCATTTGTTTTGCACATGCTGGCAGTTTTCCTATTTGGGAGACTGCTGCAAAGTGCAACCCTAAAAGACCAAACTCATGGAGATGACTATGTACAGATCTTGTGTCCTTGCTGCCTTGTGGAAAGAGCATCCTAAAACCAATCTCGGTCTCTGGAATGGTGAATTTCTGTCTCAGATCTTGAAACACATTTTGATCTGGATTGGTTTGGTTTTGGCTGGTTTTGCAGGGGTATTTCTTTACATTTCCACAGAGCAAATGACTTGCTCTCAACATCCTGAGCTATTTTAACATGCTAAACCGAGATTCAGTTTCTGAAAGTGAACTCACCAAGTCATATCAGTTCACACTGAAGGAGCTTCTTTCTTAGCATATATTCACCTCTTCTCTTTTCTCTGTTTTTTTCTCTACCATTTTTTTTGTTTGTTTTTCCTCTCAGGTGCCCAAATGAATTTACTGGTGATCGCTGCCAAAACTACGTAATGGCCAGCTTCTACAGTACGTCCACTACTTTTCTGTCTGTGCCGCAGTAGAAGCATGCTCAGTCGGTGCTGCTTTCTTGTCGCTGCATCTTTCCTCCAATTTATTTTTTTTTAATCTGTAACTAGATTTGTTGCCTAAGGCCTAATATTGATTGTCTTTGCCTGTTGCATGAAAATTATAACAAAAAGCAATTGCAGATTATAACAGAAAGCAATCCTGAGATTGTTTGGCATTGAGGGTAGGGGGAAATGCAAGACTTAGGAATGCTGTGAAATTAATTCTGACTGTGTGATATGGACTCCCTGCTGACATCAAGCAGAAAAAGTACGAAAATGAAATTTTGAAAGTCTCCCCTTTTATTTGCCACAAAAAGTTTAAGAGTCACGATACAGGCCAGCGCTCCCTCAACCAAAGGATGGGTAGCTAGTCCTCTACTTATATATGACATTTGGAACTGACGTTAAAGGTAATTGAAGTGCTTACATTGTTTCTAGTGAGCACTTGCCAAACAGGATCAAAATTTTCTTCCTCCTTGTCCAAGGTTCAGCAGAGAGAGCACAGAAAGTAAAAAAGAAAAAGAAAAGAGGAAGATATTAGTTAAACAATGAGGTCTAACATGTTTTGGGTATATTGTGAATAACAGGTGCAAGAAATCAAAGATTAATGAGCCAAACAAAAGTGTCAGTCAGACACGCACATACACAGACTGCTAGAATCAGCACTGTAGTCACATCCCATAAGGTTTCCCATGGAGAAATGGGCTAATTATTATTGTTTGACAAGGATGTAGTAGAAGGTGCACTATATATTTATTTTCTCTCATTGGCTATAGCAAATTCAAAGATAACATACAAGAAAATTGCTTAGGTCTTATATTTAAATGCATGTGTACTACTTACATTCGATTGTTCCTGGTATCAGAATATACTGTAATCTAAAAGTGTTGTTATAGAAACTGGTTTTTTGATTAATTACTTGCCAGCACAGAAAGACTATAGTCCAGCTTAGTTTAATTTCCATTGGTACATAGGACAAAAAGCTCTAAGTATGTGCTGGACATTTTGGAGCCTGAAGAGGTGCGCAGGTTTTCTCTTATACTGATGGATGAAAAACATCCATACATAATTCATACTTTCCGTCATAGAAGCTACCCACATAAATCCCAAGAGTGCTGACTGGGGACCGGACCTTCCAGCACTCAAGTGTGCATTTTATACCCTGCTTTAGAAGCTTTATTAGTGTGAGTTATATTTAAATGCCTCTGGTAATGATGGCTCTAAAAATTTTAATGCTGTTACGGTATTTGTTTATCAAATGTTAGATTTAAGTGGCCTTTTCTGTGGATTGTGGTGAAAAGTGCAGTTCAGATTTTCTAATCTTAAAATAATAATTTAAAAGGAGTTGGTGTAAAAAATACGAGATCCATTGTTTGGTGCTGAATTTTATCTGAAAACTAAAGAAGAATTGTATGTTGATTATAAATTCATTTTCCAACCTAGGAGAAAAAAAAAGTTTAGTCAGGTTTTCCTCCTTTCTTTTTCAGTTTCTAACCCTGGTTGGGATTTTTAAAAACACCAGGTTGAGATTTTCTGAAGTTGACGCCATGGAAAAGGCACAGATGTGCCTTGCTGCAGGAATTACACATAGTTATTAGTACTTAAGTTGGTCAAGCACTTCCTCTCCTTGAAATGCAGAGGCAGAGAGCACACCTCTACCTACCTTAGGCCACTCTGAGAGCCCCAGCCAAAGGCTATGAGAGTCTGGCACTTCTGCCTGCCCTGCATCTGCACTGCAACATCTGATTTCTTATACTGCTTAAGATCTTGGAATGACACTTTTGGAAAGGGTCCACTGAGGGCACATTTATGCTTATTTAAAAAAAAAATCAATGAAGGAGCATTTATATGACTTTTTATTATCATACCCAAAGCAGACCAGACCATATAATTTAACAGAGAACTTAGAGAGTTCTCTAAAGGCAAGTGTTACATCTGGGACTTAAAGCCAAGATCATATTTTGCACCCAATTTTGTGGATTATTAACTTAGTTCTGTGGATGCAGCTTTTGCAAAGTACAGAGCAAATTGAGATGTTAAACAGCATAAGTGGTATTAGGAAATAAAAGTGTATATGTGAACCATACAGCTATCTAATTTCACTTGCTTTTAGAAGGGTCTTTTTTCATTTGGAAAGAAAGAGTCAGTGGGGTTCCAAGCCAAGTGTACCTACCGATGAGCTGTTACTGTCTTAATTTGGCTGTTAAAGAAAATTTTTCTTCAGAAATCTCCCCTGGAGTTGGTATTTGAGAGCCCTGAAGCTACTGGGCTGAGGACCTTTTGCCAGATGAGAACAAGGCACCACTGGGCATTCTGGAAATGCCCTGTCCCAACAGAGTGCAAGGCTAACTTGACTCATCTCACAAGCCTGGCTGGCAGACCCTGTAGTGTCCTTTCCTTGAGCATAGCAGTCACAGCTGCTACCAGGTGTGCTGCCCTGGGCTTTTTCTGTGACTGCTTTGACTTTGAGACTCGTAATCCACCACTGGTCCATAAGACAGCAGAAGGCAGTCCACAAATTGTTGCAAAAATACATCAATTCCATGCATTTTCTGTATGAATGTTCACACATTTTCCCCCTTGAAGTCAAGGAATCAAGGCAAATGGAGGAGAACAAAAGTAATGAGTTAGCATTAAAAGTTTTGAGTAATTTTCATGTAGTTAGGCAAGAGAACTCTTACGGCAGCACTGTGCAGAAGGGTCCCTGGGATAAGAAACAGTGATAAAGCCATGAATTAATAGAAGGTTGAGGGAATGTCTCTAGAGTTTAATCACAGGTAAACCGTTTGTCCTCTCAAATGCCCCAGATGGACCAAGGACCTCACTCAAAGGGACCACGTACTTGCTTACCTCACTAGTTAACAATTATATATGAATTGTGAATTTACAACTTGCCAGGGACAGGCTGTGGCCCTTCTTGGGCATCACCTGAACATGGTCCATGCCATTCTTCAGCATGAAGCACCAGTTTAAACAGTGTCCATTTCATCCCTACCATCTCTGATGAGCAAGAGAGACAGTACCAAGAGGAGTGGAAGGAATTTTCTTTTTCGATTATAATGGCCCTTGACTCATATTGTCACAGTGAAGCTGGCTGAGGCATTAAAGGGGACAAGAGAAAAGCTCTGATGTTCTAGAAGGATGGTCAAAACAGCAGTTACTGTGTGATGGCCTGATTTTTCAGCCTTTTCATATAAACTGCAGGTCTTCAAAAGTCTGCCTTTAGCTATTCTACTACTTCAGTATTTCTCATTTTCTACATATTTCTCAAGCAGTCACATCTGCATGAGGGTAATAGACAATCTCACCTGAAATTTTCATTTTCTAAAGCCTTTCAGCACCCTAAATTGTACACTCTATGTGCTGAGACTAAGACTCCTAAATGAACGAGCAGATTTGAAAAACGCCATTGTCCATCTTTTGCTCAGAATTTAAAAAGACAAGTTTTCACTATAAACTGCTCAGTTAATGTTCACTAAGTGCTAAAATTGCTATGATAGGATACTTCAATTATGAAAGGACAAATTTTCCATGCTCCTGAGATTTGAACCAATTGTCACTTTTACAGGAGCCATAGGACTTAATATATTAAGTTCAAAACCAATTTTGCAACCTGAGTACTATTGAAATGAACCAGATTTTGGATCCAAAGGGGAATCTAAATGTCACAAAGAGACTGTATCCCAGTCTCTTAAAGAGAAATTGTTGACAGGGGGTCTGCTCTTTGGTAGTTTAGGAGATTTGAGTTTGTTTTTAATTGAAATTGCATGAAGAAGAACTTATATATTTTAGCATTTTTCACTGCCCACAGAAAGAAACATGACATTTTGGTGCTTTAGAGTTGAAATCGGTCTTCTTGGACCTCTCTGCTGTTGCAGTTGATCCAGATGGGTCCTTTGCCAGGTGCAAGTTCTCCACAAACACCTGAGGTAGTGCTCACCCCTCCCTGGGTAGCACCATGTCCCTTGGCTACCCACCCACCTAAATCCAGCACCCCCCTCAACAGCAGCTGTGGCGCACCACTCATAAACAGAGCATGCAGTGCTGAAGGATTCTGTTCCACATTTCCCAGCACCATCCTCTTTCTCTGTAGACCCTGTATCTCAGCAGGCTACAATACATCCAACAAGTTGTAGTTTTAAATTACTTTGGTGAAAAAAAAATGCTTCCTAAGCATTTTTCCCGCAAGACTGTCGTATCCCCTCCCAGACACAACCAGAATGAAAGCAGAGTTGTTAAAAATAATTAATTGTATTTATTCTTAGAGCACCTAGAGACAAATATTCAATAGAAGCCACATTGCATGTAAAAAGCGTGCAAAAATATCAGGCTAAGTAGGTAAATATCAAAAATAATCACCTGTTTATAAAATGAGAAGTCTTGGGATGTTCTGCTTATCAGATCTAAGGAATGTAACTAGGAATACCATAGATAAGTCAGAGCTACATAACATCTAGGTCTGAATAAGCAATGCATGTTTCTTCCGCATGTTTTCTTTTTAGGCCTTCCAGACAGAATATAGTCTGATTTTAAATACCAACTCCCTATTGAATTATATGAAATAGAAACTGCATGATATGAATGACTTCCCTAAAATTAAATTACCTTCAAACTAGGTGTCTTAGCTATAAGCAAGCATAATTACAGCAATATATGTGCATGGGCATGTCATTCATTTTACTGAAGATTTAATCAAGCTTTCTGTGCAACAAATGTATATCATTAGCAGAGGTCAGGTAGGCATGTGATACTGGCCCTTTAGGAAGAGACCTAGATGGATTCCAACTTACTGAACGCTTAAAATGTTATTGATTGACAACAAAGAATTGACATTCCCCATGTGTGCAAACTACATTAAAAAATCCATTTGCTGTGAAAATTATCATTGGATGTAAATTTCACAGCACACAAGAACAAAAAAGGCAAGAGCTACCATGGCTGCGGTGTTGGCCCCATGGGTAGGATCTCCTAGGGTACCTGCTGGGGGGAAATGTGTGTTCCACTTGACCCACAAGTGCTGGGGCCTGGGTGTGCTGATTTAGGCAGTGATTTGTGTAAGGGATCAGGACCCCTGCACCCCAGGGTCCATATGACTGGTCAACAAGTTGTTCTGCCAACACAGCACAGTCCAAAGACAGGGAAAGGGGGTTGACTTCTCATTTTCCAGAAGATGGAGGCCTACTGCCGTCCATTTGCAAAGCAGAAGACTCCCAGTACTGAGTAATCAATGCCAGCCACCTCTGGGTCACAGCCTTCAAGAGCAAGGATGAGCATTGTGGGGACAGAAGCAGGGTCAGAAGGGAGAGCAATGCACAACCCATTTACAGGGGTGTGCTGCCCTTCACAGAGCATCCCTTTGCTTTCATGTTCCCGAAACAATTAGCCATTGTACGTGGCATGCTCAGCCCACAGCCCTGTTCATCTCAGTAAGATCTTTAAGGGTTAATGGTTCCTGTTGCATTCCCTGGACTGTGGCTGCTCAGATGCTCCATGTGTACGTATTTTTATGTATAAGCCTTGCAGAAGGTCTGGTCACATAGCTAAGAAAGGTGCACGTGAGCACTGCCCACATAACCATGTGCCCTTTGTCCTGTTTCATGTGCAGACACAGAATAGCTGTAATTCTCATATGTAATTTATTTTTAAGTACAGTGTATTGCTCTTTTCTGAAACTTTTTCCTTTTTCTTTCTTTTTTTGACAACTTTCTGCATTGGCAGAGCATCTTGGGATTGAATTTATGGGTATGGAACAATCATTCCTTTTAGCCTGCAGATTCTAGACCCTGAGAGATAAACCCCTTTTAATTTTTTTCTCCACTTCCCCTTTTCAATTCCTAACCAATTTCTTTATGCTTTAAAAGGGATCATACAGCTATAACAACAACCCTTGTCGAAGTGTTAGTGGAGATCAGTTCACTAAAATGGTCATCAAAATATTGATAGGATATTAATAGACTTAAGGAGTTCTAGGAATTACTGGAGTGATCATAACATTGTATACGTTCCTTTTTCTGCTGTATAGTTTTGACTAGTTTTGTCCTCTGCTTTTGGTGAGTTTTTCTTGGGTTGCCAGGTTTTGGAAATACTGTAAGTGTTAGGCAAAATGTCTAACTAGTATATTAAAAGGTAGAAACTGTTATGGCCACTTAAAATTATGCAAATTTTAAGTGATTTTCAAGTCAAATTTCATGTTACACATAATGTGTAAACCAGTTGCCTATACATATCTGTAAATGATATGCATATTTATGTTCCTTTCCAGGTCTTTAAATTCAAAGTGGACTGAAAGTTATTTAGTAATTTAAGTAGAAGTTTACAGCTAGACTCCAGATCCTCAAGTCAGCAAATAAATTGAATATTTCTAAAACTAAGCTCAACAAGAACATTGGCAATGGGTACTATTTTCATACTTCAGCTTTAAATACAATGGAAATAGAACTTTTAAGTCTTATTCATGAATAGACTGTACTTATCTGACTAGCTATTGTATTTAGAGGTAAAATAATGCATTACTTGAATAGGCTAACTTGAAATTCAGGTCGCTTTTAGTTTGGAATCTCCTATAATTATTGGTAAATAAAAATATAAAAAAACAGATGGTGAGGTAGTTTTCATTCATATTCTTATTAAAAATGCCCCCACAAAATGTCATTAGCTTAAGCTGTGAACTGTGGAAAACCCATTACAAGCCCAAATTTTAAAAATCACTCACATCTCAGCTGATTTTTGTTTTTATTATTATCTTAAGTTAGCAGTAATTCCCACTCATACGTATTATAGTGAAAGACGTACAACTACATTAGCATATGAGGAGTTAATTTAAAAGCCTTTAAAAAAACGACATGCAAATTATGCTTTTATATGAAATTACATTAGCAGAACAACCTCTTGGAATTAAATTATTTTTAAAATCCCCAGAGATATGTAAGAAGAAAAACTTCAAAACAGAGCAACTTTAAGACTTCATATATCATCAGTTATGTGTAAATTAGAGGGATGCGAAATTAATTGCATAATATGAATATTTGAAAGGCTGCTTATGTAATACCTTAAGTATTATGTTGATTTGATTTTCCTAGCATTCTGTAGGGTAAAAAAATTATTGAAATTATTTTTAATACTTAACAGGGTAAAATCTTTCCTAAATTCTCACTGCACATAAAATTCTTTAAAGACGTTCCTGCAAGGCTGCTATAAATTTTTTTCAAGGTAGTTTAATCAGCATATGTGATTTAGCTGGGTGTCATTAACTGGCTCCAAAAATGTTAACACCGGTCCGAGACAGAAGGCAGTTTTGGGGCAAGATGTAGTGTAACCCAAGTGCCCCACAGGAGTTCTTCACAAAACTCTTCTTGGCCTTAAACAGAGCCCAAGGCTTGTCTTTGAGGCACCATGCCATCTGCAAAGTCCTGACCAGGATCTCAGTCATGTCCCAGCTGCCAGCATCCCTTGTCACGCCCACTGGCCCCGCAGAGCAGCTGGGCATCCCTTATTTGGCCCTGGCTGTCCCCTGCCAGCCAGGAGCGCAGCCACATTTACATGAGAGCTTGCTGGTTTGGTGGGCATGACATGTCCGCCTTCTTTCCTAGGCAGACCTTGCTCCTGGAGTTTGAGGGAGGGCATGGCAGTGCCACCATTCATGCACACCAGGTCAAGCTGCATTTTCCTTCGGGCCTTGTTTCAAAGGGCACAGGAGGGAGCTAAGGCTATGAAAGCAGATCCAGGGATTTAATTTCCCATGCCCATCAAGACCTATAGTCCCAGCAGTATTGCTGGTGCTGGGAGCATTGCTCAGGGCTGCACCCACACCCCTGCTCCCTCTCATCATCCCCCATCCCCTGCAGTGAGTGAGCACCCAGAAAGTCCCACACATATGAAAAAAGCCTCAGCCCACTGGCAGACTCAGTCAGGCTATCACCAGCCAGCTGCCCAGCTCATTTGCAGCAGCCTCAGCCTGCACCAAACCTCCTAGAGTCGGTGCAATTTTTCCTTCAGTACAAAAACTGAGCAGAGTGTCCACTGTTAATCTTCTACTTCCTCTCCCTTGTGCTCAAAAAAAAAAAAAAAAAAAAAAAAAGAGGTTGATATGTCATTATTCATTTTGCTTTCATAAGCTAACAGCTGACAGCATGATAATAAAATAATAATAATAATTCAAAGCATTTCAAATTAGCTCCTAAATTGCTTAGCACAATTCTCCTGTTTCCTGTGACATCCTTGTAATACACCATTTCCATGGCTAACTAATAAGCGCTTTCAGAAGGGGCAAAAAAAGGGAAGGGGATCCAGTGCCACTAACTAGCCTAGGTGAGGAGTTATGCTGTATGAGAAATCCCTTCATACTCTGCTTCAACCTTTTTTTTTGTCCCCAAGCATTTCTTCTCTCTGTTTTTTTTTCCGGTTCCAAGCATGCTGTGCCAGGCCTGTAGTTGACTTCTGTACCTTTTTTTCCTGTCTTTCCTTATATTTCACCTTCCTCTTTTTCTTTGTCATAGTTTGGTTTGATTGGAGTTTCAGCCATTTCTTCCTTCCGTTCTTTGACTTTCTGTTCTTGGAGTGATATTTATTTTTCTTTAATAAATGTTTGCAGCATCCTAGTTTTACCACACTCACTTCTTCTTTCCTCTTCCCCCATCTTTGTTAATAATTAGTGCTATTAATTTTGTCTGACAGTGCTCATGACCTGTTTGCTGGTGTTTGATTTACAGTGGGTTTGGCTTGTAAGACAAACTTGTTCCATGCTGTGGTGCATTGTATCAGAGAAATTAAGATTTATTTTTGCTTTTTAGTTTGTTGCATGGAGTATTTGCCACTTACCCCCAGCAACTTTAAAACAAAACTAGACATGCTCAGGAAACACAAAGGGAAGTCTGCTCCCTGTTCAGGAGTATTTTCCCCTGAACTGGTGTGTCATTTATGACAGCACATCATTTGGACATGTGAGAGGTACGTGGCGCATGTGAGAGATCACTGTGCATCTCTATACCAGCCAGATGCAAGTCCCTTCCAGCAGGAATAATGCTGACATTTATCCCAAAGGTAGTGCAAAGCTGTGCAGTTCTAATTCATTCATTTATTTTTAATCACCTGCTGGTATTCTGACTGTGGTCAGTATGGCAGATCACTATTGTTCTGTCTGCTTAATCAAAAATAAGACTTGAGTGAAGCTAGACATCATTTTTGTCCTAGCAGCAGGAACACAAATCCTCATCTGTAAAGTGTCAACACAGAACGCGTCTGTGTTTCAGAACTCCTTACGTAACATTTCCCCAGCAGAGCACTCAGCACTGCTCTCTGCCAAGCATGAGCAAGGCTGGAAAGCATCAGTAGATCCAGCCCAAACATTAGCAGTGCTACTAACACCTTTATAAAAGTGAAATATCTCCGATGAATGAGATTGGTAACAAGTTGTCATCACTGAGCAAGCTGCCACCCTAGATAGAGAGTTCCTTTGTTGGTCACAAACAAGTTGAAACTCTGCATTTCTCTCACACAAGGCACTGCTGGTTGTGGATATTGTTGTGTTTTAGGAGGAGCACTGGAGAAAGAGTCTGAATTTTATGACCAGAGCTCAAAACCTGTCTTCATTTCCATTGGTGATATAATTACAAGCCAAGCTCATGTCTCAAATGTACAAGAGTATTTTAAAATTTCTCCTGTAAAGACAGCTGAGATATAAATTGATGTGGGATCAGAGGGATATTGTATAGGAAAACAATCCAAAGAAAGATAATAAGAAAATAAATTTCTCATAAGACCTGTAAAAATAGCTTTCCTTCCAGCTGTCTTTGCAAAACTTCCAAAGCATTTGCAAATTCTTTTTATTACCTTACTACACTTCATTTTTATTTCCAGCAAATGCTGTGTTTGTCAACTAAGAAGTTGTTTCTTAGATATTATTCTTGTTGGCTTAAAAAAAAAAGTTACTTTTGACTGTAATTCGGTAATTGTTCTCATCCCCAGTATTGTGTTAATAGTTTGTGGTGTAGTCCTGTTCTTGCAGTCAATAATGAGTCTGCCTGAAGTGTGGTGGCTGTGTCTCGGTGTGGCTGTGTGAATCTGTGCAGTGGTTTGTAGCATGACAGCTGTTGACTGTGTGCTCCTTGCCTAGCCATCCTCCATGTTGTGACTTTCTCTGTTTTTGTCCCTTTCTAGAAGCTGAGGAACTGTACCAGAAACGGGTGCTGACCATAACTGGCATTTGCATTGCTCTTCTAGTAGTTGGCATCATGTGTGTGGTGGCCTACTGCAAAACCAAGTAAACTTTTCTCTTCTATTTCGTATTTGTGGTTGTTGGTCAGGGCCTTCCCAGTTGACTGTAGCTTCTCTGGGCATAAGGTTGCATCTGGGTTTCTCTAGAGGTGAGCTTAAGAGACAAACATGTGACCAGGGTGCTCTGGTCTAAGCCAGATGAATGTGAGTCTCCATGTCCATCAGCAGTGCAAAATTAAGAGAGGTATCTGAAAGATTCTCAGTCTTCAAATGTAATTTGAAATTTTTTGTCTTTTTTTTGTTTACTTTCTTTTCTATCACCTATTTCAGCTGGTTTCCCCTGTTGAAAAGGAACAAACTCCAACCCTGGAATGATGTTGTTTTCCAGCAGTGAACTTTATGTATAAGCCTAATTTGTTTGTACTTGAGACACAATTAATGATGGTAAAAGTTAGTATACACCAAAGGCCAAAAAATTGAACACAAAAGCTCTCTCAATGCAAAAGTAGGCATTTAAATGTGTTCTGTGAGTCTCAAAATTACAGGGGGTGACTCTCAAACATGCATGAGGCACTCTGGACTATAAATTACACAGAACATCAGCAGAATTTCTGCTGCCAAAACTTCTGCCTGCCTTTATAAATCTCCCCACCAAAACACAGAAAGACCTTATCATAAATATTCCACATTTGTATAAACCTGATTTACTGTTTCAAGGCCTGATTGGCAGTTGGTTTTTGTTGTAAGCCCTACCAATAATGGATGTGTTAAAAGTGGGGGAGGTGGGAGATCATTTGTTCCTCTCATCAAGAGTCCAGACACATACACACAGCTGCTCCTACCCATAACCTTGTGCCAGTGGTCAGTGGGGAGCAGCTGAAACAGTAATAAAAAATCAGATCAATTACTGCTTTTTAGAAATCGCATCCCCATGTATTTCAACAAACATTTAATCAGGATCCTGAAGTAAGATTTTCTCCATAAAGAGCCCACAG
Source organism: Calcarius lapponicus (assembly GCA_039654755.1). Lineage (NCBI taxonomy): Eukaryota > Metazoa > Chordata > Aves > Passeriformes > Fringillidae > Calcarius > Calcarius lapponicus. The sequence continues at coordinate 45,932,081 of CM077481.1, forward strand.
AATCCATCAGGAGTCTGAATACTTTTTTTGCCCCAGACATCAGCAATCACTGTGAAACAAAAGCTAACTGTTTTCAAAAACAGTTGATGAGTGTCCCATGCCAGGACATGGCCCTCCAAATGCAGCAGTGATGCCAGACTGGTATCTGTGAGGTGATTTGCATATGCTCTTTTCCCTAAATACGGAGAAACTCAGAAACAAGGATATCTTGGAATGGTGTTAGGAGAACAACCAATGTAATAATCTAATAGCTTAGATTCTGTTGGTCTCCTCGCAAGAAATACTGCTACTGAATTGCCAAGGCATTAGCTTCAGACACTGAGTTTTAATTCAGAGGTACTTTATTTGCACATCATTTACATTGAATATAAAAGCTTCTTAAGTACACACTAGCTTACCTGTTATTCGCTCATCTCAGTTTTGTAGAGTAATTTCTTTTTTTTAGTTAGTGTCCTTTTACTACAGGACCACCAGCACAGATAAAAGCATGGAAATTCAAATACACTGGTCACTGAAGGTGGAATAATGCAGATTTCTAGGGACAGATTCCCCGATGACATGTGCCAAGATTTCAGTCCTGTAGATGACAAACTCAGACTCCTTCTAGAACTTGCTTTCTCTACCATGTTCAGGAATTCAGATTGTTCTCAGTCTCCAGAGACTCATGAAGGGGAGCTTTAAATCAAGTTAAAACCTTGCTTGAGTGCTGCTTCTCAGCCCAGGAGGTGTTTGGGTAGCTCAGATATCTCCTGGCACTGCTCAAATATCTCTATACACCTTAACTTACATGTCCTAAGATTATGCCTGGTTATCCTCAAAGCATAAAGTCCACATGAACCACAGAGTGTATCCTTCTGAGACCGGAGCATTTCCAAGACAGATGTATCTGCATATGCCATTCATGTGATGTGATATAAATTAAGCATTTTCCACTATCCAGGCACATACACACAGAGAAAATATGTGAAATGCTGTATGTCAAATAATGTTTTCATTGTCTTTAGGCTTTCATGACTATCAAGCTTCAACAAATCTATTGCACTTCCTCACTCCTCCTTTTCTGTAAAGCTTGAAATAGTCCCCCAAGTTCAAAGCAGGTTTGAAAATAGCTATCTCTTACACTGTCCTACCCTGCCATCACTATCTGCATACAGCTTAGTATTTTAGCTTTTGTCACAGCCAAAGTCATAAGCATTCCAGAGTGTGTTGAAGCCTGCATCCTCCCTTCACTGCCCTGGATTCTGTGAGAGTGTGGTGGAAGTTCTCCAATGTAATGAGAGAAAACTGGGTAATATTCATAAATTAAGTCTGAAATTGAATAGCCCTTTCTCTGATTATTTATTTTGGTGTTTTAATTAGTGTGTTCTGCATAGCCAGGTTTTACTGTGCTCTAAGTTTTGCTGCTGACAGCTTGTAATGATCTTCTGAAAAGTTCTTCTGAGGAGAGCTGGAAGGATTACAGAATCACAGAAACATTTAGGTTGGAAAAAACCTGTGAGATTGTGCCTAACCTTTGAATGACCACCATCTTATCAGCTGGACCATGGCACTAAGTGACCAGTCATTTCTTGAACACCCCAGGGTGGGTGACTCCACCACCCCACTGAGCAGTGCGTTCCAATGCTTAATAACCCTTTATATGAAGAAATTCCTCCTGATGTCCAACCTGAACCTCTCCTGGCACAGGAGGCCATTTTCTCTTGACCTGTTGCTACTGGCCTGGGAGAAGAGGCCAACCCTCACCTGGATACAGCCTCCTTTCAGGCAGTTGTAGAGAGTGAGAAGGTAACCCTCCTTTTCTTCAGGAAAGAGCCTCCTTTTCTTCAGGCTGAACAACCACAGCTCCCTCAGGCACTCCTTATAGGACTTACACATTGTTAGCAAGTGGGGAAACAGCAGCTAAGGAGAGGAGGCAGTAGAAGCATCAAAGTCAGTCAGAGATCATGTTATTAGTACATGGATAGTTCTACTAAATGCATTAGCACCCATGGCATCCACCTGGTAATCATTAGGCTTCAGAGCAAATTGGATGTTGCTGAAACAGAACCTTCCAGAGCTTCCAGGAAGTCTGTAGGCTCAGGCCTATGCCATTTACTCTCACTTTGGATTTCTGAGGCTTAGTCTGCACTATTCTATAACACATTTGTGTATTTCAAGTACACTGTTGAGGTAGGGGATTAATCCCTCTGAAAAAAAGGTGTAACTGCCACATCAGAAAGACCATGCTCCAGTGTCTGCAAGCAAGCCCTGAGGCACAGACACCTCAGCTCCCTGTGGTGAACGGAGAGGTGTAACTTGATGGGCTATCAGAAGCTCTGCCTTGGTCCTTTCGAGGGTGTCAATGTGTCTGGGTTAAAATATATCCCCCCTCCCTTCTGAGTGCAGAAAAGTTCTCCTCCTAAGACAGAGCACTGCTTAGAAATGGCTTTCCTTTTCCTCTCACTTATTCCTGTCCCCCTTTGTCCTGCTGACTCCTGGAAGGGATCCCAAATATCTTTCCCCCTGTGCAGGTCCCCACAGCTCCAGCTGCAATTAGACCTGTGGTTTTCAGAGTTACTCTGAGCTCTAGCAGCAGTGAAGAAAATTCTGGCAAAAAAAGTGATGTTATATTATTATCACTAACATCAACATGCTGAGAGGTGCAGCTGCTCTCCTTTTGTCTATTAAAATTGTTTCTGTGTTTCATGCACAGGAAGCAGAGGAAAAAGTTGCATGACCGCCTTCGTCAGAGCCTGCGCTCAGAAAGGAACAACATGATGAACATGGCCAATGGGCCACACCACCCCAACCCACCGCCTGATAACGTCCAGCTCGTTAATGTAGGTTTCACTGCATGTGTTTCAGCCTAGGCTGCCAGTGCCACAGGAAAGCTCACCCCACAGCTTTTAAACATATACCTGCTGCTGCAGGCTGGTGACTGATTTCTCGAGGCTTTCTCCAAGCAGAAAAAATTGCTATCACAAACTGCTGCCGTCTTCTCCATCAGAGAATAGTATTTTTGGTGTATCTGATGGTAATGGGAGGTTGCTTTTCCACACATCTGTCTGTTAGGACTCGTTCCCTTGTTAACTACATTTTTAGAGCTTATTTCTGATGCAGACCTTTGCTACTTTCATCATTTGTCTCCTCCTATTTTGAGTCTAGATGGGCTATGTACACAGAGGTGTACATGAATGTCCTTAAGTGTGTCGGTATGGTTTCTGCATGTATTTAAATGACAAAATTTGTGCTTTGGCACCTGCAAAAGGTTGGAATCTGGGAAGGAGGGATTGGGAATTATGTCTGTAAATGTGCTGTGAATTACAGTTTGTAAACCTGAGGTTTGTCTGGGCTTTTTCAGCAGTACGTTTCGAAAAACGTAATCTCCAGTGAGCATGTCATCGAGCGAGAAACAGAGACCTCGTTTTCTACAAGCCACTACACCTCAACAACACATCACTCTGTGACAGTCACCCAGACATCTAGCCACAGGTACTAGAGGGGAAGGCTGTTGTAAAACCAAAAAATGTGTAAAACAACAAAGCAGGGAAGATCTATGCTTCCTTCATAGTGTTTTCATTTTAAGGCTAACAATATTTGATGTCATATCATCTAATTAATTATCTTTCCAGGAACTGACGAAGACCTTTGTTTTCTGAATGGCATTCCAATACTGTCATACTGAATTTTAGTATATGCAAATTGCTAAATCAGTGACAGTTCTAATGACTGCAAAGCCTTTCTTCCCTCTCTTTTGATCCATACATGCAAAATCACCTTGATTCCTGTGGATTCGCTAAACTCTGCAGCTCCAGTTACCTACCCAGAGGGTATGCTGCATATCTTGTGTGGCAACAGAGCCCCTCCTTTCCCTGTCTAAACTTCTGCTCATACACAGTTGCCACCAAAGCCCACTCTCACACTCCCCCTTTCTCTTTCCCTGGTTTCTGCTCTCCAGCTGGAGCAATGGCCACACTGAAAGCATCCTCTCTGAAAGCCACTCGGTGCTCGTCAGCTCCTCCATGGAGAACAGCAGGCATGCCAGCCCAGCAGGGCCCCGGGGCCGTCTCAACGGCATCGGTGGGCCACGGGAAGGGAACAGCTTCCTCCGGCACGCCAGGGAGACCCCCGATTCCTACCGAGACTCTCCTCACAGTGAAAGGTAGGACACACCACCCCATCGCTTTCAGCTGGCAAGACCTGGTGTTTTCTCAGGTGGTTTCAAAGCTTGGGAGCACAGGAGAAAATGCAACAGTGCAGCTGTTCATGTAGGGCAAGCATCTCCTTATTCATAAAGGTGGAGAGCTGAGTAGCAGTTTAAAGTCTACCAAAAGCATTTCTTCCCTTCTTTCCTCTGCTGATTTTAGTCCTGTTATCCAGCAGTTCACACTTGGAAAAGCTCCATTGGAGTAATTAGTCAGAAGTCTCCATTGGAAACTCAAACAGAACTTTGCCTACTTACCAATTTCTTAGATGATGCAAGTGAGAAGACTGAGAGATTTTGCAGTGAGAAAGTAATGTTTTGATCCACAGGAGGAGGGCACTAAGGACTCCTAAGCAGTATAGAAGTTATGCCACCAGTCACTTTCTGGAGTGTTCCAGCTCCTGAACTCCCCTTAACCCTTTATTAAATTAAAGCAAGAAACACAAAGTGCAAGCCAGAAGGACTCAGGTCATTATTAAATCAGGAACAGTTATAAATAAACCTGGCCAGGAGTTTTCCAACCAAGTAATTTTTTTTTCTTAAAAGATTGTTCATCAGCTCCTATGGTCTGCCTACAAGTACATCAGTCACAAAAAAACTTTAACTGAAAAAATCCTGCTCAGGTTTAGGCTAGCATTTTAGTTCAAGATGGCCCCAGAATAGCAATAGAAAGATTGACAAGAAACAAGACATTTAAAAAGAGCTTTTATCCCTGGAATCATAGGCAGAATAAAAGGAAAACAAAAGGTTATGGACCAGTTCTCTGAGGACTTCGAAATCACAAGGGATTTGGCCTTCTGGAGTGTCAATGATGCCAAAAATGCAGCCAGGAAATCCCCAAGGAGACTGAGTTGTGTAGGAGACAAATTGTGGTTTTCATAAAAATGAGTGTGCACATACAGCAAACGCCATTTCTGTGGTACTCCATCTGCCGCACAAATAACTGCTAAGCAGCAGGAAGAGGGACCACTGAGGAAGGACCCTGAGTGTAGTACCACCAAGGATAATAAACTACCCTCTCATTAAAAATTTTGTGTTATTTACTATGGAATTTAATTTGAAGATATGTGGCTCACATGACATAAACAGCCATGGCTCCAATCCAGCAGAGCACTTTGACAAGATTATCTTTTAATTGTGCAAGTAGGCCCACTGAAATCAGCAAGATTACTCACACGGGTAGAGCTCAGCATGTGCTTAAGTGCTTTGCTGGATCAGGACCTGTAACAGTAAATACCATGTTGTCCCCTGCCTGGGAACCTAGCAGGATGCACGGCCACACGCCTGCCAATGGTGAGTAGCACAGCTTAGCATATTTGGGCATCTGCATGTCAGAAGTGAAGACCATTCTTGCTGGCTGCCTGCATTGCATGGGACACCCAAAGCATCATCCTAATACAAACTGTTTAGATTTAACTGGGGGGGTGGCGTTAGGGGAGAGGGAAGACCATATTCCTTTTTGTTTCTCTAAGAATTAAGGCATTTCATCAATTATTTTGTCTCTTGAAGGTTGTACTGTAGGTCAATAGCAGCAACATTTCTGTGATAATTCATCAGGCATTGACATCCTTGCCTGTCCCTGAAGCAATCACAAATTTGGAACGTGGGAGTTGATAGTTCCCTGGGCATTAATTGCAGGCCTCATCTTTTTTTAGCAAGCAGGAAATACATCAACAGTTGTTCCTGAGATGGCTATGGCTTGTGTATATAAGCAAGAAAGTGAGAGTTATTTGGAACTAAAACTTACTCAGAAACATAAAGGAATGTAGGAGCTGACAAATTACTTCCTGAAGCCATCACATGTTGCTGTACTGTGAATTGGTAGACCAAGGCTCTACTCCCTCAATTTTCAAATTAAATTGAACGGACATTACAAGGGGTTGTTTTGCATTACCCATATATTTGCTGGATCCCATGTCCTGCCACCTGTGTACACAAGCAGAGGCACAAGCAGTTTTGTCTTGGATGTCCTTAGCTGTCTTACAGGAGAGAAGATCAAAAAACACTGTCTCTGCACAAAAGGCTGGACTATATGATGAAGTTGGCAGCATATAACAAGTTAATGTGTGCTGGATGGCCATGGGTATGCTCTGATCCCCTTTCACTGAGCCAGCATAGTTGGCCATGAAGCTGGATAAATCAATCACCTTTTAACCTTCCTTTCAGGATGGCTAGAGCTGCACAAGTTCAGCTCCTGAGCCTGAGATTGCAGACAGCAGCTAGTTAGCACTGCTCTGTTAGGATGTGGGGGAACAGACTAGAAATGTGTGAATGCACAGCACTTCAGTGTGAGTAACTGGACACTGTTGGAAGCCTGCACAATACATTGAACACATTTAACCAACTCAATGGGTTAACAGAACCAGTTTAGCTAAAATCCAGTGTGTCATAAAGACATATATCCAACAGTGTACCAACTGGGAAAGTAGAAAGGCTTCAGTTTTTCAGACAATGCCTATTAAAAATGTGAAAGGAATGAAAAGCTCACTCATGGAAGCAGAAAAATTACTTAATTCATCCAACGCACAGACCTATTCATTGCCCTTTGCTTAACCAACTTGATTAATTCCTGTACATATCTCCAGGTTGGGTTTTTTCCTTTCTCTTGCTCCTCAGTTCATGTAAATCAATGTGCAATCAATGCGCCTCTAGTGAAATCAATTTATGTTGCTGCACATCTGTCCAGAATCTGTCCCATTTTCTCCCTTTTCCTGTAACTCCATTTTTATCAAGTGTAATATGTGCAACTGAGTCATAAATTGGATAAGAAAGATGGATTCAGGTTTATTTTGGTAATTTCAGGCTCAGATAAATAAGCCACTAATGGAAAACTAAATAACTACATCAGTCATAGACATACAGCTTTTCTCAATGGGCCTGTGATGGTGCTCAGAACAATTTTAACTTTAGACACAGATGAAATTCGGGCAGATGAATTTAGGATAAGAATAAAAGCAAAGCCCGACCATGCAAAGTGTCATACTGGGCACTGTGCTTTTGATTGAGTGGTTTTAGGCAGATCCTCACCTGGCATGAATCCACATCACCTCATAGCATGTCTACTGATTAAAACTAATTGAGAGCTTCACATTTTTTGTTCTGTTTCTTTGGGACAAACCCTGTAATGGCACCTGAGTTTCATTTTCAGAAATCACTTCTGACCACTACCCTTCCTGCAGGAACAGGGACAAATTTTGCAGAGAAATCATAGGCACTAGGCCAGACAATCCTGTCTTTCAGCATTTGTTCCCATATGAGGACAGATGATACTCTGTGCTTCTTTGCAGATAGATCTACCAGCCAGGGTAACTAGCACCCAGGAGTGGAGCAGCACAAATGCTTCTCTGACTACCCTTGGTGATTAAAATTAGCAGATTCTGGCTCTATATTTTATTCAAACATTACTTTCCTCCCTAGTCTGAGACAGTTTGGTGGCCAGAAGAGGGTGAAGCCCCAAGAGGACTGTCCTTCAGTTCCCTTCCTTTCTTTCCCCCTGTCTGTTTGCATGTACCCCAGATTCTGGTCAAATCCTTCCAGAAGTGCAGCAGCTGTTTTCCTTTTGAGAAAATACTTGCAAATGCATTTTGTTTCTGGCAGCCTGTCTGTCTCTGAATCCCATTCTTGGATTCATTCCAGAAAGTTATTCTGGTAAAAAATTTACAGCATCTCCATGGCTGGGATCTGGGAGTTTTGCTGTGCTCCTCCTGCTTTAATATGTTTTTGCCCAGAGTCCCAGAAGTCAACAGTTTATGGGATTAATAGGAACAGGAAAGGTTCCTTAGTAGCCTTGTGTGAGTATGCTGGGGATCTTAAGGGAATCCCTGCCATTTCTCTCCCAGTCCACGTGAGTGGCTGTTTTTACAGGTAACCACTGCTCCTGTGCTCGCAACCTGTCCCCATCTCTTTTCTTCAGGTATGTCTCAGCTATGACCACACCAGCTCGCATGTCACCCGTTGATTTTCACACTCCAACTTCTCCCAAGTCCCGCCCCTCCACGATGTCACCCCCGGCTTCCAGCCTGACCGTCTCCATCCCTTCCGTGGCGGTGAGTCCCTTCATAGAAGAGGAGCGACCTCTGCTCCTGGTGACTCCGCTGCAGCTGCATGAGAAGTATGACCACCACATTCAGCAATTCAACTCCTTTCAACACAATGCCACCCATGAGAGCAGCAGCCTGCCGCCAAGTCCTCTGCGGATCGTGGAGGATGAGGAATACGAGACCACGCAGGAGTACGAACCAGCACAGGAGCCTCCAAAGAAACTCACCAACAGCCGGAGGGTCAAAAGAACAAAGCCCAACGGCCACATTTCCAGCAGGGTGGAAGTGGACTCTGACACAAGCTCTGAGAGCAGCAGCTCTGAGACCGAAACGGAAGATGAAAGAATAGGTGAGGATACACCATTCCTGAGCATACCGAACCCCGGGGCAGCCGGTCTGGAGCCAGCCACTGCCTTCCGGCTGGCTGAAACCAGGACTAACCCGGCAAATCGCTTCTCCACACCAGAAGAGTTACAAGCAAGGTTGTCCAGTGTGATAGCTAACCAAGACCCTATTGCTGTATAAAACATAAAACACATAGATTCACATGTAAAACTTTATTTTATATAATGAAGTATTCCACCTTTAAATTAAACAATTTATTTTATTTTAGCAATTCCGCTGATAGAAAACAGGAGGGGAGAAAACTTTTATAAATTAAATATACGTATGTACAAATGTGTTATGTGCCATATGTAGCAATTTTTTACAGTATTTCAAAAATGGGGAAAGATATCAATGGTGCCTTTATGTTATGTTAAGTTGAGAGAAGGTTTTGTACAGTTACAATGATGGCTGTCCCATAGTATTTTGCAAAACCTTTTAGCCCTCAGTTGTCCTAGCTTTTTTGTGCACTGCATTATAATGACTGGATGTATGATTTGCAAGAATTGCAGAAGTCCCTCTGGTCGCTTGTTGTAGAGTCTCGAAATCAGAAAGCCCTGTAATGGCACTCTCACCCTACTCCACCAGAAAAACACACGTATACACACACACAGAGTCAGAAAGGAAAAAAAAATACTAAAAAAAAATACTAAAAAAAAAAAAAAAAGATAAAAAAAGTTTAAAAAAAAGTTTCTTATATGAGAACTTTTATTTGCTTTCCGTATATGAGATGAGTTTTGTCTGCTCTCTGCCAGCCAAAAGGTTTGCTTCTTTGAGCACTGGGATAATAGTAGATCCAACAGCATGCTACTATTAATTACAGCAGGATAACAAAAAACATACAAACAAAAAAAAGCCAACCTGCATTAAGTAATGTTATTACTTATAGAAAGAAAGTAATACTGTGATTTTAAACCAAATATATTATTATTCAGAGGTCAGCTTGTAATCACTAGGAGCTGCCATTTCATTATTTTCCAGATATTAATTGTTCTAGTTATCCCTTAGGAAATGGGTTTAAGTTAGCTGAGGCTTTGAACCCAATACTCTATTCAAACAAAAAAGAAAAAAAAAAGAAGAAAAAAGGAGAAAAAAAAAAAAAAAGAGAAAACATTTATATTAGTTTATGTTAATGGGGCAAATATAATAGATATCTGTAATCAAGCAAGGAAGAGATCTAGCTGGAAAACAAATGCCACTAATAAAAGTGCAATCAGTTTTCACCTCTATTTCTTAATGCTGATTTCTAATACATTACTTATTCTTTTGTTTCCACTCAATTTTCTTCCCCTTTTTTCCTTCCTCAGAAAGAACCCTGGCAAGCTTCTAGCAATACCTTGTTAGAGTTGCTGTTGGAGTAAGGCTTACTTTTGGACAAAGAAAGGCCTTTCAGGGAAGAAGAACATGATTTGCTGAATGGTTAAAAAGTATAGGCAGGTAGGAGGGACAAAGCAGATATGTGGAGTTTATTTCCACTCACCTTTACTAACTCCATTACTTGGGTTGAGAGAGGCAAGGCTGATGCAGAGCCCATTTATGAAGGCAAGCACACCGTGTGAGTTACAGCCCTAGTAACCCATGTGTGACTATTTAATATCAGTGTTTATATAGCCAGTGACAGTCTTGAAGTCATTGACTAGTAATGAACAAGGATGCTGTCAGTGCTGGAGTAGATGCATCCATCCAGACAGAAGCAAATGGACTCTTTTGCACTGAATTCCTATCAGTTTAGTCAGGGTCACTCTGCCTCTTCTATACTTTTGATTTTTTGTTGTGTGTTCAGTTGGCACAGCATTGACTCAGGATTGATGTGGAAAACAAATGTTTTTCCTAGACTCTGGGGATTCTGAAAATGAGAACATGTGTTTTACAGGTATTACTGAGCTCTAAATAAGAGCCCTGTCAAGACAAAAATAATTTCAGCCAAACTACACTCATCCTTTGGGCCACATTCTGGTCCTAGTTAAATGAAGAGAAATACATCAAGGAAAATTTGTGAGATGCAAACCTGAGGTACAAAAGTCCCAACTCAGTAAATTGTTCAAGCATATGCTTATGTTAATCCTAGCAAAAGTTACCTTCAGCATGTGCTAGACTCTCATTGACACATCCAGCACATGCAAAAAGTTAAGCATGTGCCTAAGAGTTTTGCTGAACAAGGTGTCCTATTGATTTGAAACTGAAAGCAAAGTATAGCAAAAGAAGATCTTTGCCAGGATGACAAAAATCAGTGAGTTCCTCACTGTATAAATAACCATATCACATTAGTAAGAACACAGGTGAGTCTACCTGAACACCAGATTCAGCAGAAAAAGAACAAAAAAAAACCCTTAGTATAGGGTTGTCCACTAGAATGTCAGTGGTAGAACCAAAAGGCTAGGAAACTAGCACAGCTTTGGACTATGTAGTGGCTGAAATAGCACTGCTTATTTGAGAAATTTGTGGAAGATGGCAAATACATACTGTCTGGACTTAAGTCCCCTTTGCCATTTTTCCCTAGCTGGCATGTACTTGAACACACTTTGCCTTTGCAGACAGAAACAAAAGCTCTCTACAAATTCTATACGCCATATTCTCATTTTCATCCCTTTAGTCATGCCTATTTATCTGCAATCCCACGCAGCAGAACATGCATCTCTCCAGTAACTCTGCAACTCAGTAGCACAGAGGGTCAGGTGGGCTTTCCTAATGAAGGCCACGAGTTTCCAAAATATTTGCGCTATTGAGTTTCCTTGGGCACTTGAATATCTGTCCCTTCTGGAAGGCCTCTGACACTGCAAAGACCTTGCAGGACAGGACAGATGAGACAGAAAAAGGATGGCAGAGAGACAAAAGATTTGCCCCAAAATCACCCATCTTAGTGGCAGGATAGAGATTATAAGACAGGTCTTTTGTAAACTCCTCCAGCATATATCAGCCACAAGGCCAGCTCTCATTTAAGTATCTGTAATAGCCCAGACAGATTAATGAGGATGGAAGGGGAACATGCCTTGATATTGAGTAGATTATTTGACTACTAACACTGTTATTGTGGAGGGACAGTACAAAATGAAGGAGCAATTCCATACTTGGGAGCTGTACATGTGAGATTTATTTGGTATAGGTCTAGGGAAAATGTCACACCTCTTCTGTTGCAGTGCCTCAAAGTCAAATTGTTGTGCAGTTCCTGCTATTCCTACCCCTCAGAATATATAACAGTGTGTTAAAGAGCAAGCATGAAATGAGGCTGGAGACTTCACATGGACCTAAGAACAAGAAAATACAATTGGGGATATGGCTGCCTAAGCCCTTAGATCTTTGTGAAGAACCCAGCCTTACAGCACAAATCATGCAGCAGTGAATTTGGGAATTGTCCTGGCTTGGCATCCACAGAAGCGGAAAGAGGACACCGACCCTCACCTCTCAGCTTGTGTTTATCACACTGTGAGGGTGTTTCACATCAGTCAGGTCCACATCCAGAAGTTAGGGAGTCTACCTGGCCACAGGTGCTGCTGGCAGGCTGCAGTCAGTTCCTGCTGGCCAAGGGGCTGGAGGCTGCAGCAGCACAGAGCAGAGCCAGCAAGTGCCTATGGAAAAGGCCAGCTCCCCTGTTGGGGATATTTGCTTAATTTCCCAGACCTTTGAGCTAGGCAGTCCCAACACCCTTGAGCCATCACTGTGTGATGCTTGCCAGTTCTTTGGCTGAAAGTCATGGCAAGAAGAAACATACTTTAAAGAGGGGGGGAATATTCCAGTGGTGGCAGAGTTCTTAAGATTGTCCTGGTTTATTTCCATGTCATGTAGTTTGAGCCATGAGTTTTTCCTGTGTATGTGTTTATATGCAGGAATTGTTCCAAGATGAAAGGTTTCTTTCAAGAGTGTATAGCTAGATTATGTTGTGCACAACCTGGTACAGCCTGCCTATTTAAGGGGTGTAAATCATTACAGCTCCCTACAGGTTCTCATGCAACAGAGAAAAGCCTACTCCCTCCTTTTGGCCCGGTTATTCCCTTCCTCACTTGAGCCACCCCAACACACCCAGGTTTAAGAGATCCATCACTGCCTTTATCAGGGAAACAGGAAAGCTCCTTCTTTCCAGTACTCCAGAACAGCAATGCTGCATCTCCCTGCTTCTCTCACACACATTGCAAGCAGTTTCCTGAGCATCCAGGATAGCTAACTGGTGTCTCCTCAAAGGACACACCTCTTAGCCTGTTGAGCACTTCTTGGCCCTGCAGTGTGGCTACTTACCATTACCTGGGTCTTACTTCTAGTAAGAAACATAAAAGCACCTATGAAATGCTGCAGAGAAGGGCAGACAAAGAACATGGCCAATTATCATCATTTGTAATTCTCTATTCTATTGTAAATATGTCTTGTACATATGTGGATGTTTTCATTATTTACTGTCTTTATGGATATTGTGTTAAAGGAGACGCTCTTAGTTTATTGTGTAACACTGTAAATAACATAACATCCTTTATTATTTATGCATAGGCATCTAACACTCAGAGAAAGTTATCCTCGTATTATTTTAAGATATATGTCAAAAAGATGTTGCATTTTTCCTTTTGCTTTGAAAAAAATTGTAATATATCCTCTTTTTCCCCTCTTTTCCTTTAAAAAAAAGAATGCTAATTTATTGTTCAGGAGAGAAAGGGGATGTAACTGAAAGGCAAACTGTTCAAAGAACATGCTGTGGAAGCCACAAGCTACTGATAAACTAAAGAATTTATTACCCCAAATACAGCAATAAGTAATTGTTGATTTATTAAGGTTTTGTTATTCATTTTCAGTAAAAGAGGTGCTGGATTAAATTGTTTATGTGTGGTCCTGGCCCAGCTGCTCAGCAGACTGTGCCAGGTCACTAGTTACCATCTTTCTGTATCCAAACACTGTTGTAAAGGTCTTGTTCTATTGTTGTGGACCACTGTTCCTTGAGATTTCTGACTCATCCCTACGGGGGTCTCTGGCAGACACTCTTGCTCCTACAAACATTTTTAGTTTCTTAAGTTAGAATTATTAGCTCTACCCTGACCATTACTACTTAAGATGGATGGGGTTTGGGGAGAGGGAGGAGTTGGGGGGGTGGAAATGACACAGTCTTGGGACTGTGGGAGGCTGCTCTACAAAAATGTCACCTCACTGTTCAGCAACAGTCAATAAAGCAAAGCAGATACTGGGAACTCTTCGATGGCACCACCATGCCGCTGTATAAAATCATTATTTGTGCCAGTGTAAATATAATGAGTGGTCCTGGTCTTCTTGTCTCAGGATAGAAATAGTATAACAGGGAAGGATTTGAAGGGCAACCCAGGTGAATAAATATCTGGAGCTGATGAGGTCTGGGGAGCACTAGGTAGGCTGAATATCATTATTGAGAAAGAAAGGACTGCAGAGAGAAGATATTAAAGGTCTGTTGAAACATACTTATCTTGTAGAAGGTAAGAAAGGACTGGATGTTTAATACCTCTTCCAATAAAAGAAATGGAGTTATCAATCAAAACTCCTGGGTACCATATTCCCAGAAAGATGTAGCTCTTCATGTGAGGGGTAGGAAACTTGGAGAATTACTTGGTGCAAGGGACTGTGGATTGTAAAAGTTTCCATGGGTTCATGGTGGGGGCCAGATCTTAAGCATTAATCCAGTGAGGATTACTAAATCCATTAAAAACACATCAGATGCGGGAAATAACTGAACTGAAAACATGTGAAGATTGTATAAATTGGAAATATTGTGTATACTAGTGCTGCTCTTACCCTTCTCCAACTCTCTGCCACACTTGGAAAGAAGGAGGGCCGATATCTGATCTGTCTGTGCTTACGTGATACAAGTATGTAAAGCCATTTGCTCTTAACGAGCATTAAACAAGAGAAGGAAATCTAGGCATGAGCAGAGGAGAGAGGAATGCAGTAAAAACATCTTGGATGTGTTTCATATCCATTTGTTCCCAGGGCTGGCTCTCCCAGGCCTACCTGTGGGTGCAGAATGAGATGCCAAACTGAGAATGGATGGAGAAACGGGAGGATGGAGGAACAGAGGGACGGAGGGAGGGAGGAACAGGGACAAGGAGGGACGGAGGGAGGGACGGAGAGACTGAGACAAAGAGGGAGGGAGGAAATGACTGGCAAGGGTTTTCTGTTACTCTCCCTCTTCCCTGGTTCTCAACACAGAGAGTAAAGACCTGGTGGTCCAGTCTGATCTCAGTTTCCCTCAGACAGCTTCCCTGTCTTTCTTTTTCATGTGGAGGGATCCTGTGGCTGGAAGGCTGGATGCTTAGGCTGTTTGCTTCACCTGAGTGTCTTAGCTGCATGTGGCCTTGTCACCTCACAGCCAGCCTCAAGCTAGCACATTATGGCACAGTGCTACAATGGAGGAAAGAATGTTCCTTCCATTGCAGAATGTTGAAATGGACTGCTTTGAGAGGGCAGACCCATCCTCAGGCATTTCTGCTGTCCCTTCATGCATGGAAATGGAGGTAGATGATTTCTGAAGCAATTAAGTACCATAAGAACCACTCAGAGTCAACAGGACCAAGGACCTCATGACATATTTGATACACACAATAGGGCTTTAGGGAACACATCCTTGTGTGTCCCAAATGTTTGTCCTTGCAAAAGTTGTTTGTCAGTCCATACTGTCTTTATCCTATTGGATTCTCTGCCAAGCTTCTGCCCCTGCGCTTACCTACAAGGTCTGGAAGCAGATGGCGTCAGGGAGCACTACAGGAAAATCAAGCAAACCCTTCTCCTTTCTGCAGCCCACAGCTGGGTATGCTCTTAGCATGCCAACTCCACCCAGTTATGAGCACATGATAAGGAGAATGCATTCCCTAAGTTAATTCTCTCTGTCTCAGTTACAACTGATGGGAAGAAAACTATCTCAAATGCCTTGAGAGGTTGCAGTTAGTCAGTGATGATTAACCTGTGCAGCAGAAGCAAAGCAACATAGACTCTGCGTAGGTTATGAGCCTGATAACTCTTCTTTACTGAATCCTTGACAATGGCACTTTCAGGGCTAAATCTTATTCTGCCTTCCAAAAAAAAACTAAAAATTGGAGCCTTAAGGATTTCTGATGTTATGATCTTTTGCTGCAGTTATTTCAGAGTAGCTCTCATTAGAAAAGTTCTACTGATTGCAAAAATTATTTCACATGGCTCCAGACTAAAGCTGCCAGGAGAAATGTCAAAAATCGCTGATACCTCCTGATGTCCCCATTTCCACACATGAAGACAAGGACTAAAGGACAGTTCAACATCTTCCAGCAAGGAAGAGGTGGAACAAGCTCAGGCCAGTGCACATCTGGAAAGGTTGCTGTGTCACTGGGGTTGGGCACAATTATGGTGGCTCCAGAAGGTATTTAGAGTGCTGCACTTTCTAAGCATTGCAGGGACTGTCAAAACCTGAGACAAAGCTTTCAACATGAATGGAATAATTTCCTTGAAAGCTAGACCTTACTCTTTAAGGTTTTAACTCCAGAAGGTAGCCAAGCACCACCTTTAGTTGGAAACTAGACTTCTAATGTAAATGACAGCTGCTAAGTTTCCACTTACGTTTTTCCCCCTTGGGGATAGCAGGAGTTCCCTGCACTGGATGTAATGCCTTAGGAACTAGAGAGGAACCCTGGCAGCAGTGCATAGCAAACACCTGAAATAAGGCCAGCTCATTTGATGACAGCAGGAGAGGAGGTGTCAAGGGAGTCTTTGCAAGGTTATATGCACATCAGTTGGTAGGGAGTACAGTGATTGTTAACAACTGATTAAGTCATTACTCTGGTAATGGCCAATTTGGAGCCATGCTTCAGAAGCCAGATATTGTGTGGGAGGTATTTTAACTTACCCTGCACATTACAGCATCAGTTGGGTTATGCATTCTCTATGTGTACACACACACATATAGTCTCTCAATTTTCTGTAATGATTTCCTGATGTTCAGTGCATGCTCGGTGACAGGAAAGGAAAAAATGTCACAACAAGGCCATTCAGCAGCTGCAAAACTGCCTGCATCCCAGAGAAAACACTTTTTCACCTCAGAGAGGAAAAAATTGAGGGTGGTATTTGTCCTGCACAGCTGTGAAAATATAGAAAGGGAATGCCTCTTTCTTCCCCAGTTGGACAGGCTGGGTCACTGATTGCAGAGGAACTTTCACAGGGCCACAGCTGAGAAGGGACTGGCAAGGTGGAAGATTGAGGGGACTCCAGCTAGGATAAAGGGTGGCCATGTGCCTCTCATTTCATTGAAATAACCCTAGAGCAATGGATTCAATCCAAAAAAAAAAAAAAAAAAAAAAAAAAAAGAGTCACTAAAGATTCCCAGATATTGTGTCTTGGGCCTTCTAAATGTGGCAAAGAGAGACAATTTCCAAAGAGCAATTATTGTCCCATATTCTGGTTCTCAGGATGTTCCCAGTTTGTGCTCCCCTTCCTCATCCTCAAGGGCCCAAAGCTGAGGGTGAGGTAGGTCAGATCCTCCACAGAAATGGACGGTAATGTATACGAGAAGACCTGTGCTCAATGTGTATGAGATCTGTGCCTAGAGCAGCATTCCTAGAAAAAGCAAAGGGAGCTGCTAGTGCTGTGAAAGCAGTAATCCAAAAATAAAGGCCAATTAGGAAATAAAGGTGACTTAGATGAATGCCACAGTATAAATCCAAGAACCTGAAATTCAGCATCCTGTTTTAAAATCATCCCCTAATCAATGCTCCAGAAAACAAAATAATCCTAGTGATACATGAACCATTTTAATAATTAAAAATGCCCTGTAATTCAGTCAACTTAGTTAGCTATCTGCACACACCATCTTATCATATACACCTAAAATGTGCAGTATTTATCTGATGGCTAATGATTATGAAATAAAGCTGAAAGTAATAAAACTCCAAATAAGAACTGGCAGACTAGAGCTATCTTGTGTCTGTTTTTATAATCAAGCTCTCAGTTGTCATGGTACTAAATCACACATTCTGGGTCATATCAATGAAATAGCAGCAAGGAACTCTTATGTAGTAACCCTGTTAGGTTCATTTCCAAGTGCCAGCTTCCTTCAAATAGAACTTGCATGGCCTGTTACAAACTCTGATTACTGAGGTAACAGAATGGAAGTTCACGTAACATAAAGTCCAGGTAAGAGGATTATTATCACAGTGGTTCTACACACAGCTCTTTATTTTGCTGTCCAATACAGTCCAGAGTTTATCTAATTATTTCCGTGCCTCTCAAAATTAGTTTAAATTGCCATTTTAGGGCTTAAGATGTGGAAATCATGGTATTTTTAGCAAACTTCACTTTCTGTCTTACAACTGCATTTGACTGACAAGAGCTGTACTGGCTCAGCAGCAGAGCAGCTCTCAGCTTGGTCCCGAGGTGATTTCTGTAGGCCTTCAGCTGCAGGGTAACAGCATGCTTTCTACTCCTTCTTTGTTATTTCACCAGGATCACATCATCAATGTCAGCACGTACTTCCAGGCTGCTCTTAGAAAAGATTTTTGGTTCAGGATCTAAAAGAGCTGATTTTGTCTGTTTCCCACCTCATTTCCATATGTATGCACCACATCGTTTAGATTTTAAAAAATTAAAAGAGATGGGGAGGGGTGGGGGGAATAACAAAGCCGATGCTATGAGATTCTGTCTCAGAAGTAAAAGACAAACAGCTTTGCCAAAGTGTCCATATTTAGCTTCCTCACATACACTGAGCAAGATACAAGATCTCAAACTGAGGTGGTGGGAAATGGACCATACTGCCAGTGGAAACTGATGATGCTGAATTTCAGAGCAGAGGCTTGCGCCCCCTTGCAGTCTATCACCCAGAGGCCTGGATGCCCGGGATTTCCAAAAGTATTTCAGAGCATTGCTCTAAACAGACGGCTGAGTGCATTGAATTGCATCAAGCCCTTGGCGTGTGTGGAGGTTCCAAAGGTCAGCCATCCTTGGCTGCAGCTTGCTTTCAGGGGTGTTAAGTGCTCCCACTCTGGCAGGGAAGACCCTCCGCTCGAAGTCACCTAGCCAGAGCTTTCACCCTGAAGCAAGCTGAGACACTGAGGATAGCAGCAGTGCTCCTTCCAGCCCAGGGGAGGAAACAAATGCGCAGCTTGGCTTTCTGTGTGTTGGCCTGAAACCAGACACTGTGTCAATACTCTGCTATGACAGCTATGGTAGCAAGAATTACTTCAGAACACAGGCATCCGGTGACTTAGAAGCTGAACAATCTCTTGCACTAAAGAGCAAATGTTTTCCCTGGTTTCTTGGAGGGGTGGTTGGTGGGAGCTGAGATGATGAAATGCAATGGAAACCTCCAGCCTGCAGGCTGGGTTAGCATCCTTCAAAGCCTAGGGGCACAAAAAGCACTCAGCAGCAGATGGTCTCACCCACTACCAACATGGAACCTCTCCCTTGTACATCTGAGCATGACATGAGCGTCCAGTGACTGCAGTTTTGTAACCAGCTGTCGCATTCACCTATAGATAAACACTGTACCTATGTAGCAAGAACTTGCAGGATATTATCCACTGCCCATGCAAGATATTTATTTTGCCTAAAGCACGCAACTGCACTTGTCCAACTGTTGACTCTCACAGAGGACTCCTTAGTAACTCCAAAGGTCTGATCTCCCTGCAAGAGTTCCCTAGATTTTGCAAGCTGGTATCCCTCTAAGTGGACACGATATCCCCTTTACTGCTGATAGCAAAATAGCAGTGACAGAAGAGAGCCAAGCATGCACTGGCCACAAGGCTACTTGGCTAGACTTGTGCTCAACAGATGGCATTTCTAGGAATTGCTGAAATATTTCTATGGCTAAACATAATGGTCCTAACTCTCAGTCTTGTACTGAGGCTAGTAAAGCCATTTCACCATCTCTCTCACCAAGATATTTTACTCAGTCCAAGTACAAAATTACCTACATTGTATATGCTGAATTCTGCCTCTCTGAAACAGCCTTTTCCACTGTTGCATTAAACAAGCAAGACGCCTGAAGTCAGATTCTGGAGGAGGGGCTTGGGAAAGTGCAAAATCTCTCAAGTAGCTGGGGAAAAAGAATCCTACCCATGAGCTATTAATGCTTTTGTTCATCCCTAAAGAAAAAAAAAAAGTTGTTCGCTTTTAACATAGAAGTGAAAAGAACTGGGTTAAATGCATAGAGTCTTCACCCCTGCCCTTCCCAGGAGAAACTTCACTGCTTTTCTTGGTCTTTGAAGAGTAATAATTTGCCCTGGAGCTGAAAACCTTCTACAAGGATTGTAGCCCTGATTTGCACGTGCTGATTAGCCTCAGTAGCGCCAGTTTTGTTGTGCAGATAAGCACTCTGAAGCCTCTTGAAAGGTAATGTACATTCCCTGCCTTCATTCACAAAGCTGCAAAGGTCTGGCAGCTCTGTGAATTACTGTTTTGCTAATAATAGTCACTAATTCAATGCCTGGGATTAAAAATAGGATTGCTAATTGTACTAATAAGTGACAGTGATAATATCACAGTGCTATGTAGTACATAACCTTGTTATACCTGAAGTTTGTTACCGTGCTTTTGGGTTCTCTCTCAGCTAATCTGCAGGAAGTTTCAGCTGCAAATGGCCTGTTTGAGGTATGAAATACCAATACCATGCAATGTCCCGGTACTTGAAATTACCCCAGAAAATAAATCTGACCCTAATGCCATTACTAGAAACAGAGAGGAAAATATTTCTTCTGGTGGCTGAAAGACAACAAAGCTGCTTGGAGTGCTCAGTAATACAGTCTGGTCATGTTCCATGATGTCTGAAGATTACTTTCTAGAGTGCATGTGAAAGAAGCTATGACCAGCTTCAAAGACACAGAGGGAATTATCTCTCTGCTGCTCTCATTTTCTATTGACTGCCTAGTAATTCTGCTTGCGGTAATTCTCCATGTGGAGTAGGGCAAGAAGCTGACCAGCAGTCAGTATTTAGGACCTTTGGGGAAGAAAGCCAGAAACAGTTCTGAAGGCATAACTGAATAGGAGTGAGATAAATTTCTTGCTGATGAGAGAGAGCAAAAATTCAGCATAGCTCTAACACTTAGGGATGCCCCACACCTACTAGGGACAGCACCACTGTTCTTTGGGCTGAATAGATGGGACTTGCAGCTCTGTTTTGAGCTCACATATGGACCTCGTTTCCTTAACATCTACATGCAGCAGCCAGAGTGCAGTGGCCCAGGACAGGGCAAGTGCTTTGATTATTTAATAGAAAGCCAATTCTAGAGGGGCTGTGCAAAGCAGTCATCTCTTCTGTCTCCTATGTTAACAGGAGCATATTTGCTGCACATCAAGGGCTAGTACTACAAGGAGGAACAAAACATGTGGGACTACTGTATTATCCAGCTTCATTAGATGGAAGATTGCTGTTGAAGAAGCAGCAGTTTTCTTGTCCATTGCAAACAATTACGCACAGTGGCCAGAAACAGCATGACAGAAGTTAGTTACACCTGTGTGATCAGGAGAATCACACAGGAAAATAAATGTGAAATGAAACAGTCAGTAAGGCAGTCTGCCACACGGCAGGGAGAGGTCTGCTTCCCTCCTGGCACTGAGACCCTCCACAGCAGAAAAAAAAATGACAACAGATTTCAGCAATTAATATCGGTAGGCTTCCAGAAACTGAAGACTTTCCTCATTTACTCTACAAATAGAGAAAGAGTGACTTAACTAATTGGCTGGGGCATGTTGATATGGCTGTCCACTTGTGACTCCCAGGCACTGGGCCAGTCAGCAGGCCTGTGCCACATCTGAATGGTGCTCACTAGAGCATTCCTGCATCCTTGCCACTTCTGAGTAGAAACACACTCATCTTCCAAGACACCACCTGAGTGGTGATCTCAGACAGCAAAAGCACACTAGAAAACAACAAACTGTTCCTTACACTCAGATGAGGACAAAGTTTTGCCTTTTGATCTTTTGCCCATTAATTTTTCTCTGAGATCTCAGCTTAACTCCTCTGCTCCACTTCAGGGTGGCTGCAGCCAAAGCATCTTCTGAGAAAAGTGTTGTTCCTGTCTTGCCACACTTAATCCCAGCCTAGGCAGCTTTTCACCTGCGGAAGACTACAATTTTGTCCCTGCAGAGGGATTAGCAGCAGAGCAGGTAACACTTTCTTGCTGCCCCATAAGACCCTGGGAGTTGGTAAACTGGGTTTTTCAAGGTGTGATGTAGCTGTCTTGTAAGGATAGACAGTAATTATCAGGTTGCACTTTGGCACTGCCACTTCTGTGACATGGCCCATAGGATGGGTCATGCCTCAGCCCAGAGGCTCAGCTAGGCTCTCACAGACCATCATCTCTCTGCAGTTATTCATAGATGCAAAACAAATTGGTGTATATGGCCAGAGAAGTCCTCCTATGTTAGCCACAAGGAAAGGAGCGGTCCACCTGCACAGGGACAGGCACTGTGAAAGCTGAATCAAGGGCAGGCACTGTGAAAGCTGAAGATAGACCCAGGCAGACAGTTCTTCAGTGGCATGCTTTGCCCTTTGGCCATACCTGTTGTTTTCACCATTAACAACCTCTGTCCCTCACAATTTCTGAACCAGTGCCCCTTCTCACAAGAAGGACCCGAGCAGCATTTATGTCTGATACTAGTTGTAGCTATAGTTACTAAAATCTGTATCTCTGTCAACAATTTGACCCACCCAAGGTCACATGCTGCAGGGGAGCTGCTCCAAACCATTGATACTCTATTGCTTCCCTACCTTAATTTGGACAAAATGGAGCAGAAAGCTCCTTGCTCCCTAGCAGTTCCAACTTCTTCATTAAAAACATCTCTCAAAGACTATCTGCAATTCTAAGAGTTTTTCACTTGAAACTGCACTTTAAAAAAGAAACATAAAGGCCTTAATCATATTGAAATGTGTTGTCTGGCTTCTTTTTCAGTTGAGGGAGGTAAGTTACATTCTGGTTTCCATTCAATTGCAAGAGAAATAAAAGACCCTTCTGGAAGTGGGAAATAGCCTAAGCAAGGTAAAAGTCAAGAAGGTTAATTAATTTTATTTTTTTTTCAAACTGTGCATTGAAGTGCAGCCCCTTAGAAAGTCATTTTCTGGATGTGTAGACAGTGTTGCTGTAGGCAACAAGACTAAGCCAGAAATTTGATCAGATTGCTGGTCTCGCTTTAATGCTGATCTATCCTATCCAGTGCTATTCATGCATTTAAAAACTCTGTGAGAGGGCAGGCAAAGTCAATTTCAGAGTAAGTGTGCTGAAGGCTGAATGAATGCTGTAGGAAAGGGTTTCTCGAAGTTCTGGATAAAATAAAAGGAAAACAAAGGTATCATCTTAGTTGCAACTAAGTCTCTGTAGCCTATTTATTCTGTCTTATGCAGGGAGATATCCAGTCTTTGAACAGTGCCAGATGATTAATTTTGAAATTAATGGGATCTTTAGAAAGAAATCTGTTACATCTCCAATATTTAACCTATTTACCAGCTATATTAAATGTTTTCTTGGGTGTTTTGCTCAAGTGGCTCTGTCCTGACTGCAGAAATGCAGACAGCACATATATGGATTGTGCAAATGATTCAGTACTCAACACATTAATGCTGAGGCCAGCAGACAAAGGTCTGTTTGCTGCAAAGTCTCATATAGAAAGGACATACTAAAAGGAGGCAGAGAGACTGGAAAGGTAGGTGTTAGTCTGTTTAGTCATGTCAGCTTTCTCAGGCTGTTTAATGGCAGACAATAAAAAATTGTTTCAAGGACACTGGCTCAGCTTTGGCCAAGGCATCTCCTCTATGAGCCTTCTGGAAGGACCAAATTCAGTTATCTTCTTCAAATACACAATTTCTTTCTCCAGTGCCTGGGAGGAATGGATCTGCTTTGTCCAGCATGCACTGTGCTGTCTTGCCCATTCCTGGTCTCTCACTGAGGGACTTCAGGATAAGGCACTTCAAGTGGACGGGAATATTCCCTTACAGCCTTGAACAGACCCAGTCTATTCAAAGCAGAGTATCTATAGCCAGCTACACAGCTCTTCCCTTCCAGGACTGGGCCACCAGTTTATAGCTGAAAATGCTGTGTTGTCTGGCTCCCAGGCTGACATATTCTATGCAGAAATCCCAGCAGAGGGGTTCCTTTTCACCTCAGAGGTCTGAATTCAAGCTCACCCTGTGGATTAATCACCCTAATATCCTAAGCTGATGCCTGGAAGACAAACACAGCAGAGAAGCTTGGTGAGAACCTCCCAATGAGGCTTTGGGATGGAAAGCGTACAGTGAACGAGTTAAAAAGCAAGTGTACTGACCAGAGAGAAGACACAAGCCCAAATTTATAAAGATCAAATAGTCTGCTGTCCTCATGACAAAACAGAAGGGCAAAGAAACAGCAAAATTGCAGACATCTCATCCACCATGATTTTACACTCAGTGGAAGTGGAGTCTGACAGGGCCACAAACTCCGGGCAATTTTACCCAGCCTTTTACACAGTACATGATCAGGGAGGTAAGGGAGTCAATTTTGACCTAGATTTTCAAAGGTAATTTTTGTCCATCTCCTGTTTTTTAAAAAACCCTATATTTATTTCCTTGCTTCAGGATGACATCTCTCCCAAAACTGGGCATAGTCTTTTGTTTTTGGGGCAGAAAAATATCTATCTGCTTGTGTGACTAGCATTTTTAATGGATGCCTATGTGTGTTAACAGAAGCACGGTGTATCTGTTTAAACTGTTTCAGCATCTCAGAGAGTAATGGTGTCAGATTTTTTTCAGATTAGTCCTTTTAGCAGCTGATAACATATGGCTCTGAACTGAAAGGCTATGATGTAAGCCTTGCAAAAAGCCTGAAAGGCAAATTAAGCAATAACACGGTTGGTGCTCTGGCATCATAACAAACTGTTTTCTTTCTAAGAGGTGCACAGTGGGGAGAGGTATTCCCTCCCCTTCACTCTTCTTGCATTCACCCTCAGGCACAAGATGACAGACTCTGTGCTAAGTATCCCAGGCTGCTCAGTACAGCTGAGGGTACCAGCTGTCCTGCTGGCAGACCCCAACAGCTTGACAGAAGGACAGCAACCTGGAGGAGCTGGCAGGCCTCATTTCCTCTCCCCCTGGGCTCCCCCAGTCCACCCCACAGCCATGTAGGAAGGGCATCCCAAAGGGATGAGCCTCGGGAGAGGAGAAGAGAGAGAGAGAGAAAGGCAGGAGGAAAAGACTAGGGAGTTGGGTTTAAGAAGGAATGAAAGACTGCTTTAACCCTAGACCAGTCACATTTTCCTGGTCACCATTGCCTGTGATGGATAGAAGGCAGATACAGCACGGGGAACAGGACAGGACAGGAAAGGACAGCATGGGAACATGGGACAGCCCTTCTGCCCGTGCACCCCCTGTTAACAGCCAGCAGGCTGAGATGGGCTTCGCCTGCTGCCCCCAACTCTAAGTTCCACTGTGCTTGTTTATTGCTGCAATCGAAGAGGTTTGGGAAGGAGACAGAAAAATGACAGGGAGAATGAAACAGAGATGGACACTGCTGGCCATTATTGTCTGGGACATAAGAGCCACCAATCAAAGTTTAAAGAGAGTAGGAGGGGGGAAGGGGACCATTCCTGGGGACAGCTGGAGAATTTGCTCAGGCAATAAGCAGAGGCCTGCCCTGAGCCCTGCTAGGAGCATTAGCAATGCTATCTCCTCCTGGTAAAACAGGGACAACTTCTCTTAAGGACCCAAAACCTGGTGCTGTCTCACCTATGATTACATGGTTCCTTTCTGAGAGGAGGTTTGCTCAAAGGGGTCTGAGAGGGGGAGCACAGGGCAGCAACTCCCTGCCTGCTCTGGGGAGCTGGCAAGGGGTGCTCCCGGGCAATTTCAGGATTTCAGGATGCCCAAGTGATGCTCAGCTGGCACCCACAACCTGATCAAAAAGGGCTATGGTCACACAGCGGTTACCATGAGGTGGCCTCACTGCCATGCTGCTGCTTAAACAGTTTGCTGGGAGAGGAATAAAAGATGCCCCCCAGAATGGTCACAGATCTGCCAGGGATGCCAGGGAGAGGTGTGGTGTGGAAGAAACAGGAGAGATCTGTGCAGTCAAGAAAAGCTCCATTGTTGCATTAAATCCTGAGACTTCCTGAAGTCCATCTTCATGTTCCAGTGGCAGTGCCGGCATAACAACTCCCAAAGCAGCCTGATGCTTTTCTGGATCCTTGTAAATCTAGGCTGGCCTCAGCAACAAAGTGCAGATACACATTGGAACACACAGGCATATCCTGTGCTGTAACGCTGTGGTGAGGGAAACTCCTGTTTTTGAAATCATGTACTACCTAGCTGAACTGCATAAAGTTCAAATAACCTCTACTGGCTGTAGTCTAGCCCGGAAACCTCGACCTCTGGAGTGAGGTCATTAAAGCCAAACTTCTGGAAGCTCAGAGATGTTTAGAGAGCCTGTTAATTACTGTACTAATCCTTTAGACAATGCTGGCTCCCAGCACTTCCGGAGCATGAGCACTTTAGTAGCACTTGAGCCCAGACCACTCCACTCCCCCCTGACAGGAGTACCTCCTGATGAAATTACTGCCAGCATCTTTTCCAAGTCCACACGTGCATAAGTAAGGCAGTCAGGAGGCTCGCAGGGTGTCAGAAGCTGGCCCTGAGCATTTCTTTACAGATGTGAGTCCCTTTTTGTCTCATTATCTGGAGCTGATGTCATCTGTTTGCTGTGTTTGCCTGACTCTTTATGAAGCCTCAGATGGTTCCTACCCACTGTGGAACAAGCTGCCTAATTTTTTCCAAAATCATGTCCCTTCTAACACCTTAACCCTGTAGGCGCAGCAAGCCAACAGGTCAGCAGAAGGACAGAGCGCTCTGGATCCAGAGCATGGATTTAATGACAGTGTGGAAATCAAATCCCTAATCCACGAAAAATGCCTATGACAAAATATGAACAGCCATGATCACAGCGACACTGGGAACAGAGCTCATCAAGACAGTGGTATTCATTCAATCAGACAGAGTAGCTGCTGCCCAGCAGCTCTCACTCTTTCCAGCTGGACACTTACATTCCCAAGCACAAGCCTTCCTTACAGGAGAGCAAGCGATGCCCCCACACAGCAGAGGTAGTAGCAGTGTTTTTGGACCCCTTGTAGTCAATGATCTTTGTCTTGCTGATCAATGATTTTCTAGCAGATTTACAGGGCCATGGTTAAAAAGCAGTCACAGCTGGTTTGTCTTACTGCATCTGCTGTAGCAACATACATCAGCTACCACTCTATCATGGGCATGAAAATGCTGCTTAGAACTTCTGGCCATCAGACTTCTTGCCTGGTACTCCTTCAGCCCGGCACATACAATTTCCTAAGGACATGTAGGCATGCCAATCTCACTGATTAGGCACTGAGGTTTCCAGCACAACTGTTCACATAGTGGGAGCCCCAGGGATTCCCTACTGTCTCACAGACTATACCTGCTACTCTGCAGGCAGCTCAGAGGAGTCCAAGAGCAGAAACTGAATTCATGCCCATGTTTAACAATGAGTGCAGGGTCTCCTGGATAAGGCCTCACCCAAGGACTGGCATTTCCCTGGCTTTGAAATTCACACAGCATAGAACATGCTGAACAAAGCATGGTGAGACGAGACACAGTCCCTATCAGCAGGGTCTGTACCTATTGACAGGCATTGACTGTTATGGCAGATGTTACTTTGGGGGGAAAATAGTATGTCAATGAGACAAAAAGAAAGGAAAAGTAAGAAAAACCTCTCTGGCAGCCAGCTGGGAGAGAGGCAATGGAGAGTCAGGTGTCCTTTTCCTGTTTTTATCTCCAGGGCAGCAGATGATCCCCTATAATACTTTACCACAACAGTCACAGAGTTTTTCATTTGTCACACAGACTCCCTCCTGGTACTCCCTGCTTATGGGATGCTGCACACACTAAAGCACCCTTTGCTCAGGTGCAACTGTTGCACACTGCTTGGTGGTTGATCTTTGTGCTTACATACAACAGGCTCCCAAGTATAAACCAAAGCAACCACAGGCAGGGAAAAATGGGGAAAGCAGGCACAAGTCTCAGATTTGTGGCAGTCACTTTCTGCTGGAGCCCTGCACAGCACAGAGTCAAGGCTGCCAGACCATGAGAACAGCAGCAAAACAAAAAAATAAAAAGGGAACACTCCAGCAGAGAATCGGCAAATCACAACCATAGCACCTTGGGGGTAAAAGTACTGAGTTGCAATTAGAAGGCAGGCTGCACAGTTGCAAGTTTCAACTTGCAGCAAGTCTATCTGCAAAAGCCTTTGACCTTAAAAGAGCCAAGGCACTTACAGTACTCTGCAATCTGCAGCTTCAGCAGGGAAAATTGCAGAAGCCTTGCATTGGAATAATCAGTAAGGTAGTTCATGAAGAGCTATTTTTCGCTTTGAAAAAGGAAGGCCAAAGTTGCTGCCCCATACCTGGTATAGAGCCATCAATGCAAGGATCTGAGCTCTCTCTCCCTCGTCCCATATTGCTGCCATGTGTCTGTGTCTGTGCAGCCCAGGACTGTGCTCTCTTGTGCAAAGACAGGAGCACTCTGTTTCGGAGCTGGACCAGTGTTTATGCTGGGGATCCAGAGAGAGGTTACCTTTTCCGGCTCTGCTCTAGTCCTCTGCAGCTTGCTTGTGCCAGGCTTAAACAGCTGTAAGCTTGTCCTCTTTCTTCTGGTGCTAAAGTCTCTCTATTCATTGCTTTGAAAGGTCTCTGCATCTGCTCTGAAAGCAGAGTAGAGTCAGAGGTGTGTTACTTAGCTCTTTTCTGCAGACCCGAGCAATCACTCCACCATGTGGGGTGCCCTCAGCCGCTCCACCAGAGCAGAGATGTCCTCAGCCAAATGATAGCACTTGAGCCATTGTTTAAGAGAAAATTGGGGCCTTCAGGAAAGTGTAGCCAATTACTGGATATTACAGACTAAAACTTTGCAGCAATCCATGGTTTTCTGTCTCTCCTTATATGAAACAGTTTTAGCACTGGCAACTCAGAGAAGATAGTCTGTGAAAACACAGTTTGTTTGTGAAAGACACAGTAGGGCAGTTTTCTGTCTTTGTGACCTCATGTACCTCAGTAAGGCAGACCCGTGAAGAAGGTTAAGCCTGGCCTAATCTTGGATTGAGAAGCAAAAAATTTTCCCACTCTGAAAGAAGACTTTCTATTGCCTCTGTGTGTGAGCTTCAGCCAGCTCCTTAGTGGCTAGCAAAACTTAACAGCCTGTTGTGGCCTTAGAATTGGATCTAGACCATGTAAGTATCAGTCATGTAACCTGAACACCATTAGGCCTGGGATGATCATGGCAGTTGTGCTGCTGTAGTGTTTCAACAATTATTAGACAGCTCTGGTCCTTGTGTCCATTTGTGAGCAAAAAATAGTAGTGGTCAAACACTTAAGTGTGAATAAATCCAACAGTTTTTGTTACTTGGGCAATCAAGTCATATGAACAAGCCATATTTTGCAACCTAGCAGGTAAGATGCTGATTTTTAAAAACTCATCAACCTTTAGTTAACACAACAAAAGCTTTGATTTCTGTTACAAATAGCAATTCTGTAAGGGGGTCTACAGAGTCACTCTACCAGGCTAGTAGTAGATATGATACTTAAGTGTGTGTATTCTCTTGTATCCTCAAAATAACAGGATACAAGAGGGGGAAGTGGGAAGAAAGAGACAAGCCCTTCACCTCTGGTCACTAATGTGCCATAGATGAGTTTCCAGTCTGAGAAGTACAGCAAGATGTGGTGTCTGAGGGAGGCAAGCAGTGCAGCACCTTCCTAACAAGAAGTCTCTTAGGCTTCATAATCATGTCAGACCTTTGGTCCCTGAGAAGAGAAAGAAGATATTCTTCCCGAGCTTGCTCTGCCGTCTCTTTCAACAGACGGGGAGAAGTCTCTTGCAACACGGCAAGCAAAATAGTTGCTACAAAATTACATGGTGCATAGCGATGAAGAATCAGCCACAGTCACATTTTTGAGAAGATGTAATAGGGTGATGTTTTCTTTCCCCTTGTACATTGCTGCACAACACTGCCATGGACAAACAAGATTTTTCACTCTGAGGCAGCAGAAGGAGATCTTGTTCAGGCTGTTATGTATGTCAGGAACAACTTAATCACCAGTAGGGTTGCTTTCTTGCCTGAGACCATTGCTTTATCTTTCAGGAATCATCAATGTTCCACTTAGGAAATATTTTTTACTCTAGTGATTTGTATGTGTGTGTTAGCTATCCAGCAAAAGATGGCATGACTAAATAATCCAACAAGTGTTTTATCAGCTTGTGTTTGCTCCTGATTCAAAGACAATGCCCCCCAAACAGTCATTACCCAGGAATGCAGATCTTAGAGCTTTGGCATTAGATTTCACTTAATGGAATTTGCTGCACAGATAAAACACAAAAAACAGCTAGTCCTGACTCTGAGGACATTTCCTGTGATAACAAACAGTTGACATAGGAAAAAATATAATTTATCCACTGGTTTTTCTGAGGTCAGTGATTTAAAAAAACAAAGGGGGGGTTTTGAGGGATTTTTTTTACATTCAGACAAGCACCCCAGAAGAATGGATTTCAAATTGATGAGGTATTTCATCCTGATTTTCAAGTCATATGAGCTCACTTGTTGCCAGATACACTCTAGAGGACTGGCACTAGAAACTGCAGAGGAATTGTGTTGCCATTTCAGCAGCCAGAAGAAACCATGCTTCATAGCTGGTGCCCTAAGAGCCCTCTGGACAGGCAAGTGTGACGGATATCCGACCCTGCCCAGGACAGTGGAAATGAGTGTCACACGTACTTCAGATGTCTTAGGAACAAAACCAGCATCCACAGACATGTTAGTCCTGATGGCCTCCTGTGTCTGATGTGTGCCAGGGCAGTCGTGGGGAGCCTTTCTCTGGTATACCACCATGCTCTGCCAATTTGGAGATTGAACATGCTGGTGAAAACTCAGGGAAAACCAGAAAAGGCTTCCACCTTTCCAGAGTACACTATCTTTTACACAGACAGCTGTGTCTGTAAGTTTTGTTATCATGTGTTCTTTACATCCTATGTCAGGGGCCACTGTCCCCTCCTTTGCGGATTTGGCTGGCTGCAATGGGCATGGAAGGGAGCTCAGAAGGGTTGTAATGTGTTTTAAAACCCTAGCACATTAAAACTTTGTGTGATGTGCAATTGCCTTTATTAGTTACTTCCTGGTCAGTCAAGGTTCCAGAAAAACTAACCTAAAAACTCCTCCATCAGGTGGAGACTATGCAGTTGGAGAGGTATACTGTTCAGCTGCCACTCTCTTAAAGGATACAATCCCTGCTTTTGCCTTCTTCATGCCCACCTTCCTCGCGTGGGCCTCCTGTCTGAATTTGTGAAGGTTCACCTCTGTTACACCATGGAATTATTTATATCTTTATGCCAAAGCAAAGGCCTGGGCTGTTCCACAGTGCCAGGTAAAACATAAACAATCTGGCACTGCTCCCTTTGTAGGCAGAGAAGCACCCTGCACAGAACAATGTGTGCTCTGGGATTATGCAAAAGGAACATTCTTCTCAGTTCCTGTGTTTTGCTTGTCTCCCTCAATGACAGTCCTGAAAATAAGGAGTGTGATGCATTTGCCATCTCTGGTAAAAAAGAAAACAACACTTCAGCCCTAGATGGTATTACAAAGAAACACTGAGTGGCTTGACATTTGCTACAAGAAATAGCACAGTACATGTTCTTTCCAGGAATAGGTTTCAGTCCCCAGGTGAGGCATTTTTAATAACAGTATACCTGGATAGGCACAGCCTTTCTCAGGGAGAAAAGAATAGAGCAACAACTCAGCCCCTTAGGCAGGCAGACTTCCCGACCCATACTCTAAGAGCATGGGCATTGCAAGGGTATGTGGTGTAGATAATTTGTAAAGTAAAAAACAATGTGCTATGGGGTTCCCTGCTTGTTAAAGCCTTGAAGTCATCTGAGGAAGCCAGCTGGTGGAGAAAAACATTTCCTCTGGAAAGGAACTCAATTTTTGATAACTTTCCACGTGTTTCTAGAATACAAGTCTGCCCATCCAGTATCAGATTTCCTGAAGTACAAGGGAAGATGTGGCAAAGGAGTTATCAGCCATGAAGGATGATGTCATGACTGGCATCTAACAGCATCCAGGAGCCTGTTCCCATCAGGAGCTAGGTGACTGTCCTCTCCAGAGCTTTGCACCCATAATAGGCTGACAGTGATAAATGTCACCTGGAGCAGAGCTCTTTCTATTCAGCTCACTTTCACAATAATCAAGTACTAAGTAGTAATGCATTTTTGCTGCTGGGAACTCTGCAGACTTCCAGCTAGTTCTGTAGTTTGGAGAGCAAACGAAGATGACAGCAGGCAGAAGAGGTTATTTGTAGAGTGAGTTGGAAAATTGATTTGTTCCAACCATAAAGGGTATGGCTGAGATTAAAAATAGAAACCCTTAGTCAGAAATTTCTGCATTCACTGTCCATACTTATAGCATTTCTTGCGATGTGGACGTGAGCCCTTTGAGAGCACTGAAATTTACTTTTGCTTATCTTCCCCCCTTTTCTTAATTATTTTCACTTGTCAAAATCCTTAAGTATTCTTGAAAGAATCCCTAAGGGATCTTTCAAGAAAGAACTGCCTTCTCAAAAAACACCCTGATCTGATATTCATCAAGAATATAAAAATATGCAGGTTTTTTGCCATCAGTCACTCTGTTCTATAATAGTCATTGGAGGTATTCACCAGTATCTCAGAGAATTATATTTCCACGTTTTGTGGAGGCCAAAACTTGGGTAGGTAATCCATGGTAAAAGGGACTGTGATTTAAGTTCAGCAGGTGGCCCCTGGGCTGCCTCATTAGCTCATGTCACCTGCCCAGCTGGCAGTTGAGGGCCAGCTGAAGGGACAAAACAGTGTATGGGGACAAAATGGGGAAGAGCAGCAGTGCTATCTAATAGAGTGTAATCCTGTAGAATCTTCTTTGGAGAGTGAACTGGAATTGGGAAAAAATTGCCTTCATTAGTGTTTCTGCTAGTTTGATAGACTTTCTGAGAGGAATTAAGTACCCCGATCCTCTTCATTCACCTCTCCAGGATAAGAAAAGCAAGCAGTCAAATAGCCTTTTTCCTCTAATTCATTACTGCTCTGAGCAAACAAATGCAGAAATCCAGCTGTTTCCGTTGCCTCTGTGGTTCCAAGATGAAGGACACATCTGGAACTCTCTCGGTGGGCAATGGAGGTGTCACCTTGAATTAGGCTTTTGGGACAAAAGACAAAAATATGTATTTCAGCCCAAAAAGGAATTAAAAGGTCCTAGCAATATCACAAACTGTGCTTCATTATCCATTGAGAACTTGAGTGATAACAAGCTAAGAACAAAAATCTTGCAGGCACACAACCTTTTTTTTCCCCCGACTGCTAGCAGAGTATGATGGAAGAGCAGTTAAGTCATCCAGATCTCTATAAAATTATCCAATCGGGTGAGATTTGAGCCTTGCTCTGTGTTAAAGCTGAAATTGTATTCCCATTGATTTAGGTGTGAATGACAATTTTCTGCCTTGACTATCAGCTCATCACTCTCTCATGGAGCCAGTGGTGATCTAAAGCTCCACCACTTCTCAGGAGTTTCCTCAAGCCAGCCTGTGATCTGCAATACCACAAGTGTGAGTTGTTAGGAAAATGAAAGATGTATCATGCTATCCTGCAACTTCCATCACAACGTTTACAGACTCATTTTAAAAGATCTTTCATTGAAACTGGGAACTCAAATTAAAAATATAAGGAGGCTGTTTTAATTGTTGATTCCAGCTTTCGTGAAACCCATCTGTCCTTTCATGGATGCGATTAAATTCTTTCTTGACTCCACAACATAGTACCTGGCAAGTGCAATTATCAAAATGAAATAAATACTTGAGTTTGTGAATAATTTCTGACACTTTTCTCATTTGGTTCTTTGACCTTTTCTGTATGCAGCCATTGAGCTAATTCAAATGAAATGGACCCTTTGTGCAAGTTTCTCTGTAAAAACTCTTTCAGTGGTTTTACTAAATTCTGTGGTTTTCACCTCTAAACAAATCAATTGAAGTTAACCCAGGATAAGCCATTTTCTCTGGGGGAGCTTTTAAAAATATTTTTAGAGCTCTGACAGGTGAATTACAGTGAGTCAGCTACAGCAATTTAAGGCTTTTTAAGATATTCCTTGATCCTAGTCTTTGCTACTGCTACAATAGAAGTAATCACCCAGGTTCCCTTAGAAGCGCAGGGGAGATGGGTTGTAAGCAGCAGAAGCCAAGCTGCAGAAAACCCCTTCCCTCAGCAGCTCCTGCTGCTCATAGGCTGGGAGTTACTCTGCTGTGCAGGATACTGCACAGACACCCTCCAAAATACTGCTTTTAGTTTGCTGTCTGAATTGCCTTTATGGCTTGGCACAACTGGGCCTTCAGAGGTTGGTTTGTCAATTCAGCAGTCAAACATGCCACAGAGCTGAAAGAACCCCCACTGGGCCAGAGTTTTGGCCTTACATGAATTCATATTGGCTGGAAATGGCTTACTTAGCAGTGCAGTGACATGAATCTGCCTGAAACTCTCAGCAGGCTCTGCGCCATTTGGACAGGTAACACAAATATTTTTCAGGTTTTCTTCTAAGC
The DNA here is from genome assembly GCA_039654755.1 of Calcarius lapponicus. Taxonomy (NCBI): domain Eukaryota; kingdom Metazoa; phylum Chordata; class Aves; order Passeriformes; family Fringillidae; genus Calcarius; species Calcarius lapponicus. The sequence continues at coordinate 45,966,239 of CM077481.1, forward strand.
CTGTCAAAGGGCTTGCTGAAGATGCTAAAGTCCTGAAATGCTAAATCACTATCCAGGTTTGATTCAAAGTGCTGGACATTTGATTTATCAGACAGTCCATCTCAGGTCCACAAAAAATTGCATGACCATGGACTGTACATAACACCAGCAAATATCACAGAATCACAGAATATGCTGAGTTGGAAGGGACCCACAAGGATCACCAGTTCCAACTCCTGGCCTGGTGTCTGGCCATCCTATCAGTTACTGCAGGCAGAGTTTCATGGGCCAAAAGCGAACAAGGCATATGAGGGCTCATCTTCAGCTATAAGACTGGTTGTGTCAACATCTTAAGGACCTACTGGAAGGAAGGGTCTGGGAAAATTCAATCTCTTCTATCTGATATGAAGAGTCAGTCAAAGGCTGCCCTATTCCTTTCCTAGGTGTTCAGTGACGTGGATCACTTGAGATCAGACTCAAGAAAGGGCCACTGCAGCACTATTTCTCTCCTACCACTAGGATGGAGAACTTCAGCTGGCACATTGGATGACCTCCAAAACAACCACTGTAATAACTGGATATTGGATTTTCTTCCATCTCCTGGCTGGACATCTCAGTTACATTTGTTGTACTCAAGGAATTAACTGGTAGACGATGGCCAGCAAGCTGGCATTTTTTGTTGTTGTTAGATTTTTAATTACATGGTTGTCTACCATGCATATCCCTCCTGAAATGAGACATGTATGTGAAATCCAGGCTACCAGAGGAGGTGATAACTTTCATATTTATCTAGTGTGTCTGCTCCTATATTGTGGAGCATTTACTCCACTTAATTCAAACACAGTGGGTTTCTCATTCTTATTTTTCCTTTCCAAACTCCATTCTGAGGCTGGTGTGTGAACTGTCTCTCATTCAACTAATTTACTGTGTGTGGTCATACCCTAAATGAAGAGTTTTCCATAAAGAAACTAGAGCCCTTTCAACCCATGGCATTTTATGCTATACTAATACTTCCTTGTGGAGGAATTGTAACTGATGAGGAATTGAACCTCTTCATTCTGGTGATACACCCAAACTGTTATTTGTGCCAGACTTCTTTTTCTTGCTTCATGAATTAGTTTTGCTGTGTTTTTCTCAGTGATTTAGTAGCTTTTTCCCACAACTTTCCCATCTCACAAGTCTCTCTGGGAAGACAGACATTCAGACTTCCTGAATTTTGTTTACCTACTAAACAAAATACCTCAAAGTCATTTATGACAGCAGAGTTTTCACAGCGGATTGAACTCTGACTTTGTGTGTCTTGTTTGCAGGGGACTTGGCCTATCCCAGATGTCTACTGGCTGAGAAAGGCACAGCAAGAAAACTGCCTCAGTCCCTTGCCTTGCCTTTTTTTCTCCTCTTCAAAACTTGACATACTTCTGCTTTACCTCTTTTTCTTTAAAGATCTTTGTCTGCTGGACTCTTCCCCATGCTGTGGCAAGGGAGGTCACGGACTGGATGGAATGCTGTCCATAAAGATAGGTCTGTAGGGAGACTGAAGATGTTGGGAGTTGTGGTCCCAAGAGAAGAGCTGCAGTTCTGGCTTCCAAGGGGGGAAAGGTGATGTCCTGCGTTTGCACAGGTCACAGCCCAGAAGAGTACAAAAACTAAAAGAAAAACACACATGCTGCATGACTAGTCTTACATAGTCTGGTGAAAACAAGTAGAGTAAAGGAAAAATAGCTCTTATCTCTCCGGGTTTCCTCTGATACCTTCTTTTCTTCAGTATGTTTATGGATAGAGAGAAGGCATAGGGGAAACACTATTGATTCCAACCTAATCCTTAGTCACTTTCTTTATGTAAATACTCAGAAAACAGAAGGCCAAGACTCCACATGAGGATTTTTCCGGCCATTTTCATCCTGAGTCTTAGCAGTTATGATCACGCTCTAAGAATTTGTCCTATCAGTAAGTCTGGCCCCTCAGAGACTGGTCATGCAGCCAGTCCACACGACTGGGTCACCACACACCTCAGAGCAAGCACAGCTGTAGCCCTGCGTACCCTGTCAGGTGCCAATCTAAGAAGCTTTTTAAGGCCTCCCACCTTGGGCACTCCTTTTTAAACTGAATTAATGTCTTTTAGGGTATCAGTTTTAGCAACACAATCTGTATTTAGATACAGATCCCTTATGGAGACCTGGCTTTGAGGCAGGACTTGCCCATTCCCTCTGTGCAACTCAAGTATGGCTTCTTAGTATTCAGTGAACAGCTTCTCCAGTTTGCTGAGATTGCTTTGATTGTTAAACCTCTCCTGCTACAGTTTATGCATTGCCTCTTTTTATTTGGCTGAATGAAATATAAGACATCGCTTTTTAAAGGCAGAACAAGGTGCTACTGAAGACATGATGGTCATGTCCAGAGAAGAGCAAAGAAAGGTGAAAGGTCTAGAGCCCAAGTCTTATGAGACTGAGGGACAGCTGAAGGAGCTGGAGTTGTTTAGCCTGGAGAAAAGGAGGTTCAGGGAAAACCTTATCGCTCCCTACAGGAACCAGAAGGGAGGTTACAGCAACACTGGGGTCAATCTCTTGTAATTCAAAGTAGGACAAGAGGAAATGCTCTCAAGCTGCACTAGTGGAGGTTTAGACTGGAAATTTCTTCAGAAATTTCTTCAGCAAAACGATTCTCAAGTATTGGAACAGTCTGTGGAGGAGTCACCACCCCTGGAGGTCATTAAAAGACCTGGAGATGTGGCACTTAGGGGCATAGTTTGGTGATAGACTTGGAGGTGTTGAGTGCATGGTTGCACTTGATGATATTAAACGCCTTTTCCAACCTCAAGGTGCTATAATCACAGAGTCATATAGGTTGGAAAAGACCACCAAAATCAGAGTCCAACCTTTGACCAATCACCACCTTGTCAACCAGACCACAGCACTGTCTGCCACATGCAGTCACTTCTTGAACACTCCAGGGAAGGAAACCCTGCCACCTCCCTGGCTAGTCCATTCCAATGCTAAATAACCCTTTCCATGAAGAAATTCCTCCTGATGTCCAACCTTACCAGCAGTTCACTGACAACTCCTTCCTGGATTGCAGGGGGTCTATCCTGCTCCCTATCCCGCTCTACTCTCAGCCACTACTCCACAGCTGAGGGGACTGGTTGCCCTAGGGATGTCTTATTGTTAAAGACCAAGGCAAAGAAAGCATTAAGTACCTCAGTCTTTTCCTTATCCTTAGCTACAATATTCCCCTCTTTGCATCCAAGAAGGGTAGAGATGTCCTTGACCCTCCTTTTGTTGTTGATCTAATATAAAACCGCTTTTTGTTATCTTTCACAGCAGTAGCCAGATTGAGTTCTAGCTAAGCTTTTGCCTTTCTAATTTTCTCTTTACATGACTTAACAGCATATTTTTACTCTTGCCTGCCCCTTCTTCCAAAGGTCATAAAACCTCTTTTTCCATGAGCTCCTGCAAAATGTCGCTGCTCAGCCAGTCCAGTCTTCCTCCCCCATGGCTAATCTTTTGCCATATAGGAACAGCCTGTTTCTGTGCCTTCAAGATTTCCTTCTTGAAGTGTGTCCAGGACTCCTCTATTTAGTAAGGACAATAGTAATGTTGTAATTCTAAAATTGCATTATACTGAATATAGGTAAATATGTGTGCATGTGTACAAATGATAGTACAGTGAAATGATACTATAATTCCATGGTCCACCTGATGAAAATTAGTATCAGTAATAAATTCAGGCCAGCTCCAGCCTAACACTGACAATCTTGTGAGTTTATGTGAGGATCGGGAATACCCTCCCAATAGTCTTTTCCATGTCCAGCAGTGACAGCAGCCCCACAAACATCACTAGATCCAACTTGTGCTAGCACAAAACTGTTTTGAACACGTTGGTGGGTTTCACATTATGGGGGTTTGTCCTAGAATTTCAAATTTTTTAAGAATTCCTTAATCTTCTGCAATTTCTTTCTTTTCTGAGCTTTGCAATTTTTTTTTATTGCTCACACCATCAGAAAGAAGAGCCTTTGTATTTTACATTATGGATTTTTCACACACACAGATCGAAATGCTGCTCCTACTTTCAAAAGCTGAATTGATTCATATAGTAGGCGTTGTGCTTTAATGATGGGAAAAGAGTGCAGAGGTAAAGAAATCTGGTTAAAGAAACATGAAACTGAGGAGTGCTAAAGCAGAAGGTCCAGAAGTAATAAGAGGAAGCCATGAATTTCAGGCACCCCTAAATAAAGTGTCTCTCAGTTAGGATACCTGGCAATCCAAGGGGCTTCATAGCATAGTCAAAACTGAGGTGGATGATGTGGAAGATAGGCTGTGGGGAGAAGTTAGGGTGATGTGGATGAAGACCACTCTGCTGCAAAGAGAAAAGATCATTCAGTTGCACTGAATCGTTCAAAAAGAAGAGAACTGGGGGATAAGAGGGTGGAAGAGGCCCGGGGGGGACGTATGGAGAAAGGGTTATACAAAAAATTATTTGTGGGCTGCATGGGCATCTTTTATTATTAAACATTTCCTAAATTTCAAGAAATGAGGGCCTGTGATTTCATTATTGTAAATGAAAATTTAAATAATATTGTAAATGCCAACAGTACCCATTCTTAATGTCACTCATGTTTAGCATCTTGGTCTCCTCAATACCCACAAGGAGAAATTGCTGTAGAGCAATGCAAGACTGCCCTTCTTTTCTATAGCTGTGCAGCATCTGGCACAGTGAGAGGCCATTTCCAAATGCTGCCCTTCAGATGATAATGAGTGTGAGATCTGGCAGTTCAGCACAATTTGTTCAAGGTCTTTATATATCAGTCCTGGTTCTTGTTTAGAAGCTAGGAAAAATTTATAAGAAAACTCTGCTGAAGAATGTGTCAGTCTCAGAAGTGTGTTTCCTGAGAAATGAGTGTGTCCCTACAACAGTGCATTTTGACTTTCAGGGAATAGTTTGTCCTCAGCAGCTGGAGACATATTCCTTAGAAACTTCTTTCACTAATCTTTCACTGCCCTCATCTCTGTTCTCCATATAGAGCCAAATAACTCAAACTTCTGCAACAACAAAGTTCAGATTCAAAGCAAGTTCTGGCAGCTCAGAAATCCCAAACACATTTCCCTCTCATGGGACCCATTCCCAGTGCTGCAGCACTAAAAGCTCTGCTTCCCTGGGGTTTGGACATCACACGTCATGGTGAGCGTGAGCTCTAGCATATTCACCCTCAGCCAGCTCTTCTCAGGAAGAATTACCCTGCTTATATTTAATCACTCTGTATGCTGCAGCCTCTCCACACCCCAGTCATTCCCATGGTGCTCCTTTGGCTGCACAAGATTCTTCTGTGATGAATGAATTCGAGTTAGATAGATATAGATATCTTAGGCCATATGGATTAACATAGTAATATAGCCTGTTCTGTTGTCTTCCCATCTACTAACTTTTAGATTAGTTCCTTTTTGTATTTTTACTGTTTACTGAACAAATGTTTCTGCAGACAAACCCACAGTAATACAATAATCTGGTTTTTAGGGAAAATGTACAATTCACAGTTCACCACTTTGTATGCAGCATTGACACTGCTGTTGCCGCATGGTAACTGCTTTCTATTAAATACCAGAATTTAATCTACAACTTTTTCTTATGTTACTTTGCTTCTTAAGATTTTTTGACAACCCTTTTCAGTACCATTTTTTTCACTACCCCAAGTTTGTCTGCTTGCCAAAGTTGATTGCCTCATTAGGCAACCACCCCTTCTAATAATAATAATCTGTAAACAAGCTGTGCAACGTGCATTACTGTATAGATCTGCTCCATTTGCAACCTGTATATTGTAAATTATGACTTTTTATTCACTTACTTTTTCCTTTATTTTATCCTGTTCTTTAGCTAGGCAATACATTTTTGCTTGTAGCCTATCAGAGCTTCAGGCCTGCCAAAATCCTGTAGGGATTCATAGAATTTATGGATGCAACAAATACAGTCAAGCAGAGTCCTTAGGTCCTAAGAAAACCTGGATCCTTCTCACAAACAAATTCAGTGGTTCTCCAAAATAACCCTCACAGATAAGTGAAACATTACTTCCTTCCACAAAAACTGACTACTCTCCTCTTATTTATCATATCAATAAATTCCATCTTGTATTGCTCAGCAAGGACATCAGAATTTCTAACCTGCACTGCCCACAACATCTGTCTCCACAGGTCTTTTAAAACATACCTTACCTGCCACCCACCATTCCTCCACTGGGGCTGCTGTAAATGGTAGCTCTCACACCACAGTAACTGAAGTGGGAATTTCATACTTGGGTTCCTTTTGAAGTTTTGGATGAATGGCATCATTCATGGAGACTTTTTCATTCTTTATTTTAAGAGGTTATTCTATAGGTTTATTCAGAGACAGATCTTGAGCATATCCCAAGAGATATCCCTGAAAATGAACCATGAACCTCAGAGATCTCATTCTGAATGAATGCAGGCATTAAGAATGTATTTGGTTTTCTGCTGTGGTCTTATCTTCTCACCTTGACCTCTGCAACCATCTACAGCTTTTACACAGCCTGAGAAGAGCATCCCTCTCCTGATGAGTGGAGTAAAAAGATATGCCCTTGGCATGTTCCTTCTCTAAGGTTCTTGTCCTGCCTGCTCATAACTGACTAACCAGAAGGATTCTTGTTGTCCTCATTTGGTCCCAATTGGAACTTATTTCCTCTTCCTGACAGCATCTTTTACCCTGCTGCTTAATCCTATCAGCCTTTCTCTTTTGAGCTGTCTTGCTTATTGCTTGCAGCAAAGTAGTCACCTGCTGTGACATTTCAGAACTCTATTAATTATCACTCTTCTACCAAGTTTCTGCTATAGTCTGTTTATTAGTAGTTTCATTTAAAACCATGTTTTCAGTTCCCACACATTTCTAGGATGACCAATATTTGACAACCATATGTATGTATATTTATATATGTGTATGTATGTATGTACCTATATGCTATGATTTAATTTCCTATTGCCCATTGTCTGCTTAAATGAGACTTGATATCTTCTCAGACTTCCCCTTTCCTTTTCTTTTCCATGAGCTTCTACTGTGCCCTCCTTTTTCTGAGGGTGCATTTTCTCTCATTTCACCCTTACAGATACAACATTCCAAAGAGTATCTTTTTTGTACTTCACTGCTTTTTTAACTTTTTAATTTTCTGATTTGCTGTTTGACAGCTCAGCCCACTTCCATGCTGGATTACCTGAAGACATTCCACTCCAAAAGTCAATTATTTGGGTGTTTATGATGAAACTGAACTTTTCCCCCTCACATCTTCCATATATCATCTGCTCAGCTATTCATTAAGGCTTTGCTTTTCCACGTCTCTTACTGGCCTTGAATACACTCCTAGAAGGACTCCCAAAGATGATGCTGTCTAAAGCCATAAACTTTACACAAAGGATCTTCTTTTTTTCCCACCCCTTTTTCAACCACAACTGACTGTCTATCACTATCACCTCCTTTCCAGCAGTCTCTAAAAGGCCTGTCTAGACACAGGGAGCAATTTACTACCTTTGCATCATCTGCCAAGCAGGTTTCCACGCAGTCCTCTCCAATATCCTGAGCAGATACTTACACACATGCTATTTACATGCAGGCACTGTAACTGCCTGCAACTTGCTCTCTGTCAGGATACCTATTATCCATTGTGGAATAGGTGCCTTCCCATTTCTCTCCTTTTTTAGTTGGATTCATCCCTTCCACAGCTGCAGTGCACTGCTAAAGCTGCATTGGACTGCCCTGGCATGTCCGAGAAATGTCAGGATAAACCCCTCTTTCCCGCTGAGTTGTTCCAGACCCGCCTGTGTGTGAGAGCTGGGGAGTGACCCACCTGCCTGGCAAGCAATGGCATGAGCTATGAACAGGTACATCTTTTGTGTCCTGTGCCTTGCAGGCATTCCTGGAGAGGAAAATGAAATTTCCTTGCTACTCTTACATTAATTTATTCCTTGGTTTAGACAGGTTACTTGGTTTCCATTTGTAGTTGATTTCTCTGACAGGGTCAGGACAGGCTCTCTGTTACACAGCTGCCTGGGTTTCAGGGCTTGTTTTGGTTACAAATACTACAAAAACCTACATACACAAACTCTGTGTGCCTCAAAGCTTAAAAGTAAATATTCTTCCAATCATTTTTTTTCGAAATAAAAGCTTTTCCTAGATCCTCAGCATGCTTTAAATGTTCCATTTCAATTGCCTTCTCTCCAAAAAGGACTTATCCACAGCACAACAAAGCTAATTCTGCCTGCATGAAGATCATAACCGGAGTTGAGTGCAGCTAAAGACAAATAATTTGTTGGTAAGAAAAAGATCATAACCAGAGTTGAGTGCAGCTAAAGACAAATAATTTGTTGGCAAGAGATCTACTGGCCTGCTATCTCATACATAGCGTTCATAAAGATTTTGTCAGTCAAGGAAAACTGGATGATCTCAAAAGCACCAAACTGGAGAATAACACATTTTCCTCCTAGAATCCTTTTAAAACAAAGAGATTTGGGTATAGCCCTGGAACTCTCTGGCGGTAATTCGGGACACCAGGGATAAAACGCTGCTCCCTAGTGGCAATCAGCAACCCCTACCAGTAAGAAGGCAAGTCCTTCTGTAGAATAGGGGTTTGAAGAAGATGTAAAGCTCAGCAATCTCTGAAATACAGCAATGGTTTTCATACCTCTCTTTTCCTGGACAGCAAAAAACTTCTGTAGAAAATAGTAGGGGAAAAAACCCACAAAGAAAGGCTATGTTGTCAGCACCATGGTCAACATCAATTCCCCAGGCTGCCGGGACCAGAATGAATGCACTTTCCCAAATGAATAAGGTTTCCATTGTGTTCTAAAGTACCTCTTCTTTAAAATAAGCATGGTCTAGGAATCAATAAGTCCTGTTAAATGGATTAAAAATGGACCAAAAAATAGATCTCAAAAGGTAATTGTTCAAGTGGACCAGTGTGTGAATGCAGATGATATTAGTCATATCCCTGAAGGACGGATTTCAGTCCAAGGGCTGTTCAATATTTTAATCAATAATCTGGAAGGAAACAGGAAAATCATTGCTGATAAAATTTGCAGAAGAAACAGGAATACATGGAATAATGAATGGCTAAGGAAGGGTTCCTCAGGGAAATACAGATTACTGAATTGCGTACTGCCCGTTATGTAGTCCTTTGTGTTTGGCTAATAGTAAAAATCAGTAAGAAGAAACTTCTGGTGAGGGAAAGGACAATTTTGGAAAGCAGTGCCTCTGGCAGGCTTCCTTAATGTGCATTTTAGGTGAGAGGCTCCAGCTGTAAGGGTTAACACAGTCACTCTGTACAGGGGCTGTGAACGAGGAGCAGAGACGGGGAGCTACAGACTGTTGGCTTCAGCTGTGGTGGCACCATCCCTACCCCACTGTGTTCAGCTTGGTGTCACTGGTATGGACAGGATGCTGGAGGAGGCAAAGACATGAAATGAATGGGACAGCAGAGGACTCAGAATACAGATATATAAGTGGTGCAAGGTCCGTCCGAAAACGCCACCTTAAAGTAACAGCTTCAAGCACCTTGGACAATACTACAGTATTGGGTTTTTATTTGCAAACAGAGGGAAAAATCCTTCTAAATCAAGAACTGCAAAGACAAAAGAGAATGGAAATGATTGTCAGGTAAAGTAATTGCTGGAGTGGTGGGTCATTGTTTCATTGAAAGCTACATATCTTCCTACAGAGTGAGGTATGCTAATTTACCAGCTACACATGGCTTGCAGCAGATCAAATGAAGACGGAGGTGTAACAGGGCACATAACAGGCACAGCATCTCCCTGACTGAGAATTAAAATGCTTCTGGGCCTGTGCTCTTTGGACTTGCAGAAAAGTCATATTGAGGAAATTTATTTCAGGTACTACTTTCACTTGACACTAGCAGCTACTACAGATGAGCTACTTTCCGTGGGAAAATTTCATTTTTGGGAGGCAAACTCAGAAACAGGGTGCAAAGGCATTTCTGATTCCCTGAGAAGTTCTGATGTGTGAAAGAGCATGCATGAAAGGTTTTACAGCAATTAGTGAAGTGTAAGGTCTATTCCTAATTTCAGCAAAAGTCTGAACGGAAGAATTCTTAGCACCCAAAGCTTCTCAACTCAATTTGGTTGCCTGACAAGTATCCTGATCTCAATGTACCAGATGGCACAGTCTCCTAGAGGGATGGAGCTGTGTGGATGTGATGAAGATAGCTGCAGGTTTCAATTTCAGTCCCAGACTAATTTTCTCTAGTCACTGATGCAAAATATTGATTTTGAGACAGATTTAAAAGTGCTGCTAATCCACAGGGGAATGCTAGTATATATTTAAACCCCATGTGTTGCTTAGAGCAGTCAAAGGTCTTATATGTAATTAACAGTGTGTTTTGGAATACATTTAGTTTTCAGCTCTGTACAGAACAATCTTCAAGAGGAGGGATAGAAAAAGAAATAAGATTGCAAGAGTATAGAAATAGAGCATTATGAGAAATGAAATAAACTGCCCCAGACATGTAGTCTCAGGTACAAATGGTGGGCTCCTTCCTTGTTCACTCAGCTTAGTGGCTCCAGGTCTATTGCGTGAGGACGTCAGTTTAGAAGGGGAGAGCTCCAATGTTACAGAGCTTTGGCAGAGTCTTGACAGTTTCATGGTTTCCTCATTCTAACACCTTTTATGAAAGTTCCCTGGCCACTAGAAGAGCTCAGTGTAGGACTCACTGCGTCCCTCACTGGGACTTTCCCAAGCAGTATAACTACCAATTCCCATGATCTCTTTTTGGTGCTGCTGTCTCCTGAGTGCTGTTTTCTTCCTTCATGCTCTTGCAGGCATGTGGCCAAATATGCTACAGCAGCCAGCTCTGATTTGGGTGGAGAAGCTCTGATCCCTGATGATATTTCAGACTCTTTCACTCTATTTCTTGATTGCTTTTTGTTTATCTGTTGTAGTATTTTGGTGTTAAGTGGAAGACGTGTGTTAACACAAATCGATACCAAGTGGTTTTGGAGCAAGAGCCTCCTTGAAGTTGCCTTGAGCCTTGAGTGTCTGCGTCTCTAGGGTGTATTGGGAGCTGCTTGCTAAATACCTTATCAGAGCTGGTTGAAATGTTCTGACTGGACACCTGTCTATCCAGCAAATGCTCTTTTGATTAGATTGAAACATTACACAGGAATTTATGAAAATTATTGAGGTATTTTATTTCTTCCGAGCTGGAGCTTTTCGTATGATGAATTTGGTACACTGGAATTGTATTTATTATGATATGCAAAATGGCAACAATGAGGTAAAAAATCAGAGCCTTTGCTGAGATGTTGCATTTTGATAAAATTATTTTTATTACTCTTTAAAAACTAATTTTAAAAGGGGCTGTGTGGGGGACAGCTTTGTAGAGAATTGATAAAAGCAAGGCTTATCAAAAATACAACTTATGCTTTCAAGCTACCTGTCTAAAAAGGCTCCAGATGCTGAGCGACCTACTCTTCAAATACAGCCTGTTATCCTCCCTTCCCACATCAGCAGCCCACTTCAGCCATGCTCCTCACCTGCCCCATTGGGCGACCTCCCTTCCTTCCAGCAAGAAGCCTCTCCTTCAGACAGGTGTCCTCAGGTCCTGCTAAGGGTCTGCTCCAGATCTGCTTTTCTCAGAGGAATTCAGGGAAAGAGTCTCAGGAAAATGGGTATACCCTAGTGGGTGGAGAAGGTGTGAAACTCCTGAATAGCCACTTTTCTTCTGAAAATATTGAAAGGAACATTGAAGAGGTTGGATGGGGCGCTGCAGAGGGTGCCAGGATGCAAATCTCACAGGGAATGTGTGCTGAGTGTGCATCTCCAGGATGAAACCCTTGAGATTCATCCTGCAAGGGAAAAAGCAAGCTGTGCACCCATGGGTATTTACCTGGGCACCCTGGGAGAAGGGGGCAGGTGGAGGAGTCAAAAAGCAGACAACTACAGGCTGATGGGGAATTCCTCTTAAACAGAGACTAATTAAATTTGTGCTGCCATGCAGAGAAGCGGATTTGTCAGTAAGACTTCCAAAAAGGGATTAGATGCCTTAAATGGTATTATGTACAATCTGCATTTATAATTACACTGCTTAGGATAACATTTTTGTGAGGTACTTAGCCTTGTTGTTTGGGGAATATAATGATCTGCAGCAGGGCTTAGGAAAGGAGTTCCCTTGTGCTGAAGAGTCTTGCAACAAAAGGAGCATTATACATGTTTTATTGCTTACTCCAAAACATTTGGTTGCCAGCCACTGCTCTAGGCAGTCCCTGGACTAGACTGACTATCAGTTTGAATCTCTGGAGCATTTCTAATGCCACTCCATTATATTACATTAGTGTGATAATGCAGGCAATTCTGCTCTGCAAAGCCAGAGCATTAGGAAGCACTGCAGTATTAATGCAGCTTTCTGTTACCCAATCTGTTGTTGGGAAGAAATACAAGGAAATATAACTATTTTTTGATATTAAACCTGACCTGCTTTCAAGGCAGATGTGTTGTCTTCTGGGAGCCCAGATCAGCGATATACTGAGACAGTCTCAAGTGTAGTTAAACCCACCAATTATTATCTGCTAGTAGTGTGCCTTGTGGTTGCCGGTGAAATATATTTTGAATAGCAGTCTGGGAAGCATTAAGAAGGACTGCAGAGGCCTTGGTACAATGGGGACCACTCCATGGATAAAAAAACCTGCCTGTATGGCCACACACACAGAGCTGTTGTTAACAGCTCATTTGTCCACCTGGAGACCAGTGACCAGTGGTGTCCCTCTGGGGTCAGTTCTGGGGCCAGTTCTGCTGAATACCTCTGTCAGTGACATGGACAGTGGGATCAAGGGCACCCTCAGCAAGTTTGGCACCAACACCAAGCTCTGTGGAGCAGTCAGCACACTGGAGGGAAGTGGTACCCCCCAGAGGGGCCTGGACAGCTGGAAAGGTGTGTCTGTGCAAACCCTGTGGAGGCCAACAAGGCCAAGGGCAGGGTCCTGTCCCTGGGTTGTGGCAATCCCAGACACAGCTACAGGTTGAGCAGAGATTGACAGCAGCCCTGAGGAGAAGAACTTGGGGGTGATGGTTGAAGAAAACCTTAACATGACCCAGCCATGAGCACTCACAGCACAGAAAGGCAATGGGATCCTGGGCTGCATCCAGAGCAGAGTGGGCAGCAGGGGAGGGAGGGGATTCTGCCCCTCTGCTCTGCTCTGGTGAGAGCCCACTCAGAACCCTGCATCCAGCTCTGGGGTCCACAGCATAAGAAGGACATGGAACTGCTGGATCAAGTCCAGAGGAGGCCACAACATTAATAAGAGGACTGGAGCACCTCTCCTGTGAAGTCAGACTGAGAAAGCTGGGTCTGTACATCCTGGGAAAGAGAAGGCTGTAGGGAGACCTCATAGCAACCTCTGAGATCTGAAGGGTCCTACAAGGATGTCAGTCAGAGAAGGAGACTCTGTCAGAAATTGTAGCGATAGGACAAGGAGTAATGGGTACAAACTGAAAGAAGGGAAATTCAGGCTAGATGTTAGGAAGAAATTCTTCACTGTGAAGCTGGTGAGACACTGGACCAGGTTGCCCAGTGAGGTTGTGGATGCCCACCCCACACTGCCCCCACCCTTCCCAGCAGTGTTCCAGGTCAGCTGATAAAATGTTGAGAAGCCTGGCCTAATGAAAGGTGTTCCTGTCCATGTCAGGGCTGCTGGCACTAGATGATATTTCAGGTCCATTCCAATCCAGGCCATGATTACCAAAAAAACAACAAACCTAAGATACAAGGATGAACCTTTGGGTAATGTGAGGCTGTTGGGTATGAATTTATCACTGCTGGTACTAAGCAGTGTATCTTTCTGATGTGACATTAGAGGCTTAAATGATTGCAAAGCAGCAATGGTTTCTCTCTTTCAACCATGGAAGAAAATAGCAATTTCAAATAGAAATTAAAGCCTTCAAACACTGTGAAGACATAAACAGTCTTTATGGGCCACCTACTCTACAACTCATGACTGAAGGGAAAGGTAAATGGAAATGTTCAGTCCCAGAAGAGTGACAGAAATAACATTTGGGATTAAACTACAAACTTTTCAGAAGCATGGAGTGAGTCACAGGGGAAATCCTAGAGAAGATCAAGGAGATAAACACAGTCTCTTATATTGTCTGAACTTCATAACAGAGAAATACAAGATTTCATTGCCTGAACAATGACACTTAGGTTTGTCTATCTGGGATAAGGAAGACAAATGCACAAATTTACAACATATGTGGATTGTACCTCTGGTGATTATACAGTTAATGATAGTGTTCCTTCAAAGTTATGTATGCATTTGTAAGCAGAATCCTGTCAACAATTCCATTAATCCCAGTGCAATTACTTCTGATTAGAAAATTAAACACAGATGTAAGTCTTTTGCAACTCTTCAGTACTAATTCCTGAAGATGTAAATGGTCAGTATTAAGGAAATTGTTTTTTTCTTTTCTGCATTCCTAATATTTTTTCTGTGGTTTGTATTTCAATCACCCCAAAAAGTCAGGTGTGAACTGTCTGATGGCTAACAGCTCATGACACTGCTCTGAGAAATGGACAGGTCTTGTGCCATATGGGAGGTTTGAAGACCTTGGAATGGAACACATCTGCACCATGGTTAAGGGCTCCTGGTTTTTCACTCAGAGACATTAAAAAACCTCCAACTATCTCCAAACAGATCCTAGAGCAGCATATAGACTGCTGCTAAAAAAGATATTTTTCAGGGCCACTGGAATCCACACATTCAGAGAGAGGTTTTGTTATGCTAGTTATTTTGTAGAATCCTGCTATCAGTAAGCCTAGTTAAGTGAGCTACATTTCTGGACAGGAGAATTTTCTCCCACCTGAGGAGTTTAAGAGAGCTTATAAGCGAGCTTATATACATAAACAATATATATTCACAGATGTTTAAACCAACATGACTTATTTTTAGAAAATACTACTACTGACACTGGCATGATACTTACCTTTTTAAAGAGTTTGGTACTTTTGGTTTCTTTCTTGGAGGGTCTGGACCTTTGGCAAGGATCTTTATTTGCTGTGTGAGAACTTCAGCAACGCAAGATGTGCCCTAAGGGCACCAGAGATGGCCCAGAGGACTGAAATATTTGGAAACAGATATGCACATGTAATGAAAAGCCCATGTGCTCACTGAGTGTGTCCCCACTGTTCACAAGTGGGATTGCCATTGTTCTGGTCTCTGCTCAGGTCTCAGGGTGGTTTGCAAGCTAAATGATCAAGAAAACAAAAGGCCACAGAGTCAGCTGATGATAGAGGATATCTGTGTAAGAAACAGTGAGGTGTTGGGATACTGTTTGAAATGGGCAGTGCTTTAGCTGTGGGACATGAAGCCATGGGAACACAGCTCCATAGCTACAGACAGCGGTCCGTGGCCCAATTACTGCCAGCTGTAACAGCAGTAGTTCCTCTCCCAGTGCTGCCTTTCCATCTCTGACAGAGCATGTGCCCCATCCAGGAAAAGACATTAAGGGATTGGAGTCCCTAGCATGTTTCATCTCCATTATTGCTGCTCTGGATGCTAAAGCAGCGCACACACTCTCTCATCAGAGAAGTTACTTGATGTCTTCTTTCAGCCCCTGAAGCAGCAACATAGTAGATCTTCCTGGTAAGCCTGGCCAATGATTTCTGAAATCATAGTCTGAAATCCTTGCAAGCAAATACATATGTAAGCACAGAACACTTCACATTTACAGGGTAGCATATTCAGAGCTTGATCCCTCTGGATCTTGTGATGGCCTTGACCTACAAAGCCTTCAGTCCACCATCAATAGGGGCATCCACTTTCTCCTGACCCTTACATGCTGGTGTCCAAGTAGGCTCTCTTGCTTTCATGCTCTCTTACTTTCCTCTTCTGCCACAATGACAGGGCTTCTTCTCCCAGCTGTTAAAACCTTTTCTCCAGCATGATCTTCTAGCCAGGCATTTCCCTTATGAGATGTGGCTGAGTCATCCAGGGGTCAACTGCTCTGACATATTACTGGAAATGTGACAAGGTAGGGGAGCTCACAGCAGCTCCTCCCATTGCTTTTCAGGCCGGCTGAGCTCACCAGAGGCCGATTGCTAGCTGCCTGCAGGATGAAACAGGAGGATTGTGCTGGCAATTTGGCACCCAGCACTGAACATATTGGTTTCCCAGTTGCAGGCTGTTTCCTGGAAACCAAATAATCTCTGTGGCCAGCACCATCCCCTATTATTCTTTATTAAGAATTTAGCTCAATGCTTCAAACTGGCCACAGACGCATCTCAATTAATTGGCCTCCTTGGTAGATTTGCTGCTCTGATGTAAACAATGGGGCTGCCTTGGGACAGCAGAGCTTAACGAGACCAGACTTGCTTTCCAAGAGGAAAGTGCAGAGAGGATGTATGTGCTGAATGGCAGAGGGAGCTGCACATAGTGCTGAAGTCTAGCAGGCATGAATGGAGTGTGCTCGTCCAACCCACTGCTCACACAAGCACAAAACCACAGAAGAGCTCCAGGCTCCAGAGAGGGTGAGGGAATGATTGAGGGAAAACATGAATGCCTTGGAAAAAGGCTGCTCCAGCACTTGTTGCTGAACAAAGGTACCAAGCCATGATTGCTGGGCATCGCAGAGGTTTCAGCAAGCAGAAGCCCCTTTTGTTGCTCGTGGAATGGCACTTGCAAGGTTTTCATTACATCCTCATGGCCCTTTGGAAGGCACAGCCCTGCTGAATGCTGAGGCTGCTGTCTCGGGACTGTTGCTCCTTAGGTGCATGGGGCAGAGCTGGGGCTGGGATTTCCAGCTTGGGAAGAGCAGTGTCTCCAAGTGTTTGATGCTGTTCAGCACCCCTTTCCTTCACACTCATTTCTCCGCTCCTGGTCCAGTCCACTGAAACATCCTGAATTTGTCCTTGGGAGACAGACTTCCTTGAAAACCTCTGCTGTGTACTCATCCATTTCACCTCTTTTTCTGTACTTTTTTCCAAATCTTTCCACTAGAGCTAGTACAGAGTCTGGCACATTTCCTGAGAAGCACTACTATGCAGCAGCCAGTGATGTCTTAGCCATAGAACCCTTTAGAAAACTCCAGCCTGACCAGGAGGGGCCAAGTTCTTGTGCCAGAGAGTGCCTGGCAGCAGAGCTGTCTGTTGGGGTCTAGGTAGGGCATAGAAGGTCTTACCAGGGATGAGTAGCCATGCCCAGATATGTCACAGGGAATTTGTAGGTAGGGATGGAGACATGCACTCAAACCTGCAGTCTGTGTATGGACTTTGAATGATTCTTACTCCAGTGATCACTGGACCAGCACAGTTGTTCTAGCACTGGATGTGAATGCCTCTGTGATACTCAGTTCTATTTCTGCAGCCCAGACAGGACTTTTCTGCGAATTGCTTGGTTTATTTTTACTGTTAACATTACCTGAGGAATCACAACCTTTTGGTACAGAACTTGTATTTCAACAGAAGCAAAACAGACTTTTTTACATAAAAGGGAGTATACTTAAACTGTTCTAGTTATTTGTCTTTTTCTAAACAAATATATACAGGAAATAAAAACATCACTTTGTTTAGAAAGAATTAGCCAAGATAAACAATTTATCATTAGTTTTCATGTGAAATAATATTTTATTCTTAACTACATTGAGAACAGACAAAGGACAAAAAAGACAAGACATTCTAACCATCTTTGTTTCAAAAGACTTTTAAAACATGTCTGTTTCTTAGCTGAGTTTGAGATCACCATCAGCTGTTTAAATCAGAAAACACAACCATACCTTTCCTTAAATGTGAAAATATTGGAAAAAA